>OX578142.1:38410013-39610013 GCA_951213105.1 Amaurobius ferox
CATTAAATAACAAAAAAAAATAATTAAAATTTTAAAAATCGGTTTTCACGTGTCCCCTTCCCACCCCCCAGGGTCTCCGATTGCCAAATTTCATAGCTCTCCGACGCGCGGTCGCGAAACGTATAGTGTATAAGACAGACAGACACACAGACACACAGACACACACACAGACATTGCCTTTTATTATTTACTAGCCGCCTTTGGCGACCAGCGTGTTCGCTACCCTTGAAAATTCTGACCGTGGCAAACTCGTTGGCGCGACCTACCAGAAAGGTGTAAGGTAACTGCTTGGAAGGCCAGGAAGTGCCACACAATTTAGACCGGAACCCAATGGGGGAGGCATCCAAAGAGACCGTACCCTCCTTCCCCTACCACAAACCTCTCGGAAGGACTTGCAGTCCCACACGTTTAACGTGATCGTACTCCGCGTGAACGCGGCTGCAGTTTTGGCAATGGCGGGAATCGAACCCGGGCCTACAGAGTGAAATTCCCGCGCGCTGACCACTGGGCTACCGTGCCATCCGCGACAATCTCCATAACTTTATTTTTATTCGGCAATTTTGGGAATCGAACCCGGGCCTACCAAGTGCAAATCCCGCGCACTAACCACTGGGGTACTTCACCCTCCGCGATATTCTTCATAACTTATTTTTTATTCACCCAATTTAGACCGGAACCAAGTGGGAGAAGCATCCACAGGGACCGTACCCTTCTTCCCCTACCACCAACCTCTCGGAAGGACTTACAGACCCACATGTTTAACGTGATCGTACTCCGCGTAAACACGGCGGCAATTTTGGGAATCGAACCCGGGCCTACCGAGTGCAATTTCCGCGCGCTAACCATTGGGCTACTTTGCCCTACGCGACAATCTCCATAACTTTCTTTTTATTCATCCAATTTAGACCGTACCCTCCTTCCCCTACCACCAACTTCTCGGAAGGACTCACGGACCCACATGTTTAACGTGCTCGTACTCCGCGTAAACACGGCGGCAATTTTGGGAATCGAACCCGGGCCTGGTAACTGGTTGGACGGCCAGGATGTGCCACCCAATTTAGACCGGAACCCAGTGGGGGAGGCATCCACAGGGAACGTACCCTCCTTCCCCTACCACCAACCTCTCGGAAAAACATACGGACCCATATGTTTAACGTGATCGTACTCCATGTCAGTGGCGGAAATCGAACCCGGGCCTACCGCGTGCAATTCCCGCGCGCTAACCACTGGGCTACTTCGCCCTCCGCGACAATCTCCATAACTTTCTTTTTATTCACCCAATTTAGACCGTACCCTCCTTTCCCTACCACCAACCTCTCGGAAGGACTCACGAACCCACATGTTTAACGTGATCGTACTCTGCGTGAACGTGGCGTAAGTTTTGACAGTGGCGGGAATCGAACCCGGGCCTACTGAGTGCAATTCCCGCGCGCTAACCACTGGGCTGCCGCGCCCTCCGCGACAATCTCCATAACTTTCTACATATTCACCCAATTTAGACGGGAACCCAGTGGGGGAGGCATCCACAGGGAAGGACTTACTCTCGGAATTACTCTCTTATCTCTCGGAAGGACTTACGGACCCACATATTTAACGTGATCGTATTCCACGTAAACACGGCGGCAGTTTTGGCAGTGGCGGGAATCGAACCCGGGCCTACCGCTAACTTCCCGCGCGCTAATTTGCAATTTAAAATGACCATATGCTTAATTCCATCATCCTCATTCCATTGTTTCATTGTTCCATCATTTAAAATATCCATAAAATTAAAATATCCAAAAGTTAAAATATACATTTAAAAAATCCAGATCGTCCCATCATTTAAAATATAAATATAATAATTTATATAGAGCAAAGGCGCTCTATTCAGAACCGTGACGTCACCTCCACCTTGACGTCCCCACCCACCCCCTTCCCTGCTTCAGCGGGGGAGAAACGAAGCGTCACGCCGAGCGGAACGGCGAGAAATTTAAAATCATGACGTCTTTAAAATTGCGATCCTGAAGGCAATTTTCATTATTTCTGGACCAGATTAGACTTGTAAGAATGCCAGATGTTTGACCTTTCTGAAAATGTAAATTATTAGTCGAAATTATGAGTACTTTTCACGATGCGAGAATTTAAAAACCAAAAATCGTTTTCTTGAGCAAAAAGTGACTTTTGTTTTAAAATCTTTAAAAAATATTAGAAATCGAAATTCAGATTTGAAATTGATATATTTTTACTCGAAATTCTCTGCTCTTTCCGATGGTGTAATTTGTTTTTTTCTACGATGTCTGGATCGTGGAGAAAAAAGGGCAAAAAGGGCAAAAAACGGTCGAAATCGCATAAAACATTAAATAAATAAAAAAATAATTAAAATTTTAAAAATCGGTTTTCACGTGTCCCCTTCCCTCCCCCCCGGGTCTCCGATTGCCAATTTCGTAGCCCTCCGACGCGCGGTCGCGAAACGTATAGTGTATAAGACAGACACACAGACACACAGACATTGCCTTTTATTATATAGAAGATTGTCAGATATGATCCACAGCCAACGGTAACTGTACGGAATTTTACAGGCTCTTTATGCATCTTTGGAATGAGGATTAAATATGGAAATTTAACAGTTTTTATTTCATTACCGATTCGTTTGTACAAAGCCTTAATCCTATTGGATAGAACATTCCCATTATTATGTAAAGGGGTGTACATAGTACTGTCTAGATAACAGTGAAGAAGTGTATCCATGTAAAACTTTTTGCATGTAAATGCAAAATGTGATACCATCTTGTCAGTATAAGTTATAGCAAAATTTTCTTTTATAGTTTGTATAGCTGCAGGTATTGATAGATTCCTAATTCTGTTATTTTGTCTGATGTAATAAAACTGAAATTCTTTTGAAAAATTATATTTCCATTCATGAAAGGCTTGAATAGGTAAACTGTGTTTTACTGCTATTTTATAAATAAATTCTTCTAGATCTTGATTGAAATTTTCGATTACTTGGTTATATTCTTGTGATCTGTATTTAGTTCCGAGTTTGAAAATATTTTTTAGAGTTTTATCTGAGATAATATCCAGATCACCTGTAATGATGTGATTGTGATAAGGATCTTTAAGTTTGCTATCAGTGCATCTGCATTCTGTTGTTTTAGTATCCAATTCTTTACATATATTGTTGTAGTTGAAGAATCTTCTACCGTTTGTGCGTACAAAGCGGTAAGTCAATTTTACCTTAAGATCCTGAACAGGTAAGAAAGTTTTGATATTGTAAAGTATCGATTTAAAGGGAATTCCATCAAATTTCTTATTTCGGAATGTGGTTATAAAATATTCCATACTTTGCTTGTTCTGTATTCTGGGTTTTAATCTAATTTGAAATTTTCTGGCCCTTAATTTAATCAAGTCAAGCATAATGGCTATATTTTTGTTTGTTTCTTCAATCCGAAAGTCAATAGGTTCATCCAACGTATATTGCTGTATAAAAGCCCATATACGAGGTAAATATTTGATTTTTATACTGTAAATGACATCCTTAATCCAATTGTACTTGATTCCGTCTTTGGATTTAATTGATTCTATAAATTTGGAGATTTTTTCTTCTGTGTCATTATAGCTATAATGGTGTTTTCCTCTTCCTCTATGCCATCGCTGTGACTTCCTCTGTATCAATGAACTTGCTATTGGATAATTGTCAATACTTCTACAATAATCTAAATTGTAACTTTCTTTAAAATTGAGGGAATTCAATCCATAAGGGAATGTCGTTGAGTACTGTTTAATATGTGTGGCCTCCCACCACAATCTTTCCATCAATTGAGGTACTATATCTAGAATGGTGATGATGGTTCTAGAAAAATCATGTTGTCTGAAATGCCTAATTTCCAAACTGCTTAAATGTCGATCGAGTTGTCTTTTCTTACAGACTTGACTCCTGTGCAAGTTGATTCTTATATTAAGTGGATTCAGAGTCTGTCCAATATATTTAGTATGACATGTAAGACAGGTGATGCAGTATATTGTGTTGTAAGATTTACAAAATATTCTGTTCGGATTAGCATGTTTTTTAATTTGAAGCGGGTTGGCCACAGGACACAGTTTGCATCTTTTTGATAGGCACTTTTGAAATCCACAATATCTTATATGACTGTGATGCATAAAATCCTTTTTAAAAAATTGTGATTCTGTTTGAATCGTGTCATTATACATATCTTCACTATTACGGACATTTTTTCTTATTGTCGCTTGTTTTTCCTGGACTGTATAAATAGGTTGGAAATAGCTTTTAATAGATTTCATCAATATAGAGAGTAAAGGGTAATTGGTTATCGATGCCACAAATACCCTTATCTATTGTGCCACCGAGCATATATTCTGTGAAGAATATTTTTGCCAGTCACTTTTATATAGTAAGATGTATTCATTCATGTGTAGTTTCAACATTTTATGACTCATATTGAGGAGTATAAAAGTAATTCGCTAGCAGTCTTATACATACGCCTCATAACTATGAGGTTTCATTTCTTTAAGACTTACAATTAGAACAGGAAATACTCATCAAGGTAGCAATAATATACTCCTTCAATACAATACGTCCACATATGATTCGTAGCTTTTCGTGTAACCATACAGTCCATTAATGGAATAAGTGACATTTTCAAAGATTTTAAACTTTTTTTGGAGTGATTTTTTATCTGATTTGCAAGAAATGCGTTAAAAGGTCAAGTTAATTAACGAGTCCTGTACATTAAAACATTAAAACTTTAAAACATATATAATTAATCCAATTTACTAGAATTGCGTCATAAGGGCAAGTAAATTAACGAGTCCTGTTAATTCTAAAACATTAATACACTAAAACTAAACAACATTAATGTTGTTTAGTTATATAATTAGTTTATTAGTTGTTTAGTTATTAATATATATTATTAATGTTGTTTAGTTTTAGTGTATTAATGTTTTAGAATTAACAGGACTCGTTAATTTACTTGCCCTTATGACGCAATTCTAGTAAATTGGATTAATTATATATGTTTTAAAGTTTTAATGTTTTAATGTACAGGACTCGTTAATTAACTTGACCTTTTAACGCATTTCTTGCAAATCAGATAAAAAATCACTCCAAAAAAAGTTTAAAATCTTTGAAAATGTCACTTATTCCATTAATGGACTGTATGGTTACACGAAAAGCTACGAATCATATGTGGACGTATTGTATTGAAGGAGTATATTATTGCTACCTTGATGAGTATTTCCTGTTCTAATTGTAAGTCTTAAAGAAATGAAACCTCATAGTTATGAGGCGTATGTATAAGACTGCTAGCGAATTACTTTTATACTCCTCAATATGAGTCATAAAATGTTGAAACTACACATGAATGAATACATCTTACTATATAAAAGTGACTGGCAAAAATATTCTTCACAGAATATATGCTCGGTGGCACAATAGATAAGGGTATTTGTGGCATCGATAACCAATTACCCTTTACTCTCTATATTGATGAAATCTATTAAAAGCTATTTCCAACCTATTTATACAGTCCAGGAAAAACAAGCGACAATAAGAAAAAATGTCCGTAATAGTGAAGATATGTATAATGACACGATTCAAACAGAATCACAATTTTTTAAAAAGGATTTTATGCATCACAGTCATATAAGATATTGTGGATTTCAAAAGTGCCTATCAAAAAGATGCAAACTGTGTCCTGTGGCCAACCCGCTTCAAATTAAAAAACATGCTAATCCGAACAGAATATTTTGTAAATCTTACAACACAATATACTGCATCACCTGTCTTACATGTCATACTAAATATATTGGACAGACTCTGAATCCACTTAATATAAGAATCAACTTGCACAGGAGTCAAGTCTGTAAGAAAAGACAACTCGATCGACATTTAAGCAGTTTGGAAATTAGGCATTTCAGACAACATGATTTTTCTAGAACCATCATCACCATTCTAGATATAGTACCTCAATTGATGGAAAGATTGTGGTGGGAGGCCACACATATTAAACAGTACTCAACGACATTCCCTTATGGATTGAATTCCCTCAATTTTAAAGAAAGTTACAATTTAGATTATTGTAGAAGTATTGACAATTATCCAATAGCAAGTTCATTGATACAGAGGAAGTCACAGCGATGGCATAGAGGAAGAGGAAAACACCATTATAGCTATAATGACACAGAAGAAAAAATCTCCAAATTTATAGAATCAATTAAATCCAAAGACGGAATCAAGTACAATTGGATTAAGGATGTCATTTACAGTATAAAAATCAAATATTTACCTCGTATATGGGCTTTTATACAGCAATATACGTTGGATGAACCTATTGACTTTCGGATTGAAGAAACAAACAAAAATATAGCCATTATGCTTGACTTGATTAAATTAAGGGCCAGAAAATTTCAAATTAGATTAAAACCCAGAATACAGAACAAGCAAAGTATGGAATATTTTATAACCACATTCCGAAATAAGAAATTTGATGGAATTCCCTTTAAATCGATACTTTACAATATCAAAACTTTCTTACCTGTTCAGGATCTTAAGGTAAAATTGACTTACCGCTTTGTACGCACAAACGGTAGAAGATTCTTCAACTACAACAATATATGTAAAGAATTGGATACTAAAACAACAGAATGCAGATGCACTGATAGCAAACTTAAAGATCCTTATCACAATCACATCATTACAGGTGATCTGGATATTATCTCAGATAAAACTCTAAAAAATATTTTCAAACTCGGAACTAAATACAGATCACAAGAATATAACCAAGTAATCGAAAATTTCAATCAAGATCTAGAAGAATTTATTTATAAAATAGCAGTAAAACACAGTTTACCTATTCAAGCCTTTCATGAATGGAAATATAATTTTTCAAAAGAATTTCAGTTTTATTACATCAGACAAAATAACAGAATTAGGAATCTATCAATACCTGCAGCTATACAAACTATAAAAGAAAATTTTGCTATAACTTATACTGACAAGATGGTATCACATTTTGCATTTACATGCAAAAAGTTTTACATGGATACACTTCTTCACTGTTATCTAGACAGTACTATGTACACCCCTTTACATAATAATGGGAATGTTCTATCCAATAGGATTAAGGCTTTGTACAAACGAATCGGTAATGAAATAAAAACTGTTAAATTTCCATATTTAATCCTCATTCCAAAGATGCATAAAGAGCCTGTAAAATTCCGTACAGTTACCGTTGGCTGTGGATCATATCTGACAATAGCTAATAAACGACTATTGAACATCCTCAAGTTTATGATGGAAAACATCAAAAAACAGAATCATGTCATGATCAAAAAGGGAGTAGAAGTTATCGATCGATTAAAACATTGTAATAAAAATATATGTTTTAAAAGCTTTGATTTCCGCGACCTATTTAACAACATTGATTTATCTAATTTATACTCAATCTTGGAAAAATTACATGAAGAATATAATTTGAAGGATTTTATTACTTATCGAAGATACCTTGATCTTATTGAACTGGTATTAAAAGAAAATATTCTATATAACGGAAATAATTATTACCGACAAATAAAGGGAATCCCAATGGGAGGAGCCTGTTCATCAATCTTGGCCGATATTTACCTCTCAACATATGAAAAAGGAACCCATATTTTGTCAGAGATACCATATTTCCGGTTTGTTGACGATGTGCTATTGGGGAGTTATGAAACCACCACCAATTTCGATTTCACATTTTACCCACCGGAATTGGAATTAATAGAAAATTGTAAAGAAGAAAATGAAGCGGTAAATTTTCTGGACATCTCAATAAAAAAACATGGATTATATGGTTATTATACAACGTTATACGACAAAAGAGAATTATATAAAATGAAGATAAATCATCTCATCGATTGGAAAACAAATCTTACCAAAAATACTTTCAGAAATATCATACTCGGACACTTCAAGAGAAATCAAATTTACAACACGTTTAAAAAAGATTGCAATAATAGCAATATTAAAATCATAACAGAGGCTTTATATAAACATTATCCTATATATTTCTTAAAGGATTGCTATAGATCGATTTTCAAGGATCATGTAGATTTTGACAGTTTACTTCAATTTGCAAGTAAATAAAGTTTATGCGTACCTGCTAAGATTGCACGCATGCGTAAAATGAACATATATATGATAGCGAGTTGGGCTGGATTCACTTTTGGTCCAGTTTCCTTCTGTTTGGTTGGTCTTGTTCTTCCGTATCCGGGTGCCTTCGTATTAGCACGCATTGGGGACCAACCTTTGCTTTGCATTGGTACCGTGAGCGTTTGCCTAGGCTGGAAAAGCAGCTTTAAACGGGAGGGGGAGTCGCAATCCTCCCCAACCATTAAATGCAAAGCATTTTGTTATCCCAAGTTCCTTTAAATCTTCTTTTTCTTGGATTACATTCTGCTTCGGAGTATAGAGCGGCTTGGCGCCTTTTCCTGAGTAGTGCCTTTGATTTTTGTGGATATGCATAGGAATTCTTTTTGAATTTGTTTACTGGATTTTATATGATATATATATATATATATATATATATATATATATATATGTATATATATATAATATATATATATATATATAATATAATATATATATATATATATATATATATATATATATATATATATATATATAATATATATATATTATATATATATATATATAATATATATATATATATATATATAATATATATATATATATATATATATATATATATATATATATATATATATATATATATATATATATATATATATATATATATATATATATATATATATATAATACATATATATATATATGTATTATATATATATATATATAATATATATATATATATATATTTTATATATATATATATATATATAATACATATATATATATATGTATTATATATATATATATATAATATATATATATATATATTTTATATATATATATATATATATATATATATATATATATATATGTATATATATATATATATATAATATATATATATATATATATATATATATATATATATATATATATATATATATTATATATATATATACTATATATATATATATATATAATACATATATATATATATGTATTATATATATATATATATAATATATATATATATATATTTTATATATATATATATATATATATATATATATATATATATATATATATGTATATATATATATATATATAATATATATATATATATGTATATATATATATATATATATATATATAAAGATATATATATATATATATCTTTATATTTCACAAAAAAAAAATCTATAAATATCAAATTAGTGAGACTTTACATTCTACGGCATAAATATACCTTTAAATCGGTATACAACAATTAAAGTTTATTTAGTCCTTCAGATCTATAATTGTTATATTAGATCCATTTCTGTGACGGATAAAACTGAGTGTAAATGTATATTGTTGGCAACCCACTTAAAACTGTAAGTCACAGACAATTTATCTCATGTGTGTACAAAAAATAAT
This sequence comes from Amaurobius ferox, assembly GCA_951213105.1. Lineage (NCBI taxonomy): Eukaryota > Metazoa > Arthropoda > Arachnida > Araneae > Amaurobiidae > Amaurobius > Amaurobius ferox. The sequence goes on from OX578142.1 coordinate 38,419,555, forward strand.
AATATAATTTTACTCTAAATAATTTTGAAATGCAGATTTTGGTGGGAAAATTTTACAATTTGCAATTGTTTTTAACGAATTTTTTTTAAACAACTATTTCGTAGGATTTAGATGTTTAAAAAGATATAGTGGCTAATATGGATGCAGCATAAAATTACGGAGGAGGTAGGGTTCATGAAGGATTTCAACTTCTTGTTCGGGAGAGAGATGTCACTTCCTATTCAAAAATTTATATTTTCATTTCAACATCTGTTTTTCAGACTTTGCTTTAGGTACAGCTTAGATGAAGACTGATATAGATTAAATATTGAATTCTGGAGGGATTGGTAGGGTTCACTAAGGATTTCCTGGTCTGAATATGTGACTTCTGGTTTGTCCAATAATTCATATGACTGCATGAAATAAGTGTGCTAAAAAGTATAGAAATACTTAACAGTTATTTCGAAATTGAAGTGTACACATCACTTTCCATTGCATAAAGGCGTTTTCATATATTTTTAATTTTTTGTATTAAAAATTTCAATTTTGCCAAATTTAGACGTAAAAATAATTGTAAAATATATTACTAATTTGAATGAACGATTACACGTACATAAGTTGCTGGAAATGTAATTGGCCAGGGAATTTTTAAATGCAAAGTGCAATTAATTTTGATATTTGTTTACCATATTTAAATTAGGAAATATTTTTATTTATTTTCCAATAACATTTAAAATTCTTCAATTTAATAATAAAATATTTAAAATTAAAATAATTTAAAAGTGTAAAAGCATTAAAACTTTACCCGGTTTTAAATTTTTAAGATAATTTACTTGAAACTATCACGTCGTAGAACCCCAAGGGTTCCGCAGAACAAACACATCTTGAAAAACGGTGCATTATCCTACGTGTGTCGGAAAAGCAACATTGCTCCCACAAACTGAAAAATGTGAAGCAAATTTCCTTAAAATGTTACAAATTTTGCATTTTAAAATGACAAATATTTTATTATTTCCTCCTTTCAAATAATCTTCAAATTTCGTTACGGATTATTGTACTATATAAGAATTGAATATTATATGGATTCTACACATATATTTTCTACGAAATTAGAATCGTTTCATTCAAATAATAAATTATATGTATGTGTGTCGAACATTTCTTTAACTAATTTCAAACAATCTGTATGCAGTACACAAAGTTTTTAAATACATGTATTTTAATAGTATTACTTGAAAACCACATTAGTCGGATTGTTATTTGATTTATAAATAATCAAACCAGTTTTTGAAATACTACTGTATATTTTGATAAGTTTCCTAACATCTTCCCTAATAATCTGATACAAATAATCTTCTAAACAATCTTCTAGATAATCTGTTACAAATAATAATCTTCTAAGTAATCTGATACAAATGTATCTAACGACATTCTCATACGCAATCTGATATGCAATCAAATTATGAACAATATTCATTATTAAACAATTCGTCTTTCCCCTCCAATTGCACGTGTAGCGAGAATAAACCAGAACTGGCGATAAAGCGACGTTTGGCGTGTGGCATGAGAGATTACTTCTGAAATTGCTGAATCGGTATACACTCTGGCCTTTTGCGGCCTCGACCTGCAAGTCGGTGAATCTAAGGAGGAAGGAGGAGGGGCCAATGCCTTAAGGGCAGCAAATAGAAAACAGAGCAAGCTCTGAGGAAGATGAAGTCTTATTACTACTGTTAAAATATATAACAACTTAAGTAAGTATTATAAGCAATAAAAGTTTAAGTTAAGATAAAATATGAGATAAATTAATTTAAGTTTAAAGCAAGAAGTTCTAAGTTAATTAACAAGTTTAAGTTTTATAGTTTAAGCTTAAAGACTGCAATGCAGTCAGGGTACCATAGCTCTAGATAAAAAAGGCTCTTATCAGTGACACATAAAATTTTTAAAATACATTTTTAAATTACAATTTAGCAAATGGAAACGTGGATTGGAGATTGTACTGGTCAAGCAGTTAGAACGCGGGCAAAAGCAAGCAGTTGGGTTGGCCAGTGGCTGGGCCAAGAGAGTGAACGGGCAGAGTGTCAGCAAGTGCCGCCATCTGCCGGTGTTCAGAGTTACGCGACTCCTGGTTGCGGAATGACAAAACGACGTTTCTTCCATTTAGTACCATTGGTGCTAAACAGAAGATGCCTAGGTCTGCGCTTCCTGCAATAGGAAGGCGCGATAGGGTTATACGTCTGATCTACATCTCGCAAACAGGGTCTACTAGAATTTATCTTGTTAAATTTGAGTGAATGGGCCGAGATTTGCTCGATAACTCCCGAGACTTTGAGATCATGGTGTATTACTTCGTCTTGGACATACCTAGGTGCCTTAACGATGCAACGCAGAACTTTATTTTGAAAAACTTGCAGTTTCTTAATGTGGCCGTTTGCCGCCGACCCCCAAACTGGGCTGGCGTACAAAAATCCAGGTGCGATGATTTGTTTGTAAATAATTAGCTTATTATTAAGGGAAAGGTGGGATTTACTACCGATAATGGGCAGGAGGGCACGAAAAGTTTTGTTGGCTGAAGCTACTTTATTATCAATATGATTTCCGTAAGTCATATGGGCGTCCAAATACTTAACGGAGTGACAGAAAGGGATAGGCTGATTAAATATTTTTAAAACAAAGTTATGATTTAATTCTCGGTAGTTGGGTTTAAAAATAACTACTGCACTCTTGGTAGCATTAATTTGGATTCTCCAGGAAACGAGCCAGTGCTCAAAGCTATGAGTAATATAACTTTGGAGTGTGTTAATGGAGTTGTGCGGTGAGCAACTCCGTGCAATTAACGCTGTGTCATCTGCAAAGATGGCCAGCTTAACTTGTGGTATGCTTGGTATATCGTTGATGAAGATGTTAAAGAGCAGTGGACTGAGGTTCCTTCCTTGAGGAACACCGGCCTTGATTGGTCTGATAGAAGAGAGAGATTTATCAACTCGTACGCGGAAAAATCTATTAGTGATATACGAGTTGATGATAGCCAAAAGTTGAGTCGAAATGCCAAGTCGCACCAACTTGGTAATAAGCCCGGGTAAGTACGTTTTATCGAAGGCTTTCGCCACGTCCAGAAAAACAATAGTAGTATACTGCCTGTTGGTAGAGTTTTGGTGAATAGTTTCTACAACCCGCATAAGCTGGGAATGCGTAGAATGCTCAGAACGAAAACCATGCTGATTGGCTGAAATTACGTTATTCGTCTGGCAGAAACTATTCAAACGTCTAAGCAACACTAATTCATAAATTTTGGAAAAACTAGAAAGCAGGCTTATTGGTCTGTAGTTCTCAGGAGCTGAGAGATTTTGAGAAGTTTTTGGAATAAGGCAAACAACGGCAGTTTTCCAGCTTTGGGGGAAAAAGCGATGGTCCAACATATGATTGAACAGCATGGTTATCCAACATAAATATAAATCTGGTAGATTCTTGATGATGCGATTACTGATATTATCAAGGCCGGGTGATTTTTTGACATTCAATCCATCAACGATATGTAGTATTTCAGCCAGAGAGACTCTCTCCAAGTCGTTGGGTGCTTGTACTTGTAGTGCTCTGTGATTGGTCTGTTGTAGTTGTTGTTCAGTTTCAGTGTATGTGTGGCTGAAGTTATGGTCTATGTGTGGTGAAAATTGGAGTTCCAAGCTGTCTGCGAATGCATTGGCTTTTTCCTCCGCAGTCTGGGCGAGTCGTGTATGCCATTAATGGGCGGAATTGAGATTTTTTTGGTTCGAAGAGATTTAGCTGTACGCCACAGACTGTGATTCGTGGGTGTAAGTCCCTCAAGTTGTGTACGCCAGCGTTGCTGGGTGTGTGTTCTAATCAAAGCTTTGACGTCGTTTTGGAGTTTACGGAATTGAGCGCGGTAATCGGGGAACCTGGTGCGCTGCCAATCCTTCCGTAACCGGTTACGCTGCTTAGTTTTTCCCCTAATATCACCTGGAAGAGTGTGATAATTAAGGCGTGATTTTTTGGGTTTTGAGGCTGCAGCAACTGCCTCAAGCAGTATATGGTTCATTTTGATGACACAGTTTTCAATGTCATCAGTGCTGGTAATTTTGAGGGGGGGGGGGGGTGCTTTAAAAATTTTAAGAAAATGACGATAGTCGTCCCAATTTGTTTGTAGCTCTGAAGGATGATCTAAAGTGATTTTATCAAAGCTTAAGGTCAGTACCACAGGAAAGTGATCAGAATCCAGATTATTATGTGTTCTGATCGTGAAGTCAAAAGGAATGTTCCGAAAAACAGCCAGATCAATAATAGTGGGGAACCTTCCTGCGGTGGTATGAGTTGGAGTGGGCGGAGCTACAATACTACAGTTGGCGCACTGAGCCAATTGATTTAGAGCACGGCCATACTGATTTGAAGCTCTGTCCCAGTTAGTATGGCGAGCGTTTAAATCTCCAGCAATGACCATATTACTGCAAAGTCCGAAAAGTGCTTCGAACTCTGAAGTAGGAAAATTTCTATTAGTAGATCTCGTTAATGGAGGGATATACACCGAAGCAAATGCAATCGGGACTAAATTTGGAATAGTAACCTTAATGAGCGTGGCTTCAAGCTGAATTTAAATGAAAGAGTTACCCTCTGAAACAAGTATACTACATTGTAATAACATTAAAATACGAAAGATATGCAATTAAAACTTTAAAAGAAGCATGTTATGAGTTTTGATATCTTAATACGAGACATTATCAGAGTACACATAGAAAAGTCATGATTTCGCGGCTGTAAGTGCGCCATAAAACCATCCTGCTTTTAATGAATGGTCACATTTGAATGTACATATTTAACAACACACGGAACAATAACAGGACTAAACTGAGATCTACGACAAATTTTATATTTATTCCAGAATAAATCTCAACTTCATAGATTTTTAAGAAACTAGAGTCAAATTTTCACGAATTCTTAGAGATTGAAACACAACATTCTTTATGAATTTAGAGAATGGAACATATCTTAGCATTTATTTTTAATGAATAAGGGTATATAATTTCAGAATTTTAACATTGAACATAAATTTTATGATTTGAACTCTGTAAAGTGCAAACATCTTTCATTACGAAACTCACTCTGTAGCCAATTGATATGACTCGAATAAATCTATTTTTAATTTTTTTTGTATTTTTTTTTTAAAAAGCGAGATTAGTAAACCTGTTACACTTGAATGTATGGATACATAACCCATGACCACATAACATTTTTAATTGGAACATGTTAAAAAATGAGTTGATGAACGTAAATAAGGAGTTCAGTTTGAAAGACAAAAAAATTCGTTTAATGAATCTATTCTTCATACAATGCACATTAATCATTATTTGTTGTACATTCAAACAAATAAGTTAAAATAATTTCCTTATCGCGCATTCATAGTCCTCTGATTTGAATAACATGAAAAAATTTCGATCATGTCAGTAAAAGTCTTCTTCACCACGCAACAAAACTTTCTTTGCTATGTTATTAATGTCAAGATTTAGAAGTACTTGTTCAGCCACTCTGTCGTACATTTCTAATGGAGTGCTGTAAAGATATTCGTGGTAACTTTGATCTTCAATTTGAGAACACGACCAACACATTTGAAAAGTTTTCTTACATGACACATTATGCTGTCGTGAATACAAGAGATTAAGTGCTTGAATGCAAAATTTTTGTCACGAATAAGTGTCCTTTATTTTTAACATTTGTGCAGGAAGCCACTCTATAAATATACTTTCTCGAACTTTCATTCTAATGTTGTTAACACAATTCTTTAAACATGTTATTTGATTTTTATCTAAGATTATACGGCACTGTGTTGGACAAAATTTTGAATCATATAATCGAAATATCTTCTGTAAACGCAGCTTTCCATTATCATTGAAACAGAACAACTCATTGTGACTGCTGAAAGAGGTATCTGCATATAGAATATTGAACGATCACAATTTTTGAGAAAATTCACTCCAAGTAGCAGGTGACTGTGTAACCCCTTCACGCGTAGACAGTAGTTCATTTCGCTTGTTAGAGAGATATTTCCATATATACACTTATAACTTCCCATGGCGAAGTTTCAAATATACATAGACACCAGAACTTAAATGCCAACGACAGACCACATTTTTGCACAGAATCTGAAGAAAAAGATTCAGTCGAAACAGATTCAGTAATGGAGGATAGCACTCAGATGTGTGTTAGAGCATAAGAAAGCAGATCTTGAGTTGAGTTTCCAACCTCGGTGAGGATTTGTGAACTGGAAGTGGTAGGTGTTTCTGCTGGGGCTATGGAAGACATAAGATAGGTGTCTAACCAATCCACCACAAACTTTGATGAGGGTGAATTAATCACATCTGAGACGATATCCACAGATTTTGCTTCATCTAGGACAGGAACCTACAACTCCACATTATTTCCACTAGATATTAACTGTTCGAGTGATGGCATACTTTGAATTTTAGACATTATTTGTAGATAGTAACTTCCAAGTACCATATTTACAGCATAAGATTTATTTTTTAAACACTAAGATCTTAAAATACTATAAATTTGTCGCAGCTATGAACGCACCGAACCTATCCACGCAACGCTCAAGGTCGAAATGTCTTATCGCGCCATGTCATAAGTATAATCACGTGACCTAAATCAAGTGTCGTGTGCAAGCAGTTTACATAAGATATGAAGCGATTAGAACTTGTAATTTTCAAGGAATCGCACAACATTAGATTGTGCTAAACGCAATTGTTATCTACATGGGAGAATTTCGACATTATTTTATTCATCTTCGAAATCATAAAGTGAAAATATAGACCAAACTTAGTTAACGTTCCTAATTGTAAATCGCACTAATATTAAATGCTTAGAAAATTTTTGTATATTTTTATAACTTTAGGAGATATGCATTGCGCGGAATATACAAGGATAGTTAGCAAAAAAACATGAAAATATCTAACAAAATGAGGTCTTCATCAGCCGACATCCAAACTAGAAATGAACGATATACATACTAATTGCAGAATTGAAATGGGGGCTTATCAGTTCTAAGATCTAACATAAGATGACGTCATCGGTCGAAAGTTCACAAGATGGCGTCATAGTCCAAAGCAGATCTTCTTTCTTAATTACTTATTTTTTAATTACTCCCTATTTTTAATTACTTCTTAATTTTTATAAATATGAATAAGTGATATTTCTTATAACCACTTATTCATATTTATAAAAAATTAATCATAATATAAAAATTAAGAAATAATTAAAAATAGGGGGTAATTAAAAAATAAGTAATTAAGAAAGAAGATCTGCTTTGGACTATGACGCCATCTTGTGAACTTTTGACCGATGAAGTCATCTTATGTTAGATCGTAGATAAGAACTGATAAACTCCCATTTCAGTACTGCAATTAGTGTGTATATTGTTCATTTCTAGTTTGGATGTCGGCTGATGAAGACCTCATTTTGTAAGATATTTTCATGTTTTTTTGCTAACTATCCTTGCATATTCCGCGCAATACATATCTGCTAAAGTTATAAAAATATATAAAATTTTTCTAAATATTTAATGTTAGTGCGATTTACAATTAGGAACGTTAACTAAGTTTGGTCTATATTTTCACTTTATGATTTCGAAGATGAATAAAATAATGTAGAAATTCTCCCAAGTAGATAACAATTGCGCTTAGCACAATCTAATGTTGAACGATTCATTGAAAATTACAAGTTTTAATCGCTTCATATCTTATGTAAACTGCTTGCACACGACACTCGATTTAGGTCACGTGATTATACTTATGACGTGGCCCGATAAGACATTTCGACCTTGAGCGTTGCGTGGATAGGTTCGGTGCGTTCATAGCTGCGACAAATTTATAGTATTTTAAGATCTTAGTGTTTTAAAAATAAATCTTATGCTGTAAATATGGTACTTGGAAGTTACTATCTACAAATAATGTCTAAAATTCAAAGTAAGCCATCACTCGAACAGTTAATATCTAGTGGAAATAGTGTGGAGTTGCCGGTTCCTGTCCTAGATGAAACAAAATCTGTGGATATCGTCTCAGATGTGATTAATTCACCATCATCAAAGTTTGTGGTGGATTGGTTAGACACCTATCTTATGTCTTCCATAGCCATAGCAGAAACACCTACCACTGCCAATTGACAAGTCCTCACCGAGGTTGGAAACTCAACTCTAGATCTGCTTTCTTATGTTATAACACACATCTGAGTACTATCATCCTCCATTACTGAATCTGTTTCGACTGAATTTCTTTCTTCAGATTCTGTGCAAAAATGTGGTCTGTCGTTGGCATTTAAGTTCTGGTGTCCATGTATATTTAAAACTTCGCCATTTGAAGTTATAATTGTATATATGGAAATATCTTTCTAACAAGCGAAATGAACTACTGCCTACGCGTGAAGGGGTTACACTGTCACCTGCTACTTGGAGTGAATTTTATCAAAAATTGTGATCGTTCAATATTCTATATGCGATACCTCTTTCGGCAGTCGCAATGAATCGTTCTATTTCAATGATAATGAAAGCTGCGTTGACAGAAGATAATTCAATTATATGATTCAAAATTTTGTCCAACACAGTGCCGTATAACCTTAGATAAAAATCAAATAACATGTTTAAAGAACTGTGTTAACAACATTTGTATGAAAGTTCGAGAATGTATATTTATAGAGTGGCTTCCTGCACAAATATTAAAAATAAAGAACACTATAACCTTTCTATCATCACTTATTCGTAACAAAAATTTTGCATTCGAACTCATCTCTTGTATTCATGACAGCATAATGTGTCATGTAAGAAAACTTTTCAAATGTGTTGGTCGTGTTCTCAAATTGAAGATCAAAGTTACCACGAATGTCTTTACAGCACTCCATTAGAAATGTACGACAGAGTGGCTGAACAAGTACTTTTGAATCTTGACATTGATAACATAGCAAAGAAAGTTTTGCTGCGTGGTGAAGAAGAAGGTATGATGGAAATTTTTTCATATTATTCAAATCAGAGGACTATGAATGCGCGATAAGGAAATTATTTTAACTTATTTGTTTGAATGTACAACAAATAATGGTTAATGTGCATTGTATGAAGAATAGATTCATTAAACGAATATTTTTATAGTTCAAACTGAACTCCTTATTTACGTTCATCAACTCATTTTTTAACATGTTCCAATTAAAAATGTTATGTGGTCATGGGTTATGCATCTATACATTCAAGTGTAACAGGTTTACTAATCTCGCTTTTTAAAAAAAAATATAAAAAAAAATTAAAAATAGATTTATTCGAGTCAGATCAAATGGCTACAGAGTGAGTTTCGTAATGAAAGATGTTTGCACTTTACAGAGTTTAAATCATAAAATTGATGTTCAATGTTAAAATTCTGAAATTATATACCCTTATTCATTAAAAATAAATGCTAAGATATGTTCCATTCTCTAAATTATGAAGATTCATACAGAATGCTGTGTTTCAATCTCTAAGAATCGGTGAAAATGTGACTCTAGTTTCCTAAAAATCTACGAAGTTGAGATATATTCTGGAATAAGTGTAAAATTTGTCGTAGATCTCAGTTTAGTCCTGCCTTTTTCCGTGTGTTGTTAAATATGTACATTCAAATGTGACCATTCATTAAGAACAGGATGGTTTTATGGTGCACCTACAGCCGCGAAATCATGACATTTCTATGTGTACTCTGATAATGTCTGTTATTAAGATATCAAAACTCATAACATGCTTCTTTTAAAGTTTTAATTGCATATCTTTCGTATTTTAATGTTATTACAATGTAGTATACTTGTCTCAGAGGGTAACTCTTTCATTTAAATTCAATGTTAACAGTCACATATCCTTAAAAAATTGTTAGGTGTTATTCTATTCACCTAAAATTTGTGACAGTTTTTAAAAATATATCGAGTTAGTGGCCTTAAACGTTGCTGTAACATTAAAAACGTAGCTCTTATTCGGTAATCATCCACTAAGTATTGTGCAATTATTGCAAATTTCATTACTCCTAGTTCATCAAACATTCGCTAAGAACCAAATAATTCGGTAAAATAGTAAAATTTTAGGGTCTTGGAATATTGAAAACATATATCTCTATTTTCTCAAACATGTGCTAAGTGTTGAGTAATTTTTACTAAATTTCGATTAAATGTCATAATTAAAAAAAAAGTCTTAGACAGTGTATGGCATTTAAAAACATATCTTTAATTTCTCAAACATGTACTATGGGACATGCAATTTGGTAAATTTCCTTTAAATAATGAAAAGTTTCCCAAGAATTCATAAGTATTGCACAATTTGGTAAAATAATGAAATTTTAGGGTTTTAACTTCATTGGAATGTCGAATGGTAAGTTGTTGTTAATAGACTTATTTAGTTAAACAATTAAAAGAATTAACTGTTTCTAAATGAAAAAAAAAATGTTTAAAAAAATGCCGATAAATGGCACAATTGAAAAATGTCTTTGATAATTTCTCCATTCATTCAAGAAAAGTAGTGCTTTTAATATCCCTACGCCAAGGTTGCGATAAGGCCTTACCTATAACTGAGTATGTGTTGTCATAATTACACACACTAATCTCATCCGGTCGTCCAAATAGTTGCTCAAGTCTTCGGATGAATCAGACGGTCTGGGTCTTCAACACACTAATCCCATTAAAATAGCCGAATCGTTCATAATCTTAATAAATACATTAAATAAGTCCTCGTAAAATTAAAACTCATTAAGATATATTAAAACTTTCCTCACATCTACTATAATTAGTAGATGTTAATAAAATAATTCTTTTCCAACCCTTTAAAAATTAACTAAGTATATCAAAAAATACCCTTTCACCCCTAAAGAAAGCCCATTTTCCCCTAACATATGAGAAAAAAGAACAACAAGAAAAAAAAACCTTATCATTCATTAAAAAAATCTCTACACACCCACTGAAAATCAATGTAACTTGCATAAATTATCTTAAAATGCATTCTAAGCTAATCCTTAATCATAAATGTTTCACTAAGTCCATGAAAGAAAATCCTTTTGTAGAGAAAGATATCTTAGAACCGGTAATCATTGGATCCATATGCAATACACCATCTAAATAAAATGCCTTATAATACAACTTGCCATACTCTTGCTATTTCTAATGTAGAAATCGCTTATATACATATTTCTGATGGAAACTTTTCTCTTAGATAATTCTTTAAAATATCCACCAAGCATTGCGTTCTTTGGTAAGAACAGATTGAGTGAGCCTGTGCAGTGGATAGCTTAAAGGAGTGTCGGTTAAAAAGAAATCCATCAAATACAGAGTGTTAAAATCTAGGTAAACGCAAGTGAAAATTGTCGATTCCTATTCGTTCGATTTTAAAATGTCTTGGCATCATGTGAAAATAGTCGAAACTGCACACTCACTCCTAAAATTCTATAATGGTACTAAAATTGCGATGTCCACTGTAAAAATGGTCAAATCATATTCAATGTTTTCTTTTTTTTAAACTCAATGATAAAATTTTTGGATACATCGATGTCTGTGGAAATGCTCGATTCGTGTGCCTTAGCTTGTTAAATTCTAAACCTCTGTGTTGAAATTATACCCATCACCTTAAAAATGGTTAAATCGTATACAATGTATTATATCATGCATGACATATGCTATTTCACTCTTTACCGTTAAATTTACCTCATTTTTATAACTGAATTAAAATTCATTAATATTCCAGCGTCTCCATCGGAAGATTTATGGACCATCGTAGAAAAAATAGTCAATTCGTGTTTAGGACCATGTAAAATTTTAAAGGATGTGTTAAAATCTCACATAGTGCTTTTACTATATTGCCAGGAAATTCATCGCAGAATTCGGTGAATACATTCTTATTAGTTAAAAAAAATTTTACTCGAATCGTGTTCAGTGAGTATTATAACTTGCCATTAAAATCTCGCATGGTATGTCAGTTCAAATTCCAGTGAGAATAGACATCCAGTGTGATTTAAAACAGTTAAGGTTTTGCGTTAACTAAACTCCTTTTAAAACATTTTCTTTTTATTATGACTTTCATAAAAAAAAAGGAAAACATTCACAGTAAAATTTTAAAAAAATTGTCGAAACGTGTTCAGTAAGTATTACAACCTATTCTTAAAATAATGGATGCTTTTTAAAACATGTCAGTAAAACCCTTGATGGTATACATACGCGGCAAACACCTCTTCTAAAAGGGTCAAACCCTGTTCCTAAAGTATTAAAACGTAGTGGCAAAATTTTCAACATCTCTTAAAAATGCGGTATGCTATTTCACTATGGAGTGTAAGAAATCTTCCGATACTTTAAAATTCATCCTATGAGTACTGGCTTACTACAAAAATTAATTATTTAATCAAAAAGTTATTAAAATTAAATTACAGTTAAAATGGTCGAATCCTATTCCTGAGATAAAATCCTCTTAACACAATTTTTGAAAGTACCTATGTATAATTTACTATAAGATTTTGTTTTTAAACATACGAAATCGTTTCATTATTATGAAAAAAATATTGCTATATAACAAAACATTCCGAAAAAACAGCCGTCCGTCGGTAGGTATATCTTTTACAGTTGGATATTAAAAAAAATTGCCGTTAGGTTATAAATATTAATTTAATAATAAATATAAATATTAATATAAAATTAATATAATATTAATTATAAATATTAATTTCAGATGGGAATTGAATGTCCAAGATACGAAATGAAATTTGCAAGATTAGATTTATACTGAAAAAAAAAAAACAAAACTTACTGACTGATAAAAATCTCCATTCACGGAAAAAAATCACGTGGCAAGATGAAGTCCCCCCCCCCCCTCCACCAGGAGCTATGTTTAACATGGGGAAGTGTAGCTCCTGCAGAAGCCCCATGTTAAAGTATAGCTCCTGCTGGTTCAGGATCCCCGTATTTACACTACTTATATATAATCCCATTGTTGTGAGATCATTAAAAGTAATAGTGCCAACAATGGGAATTTTCGGGGGTGGGGTGGGGATCAACTCAAATTTGATGCAATGTTATATTGGCATCGCAAATAACTAATTAAGCATGTAAAATTTCAAGAAAAGCAGTTGGCCAAAAACCGATTTCAAGATCTGATCCAAACAGAGAAACCAACCTAAATAAACCAGTGTAAAAAGAAAAAAAATCCCAGTGCCCTGAATTTGCTTACAAGTATTTTCCAATTTTTCTTACTTTTTATATGTGCCTAATAACATGCTGTGAGTAATTGATGTAGGTGAGGATCCCCTAAAATTTGCATTAGTATGCGTAACAAATAATTTTTTCTTCCCCCACACCCCTAAGATTTTTTTCGTTCAGCTGCCTATGTGAGTGGCTATTTAATTCGGAAAAAATGTTTACTGTCCATGACTTAAATCCATCAAGAAGTAAATCCACCAATCATTTTTATTGTACAAGAAGTAAATCCATCAAAACTGCCGAGAAGACATCATGAAGTGATCAATCATTGGCTGGAAACTTCGTGTGTACACTGGAGTATTCATTTCGAGTAAATACGACCAATAAAGCACTTTTATCGGAATTACGGCAGTTTTGAACACACTTTAAAGATTTATTTTGATGGTGTGGCATCATTTCCATTTTAGTTTTATACTGGCTGAAAATGCTCACAGTTAGTTCGATAGTGAATATCTATCTGCTAGCGTGCTTCACTTGTGCTTAATAAACGTGGGCTTAATAAAATGCAAAGAAACCAGCAACTGTTTTATAATTTTTTTGAAGACCTAATGGAATATGTCTTAGTCAGAAATCACATAATATGGCAATCAAATACGGAATTACGTAGTGATATATTATCGGAAAGAGTCCCAATACTAGCAATCTATCCCGAAATGGGTCAAGGATTTATGACCTATATTTCTGCGTTTCAACAGGATGCAGATCTAATGCGAAACGCGAGAATTTGGATAAGAAGTCTTCGTATAGACAGCAGAAATAGAACAGTTAGTTTTCGTGCAATTGTGCGAAATTTATGGACAAATTTGCCCTCGCGAACATTTAAGAGTACTGTAAATTTCGTCGTAATGGTTTGCCATTTATGCATATTATGTGGCCAAGAAAACTTCATGAGTTTGGTTGATTATGCCGTCCAAGACTTAAGTGCATACCTTCATAACGAAAATATGGTCTATCAAGAATTTCTTGCACAACTTTCCAATTTGTTTTTAAATCTACAATAAGTGCAAGTCACTCTTCAATTAGTGCTTCGATAAGTCTGTTTGCAATAGTCATCGATTCATGTCGATTTAAGATTGAACTTGTGTTTATACCTACCCGTTGTACTTTATACGTGTTCCTACCTGTTGTACTTTATACGTGTTCCTACTATAACTATGCATGTTGTTACCAGTTTTATACCTGTTCTTTTAGTGTTAATGAAAACCTATTTTTTTTTCATTTTTAGAGCTCTACTTGTGATGTGAATTAATAAATCATATGAATTAATACATTAAACCAATAATGTTATTAACTTGTAAATAATAAATTATTTTAAATAATCATGTTATGAACTTGTGCCGAAAAAAGTAATAAATTTTTAGTTTATTTCTCATCCTTATCCGATTATCATGCCGTACATTATATATTCATAGGGAAAGTTATGACTTATGTCATAAATTGAAACCAAAGTTTTTGATATTATATTTCGGGCTCTTTAGACAATAATCCCGTATATTTGGAACGTAATGGTTGTGTGCGTCTGTTTGCCATTTGTGTCCATAACTTATCTAACGAAATTTCGTTTGAACTCGAATCGAATATTTTCGAAGTGATGTGTGTGTCGTTGTGTATGTTAATGTGTGTTGTGTCTTTGTGTATGTTAATGTGTGTGTATATATGTAAGTTAGTGTGTGTGTGGGGGGGGGCGGGGGGCAATGAATCTGTGACGATATCTCGCGAACAAATGAAGCGTATCGAGAATAATTTGTTGTTATCGGTACACTCTGTGAATCCTTTATACAATTTTTATTTTCATTTGATGAGGATTTGAGCACGTGAGTATGAATAAGTCATTTGTTTGAACTTGTATTTGCCTAAATCACCCAATTTCAATTTAAGTGGTGTTAAATGAAAATATTACTTCTGTGGTTCTTGTAGACCATTATTTCGCTGTGAAATAAATAAAGTCATTATATTATGTAGGGAATTCACTCTCCACATCAGATTTCTTGCCGTTCTTACTTCCCTTTTTCAGATTTTCTAAAAGAGCGACGTCTTTAAAATATATTGTTTAAATATCTTAAAGAAAGACATGCTAATATAACAATTCTATTGGCACTAGAACCAGACTTCCAGGCTACGTCCATCGAGCTTCAAATGAGTTTTTCTCGAAATTAAATTTTGAAAATAGGCTGTTGTGACATGTATGACAATTCTCGGCCGATTTTTTTGAATTTGGAAACAATTCTTCCTGATAAAACACTCGGATAGATAATCAGTCGATTTTTGTTTGTGGCTTTCATAGCAATTTTATCGCAAAAACAAAATAAGTTTTAAGCGATAAATCTTTGATTTGCATTTTATGGTCGATAATTTTTACACATGTTGAATATAAAAACATCTGAAGGGGAGCAGCACATGGACTTTCCCTACATAATGAAAACAAGTTTACTTCTTTTACAGAGTAATAAGTGTACAAAATCCACGGCGCAATGCTTTTACCATTGAATTAACATCATGTAAATTGAAATTGTGTGTGTGTGTGTGTGGGGAGGGGGGGGGGGGTTGTTTGGCAAATTTTTAAACCAAATGAAATAACTGACCCGTACTCATGTGCAAAATCCTCATCAAAATTCAATCGAAACTTAAATATAACCTGTGAAATAATTTACTATTATCGAATTCTTAAGCGTTAAGATACAAAACTATTATGAACCTCTCTCGTGAATGAAACGATCTAGATTCAAAAGAATGATTCTGCTCAATATAGCATAAGTTAAGTGGACGTATGTGACGATAATTACTAATTTTTAATTTTTTATACCTTTTTTATAAATTTATTTGTAAACGTGCAATGTCTCGAGACCGGTTCATGATAGTGATTTTAAAGTTTGTCAATCGTATTTTAATGAAAATTTACGTTTGTCAAGACTTGTTGTTTACTTGATGTATTTTATCATTATTGATATTTTAATGATTTCTCAAATTGCTTTCGAAAATTGGGGGGAGGGGGCTTAAGTGGTTAATCCTGGTCTTGACACAAAGTCTTGCGGAGATGCTTTTGCATAACACCCTCCGTATTATCAATCGCACCATAATAATCAAGGGTTCGTGCTAACGTTCTAAAGTTTGTCGTTAAAAATTACGTATAGAATGATTTATTTAACAGTATTCAAAGTTCTGATTAAAGTTATTAGAAAATCGTGCAATTTTGAGAACTGTTCATGCTGGCATACTAAAATTTATATCGTTATTTCTCTAATAAAAAACTACATTATGAAAGCATTATATTTTTATCATTCCTAAAAGTGCTATTTTGTAATTTACCTTTTCGGTACTTATCGATTATAAGGACCATGAAGCCAAACACGGCAACACGTAGGGACGCCGCCAAATTCTGGTTTTATACCGACTCAATCATATTTTCCGATTGCTGGCGTGGTTAAAAAACTGAAGAATTAGAAGAAGCTGGTTTCAACATTTGAAAGTAAACCATCCGTATAACTTCTTGTATCCTGAAACCGGGGCTCATACGCAGACCATAGAGAGACTCTGGGGATCCGCGAAATGGCGTAACAAAAAGCATAGAGGCACTGCGAAATAGCACTTGGACTCATATCTCGCAGCATTCATGTTGTTGAAACCCAGACTGTCCGACCTACCAGAAAGGTGTAAGGTAACTGTTTGGACGGTCGGGAAGTCGCAGCATTCATGTGGCGAAGCGTTACCGGTAGTGATAAATTCAATGAAATTTTATTGGCAATAGTTGAGTTTGGGCCGCCACAAATTTCAATGTAATACAATATTTTTTTGTTATGCAAAGTTGATCAAACCCCATTATACAGCGTGTCCGAGAAAGATCTTTATTATTCTAAACATTAATAACAAAAATACGAAAAGCTGAAATGAAATGCAGTTTTCGGTAAAAGAATGAAGAAATCTAACAGTTTTTGTACAATACCTTCAGTATAGTTCTATATGAGCTCCTTTAGTAGTCCGAAGAATGTACAGTCTGTAGTCGATTTCTCGCCAAGTGTTTTTTAACATTTGGGGTGTAACAGTGAGGATTGCTGATTGTATCTTTTTCTTTAAAACGGAAATATTAGAAATAGGTGTTTGGTAAACAATGTCTTTGACATAAGCCCACAAAAATCAATCCAGTGGAGTTATGTCGGGCGATCACGGAGGCCAAGGTATTGGTCCACAACGATCATGCCCCAAACTGCATTTCATTTGACCTTTTTATATTTTTGTTATTAATGTTTAGAATAATAAATATATTTCTCGGATACGCTGTATTTTTAAGTTTTAATCATTGTATTTGTAGTGAATTTCTCGTATCGGATTATATCGCCAATGCTCGTGTTGGCGACAACTCGGAAGAGAAGTCGCTAACCCATGGTCCCTATAACCGATAAGTACCAAATTTTCTTACAAAAATAGCATTCGAAAATTGAGTTATCTGAGCATACGATTGCGTTAAAATATAGGTATGGTGGGTTCCAGTATTCACTGATTTTAATAAACGTATCAAATTATATTCACAACGCTTCATTCGCTCGGGAGATATACATCTTCCACAGACTCACTGATGCTGACGCGCTAACATACATATACACACTAAAATACATACATGCCTCACTAACATACATACACTAACATATATGCGCACACATTAACATATATGCGCACACACACACTAACTTATATATACATACACATACACACACACAGCCATCACCTTAAAAACTTTAGATTCAAGTTCAGCTTAAAACATGCACTTTCATCGAAACTCATTAGAATTTTCAACCCCCGTCATAATATATCCTACAAATTATACTATGTAGGGGAGATAAAAATCTAATGTCGGCAGCACATAACTTTCCCTACATAATGCATTGACTTTACTTATTTCAAAGCTAAATTACTTATGACTTTACTTATTTCAAAGCTAAGCATTGTATAAGATTCACAGAATGATTTTGGCATTGAACTAACATCAAGTAAATTAAAATGGAGCGCTTTTGGCAACTTGACAAACCAAACGAATGACTTATTCATACTCCCTAGCATTTTTTTATTAACTTTTTTCAGAGTACATTAAATGGAGTATAATTTCTCAAAATGACACGAGTATTTATTTGAAATTATATTCAAATTACGATTTTAAAACATTTTTCTTTTCATGTGGCGATGTTTCGCAGTATGAAATGCCGCCTGTTTGCAAAAATTACAAAAAAGTAACTATCTCAAGAACGGTTGGTCTTAAAAAATTAGGATTGATCTTATTCGCCCTGTTGTTAAAAATTAGGTGCAAAACCTCGATGTATATACCTCGAAAACCATTTAATTATACATTTTAGCATATTTTGTCTTTTATTTCTGATTTTTATGATTTTTGCAGGTCATTTCGCAAACACAGGGAAAAAATCATGACAGCGAAAAGTTTAGGGACAAACTCTAGGTTCTCTAATTTAAGGTTGGGCTGTCAGCTAGGCAACGAATCTAAAAGTTGTCAGCTCGACATCAGTGGGATAATATTTCGTCATTCCGTAGCGTAACGGTGCAGTGAGAACTTTAGAGGATTTGCAAAATCATAGTACGTTTTCGCATTGATGCAGTTAAAAAATTGTTTATTAGATTTGAAATGGCAATATCCAGCCGTAAACAACTTGTGTAGAGATTTTGAATTCTGATGTGCCCACATCAGGATCCTGACACCCAATGAGATTTATAGTGACGTCGGTTGCGGTGATGGCCGGGGGGGGGGGGGGGTGTAAGATGGCAGCGCCAATTGACAAGTTCGGTCTCTCTGGGTAGCCTGAAAACAAAATTCGCGCGTTTTCTGTTCCACTGAAATAATATGTTCAGAGCCAGGTCAAAAAAAATTCCCGGGACGAGATCCCCATGGACAAACTATCAAGATCGGATCGAACTGCCTTGGAGAGGTAAAATCCGTAGATATCGTAAAGAATAGATGGAGTCTCTAATCTTTCATAATACCAGAATGGAGGGGGGGGGGATATCTCACTCTAAATTCTCTCTTTGATCTCGTCGTTTTGACGAGAACGTGTTAAAAATTTTCTCTGGTTGGCTACTTTTTCTTGACATTCTGCTCGTTAATTGTTAATCACTTTATGTCCACGTCTTTTTTTCCTATGTTAATGGAATGTGAACGTTGGACCACCCGTGCGGATCACAAATGCCAATACCCTTTCTTAATTACTTCGCAGACTGAAAGTAGGGGATCATCCGAATCTCCCCTACTGTTTAAGCACAACCCATGTAAGGCCCATATTTGCACCTTTTTGCAGGCCTGTGTTATATATTTATTTATTAGGATATGTATGGTAAAACATAGGGAAGAAATATATCCTGTCTGTTCAACTACCTCGGAATCCGGGGATGAAATTCGAAATCATACGGGGTGTCTGTCACTGAATGATGAATTTAGGTTAGGGTGTGTGAAAGGAAGTCATCTGGCGGATATGGAGATGAACCATGTACATATCTAATTAGACAGTATGATGAGCTCAATCAATGTCTGGAAATTTCGTGTTTAAACTGAACGTATTCATTTCGATCAATGAGGTACCTTTGTCAGAATTACGGCAGCTCTGAACATATGTTAATGATTTACATTGAAGGTAACTTTTTTGTTGAGACCCAGACCGTCCGACCTACCAGAAAGGTGTAAGGCAACTGTTTGGACGGCCGGGAAGAGCCACCCAATTTAGACCGTAACCCATTGGGCGAGGCATCCACAAGGACAATACACTCCTTCTACTACCAACCTCTTGGAAGGACTTACGGATTCACATGTTTAACGTGATCGTACTCCGCCTGAACACGGTGGCAGTTTGGGCAGCGGAGGAAATCGAAACCAGGCCTACCGAGTGCAATTCCAGCGCGATAACCACTGGACTACTGCGCCCTACATTGAAGATGTTGAATTATTTCGATTTTAATTTTAAACTTACGATAACATTTAAATTGGGAGAAAGAAAAAATCTTTTTAAACAATCTTATATCAATTTTCAACTTCTAGAAGTTTTTGCACGTACTTTTTTTCTTTCAGATTGATCAACTTTTGCCTATCTTGAATCATCCATCTTTGTTATTTCGTGAACTTGTTGGGCTGTCTTTTCCCTACTTAGCGTAATTTTGTGACTCTAATTGTAGTTTACCTAACGATATTTTCTACAATATAGCAGATAAGTCATTATTGCTTAACTCTGGTTTTGATTAGATTTTAGCACGATTGACAAAAATAAAATGTAAAAATATCTACAAAATAGGAAGTTAAAGAATGCATATTCTTAAATGTATTAAATACTTGTTTTACACGTATCTTTCGATGGCGAAAAGACAAAAATCGACCTAGTTAGACACCTAGGGAGATCGAAAATATCGATTTTTTAAATCTGTGTGTATATTGTGTGCCAGGGGTTGCTTATCCGGGGCCTCTGCTCGAGAGAGGGCCGTGGCAGTCAAATTAGTGACGTCATAAAAAACGATCCACGGTTGGGGAAACGATCTCGTTCGCTCAGTTTGCGAGTTTAAAGCTGGTTTTAAAAATATTTTAGTACTTTTTTTTTCTTTCTCTCGGAGAACGGAGGAGCGGAGGCCCCGTTTAAACTCGCAAATTGAGTGAACGGGATCGGTTCGCCAACCGTGGATCGTTTTTCGTGAGGTCACGAATTTGACTGCCACGGCCCTCTCTCGAGCGGAGGCCCCGGCTTATCCCGCGCATGACTGACTTCATTATTTTTTTCTTTACTCTGCACATTTAACAACATGGGAATAAAGAACGCGCGCATTTTGTTCTCGGGCTCGTGAGAGGGACCGAACTTTTTAACTGTGACGGTCATCTTACTCCACCGACGTCACTACATTTCTTTGTTCGTCACTGAATTTTGTATGCACAGCACAATTTAACATCTTTGCGCAAATTGTTTAAGCCTGAATATTACCACTTCATAATTAACAAACAATTTATAACTGAAATAATGCGAAAATTTTTTGTATTTTGGCTCTCAAAGTTTACTCTGGATCATGGGATCCCGAATGACGAAATTTAATTCCCATTACACCAAGCTGACAACTTCTTGAATGGTTGCCGGGCTGAGTGCCCAATCTGATATTAAAGTACCTTGGTGTGTGTTGCTAAAGCTATAAGTACAGTACCTAGAAGAGACTTACTTCTAGGCACTATATACTATAAGAGTAATTAATAAGTATGAAAATAACTGAAAGCTGAATGCTGAAATGAACCGAAAGCTGAAATACTTATTGCATGCCGAAACATCCTAACAAATATGATGCAAAATCTGTATCAATCATCATCTAAGCTCTATCTACAACAGATTCTGAGAAATTTAAAAGAAAATAACATTTCTGAACCGGAAATAGATAGTGCATTCTTACCCCCCTCCCCCTCCGAAATTTAATGACTAATCATATCAGTAATCACCTAAGATCTATCTGCAGCTGATGTTGAAAATTGTATGTTCCAAAAAATTCTTTCACCTGGAGGTGTAAACTACTAGACGAAGAAATCCTTATTTAAGCTCCCTACCACCTTTGAAATTTGATCCTGAATCTATATTAGTCATCATCTAAGTCTATAAACCAATTCTGAAAAAATAACTTTGGTCACCTAAGATCTATTTATATCCGATGTTAAAATTTCAACATTTCAAGGAAATTTTTTGACCTGGAAATGTAAAAACACCAGAAGTAGAAGTAATCTTTAAACCCTCCTACTAACTTTGAAATCTGATGCTGACTTTATTCCTTATCATCTGAGTTGAATCTATGAAACAATACTGAAAGAATAAATTTGTCAAGTAATTATTTTGAACCAGGAGTGGGATTCGATAAGGAATAGGAACGGAATTTGATACTGAATCCATATCAGTCATCATCTAAGGTCTTTTTATAGCTGATTCTATGAAATAGACATTCAAAGAAAATACAAATTTTTGAGCCGGGAATCATTAGTAAAAATTTCCACCTACTGCAGAATTCGATGCTGACTTCATATACCGCATCGTCTAAGCTCTATTTATAGTAACCCTTTAGAATTATACTTTTTAGACAATAATTTTACTAAAAACATATATGGCAAAATTCTTGCCATCAACTGAAATAACTAAAAACCCAAATATATATTTCTAACATGGGGATAAATAGAGTGTAACTCTCCTATACGCAAATTAAGAATGCATGTAAATGAGCAAAATAAAATCCAGATGTAAGCTTATCAATATTTATTTAGATACATATTACATTTAGATACATATTGCATTTACATTTAGATACATATTACATTTAGATACATATTGAAGCCTGTAAAAGACATGAAAACTAACACTTAAAAGTCAAGATGCAACTTTTTAATAAGTTTTATGTTGTTTAGCAATGTATCGTGCTTAGCGTCGAAATTGTTATCTCAATTGAAAATTGGACCAGTTAGGTTCTGAACTGTGGTTGAATTTCATTTCAGCTTTTTATATGTCTGCGACGGAGGATTCGAAAATCCGGATTATTCAGTTTCGGTCTAGTGTTCGGTACTATAAATGTGCAATGATGCAACCTATAATGCAACCGGAGCGTTGTTCTATATTCTGGAAAGACATTTAAAATACCATACTCTCATGGGGGAGGGCGGAGGAGAGGAGATCAAAAATTCGACTTTCTTAGGTTCTGCTCGATAATCCATACTATAGGCATGTAAAGATTCGGCTTTCTATACCACCAGAATACTTCGAGAGGGTCTGATAAAACTTCCCAATACACCCTGATAATGTACATTTTATATAAAAATTTTTTTTTTTCTCCATCCATGGGGGGGGGGGGAGAAAATCGAAAATTCGGCTACGATGAGCTTTGTCAGATGATTAATACTATAAGTGTGCAAAGATTTAGATTTCTAGATCAACAGAGAGGCTTCTATGGAGTGTGAAAATTATTTTTGAAACTTCCCCAAGGAAGGGGGTGGGGTGCATCGGAAATCCGGTTCTGTTAGTTTCTGTACCGTAGTCGATACTGTAAGGGTACAGTATGCTAAGTCACCGGAAACTGATGGTGTGTCTGGAATGACAAAAGCACTTTAGACCTGTTAGACCATTATATATAATATTGAATCACGATTTCAAAATGTTACCGAACAATTTATAACTTTATATATAAATATAGGAGTAGCACAGTGACATGAAGCAAGAAAAGCGAGCTTCCCTCAAACACTAACCACAAGGTACTTGATATACTGCCAATACTTACAGTGATAAGAAAAAGGTTCACTGCGCATGCTCTAACCCAAGCAAGGATTTTAATACTTCACTTCGTCATTACAGAGCAAAAATATTTTTAAGGTATGCTGTTTTGATGAATTTTACCTGGTTTTTCGCATATGATGTTATGGGGATTAAGAACGCTCGCATTTTATATTTGGGCTCTCAAGAGGGACCGAACCTGTTAACTGTGACTGTTATTTTACCCCACACACGTCACTAAATTTCCTTGGATGTCACTGGGTACTGTGTGCACAACATAATTTAAACTCTCTGCACAAGTTATTTGCGTCTGGATATTGTCACTTAAAAATTAACAAACAAATTTTAACTGTAATAATGCGAAAACTTTTGTATTCTAGCAATTCTTCTCAAAGTTTACTCTGGGTCCTGACATCACGAATGACGAGATACAACCCTCTTGACGTTGACTACTTTTTGATTTGCTACCTGGCTGATTGCCTAATCTTATATTAAAGAACCTTGCACTTACCCATTAACTGACATTAAACTGACATTTATTATTATATCATTTAAATTTGGAAAAAGCTATCTTCTTCGCTGTCTAGTGTATTCTGCTTGAGCTCTATTATCGTTATTATCTAAATTGTGTGTAGAATCGTTATCAAATTTAAACATGAGTACGAACAAGTCATCCTTTTGTAGTAGTAAATTGCATGAAGCGCTCAATTTCAATTTATGTAGTGTTATCTTGTACACCATTATTATGATGAGAAAGAAGTAGTCATTTTATTATGTAGGGAAAATCTCGTACTGATCACACCAGAATGTTTATTCTTTTTTAATTTTTTTTAACATTTTGTAAAAGAACAAAATCGGTTTACTTTTTTCACAGCGATATAATAGTGTAAAAGATCCACAGCGCTATGTTATTAGCATTGAATTTAACACAACCTAAATTGAAATTGGGCGCTTTTGAAAACTTCAATCAAAACAGAATGATATATACCCGCTAGTTAACGTCTCATTAAAATGCAACTGACTTTTCAGAAATAACCTACGAAATAAATCACTTTTGGCGCATTCCTGAGCATTAAAATACAAAGCAATTACAAAAAGCATATTTCGTGAATGGAACAATCAAGATTCAAGAGAATTGTGCTGCATAATATTGCATTAGGAAAGTGAACATATTCGAAGATAACGACCACTTTTAAATATATATAATTTTTTCGATAAATTAATTTGTAAACATGCAAAATCTCGAGAACGGTTCATGCTAGTGTGCTGAGTTTGAAGAAGTCGTTTTTAATGGAAAATTACATATAAAATAATCAATTTTTAATAATGTTTCAAATTTTTTTTGAAAACCGTGCAATATATTGAATGCAGTTTACGTAAGCTTACTTATACCATTTCCTTAGTTTATATATCATTCGTTTTCCAATGAAATAGGAATGCAAATATTATTTCTCGTTGTTGAAAGTCCTAATTATTAATAACTTTTCAAAAATCCATTCCAAAAATTGGGGTATTTTGAACCGATTGCGTTAATAATAGATTCCAGCATTCACTCATTCTAATAATTATATTAAATGATTTTCTAAACGCTTCATGCTTGAGATATCGCGTCCACAATCTCGTGCGCACATACACTAACATGCACACACAGACAAATACATACATATACACATACTCAAACATGATACACATACAGGGGCTAACACACGCAGAGACTAACACACTCATGCGCACACATGTATACACACGCAAACACATGCAGATGGACATACACTCAAACGAACAGATACAGGTACTTAAATGCACACACAGATAAAGACACGCATATACAAACATGCACACACACTAAGACATACACAAATATGCACACACACAAACACGCACACATAGAGACTAACACACACAGACAGCGCCTCATGAACTTTTGATTCGAGTTCAGGGATTCTTGAAATGTGGTCTTTCATCGAAAACTCGAAATCGATTATATGACCTTGTCACAATATTTATCTTATACATTATACTCTACGTATATAAGGAAACAAATTCTATAAGTCACCAAATGAAACCGAATATTATTTTATAACTACATATTCGATATTGTTTCAAATCGGTATCATTTTTATGTGTTATTTGGCGAGATAAAAATTTTGCATTGCGGAATATCTGAAGAAAATTGAACGAGTCTATGCAAAATAGTTTGCTTCCCACAACATATTTTAACTTTCCATACAATACATAAAAAATAATAGGAACATTTTTGGAATGAGGGTCAAAATAAGAATCGGATTTAGGACATGTACGTTTGGTCAATACGAATACTTTATTTGTGGCATAACGTCTGCATTCGTCTATGCATGTTAAACGGCAACACAATATCCGTATATAACTTGTCTAAGACTTGATTACTTTTAATGAATGTTGCAGATACGATACTTTTACCACTGAGTTAATTTTTTAAGTGACTTATTTCAGCAATCTCCTTTTCATGTGAAACATCTAATTTTCATCAAAAAATGTATCCATGCCCCTAGGATTAGAAAATATCTGCTTCTTTGACGACTAAACATTTTTCGATTACCTAATAAACCTAATAAAAGCGAATAAAAATACTGGTTTTCCTTATTGTTCTTTAAGGATTATGGATGAAAGTCATTTTTTGCGATGTTTGATGCTGAAATCCTCCGATGCGATCTCCCAGCATCATTTTTACTACGTCTAACATTCATGATCGAAGACAAGATTTTTATTTTTTTATTTTCATATATATTTTATTTAGTTCTATTTTGTATAACCCATAAATCAGAGGACCTAACAATTTTGACTATTCAAGTTAAATTTGCATTGTACTAATTAAAAGTTTGTTGTTTCCGCATTAAATCAGCAATCTTGCTTCATGCGGATTCGTTAGAAGTGGATTCTACTGTAGTTTATTTTATCATTTGTTTCGCTGAATAATTTGTCTATTTACCCTGTTTGTTTGCGTTATGCAAAACATATTCAAGTATTACCAAATCCAGATCTATTTAACAATATATTCCTAAACACAATTTCAAGTTTTAATCTCATC
Source organism: Amaurobius ferox (assembly GCA_951213105.1). Lineage (NCBI taxonomy): Eukaryota > Metazoa > Arthropoda > Arachnida > Araneae > Amaurobiidae > Amaurobius > Amaurobius ferox. Next base: position 38,446,099 of record OX578142.1, read on the forward strand.
TTGAAATGCGATTTGAATTTCTTTCTTTCAAATTGGTGTGCGGGTTATAAAAAGTTAGAAAGCCATTATGTACCCCCTCCTCCCAAAACATGTAAAATGGAAAACTTGCTAACTGCATTCGTAAGAAGAAAATCCGCGATGCGACACAGTTTTGCAAACCTGGGCCAACGGCCGTACCGTGCTGAAAACACCGGTTCTCGTTAGATCACCGAAGTCAAGCAGCATCGGGCGCGGTTAGTACTTGGTGGGTGACCACCTCGGAACACCGCGTGCTGTTGGCCATCTCGGGTGCGGTATCCCCGTGGTTTGCGCGCTAGATTTGCACGCTACCACAAATGCCGCCGTGTTCATGCGGAGTACGATCACGTTAAACATGTGGGTCCGTAAGTCCTTCCGAGAGGTTGGTGGTAGGGGAAGGAGGGTACGGTCCCTGTGGATGCCTCCCCCACTGGGTTCCGGTCTAAATTGGGTGGCACTTCCCGGCCGTCCATACAGTTACCTTACACCTTTCTGGTATGTCGGACGGTCTGGGTCTCAACAACAACAACAGTTTTGCAAACCTGAGATGACCAGAAAATCAGTCGTACCATGTTGCATTAAATGTATTGTTAAGATTAATTTCAGACTGCGCGATGTTATAAGGCTAAGTTCATAGTCACAAAACCCCAGATAAGCAAGGGAAAGTTGTGGAATCATACTTGCAGTACAACAAACAGCTGAAATGACCTGTTCAAACCAGTAGGCCTCATCACACACACACACACACAGTGTAACGGTTTACAGATCTTTAGCACCGAAATGCCATTTTCTGCCAAGGAACATAACATTACAGTATCATGAAATCTGGGTCAATTTATCCATTAGACCAAGTAGGCACAGTGCCTCCGTCTTCGACATTTCATTTGAAAAATTGTAGAATACAGAAAATGAAAATAGAAACTGCAAATTTTAATTTGAAACATTTATTTTGACATTTGAAGATAAAACATTGATACATTAAGTCGTCGTGTAATAAAATATAAAGTCTATTTTGTTTGAACTTCTCTCCGTAGAATACTGACGTTAGGAATTGCATCCTCATTTCGTTTTCTATCATTCACCGACTGGTTTTGTGATTTTCATTGCTATTCAGCGTGTAATAAACCGGCTGCATTGTACGACTGAATTCATAAGTCTCCATGAACGTTTTCAAAGTAGAAGCACATAGCAAGTTTCCTTTCTATCAATAAAGTTATTGGATATTATGTACTGAAGATTACTAAAAATAGCAAAATCGGTCCAAGGATGCTGATTTCTGGGAGCACGATTTCTACTATTATACATATACTATAGGGCATTTATAGTAATGTACTATTGTCCAATCTGAAACAGGCATTTGTTTGGGTTAATTAGAATTAAATACTTGCACCTGAAGATGAATTTAATTCTTTTTAATCTTTTAATTTGGGCCGGTGCTGATCTTTTCTATTATCGGCATTATGGCAGTGGTGTTGCTTCTATGGTTACCATAGAGGTTCACCAAACTCATGTTTTCTGCTTTGCGCAGTTAATGGTTATTCGGTACAGATGAACTTTAACAAAAAGAAAACCGTTAAACGATGGTGGTTACAACACTGGGAGCATAATCTAGAATATGTAACATAGAGAAAATCGTATGTTGGACCAACACACCCTATACTAACTATCAGAGATGCCAGTTGAACATGTGAGATTCGCTTCTCCACTATCATCTTGGAGTCATGACTGATTTATATCACATTCAGTGTTGTTGTTGAGACCCAGACCGTCCGACCTACCAGAAAGGTGTAAGGTAACTGTTTGGACGACCTGAAAGTGCCACCCAATTTAGACCGGAACCCAGTGGGGGAGGCATCAACAGGGACAATACACTCCTTCCCCTACTACCAACCTCTTGGAAGGACTTACGGATTCACATGTTTAACGTGATCGTACTCCCCGTGAACACGGTGGCAGTTTTGGTAGTGGCGGGAATCGAACCCGGGCCTACCGAGTGCAATTCCCGCGCGCTAACCACTGGGCTACCGCGCCCTTTCACACTCAGTGTGCTATTGTTTATGCAAGTTTGAAAACAACGTTAAATTTCATTAAACATTCGAAATAACAAATTTATAAAAATGTGAAACATTTTGTCTTTCATCAGATTATTGTCAAATTTCTTATATTGAGAACTTTACCGAGAAGGCAAATAAAGTAAAGCCATTATAAAATATATGGTAAAATCTATTTCTAACAATTTTTCATTTCGTTTGTACTTTATTCAACACCAAAATTATAATAATTTGAAACACACTTACTTTACAATCCTAAAAATATAATTATAGTGAATATAACTATTTTTAATATGGCCAACAGAGGCGTTTCAATGTTTGGAATCATAATCCTAAAGCTATAACAGTATTCCAAATTGGTTTTGCTCTTATTAAATCTCAATGGCAGCAGCAGCTAGCTAAAACACCAATAATTGTGCCATAAATAGATGTAATGCAAATCAATGACTGCGCTCAATGCCAACTAAGTGTTTTTTTACGGCCATTTGCTTTATTGTATGTTTACGGCTATTGAAAACAGTTCGGCCTTGCTGCCTTTTGCATTGTTGACATGACTAGGGTTGAAGACAAAAATTTTCTTTATGGGTTGAAGGATAACAATTATATATATAAATATATATGCATTTGAAGTAAAAAGGAGAAATGAGATATAATTTAGCTAACAAGAACGAGCAAACTTACTGCGGTTATAATAGGCATATACATACACACGGATGAGGAGTGGAGCCATTATGCGGCCGCAATAGAAGATCGAGATTTCCGATCACGGGTTATTGAAGACAACTCAAAGTTTATTTTTTTGATTTTTGTGTATGCACATTGTAAAGTATCAAAAGCTGTCCAATAAAATGAAAATCTTGATCTCATGTAACGGGATTGATAACATTGCCAGAATTTGAACGGTTTATGAATGTATGTGTTAGTTAAAAATAACTGTAATATAATGCTTATTGATTTGCGTAGTATTAACTTATATTACTGCTTCGTAATTGGTAATATTTTTTTAGAAATGTTGGTGTAAATTGTCGGCCGCGAAATTTTGCGATTTATTCCGCGAGCGCTCCTCGAACTTTGCCATTTTTCAAGTGATGAATTTACTGCCCTAGTTATAATATATAATTTTTGCTTTATTCATGAACCCTACTTTGGAAACCACTAGTCTAATTAGTGATAGGAATCAATAACAACTGTTACCCAAACAGAAAACAATCATTTGACGCAATACAGTTATTAGCGAATAGCTATCCTATTTAGAAATATTAAATTAAACAGCACTTTAGAAATATTAAAGTTTGAGTGTTTGTACAGACATTTAAAACCATACTCTGCTTCTCGTGATGGGGGGAGGGATCAACCGATGCCCGATGGTCGACACTATAAGTATATTGCCTGCAGGAGATAGTGTAGAATCTACAAAAATAAAGTCAGGATCTTCAATTTGTTATTTGAACGGAAGACAAACTTTCGAAGGCCTCTAGAAGCCCGATTTAAAAAAATTCTATAGTTTTTTAAAACAGATTTTTAAAAACGAATATTTCATATATTTTCAAGTATTCTCGGTACTGGACATTTCAAAACTGTCACCAAGTAAACACTTTTCTTTGTACGGTTTTAAAAATTCGATCTTGGTCGCTCAGCTTACTGAAAAAAGCTGGACAGGTTTCAAAAAACGATTTATGAGTGCTGTCTGTGTGAGTTTCTGAGAGTCCGGGGAGTTTTTATATTTTTTGATGGGGGAAGGGGATCAAATGCTTACTCCTATTTTGACTATTCGGGAAGGGAACGGTCCTGGCAGCTCCCAATTCTTTAATCTTGGTTAGAGTTGCTCAGATTTTGATGCGATTTTATGCCATATTTTCTATCTACTCTACAATAGACCCACTTAACCTGCCGATCCACTCGACTTATTAAAAATTGATTGCTATAAAAATTGTTGCTATATTTAGTGACCGTTACCAGCGGGCACCACAACTAGTTGCCAATTAAATAAAAATTAAAGGTAAAGTAATTTTCAGTTATCTGTTATTGAGAATTTTGTATTGTACTTGATATACATGGTGGTCAACATTTAACTGAACATTTACTTTAGGAATAACTTTTGAAATACTCATCTGAAGACCGTACTTTCAGTACTTCTTTGACCATGTGCTTGTAGGTAATTGATTCCGTGTTGGTTTGACTTGTGTTTGGGTGAACATAAAAAATGACTTGTTTAACCGAACAACGCATTTTTCATGTGAAAACTTAATCAAAGAAACCAAAGAAACCAAAAGTATATAAAAAAACAAAATCCTTCTGAAACACCGAGAAAGTGCCAACAACTTACAATAGTCCTCCAAAGCCATCAAATTTATCAGTTCTGGACCTGGTTAGAAAATTTGAGAGAACTGGTTCCGTTTTCGATGCTCTTAAAGAAAATATGAGAGCATCAAGATTAGCCAGGAAAACCGGAAAATATTGAACAAGCATTGAGGACTGTGACTGATGATCCTTCAAAATCAACACGAAAATTGGACAGTGAAACCGTTGGATCTGCTCACTCAATCCAATTATAGGCAAAGCCATAGAGAACTTTGAAGCCCAAATGCGCCATCTTGTGCTAACGGAAGGCAAACACTTTGAAAACCTTATCAATGAATTAATTTTGCCTTTTGAGATCACTTCAAAGAAACACCAATTACTTAAATATATCTTTTATCAATAAAACTTTTTCTGCAGACTAAGTGTTCGGTTAATTATTGAACTATCTTTACTTACACTACCTTTTTATGCCTGTGTATTGAATTGATGCTGTCATGTTACACGAAGTCTTCCATCTTAAGGAGAGATGTTTCAAGATTGCCTCAACCTTCGGTAAACTGGCCGGTTGTAACTGGGGTGTTAATAAATCATTTTTGAAAATTTGGTACTTGGCGGTCATCGAAAAAGTTCTTTCCTTTGGGACGGGTATCTGGGGCATCAATCTAACTGGGGCTCAAATTAAAACTCTTCTTTTAATACAAAGAATTTTTCTTCGTAAGATCTCTTCAGGTTTTAGGACCTCTTCAAACATCTCTCTTTTTGGGATCCCGCCCATTCACTTAGTAATAAAATCCTTGCATTCAAAATTTACCTTTTGAAACTTCGTCAAAACCCTTTTTCTTCCTTTGATTTTCCCGCCCCTCCCCTTTTTGACTTTAATTCCCCCTTTTCTTCCTCTCCTCCTGCTAACAGGATTGTCCTTTTCGAACCCTCGGACCCCCTTTCCTTATCCAATTTAAACATTTATACTGATGGTTCCTCCCTCGACGGCAACACTGGATTCGCCGTCTGCATCTTTAAACATGATGTCCTGGATCGGGTCTTTTCCTTTAAACTAGGTGGTGAAAACACTGTTTTCCAGGCTGAAATTGCATCCATAGACTACGCAATCTCCTGGGCAATTGAAAACAACTCTAAGGTAAATATATTTTCGGATAGTCTCTCCTCAATTTTGGCATTTAGATCTATAAAAAATAAATCAAATTTCTTAAATAAAATCAAAATTAAAGCTAGTCCATTCAAAAATCTCATTAATCTCTCCTGGGTAAAAGCTCACGCGGATAACCCTGGCAACGAGGCCGCAGATCACTTTGCCAAACTTGCTACCATTTCTGGCTCCCCCCTTCCCATCCCCTACCCTTACTCTCTGCTAAAAAAACATTGTAAAAACCTTCTTCTTAGCCAATGGCAATCTTACTTAAATGATTATATCTCTCCCCGTACCCACGACCCCGCTCGAATTTCAAATTTTCTTCCCTCTGTTGACCCAAATTTTTTAATTTCAAATCAATGTCTTACTTACTTTTTAACAGGCCATGGCCCTTTTCTGGACTACCTGTACTTTTTCAAACAAAAAACTACCTCTAACTGTTCGTGTAACGCCTACGGCGATGCAGATCACTTTGTTTTTTCTTGCCCCCTTACCCTCCCTAATCATCTCTCTCGGCCCACTAGTGCTAACTCTGCGGCCTGGTTTTCCATGGTTCTTAAGAACAATTCTTCGATTCAAAAAATTAAAAATTGCATCCTCTCCGCCCGCGAAATTTCGAATAATATTCCTTGATCAACCTGGGGGTCTCCTGGCCCCTTCTGGTCCCTGACCTTGCACTGCTCCTCTTTTCCTTGGTTCTTTTGGGATGTTGCTGAAAATACCTGTAAACAATTGTATACTTCTGTAAATTCCAATTTACTCATTCTAAAAAATCATTGTAAATCTCTTCGGTAAATTCCAATTTTCATCCAGAATAATCATTGTAAATCTCTTCCAAATGTTAGTACACCTTCTGTTCAATCATTTCCAACCATTTTCATCCACATTCACCTACCATTTGGTATAATTATCATCATCATATCATACTTCATCATCATATGTAAATTTTTGGAAAAACTGTCATCAAAATATTCTTCATCATCTTATGTATTTCCAGGGAAAACTTTCATCCTTTTCCCATTCTGGTTATATCTGAATTTATTACGACTGTATTTTTTGTGTACTCTGTGTTTTAATTGTGTTGTTCTATGTGTTATAAGTATCTGTGTAGTTTTCTGTGTTCTTGTGATGTGATTCATTTTAATATATGTACTGTACTCTCTTGAATCAAAAAATAAAGTTCCCGGCCACACATCTTGCTACCATAAGCCTTCGGGTTAGTCGTGTGGTCTGGGTTTTCAACACTTCAACGAAGTAAAACTTAATTTATTAACTGTTCACATCGTTAATTTTGTAGATTAAATTTGGTGTTTATACTAGAATAAAATCGACATTGATTTCGTATATTTTTAAATTGATGTATTGCACACTACTCATCAGTATAAAAAATACATGGTTAAGCTGTTCAACTTATTTTTATAAACAATAACTTTTGAATGCATAATTTTACAAAATTTTGTACATAAATTTATTTATACAAAATCTTATTTGGCTTTGAACTATAAGTTGACATATTGAATAAAATGTCACAAGGAAAGCCATTCGACAATTTGCGAATAAAAGGTGCTTTGCTTTCTGTAGATAATAATCAACGTGAGCTTTATTGCTTTATTACTTTCCCTGCAATACATGGAAATGTATAGGGAAAGTATTGGAATCATGCCGAAAATCACAACTCGAGTTTTCGACGGATCTACACGTTTCAAGACCTCTAGAATACGAAAAAAACCACCATTTTTAACGTGACGTCTGTGTGTGTGTCTGTCTGTCTGTCTGTCTGTGTGTCTGTCTGTGCAATGTATGTATCCACTCTAACTCAAAAACTAATGGACCGAATTTCATAAAATTTGGTAGGTAAGTCACTTGGGTATGACCCTGGTGGTGATTAGGTTTTGATACGATTCATAAAAACAGAACCCGCCTTTTGTTGCGAAATGGCCCGCAAAAATTTTATGTATCCACTCTAGCTAAAATACTAATTGACCAATGTTCACAAAATTTGGTAGATAAGTTATTTGTACAATACTCTGGTGCTGATTAGATTTTGGTATTAACCATTTTTAACGTGACGTCTGTGTGTGTGAGTGTCTGTCTGTCTGTGTGTCTGTCTGTGCAATGTATGTATCCACTCTAACTCAAAAACTAATTGACCGAATTTCATAAAATTGGGTAGGCAAGTCACTTATGGGCGAATCTGGTGCTGATTAGTTTTGGGTACTATTCGGCATAAAAGAATCTGCCTTTTTTTGCAAAAATAGCCCACAAAAGTTTGTATCCACTCTAGCTGAAAAACTAAAGGACCGAATTCCACAAAATTTGGTAGGTAAATCACTTGTGGGACAGCCTGGTGCTGATTATTTTTTGGTATGATTCGGAAAAAAAATAACCTGCCCTTTTTTGCAAAATGGCTTGCAAATATCGCCGAAATCTAAAATAAAAAACTACGTATGCTCAAATATATCCATAAAATGCTTGTTTAATACGTAATTTTTAACGAAGAAAAGAATAAGACCAACCCCATTACACTAGGACTAGCCGTTCTCGAGATATTTTAGTTTTTTCGTATTTTCTCTACGCCACCTTTGAAAATAAGTTCAGTTAACAAATGAGAACGAAAAGTGAATTAAAAGTGAATTAAATGTAATTAAAATAAAGAGAACGTGAATATAAGTGTGCAGAGAAAGTCATGTGCTGCCCACATCAGATTTTTACTTTCCCTGTAATACATGGTAATGTATAAGGAAAGTATTGGAATCATGTCGAAAATCGCAACTCGAGTTTTCGACGGATCTACACGTTTCGAGACCTCTAGAATACGAAAAAACTATTTTTAGCGTGACGTCTGTGTGTGTATCTGTCTCTGTGTGTGTCTGTCTGTCTGTCTGTGTGTCCGTCTAATGTATGTATCCACTCTAACTCAAAAATTTATGGACAGAATTACATAAAATTTGATAGGTAAGTCACTTGGATATGACCCTGGTGCTGATTAGATTTTGGTACGATTCGTGAAAACAGAACCGGCCTCTTTTTGCGAAATAACCCGTAAAAATTTCATGCATTCACTCTAGCTAAAATACTAATTGACCAAATTTCACCAAAAAAATGGTAGATAAGTTAGTTATACAATTCTCTGGTACTGATTAGATTTTGGTATTAATCGGAAAAGAACAAACAGCCTGCCTTTTTTTACGAAATAACTCAAAAAAATGTCATGTATCCACTATAGCTAAAATACTAATTGACCAAATATAAAAAAAATTCGTAGATAAGTTACTTGTGGGATACTCTGGTGCTGATTAGATTTTGGTATTATTCAAAAAGAACAATCTGCCTTTTCTTACGAAATGGCCCTCAAAAATCGCCAAAATCTAAAAAAAAGCTACGTATGTTCAAATATATCTATTAAACACTTGTTTTATGCGTAATTTTTGATGAGGAAAAGAATAAGAATAACTCTAGGACTAACCGTTCTCGAGATATTTCAGATTTTTCGCATTTAGTTATGCCACTTTTGGAAAAATGTCCAATTACCAAATAAAAACAAAAATCTGATGTGAGCAGCACATCACTTTCCCTGCTGACTTATATTAACGTTCTCTTTATTTTTATTAAATTTATTTCACTTTTAATTCAATTTTCGTTCTCATTCGAGAACCGGACTTATTTTCAAAAGGTGGCGTAGGGAAAGTACGAAAAATTAAAATATCTCGAGAACGGCTAGTCCTAGTGTAATGGGGTTGGTCTTATTCTTTTCGTCGTTAAAAATTACGTATTAAATTCGCATTTAATGGATATATTTGAGTATACCCAGTTTTTTATTTTAGATTTTGGCAATTTTTGCGGGCCATTTTGCAAAAAAAGGCAGGTTATTTTTTTCTGAATCGTACCAAAATCTAATCAGCACCAGGGTGACCTATACGTGGCTCATCTACCGAATTTTGTGAAATTCGGTCCATTAGTTTTTCAGCTACAGTGGATAAAAGCTTTTGCGGCCCATTTCACAAAAAAGGCGGGTTCTTTTATCCCGAATCGTACCCAAAACTAATCAGCAACAGACCCGCCCACAAGTGACTTACCTACAAAATTTTGTGAAATTCGGTCCATTAGTTTTTTAGTTAGAGTGGATACAAAATCTGCAGACAGACAGACAGACACACAGACACACAGACACACACACAGACGTCACGCTAAAAATGGTGTTTTCGTATTCTAGAGGTCTTGAAACGTGTAGATCCGTCGAAAACTCGAGTTGCGATTTTCGACATGATTCCAATACTTTCCCTATACATTGCTATGTATTGCAGGGAAAGTAAAAATCTGATGTGGGCAGCACATGACTTTCCCTGCAAACTTATATCCACGTTCTATTTATTTCAATTAAATGTAATTCACTTTTAATTCAATTTTCGTTCTCATTCGGTAACCGGGCTTATTTTCAAAGGTGGCGTAGTGAAAGTACGAAAAACTAAAATATCTCGAGAACGGCTAGTCCTAGTGTAATGGGGTTGGTCTTATTCTTTTCGTCGTTAAACATTACGTATTAAACGGGCATTTAATGGATATATCTAAGTATACCAAGTTCTTTAGTTTAGATTTTGAAGATTTTTGCGGGCCGTTTTGCAAAAAAAGGCAGGTTATTTTTTTCCGAATCGTACCAAAATCTAATCAGCACCAGAGTGACCTATACGTGACTCATCTACCGAATTTTGTGAAATTCGGTTCATTAGTTTTTCAGCTAGAGTGGATACAAGCTTTTGCGGGCCATTTCGCAAAAAAAGGCGGGTTCTTTTATTCCGAATCGTACCCAAAACTAATCAGCACTAGCCCCGCCCACAAGTGACTTACCTACCAAATTTTGTGAAATTCGGTCGATTAGTTTTTTAGTTACAGTGGATACAAAATCTGCACAGACAGACAGACAGACACACAGACAGACACACAGACAGACAGACAGACAGACAGACACACAGACACACGCACAGACGTCACGCTAAAAATGGTTTTTTCGTATTCTAGGGGTCTCGAAACGTGTAGATCCGTCGAAAACTCGAGTTGTGATTTTCGGTATGATTCCAATACTTTCCCTATACATTACCATGTATTGCAGGGAAAGTAAAAATTGAATTAAAAATGTAAATTTAGTGTTATTTGGTTCAATTAAACTCAATGTAATGAATTATTAAAGAAATAAAGAACATATGAATTTGAGTCTGCAGCGAATGTCATGTGCTGCCCACATCAGATTTTTACTTTCCCTGCAATACATGGTAATGTATAGGGAAAGTATTAGAATCTTGCCGAAAATCGCAACTCGAGTTTTCGACGGATCTACACGTTTCGAGACCTCTAGAATACGAAAAAACCATTTTTAGCGTGACGTCTGTGTGTCTGTCTGTCTGTCTGTCTGTGTGTCTGTGTGTCTGTCTGTCTGTGCAGATTTTGTATCCACTCTAACTAAAAAACTAACGGACCGAATTTCATAAAATTTGGTAGGTAGGTCACTGGTGGACGAATCTGGTGCTGATTAATTTTGGGTACGATTCGGGATAAAAGAACCCGCCTTTTTTGGAAATGGCCCGCAAGAGTTTGTGTCCACTCTAGTTAAAAAACTAATGCACCGAATTTCACAAAATTCGGTAAGTAAGTCACGTGCGGGACACTCTTGTGCTGATTAGATTTTGGTACGATTCCGAAAAAAATAACCTGCCTTTTTTTGCAAAATGGCCTTCAAAAATCGCCAAAAATTAAAATAAAAGACCATATATGTATCATTTAAATGCTTGTTTAATATGTAATTTGTAACGAGGAAAAGTATAATACCAACCCCATTACACTAAGACTAGCCGTTCTCGAGATATTTTAGTTTTTTCGTATTTTCTTTACGCTACCTTTAAAAATAAGTCTAGTTATCAATTGAGAACGAAAATTGAATTAAAAGTGAATTAAATTTAATTAAAATAAAGTGAACGTGAACATAGGTCTGCAGGGAAAGTCAGGTGCTGCCCATATCAGATTTTTACTTTCCCCACAATACCGGTAATCTATGTGGAAAGTATTGGAACCGTGTCAAGAAATCGCAACTCGAGTTTCCTTCGGATCAAGCGGTTTCGAGAACTCGAAAAACCAAAAAATCTATTTTTAGCGTGACATCTGCGTATCTGTCTATTGTATCCACGCTAGCCTAAAATCTGTTCGACGAAATTTCACAAAAATTGGTAGGCAAGTTTTTTTGTAGGTTATCGTGGTGCTGATTAGATTTTGGTGCGATTTAAGGAATAAAATTTGCTTTTTTTGTGAAATGGCCCGCAAAGATCGTCAAAATCTAAAATAAAAGACCATATATGTATCAATTAAATGCTGGTTTTTTTATGTAATTTTTGACGTCAAAAAGAATGAAACCAATCACATACCTATAGGACTTACCGTTCTTGAGATAATTCAGAGTATCGCAATTTTGCCACAAAGGCTTTGAAAATACGTCCAGTTGAAAATGAAAACGAAAATTGAATTAAACCTTCAAATTTAGTATAATTTCAAATAATTATCCTTGCTATTTTGTGCAATTAAACTGATTTTAATGAATTAATATAGAAATAAATAGAAAATGAATTTGAGCCTGTAGAGTAAGCCATGTGCTGTTCACATCAGAATTTTTTATTAAAATATTTGAAAATTCAGGCTTTTCCGAATGTTTTATCACATTTAAAGAACTTATCAGGCTGCGTATTTCTGGAATCTGGAATGCGTCATTCAATACACGGCAAACATGTTTTGGAGCTGGGTTTCTATACTGAATTGTCTGGTTGGCTTATTTTAAAGATAATTAAAACCACTTTGTATATAAAACAGGCACAAGGAATATTCAGATCAAGGCGTTATTGTAACAGAAAATAAATAACCCGTTGAAGAACGCTAAGAGTGGCGACACGTCACGGTTTCAAATACAAATTACCAACAAATGACAAATCTCACAGATCCATTGTCATTTTATTTTAAAATCATTTTACAGACTAAAAATACTTGCCAAAGCGCTTTCAGAAATTTTACATGTCCATCATCAGTGGCAGTACAATTAGAAATGATGACAACTTGCTTAAATACACTTCAATACTTTCAATAAAAATTTGCATATCATGAAATTGTGAGTTATACAAAAAGGTGGGTTATGAGTCAGATTATAATTTATACAAAGCGTAAGAGCAAATACTCCAGAAAGGTTTAAAGATATATGATTTTTTAAAAAACACACAATAATTATAAATCAATGTAGCTATGCAGACTTAACATGCGGGGAATCAAGAACGAGTCGTCAAGCATAACTTAGGGCCTGAACAGGGTCAAAATTACAAATAGAAGAATGGTATAAATAAATAAAAAAGGATTCATAAAACAAGATCGAACGGGGGCTGTTACAGCTAACTAAACGAAAAGTTTTTTCAATAAAAGGGGCGAAAATTATCTTTATTCACGAACTGGGTAAGGGCAGTCGTTAAGTTACCATTTTTTATGTCTGTGGCATGTTCGTACAAACGGATACCAACCGTACGTTTAGTACTACCGATATAAAATTTATAGATATTATCCGGAGAAAGGACGGGTACAGCATACATCCCAACATACACATTCCACCCAATATAATTGTTTCATTTTAATTATTACAAGCGGTGATTTTTTAATGATTTTTCGAACATCCATTCAAAAATTGGGGCGGGGTATTTTGAACATTCGTTTATGTTTAAAGGAAATAAGGTATTTAGCATGCACCGATTGCAATAATCGTACTAAATTAACGCTTCATTTGCTCGTGAGATATCGTGTTCAGATTCAAGAATGCACACACACACCAACATACGTTCACACACACACACACACAGACGTTACATCAAAAACGGTCGATTCGGAGTTTAGTTATTGTTAAAACATGCTGTTCCGTCGAAACCTCTAACTGGAATTTTCGACACTATTTTATCTTATATTTTAAAAGAAAAATCTTTCTTATGTTTAACAACTATGTTTGGCGGGAACACAGCTATGTTTGTAACAACAAAGCGGGAAAATTACATGAGCTAATCATTTTTCCCCCACAAGGTAACATGGGAATATTAAAGCAAGTGGCTGGAGGGAAAATATCCTGTGAATACTCTCAATATCAAATATACAGTTATACATGGAAACAGCTTAAATTATGAACGTAATTTTATTAATATATTTAATTTTATCACATATTTTAAATAGGCATATAATAGGCATATTATAGGCAATTAATTGGATTACAAAGAAGTCAACTTTAACTTGCAACAAACATGTTTCTTATATATATAAGTTATTGAAGATCACGAATTACGATCTAGACTCTGAGATAAATAATGCAAAGTTAAATTCGTCACTAATCAGGAATGTTTATAATTCTCTCACTGCATGTGCAGTTAAATAGGTTAAACCTTGACGAGAGCAAATTAGACACATATTTGAAATCATCACGACATAGAAGAATATATTTTTTGTTGTATGGGCAGCTAATCTATTCCACGTTGACCGTAATGTAGCACGAATCGTGTTTACCCGTTCATTGGGAATTGAGCATAGAGCTCTTACCCACCTTTCAACACACAATATTAGTTGAGCATCATGCTGAAAAGCGGATAGGGCTGTCATAACTCCCTCATCCAGTTCTGGGTCAAATCTTGAAATAAAGTCATTTTCTAGTAAAGCATGAATTTGGGATGACCGAACTGGCTGCCAATGGATATTGGGCCTATTCAAGACGTACGATATTATTTCATCACTGAAATCCTGATATTAATCGTCCTTCCAGTAATAAATAAAGTCGTAATGGCATAACTGGTTGCCAATTTACGTTGTTGCGAATTAGTACATAACCAAACAGTTCTTCAAAAATTCTGAAATCTTCGCTCATTTACACCCATTTCTCTAAACACAAGTGAATTATTTTAGCTAGCTACGAATCAACTTTTACTAATGGAAACCGATTCTCAGCATTGCCAGCCAGTATAAAACTAAAATGGAGGCATCACACAACTGACATTGCTGGACACTAATAGGTTTGAAATTGCAACACATAACAAATTTCCTTGATGTTAGTGCAGCAATAGCCACTCAATGCTGATGAGCTTTAATAAGAAGGAAACTAGATCACCGATGATTGCTGTTGCACGGGAAGCATGGTGAAGGCTTTTCAGCAGTATGTACAAGTAGATGTGAATTTAAATCACTTTTATTTACAATTGCTTTCCAACAAATTCCACAAACAAAAAACCTTTAACTAGTAAAAACACACCTCAAAAGCTCTTCATATCACTTCGTAATATGTTCCAAGAGGAACATTTTTTACGGGATTTCTGACGTATATTCGCATCTCTTCAATTAAATCTCGAAGGCTGGAACTTTGCTCATTTAATGCGTTTTCTAAAGCACATACAGCATGAAATATATATTGACTCTGTCCTTTGTTCATAAAGTCCACAGACACTTGTGCCACTAATACAAAGTAATGAAAAATTTTCTTTGGCATGCAAGAAGGCATGCCATTCCATATTTCTTTGAGAACAGCGTTAAAGCTAGTTATGCTTTTATCCGGTTGTGAAGCAATATTACATGTCCACATGGCAATAGAATTGCACAGTGGCCTGTCTTCCTCAAAAGAGTAAAGAAAAGTCATCAATCCATCAGCAAGTTTTTTTATCAAACAATGGTCCTAAAAAATTGGACTTACGAAGCGATCTATCGGGAGTTCAAATATATCATTTTTTATTTAAAATAAATTCAAGCAATTCTTCTGCAAAATGCCTCATACTGTTAGGATTCGATTCCATAATTACTTGCTTAATGATCAAGATCAGTCAATCTACTGAGAAGGCAGCTTTACTATTTATGTGAGATTGTCTGTCGGCCAGTATAAAATGCGATGATGCCATACCAACAAAAATCTTTAAGGTGTGTTCAAAACTGCCGTAATTCCGATGAAAGTGTTTTATTGGTCGTATTTATCGAAATGAATATTCCAGTGTACACACGATGTTTCCAGCCATTGATTGACCACTTCATGCTGTCTTCTGGACAGTTTTGATGGATTTACTTCTTGTACAATAAAAAGTATGGGTGGATAACTTCTTGAAGGATTTAAGTCATGTACAATAAACATTTCTTCCGAAATAAATAGCCACTCAGAAATCTTACAATGCCCAGCAGCAATCATAAGTTAAGCAGACCTTTGACGAAATTGTAATTCTGTGATTGCACTTCTATTTCACACTTTGGTTCTGCATCCATAATTGTTTATTGCATCGTTAGACCTAATTTGGCTTATAAAGCGAATTCATATTTTTCCATTTTCAACTTTTTTTATATAAATATACATTCATTTATTTTTAAATCAACTTTTAATACACACTTAAATTCAATGTAATTTTTTTTACAAACACATATTTTCAAAATTTTAACTTGCCATATAAGTGACGTGTGGTGAAGTGAAGCAGCGCTTTGCTCACAATAAATATCCGCATGTCAGTCAATTACGGCAAAAAAAATGCGATTTAAGCAATGTTTCACTGAAAAATGCACCTTTCAATCGCAATTTGTGCAATCCGTACATTTTACACCATACAGCTTTTCCTTAAATTTGTTTTTGACCTGATTTGTTATTTGTTAAATTTGTTTTTGACCAGCTAAAGCATTCAAATTCATGCAGACACATATGCAGGGAACTATTTTTTGTCTTGCTGACATTATTGGCAGTGTTCCAATTACTTTGTTACTATTTAAAGGATGCCATTGTGCTATACCTATATTTATATATAAAACCACTTATCATTCTGCTGCATTTTAAAATTATGATCAATCACTGCATATAATTGTCTAACTTGCTTTATAAAAAATAAAATACACTTTGTCCAAAAGATAAGAAAATCATAAGCAACTTGAAGAACAAATAAAAAATAATGCAGCATACGGGTGCTTCCAGGATACACTGGAACTCCTTCATAAGAGTAAGTGAACCAAGAAACCCGAAATCCTTAAGAAGAATGAGCGCAAATAGAAGAAACAGTGTGGGTTATGTACTCAAGAGCTGCATTAAGAATTCACTTGAGAAAGCTACTCAGAAAGCAGAATGAGGAACAAGCTAGCCAATCCAAAACGAGAAGTGACACACAAAATTGGCTTGCTTCAAAGCGCAAGAGGAATATTCCGACTTAACAACTTAACAATAAATGAGACGCAATAAGACGAAAAATTGGTTAAAACGGCACATGAGGGCCTCACCTTTCTGGTAGGTCGGACGTTTCTGGTCTCAACAACAACACGAGGGCCCCAGTAAGAACAAAGGAAGTAGGAGAATTTACTGGGTATTCCGCCAGACCACTGACACAAATGGAGTACTGAATAAGTCATTAATTAAATTACTATAATTTTTCGGGATATGGAAGGCTTCAAAGAATTTAAGATCATAGATAAACATGCACTTCGATCTATGATCTTGATTTATAGTTCCGACTGCGATACAAGATACAAAACTTAATGGAGTCGGGTTTTCGATTTATGCCCTCCTCCAGGATTAGAGAAAATGGGAGGGGGGGGGGGTAAGAAAAGTAATTTCCAGACCCTCTTAAAGCTCACCAGTTGAATCGCAGTCCGAATCATTGTACACTCATTGTAATGACTACGGTAGAAAACCTAATGGAGCCGGAATTTTGATTTACTTCTTCCTTTGGGGTTAGAGAAAATGGGGAGCTGGAAAAGTAATTTCCAGACCCTCTAGAAGTCCTTCTGTTGACAGGTAGTTTGAATTTTTGCACACTTATAGTACAGTGTCTAGAAGGAAGTTCTAGACACTGGCTTAGTTCTAGACACTGTACTTATAGTATCGACTACGGTACAGAATCTGGTAAAGCTATATTTTTGATTTACTTAGGCCTTCGAGGTTGGATAAAATGGGGGTTCTAAAAGTAATTTCCAGACTCTCTGAAAGTCCCTGAGTTGTCAAGCAGTCTGAATCCTTGCACACTTTTGGTATCGACTACGGTATAGAATTTAATGAAGCCGAATTTGTTATTTACTTCCTCCTCCTGGGGCTAGAGAAAATAGGGTGGGTCAAAAAGGAATTTCCAGATCTAGAGCCTCCGTTGACTAGTAGTTTGAATTTCTGCGCAGTTATAGTATCGACTGCAGTACAAAACCTAATGGAACCGGATTTTTGATTTACTTCCTCTTCAGGGGTTACAGGAAATGGGGCGGGGGTTAAAAAGTAATTTTCAGACCCTCTATAGAAGCCCCCTCCGTTGACTAGCAGTCTGAATCTTCTCAGGCTTATACTATAGACTAAGTTGAGAGCCTAATGGAGAAGGATTTTCAATTCACTCCCACAGGGATGGATAAACTGACGTTTTAAAAATATTTTCAGATTCTCCAGAAGCTAATCCATAGACCAAAAAGACCAGTCATGAAGCTAATCAAAGACCAAAAGAATGTTCACACACTTATAGTATCAATCATAGGGCAGAACGTAAAGATGCCGGAAATTCATTTTGTCCCAGTTATGGAGAAAACGTTTTTTGTTTTTTATTTTTTATTTTTTTCAAAATGCTTTTTGTGACTCTCCAGTAGCACCATTTAGACATAGAAGGCTGAATATTTGCATAATTATAGTGCCGACCATCTGGCAAAATCTAACGTCGTCGGAGTTTCGCACCCCCCTCACCAAGAGGCGAAGAATTTGGGTTCTAAATGTCTTTACAAAACCCCAAAAAGCTCTCCAGTGGCATAGATGCTGAATCTTTGCACATATTGCAACAAACTGTTACGGTTAAAGTATTTTCTTTAAAATATATTTTTTCTTTGGAATTGTCTATAGATATATATATAGCTTAGATCATTTATATATATATATATATATATATATATATATATATATAGTCTATAGATATATGTATATGGCGTCTATAGATATATATATAGCTTAGACACTTTCCAAAAATAATTCATTCCATAAAAAAAAAAGAAAATAATTATTACCAAACCTAGCACATTTAATTCAAAAATTAATCCTCCTCCTTATTAAAATTCACTCTCAACGTTATTAAAATTTACTATCAATGTTATTGAAATTTACTCCCCTACTAATTCATTAAAAAAATAATGAGTATCTTAACCTAATTCATTCGCGCTTATTAAATCCAATCTTCGAAAATCGAAAAATTTTACAAGTACCCAACTTTTCAAAAAAAAAGAATAAACAGGCAACACATTACCCATTCGCCGCCTACCTTCAAGTCCCAGCAAGGTTATTATATCTATATCAGCCTCAATACCGCGACTGCACTCAGTGCTGGAATGTTGTGGTGGACACATATTGAGCACTTGCAGCTGTAAATCATTCTGAAATAAAATATTTCATTTTACAATTATTACCTCGCATTGTTTTCTTTGCAGCACCTCTCCCTTGTGTCGAGATTTTGAACTATTTTTTTTCATGCCGTACAAAATCCCCCACCATGGTGAATATTAATCTGTAAACTCCATGTCTCTCCGATCCATACATATTTTTTTTATAGCGTTTTACTTTAGCTCCGAACTTTTGAATCACCCTGTATATATATATATATATATATATATAATCCCATTGTTGTGAGATAATTAAAAGTAATCGTGTCAGCAATGGGGATTTTCGGGGGCGGGGTATGGAGTCAGAATCTGGGGAGGTGATCAACTCAAATTTGATGCAATGTTGTATTAGCATCGCAAATACCTAATTATGCGTGTAAAATTTCAAGAAAATCAGCTCGGTAAAAGTCAGTCAAAAACCGATTTCAAGATCTGATCTAAACAGAGAAACTAACCTAAATAAAATAGTGTAAAAAGAAAAAAATCCCAGTGCTCTGAATTTGTTTACAAGTATTTTCCACATTTTCTTACCTTTTATATGTGCTAATAACATGCTGTGAGTAATGAATGCAGGTGAAGATCCCCTAAAATTTGCATCAGTATGCGTCACAAAAAAAATTTCTTGCCCCCCCCCCCCCTCCTCCTAAGATTCTTTCGTTCCGCTGCCTATGTAAGTGTCTATTTATTTCGGAAAAAATGTTTACTGTACATGACTTAAATCCATCAAGAAATAAATCCACCAATCCTTTTTATTGTACAAGAAGTAAATCCATCAAAACTGCCGAGAAGACAGCATGAAGTGATGAATAACTGGAAACTTCGTGTGTACACTGGAGTCATTTCGAGTAAATACGACCAATAAGTACTTTCGTCGGAATTACGGCAGTTTCGAACGCACTTTAAAGATTTATTTTGATGGTGTGGCATCATTTCCATTTTAGTTTTATACTGGCTGACAATTCTCAGAATCGGTTTCCTTTCCATGGATAACTCGGAAGATAGTCAGTTTATCGCAATGGATACAAATGAACGTAAAATTAAATTATTTTTTGGAAACTTGTTCCAATACGTTTTAGTTAGGAGTAATGTAAATTGGCAAGCTAGTATGCCTTTGTACACTGACTTAGTAGTTGAAAGCCAGTTGTTTTCAAGAGTACCCGAATTAGGCAACTGGATTTTACGAGCTCTGCGAGCATTCCAAAGGGATAGAGCTCTAATCATGTACGCTAATGTTTGGATAAATACATTAAGACTGACACCCAGTGAACTAGTTAATGCCTTCAGGGAAACAATTCGTAGTATGTTGGTTGGGCTATCGTTGCAAGAGATCAAGAATATAACATTCCATTTGGTGATGGTATGTAATGTTGCAGTCATTTGTGGTCATCAAAGACAATTTTTCTTAATTGACTTCTTAGTGCAAGATCTCGGTGACATTTTTCACAGCAATAATTTCGAATTTGAGAATCTCATTGATTCAGTTTTCCGTTACATATATACTCTAATCTGAATGATTCATATCTATAAGAAAATATTATGTTCTCAAGATTTATGTAGTTACTAATTATAGTTTGTATGTAGTTTTACGCTTGTATTTATGTAGTTTGTAGTAGTTTTTGTAGTAGTAGTATGTAAGAGTAAAGGTGATGTTTTTTATTATTATTGTATTTTATCATTATTGTATTTGATGTATTTTATCATTATACTTGATGCATTTTGTCATAACTGATATTTTAATGATTTCTCAAATTGCTTTCGAAAATTGGGGGGAGAGGGCTTAAGTGGTTAATCCTGGTCTTGACACAAAGTCTTGCGGAGACACAAAGTCTTGTCCATTATACAGCGTGTCCGAGAAAGATCTTCATTATTCTAAACATTAATAACAAAAATACGAAAAGCTGAAATGAAATCCAGTTTGCGGTAAAAGAATGAAGAAATCTAGCAGATTTTGTACAATACCTCCAGTATAGTTCATGAGCTCCTTAAGTAGCCCGAAGAATGTTCAGTCTGTAGTTGATTTCTCGCCTAGTGTTTTTTAACATTTGGGGTGTAACAGTGAGGATTGCTGATTGTATCTTTTCCTTTAAAACGGAAATATTAGAAATAGGTGTTTGGTAAACAACGTATCGGATTATATCGCCAATGCTCGTGTTATGCGTGTTATGCTCGTTAATGCTCGGAAGAGAAGTCGCTAACCTATGGTCCCTATAACCGATAAGTACCAAATTTTCTTTCAAAAATAACATTCGAAAATTGAGTTATCTGACCATACGATTGCGTTTAAATATAGGTATGTTGGGTTCCAGTATTCATTGATTTTAATAAGCGTAACACACACACACACACACAAATTATATTAAAACGTTTCATTCGTTCGGGAGATATACATCTTCCACAGACTTACTGATGCTGACACGCTAACATACATATACACACTAAAATACATACATGCCTCACTAACATACATACACCCACTAACATATATGCGTACACATTACCATATATATGCACACATTAACATATATGCGCGCACAAACACACTAATATATATATATATATATATATATATATATATATATATATATATATACACACAGCCATCACCTTAAAAATTTTAGATTCGAGTTCAGCTTAAAACATGCACTTTCATCGAAACTCATTAGAATTTTCAACCCCGTCATAATATATCCTACAAATTATATTATGAAGGGGAGATAAAAATCTAATGTCGGCAGCACATGACTTTCCCTACATAATGCATTGACTTTACTTATTTCAAAGCTAAATAATATTGTATAAGATTCACAGAATGATTTTGGCATTGAACTAATATCAAGTAAATTAAAATGGAGCGCTTTTGGCAACTTGACAAACCAAACGAATGACTTATTCATACTCCCTAGCATTTTTTTATTAACTTCTTTCAGAATACATTATATAGAGTTTAATTTCTCAAAATAACACGAGTATTTATTTGAAATTATATTCAAATTACGATTTTAAAACATTTTTCTTCTCATGTGGCGATGTATCGCAGTATGAAATGCCGCCTGTTTGCAAAAATTACAAAAAAGTAACTATCTCAAGAACGGTAGGTCTTAAAAAATTAGGATTGGTCTTATTCGCCCTGTCGTTAAAAATTAGGTGTAAAACCTCGATGTATATACCGAGAAAACCATTTAATTTATACATTTTAGCATATTTTGTCTTTTATTTCTGATTTTTATGATTTTTGCAGGTCATTTCGCAAACGCAGGGAAAAACCATGACAGCGAAAAGTTTAAGGACAAACTCTAGGTTCTCTAATTTAAGGTTGGGCTGTCAGCTACGCAACGAATCCAAAAGTTGTCAGCTCGACATCAGTGGGATAAGATTTCGTCATTCCGTAGCGTAACGGTCCAGTAAGAACTTGAGAGGATTTGCAAAATCATAGTAAGTTTTCGCATTGCTGCAGTTAAAAAATTGTTTACTAGATTTGAAATGACAATATCCAGCCGTAAACAACTTGTGTAGAGATTTTGAATTCTGATGTGCTCACATCAGGATCCTGACACCCAATGAGATTTATAGTAACGTCGGTTGCGGTGATGGCGGGAGGGGGGGGGGGGGTAAGATGGCAGCGCCTATTAACAAGTTCGGTCTCTCTGGGTAGCCTGAAACCAAATTCGCGCGTTTTCTGTTCCACTGAAATAATATGTTCAGAGCCAGGTAAAAAAAAAATTCCCGGGACGAGGTCCCCATGGACAAACTATCAAGATCGGATCGAACTGCCTTGGAGAGGTAAAACCCGTAGATATCGTAAGGAATAGATGGAGTCGCCGATCTTTCATAATACCAGAATTCAGGGGGGGGGGGGGCATCTCACTCTAAATTCTCCCTTTGACCTCGTCGTTTTGACGAGAACGTGTCAAAAATTTTCTCTAGTTGGCTATTTTTTCTTGACATCCTGCTCGTTAATTGTTAATCACTTTATGTCCACGCCTTTTTTTCCTATGTTAATGGAATGTGAACGTTGGACCACCCGTGCGGATCATAAGTGCCAATACCCTTTCTTAATTACTTCGCAGACCGAAAGTAGGGGGTTATCCGAATCTCCCCTACTGTTTAGGCCCATCCCACGTAAGGCACATATTTGCAACTTTTTGCAGGCCTGTGTTATATATTTATTTATTAGGATATGTATGGTAAAAACATAGGGAAGAAATATATCCTGTCTCTTCAACTACCTCGGAATCCAGGGATGAAATTCGAAATCATACGGGGTGTCTGTCTGTCACTGAATGATGAATGTAGGTTAGGGTGTGTGAAAGGAAGTCATCTGGCGGATATGGAGATGAACCATGTACATATATTATTAGACAGTATGATGAGCTCAATCAATGCCTGGAAATTTCGTGTTTAAACTGAATGCATTCATTTTGATCAATGAGGTACATTTGTCAGAATTACGGCAGCTCTGAACATATGTTAAAGATTTATATTGAACACAATTTTTTTGTTGAGACCCAGACCGTCCGACCTACCAGAAAGGTGTAAGGCAACTGTTTGGACGGCCGGGAAGAGCCACCCAATTTAGACCGGAACCCATTGGGGGAGGCATCCACAAGGACAATACACTCCTTCCCCTACTACCAATCTCTTGGAAGGACTTACGGATTCACATGTTTAACGTGATCGTACTCCGCCTGAACACGGTGGCAGTTTTGGCAGCGGAGGGAATCGAAACCAGGCCTATCGAGTGCAATTCCAGCGCGATAACCACTGGACTACTGCGCCCTACATTGAAGATGTTGAATTATTTCGATTTTAATTTTAAACTTACGATAACATTTAAATTCGGAGAAAGAAAAAATCTTTTTAAACAATCTTATATCAATTTTCAACTTCTAGAAGTTTTTGCACGTACTTTTTTTCTTTCAGATTGATCAACTTTTGCCTGTCTTGAATCATCCATCTTTGTTATTTCGTGAACTTGTTGGGCTGTCTTTTCCCTACTTAGCGTAATTTTGTGACTCTAATTGTAGTTTACCTAACGATATTTCCTACAATATAGCAGATAAGTCATAATTGCTTAACTCTGGTTTTGATTAGATTTTAGCACGATTGACAAAAATAAAATGTAAAAATATCTACAAAATAGGAAGTTAAAGAATGCATATTCTTAAATGTATTAAATACTTGTTTTACACGTATCTTTCGATGGCGAAAAGAAAAAAATCGACCTAGTTCGACACCTAGGGAGATCGAAAATATCGATTTTTTAAATCTGTGTGTATATTGTGTGCCAGGGGGTGCTTATCCGGGGCCTGTGCTCGAGAGAGGGCCGTGGCAGTCAAATTAGTGACGTCATAAAAAACGATTCACGGTTGGTGAAACGATCTCGTTCGCTTAGTTTGCGAGTTTAAAAGCTAGTTTTAAAAATATTTTAGTACTTTTTTCTTCTTTTTCTCGGAGAACGGAGGAGCGGAGGCCCCGTTTAAACTCGCAAACTGTGCGAACGGGATCGGTTCGCCAACCGTGGATAGTTTTTCGTGACGTCACTAATTTGACTGTCACTGCCCTCTCTCGAGCGGAGGCCCCGGCTTATCCCGGGCATGACTGACTTCATTATTTTTTGCTTTACTCTGCACATTTAACAACATGGGAATAAAGAACGCGCGTATTTTGTTCTCCGGCTAGTGAGAGGGACCGAACTTTTTAATTGCGACGGTCATCTTACTCCACCGACGTCACTACATTTCTTTGATCGTCACTTAATTTTGTATGCACAGCACAATTTAACATTTTTGCGCAAATTGTTTACGCTTGAATATTACCACTTCAAAATTAACAAACAATTCATAACTGAAATAAAGCGAAAACTTTTTGTATTTTTGCTCTCAAAGTTTACTCTGGATCATGGGATCACGAATGACGAAATTTAATTCCCATTACACCAAGCTGACAACTTCTTGATTGGTTGCCGGGCTGAGTGCCCAATCTGATATTAAAGTACCTTGGTGTGTGTTGCTAAAGCTATAAGTATAGTACCTAGAAGAGACTTACTTCTAGGCACTATATACTATAAGAGTAATTAATAAGTATGAAAAGAACTGAAAGCTGAATGCTGAAATTAACCGAAAGCTGAAATACTAATCTGTATCTAGTATCTGTATCTGATACTAAATCTGTATCAATCATCATCTAAGCTCTATCTACAACAGATTCTGAGAAATTTAAAAGAAATGAACATTTCTGAACCGGAAATAGATAGAGCATTCTTACCCCCTTCCCCCTCCGAAATTTAATGACTAATCATATCAGTAATCACCTAAGATCTATCTGCAGCTGATGTTGAAAATTGTATGTTCCAAAAAATTCTTTCACCTGGAGGTATAAAATAGTAGACGAAGAAATCCTTATTAAAGCTCCCTACCACATCTGAAATTTGATTCTGAATCTATATTAGTCAGCATCTAAGTTCTATCTATAAACCAATTCTGAAAAAATAACTTTGGTCACCTAAGATCTATTTATATCCGATGTTAAAATTTCAACGTTTCAAGGAAATTTTTTGACCTGGAAATGTAAAAATACCAGAAGTAGAAGTAATCATTAAATCCTCCTACTGACTTTGAAATCTGATGCTGACTTTATTCCTTATCATCTGAGTTGAATCTATGAAACAATACTGAAAGAATAAATTTGTCAAGAAATTATTTTGAACCAGAAGTGGGATTTGATAAGGAATAGGAACGGAATTTGATACTTAATCCATATCAGTCATCATCTAAGGTATATATTATAGCTGATTCTATGAAATAGACATTCAAAGAAAATACAAATTTTTGAGCCGGGAATCATTAGTAAAAAATTCCACCTTCTACAGAATTCAATGCTGACTTCATATACCGCATCGTCTAAGCTCTATCTATAGTAACCCTTTAAAAATATATTTTTTAGACAATAATTTTTGTAAAAACATATATGGCAAAATTCATGCCATCAACTAAAATAACTAAACATCCAAATATATATTTCTAACATTGGGATAAATAGAGTGCAACTCTCCTATACGCAAATTAAGAATGCATGTAAATGAGCAAAATAAAATCCAGATGTAAGCTTATCAATATTTATTTAGATACATATTACATTTACATTTAGATACATATTACATTTAGATACATATTGCATTTACATTTAGATACATATTACATTTAGATACATATTGAAGCCTGTAAAAGACATGAAAACTAACACTTAAAAGTCAAGATGCAACTTTTCAATAAGTTTTATTTTGTTTAGCAATGTATCGTGCTTAGCATCGAAATTGTTATCTCAATTGAAAATTGGACCAGTTAGGTTCTGAACTGTGGTTGAATTTCATTTCAGCTTTTTATGTCTGCGACGGAGGATTCGAAAATCCGGATTATTCAGTTTCGGTCTAGTGTTCGGTACTATAAATGTGCAATGATGCAACCTTTAATGCAACCGGAGCGTTGTTCTATATTCTGGAAAGCCATTTAAAATACCCTACTCTCATGGGGGGGGGGGGGGGGAGAGGAGAGGAAATCGAAAATTCGACTTTCTTAGGTTCTGCTCGATAATCCATACTATAGGCATGTAAAGATTCAGCTTTCTATAGCACCAGAATACTTCGAGAGGGTCTGATAAAACTTCCCGAAACACCCTGATAATGTACATTTTATAAAAAAAAAAATTTTTCTCCATCCTTGGGGGGGGGGGGGAGAAAATTGATAATTCGGCTACGATGAGCTTTGTCAGATGATTAATACTATAAGTGTGCAAAGATTTAGATTTCTAGATCAACAGAGAGGTTTTTATAGGACGTGAAAATTATTTTTGAAACTTCCCCTATGAAGGGGGTGGGGTGCATCGGAAATCCGGCTCCGTTAGTTTCTGTACCGTAGTCGATACTGTAAGGGTACAGTATGCTAAGTTACCGGAAACTGATGGTGTGTCTGGAATGACAAAAGCGCTTTAGACCTGTTAGACCATTATATATAATAATGAATCACGATTTCAAAATGTTACCCAACAATTTATAACTATATATAAATATAGGAGAAATACAGTGGCATGCTCTGACATGAAGCAAGAACAGCGAGCTTCCCTCAAACACTAACCACAAAGTACTTGACATACTGCCAATACTTACAGTTATAAGAAAAAGGTTCACTGCACACGCTCTAACCCAAGCAAGGATTTTAATACTTCACTTCGTCATCACAGAGCAAAAATATTTTTAAGGTATGTTTTGATTAATTTTACCTGGTTCTTCGCATATGATGTTATGGGGATTAAGAACGCTCGCATTTTATATTTGGGCTCTCAAGAGGGACCGAACCTGTTAACTGTGACTGTTATTTTACCCCACACACGTCACTAAATTTCCTTGGATCTCACTGGGTACTGTGTGCACAACATAATTTAATCTCTCTGCACAAGTTATTTGCGTCTGGATATTGTCACTTAAAAATTAACAAACAAATTTTAACTGTAATAATGCGAAACTTTTGTATTCTGGCAATTCCTCTCAAAGTTTACTCTGGGTCCTGACATCACGAATGACGAGATATAACCCTCATGACGTTGACTACTTTTTGATTTGCTAACTGGCTGATTGCCCAATCTTATATTAAAGAACCTTGCACTTACCCATTAACTGACATTAAACTGACATTTATTATTATATCATTTAAATTTTGAAAAAGCTATCTTCTTGGCTGTCTAGTGTATTCTGCTTGAGCTCTATTATCGTTATTATCTAAATTTTGTGTAGAATCGTTATCAAATTTAAACATGAGTACGAACAAGTCATCCTTTTGTAGTAGTAAATTGCATGAAGCGCTCAATTTCAATTTATGTAGTGTTATCTTGTACACCATTATTATGATGAGAAAGAAGTAGTCATTTTATTATGTAGGGAAAATCTCGTACTGATCACACCAGAATGTTTATTCTTTTTTATTTTTTTTAACATTTTCTAAAAGAACAAAATCGGTATATTTTTTCACAGCGATATAATAGTGTAAAAGATCCACAGCGCTATGTTATTAGCATTGAAATTAACACCACCTAAATTGAAATTGGGCGCTTTTGAAAACTTCAATCAAAACAGAATGATATATACCCGCTAGTTAACGTCTCATTAAAATGCAACTGACTTTTCAGAAATAACCTATGAAATAAATCACTTTTGGCGCATTCCTGAGCATCAAAATACAAAGCAATTACAAAAAGCATATTTCGTGAATGGAACAATCAAGATTCAAGAGAATTGTGCTGCATAATATTGCATTAGGAAAGTGAACATATTCGAAGATAACGACCACTTTTAAATATATATAATTTTTTCGATAAATTAATTTGTAAACATGCAAAATCTCGAGAACGGTTCATGCTAGTGTGCTGAGTTTGAAGAAGTCGTTTTTAATGGAAAATTACATATAAAATAATCAATTTTTAATAATGTTTTAAATTTTTTTTGAAAACCGTGCAATATATTGAATGCAGTTTACGTAAGCTTACTTATACCATTTCCTTAGTTTATATATCATTCGTTTTCCAATGAAATAGGAATGCAAATATTATTTCTCGTTGTTGAAAGTCCTAATTATTAATAACTTTTCAAAAATCCATTCCAAAAATTGGGGTATTTTGAACCGATTGCGTTAATAATAGATTCCAGCATTCACTCATTCTAATAATTAAATTAAATGATTTCCTAAACGCTTCATGCTTGAGATATCGCGTCCACAATCTCGTGCGCACATACACTAACATGCACACACAGACAAATACATACATATACACATACTCAAACATGATACACATACAGGGGCTAACACACGCAGAGACTAACACGCTCATGCGCACACATGTATACACACGCAAACACATGCAGATGGACATACACTCAAACGAACAGATACAGGTACTTAAATGCACACACAGATAAAGACACGCATATACAAACATGCACACACACTAAGACATACACAAATATGCACACACACAAACACGCACACATAGAGACTAACACACACAGACAGCGCCTCATGAACTTTTGATTCGAGTTCAGGGATTCTTGAAATGTGGTCTTTCATCGAAAACTCGAAATCGATTATATGACCTTGTCACAATATTTATCTTATACATTATACTACGTATATAAGGAAATAAATTCTGTAAGTCACCAAATGAAAACGAATATTATTTTATAACTACATATTCGATATTGTTTCAAATCGGTATCCTTTTTTATGTGTTATTTGGCGAGATAAAAATTTTGCATTGCGGAATATCTGAAGAAAATTGAACGAGTCTATGCAAAATAGTTTGCTTCCCACAACATATTTTAACTTTCCATACAATACATAAAAAATAATAGGAACATTTTTGGAATGAGGGTCAAAATAAGAATCGGATTTAGGACATGTACGTTTGGTCAATACGAATACTTTATTTGTGGCATAACGTCTGCATGCGTCTATGCATGTTAAACGGCAACACAATATCCGTATATAACTCGTCTAAGACTTGATTACTTTTAATGAATGTTGCAGATACGATACTTTTACCACTGAGTTAATTTGTTAAGTGACTTATTTCAGCAATCTCCTTTTCATGTGAAACATCTAATTTTCATCAAAAAATGTATCCATGCCCCTAGGATTAGAAAATATCTGCTTCTTTGACGACTAAACATTTTTCGATTACCTAATAAACCTAATAAAAGCGAATAAAAATACTGGTTTTCCATATTGTTCTTTACGGATTATGGATGAAAATCATTTTTTGCGATGTTTGATGCTGAAATCCTCCGATGCGATCTCCCAGCATCATTTTTACAACGTCTAACATTAATGATCGAAGACAAGATTTTGATTTTTTTATTTTCATATATATTTTATTTAGTTCTATTTTGTACAATCCATAAATCAGAGGACCTAACAATTTTGACTATTCAAGTTAAATTTGCATTGTACTAATTAAAAGTTTGTAGTTTCCGCATTAAATCAGCAATCTTGCTTCATGCGGATTCGTTAGAAGTGGATTCTACTGTAGTTAATTTTATCATTTGTTTCGCTGAATAATTTGTCTATTTACCCTGTTTGTTTGCGTTATGCAAAACATATTCAAGTATTACCAAATCCAGATCTATTTAACAATATATTCCTAAACACAATTTCAAGTTTTAATCTCATCTTGAAATGCGATTTGAATTTCTTTCTTTCAAATTGGTGTGCGGGTTATAAAAAGTTAGAAAGCCATTATGTACCCCCTCCTCCCAAAACATGTAAAATGGAAAACTTGCTAACTGCATTCGTAAGAAGAAAATCCGCGATGCGACACAGTTTTGCAAACTTGAGATGACCAGAAAATCAGTCGTACCATGTTGCATTAAATGTATTGTTAAGATTAATTTCAGACTGCGCGATGTTATAAGGCTAAGTTCATAGTCACAAAACCCCAGATAAGCAAGGGAAAGTTGTGGAATCATACTTGCAGTACAACAAACAGCTGAAATGACCTGTTCAAACCAGTAGGCCTCATCACACACACACACACACACAGTGTAACGGTTTACAGATCTTCAGCACCGAAATGCCATTTTGTGCCAAGGAACATAACATTACAGTATCATGAAATCTGGGTCAATTTATCCATTAGACCAAGTAGGCACAGTGCCTCCGTCTTCGACATTTCATTTGAAAAATTGTAGAATACAGAAAATGAAAATAGAAACTGCAAATTTTAATTTGAAACATTTATTTTGACATTTGAAGATAAAACATTAATACATTAAGTCGTCGTGTAATAAAATATAAAGTCTATTTTGTTTGAACTTCTCTCCTTAGAATACTGACGTTAGAAATTGCATCCTCATTTCGTTTTCTATCATTCACCGACTGGTTTTGTGATTTTCATTGCTATTTAGCGTGTAATAAACCGGCTGCATTGTACAACTGAATTCATAAGTCTCCATGAACGTTTTCAAAGTAGAAGCACATAGCAAGTTTCCTTTCTATCAATAAAGTTATTGGATATTATGTACTGAAGATTACTAAAAATAGCAAAATCGGTCCAAGGATGCTGATTTCTGGGAGCACGATTTCTACTATTATACATATACTATAGGGCATTTATAGTAATGTACTATTGTCCAATCTGAAACAGGCATTTGTTTGGGTTAATTAGAATTAAATACTTGCACCTGAAGATGAATTTAATTCTTTTTAATCTTTTAATTTGGGCCGGTGCTGATCTTTTCTATTATCGGCATTATGGCAGTGGTGTTGCTTCTATGGTTACCATAGAGGTTCACCAAACTCATGTTTTCTGCTTTGCGCAGTTAATGGTTATTCGGTACAGATGAACTTTAACAAAAAGAAAACCGTTAAACGATGGTGGTTACTACACTGGGAGCATAATCTAGAATATGTAATATAGAGAAAATCGTATGTTGGACCAACACACCTTATACTAACTATCAGAGATGCCAGTTGAACATGTGAGATTCGCTTCTCCACTAATATCATCTTGGAGTCATGACTGATTTATATCACATTCAGTGTTGTTGTTGAGACCCAGACCGTCCGACCTACCAGAAAGGTGTAAGGTAACTGTCTGGACGACCTGAAAGTGCCACCCAATTTAGACCGGAACCCAGTGGGGGAGGCATCAACAGGGACAATACACTCCTTCCCCTACTACCAACCTCTTGGAAGGACTTACGGATTCACATGTTTAACGTGATCGTACTCCGTGTGAACACGGTGGCAGTTTTGGTAGTGGCGGGAATCGAACCCGGGCCTACCGAGTGCAATTCCCGCGCGCTAACCACTGGGCTACCGCGCCCTTTCACACTCAGTGTGCTATTGTTTATGTAAGTTTGAAAACAACGTTAAATTTCATTAAACATTCGAAATAACAAATTTATAAAAATGTGAAACATTTAGTCTTTCATCAGATTATTGTCAAATTTCTTATACTGAGAACTTTACCGAGAAGGCAAAATAAAGTAAAGCTATTATAAAATATATGGTAAAATCTATTTCTAACAATTTTTCATTTCGTTTGTACTTTATTCAACACTAAAATTATAATAATTTGAAACACACTTGCTTTACAATCCTAAAAATATAATTATAGTGAATATAACTATTTTTAATATGGCCAACAGAGGCGTTTCAATGTTTGGAATCATAATCCTAAAGCTATAACAGTATTCCAAATTGGTTTTGCTCTTATTAAATCTCAATGGCAGCAGCAGCTAGCTAAAACACCAATAATTGTGCCATAAATAGATGTAATGCAAATCAATGACTGCGCTCAATGCCAACTAAGAGTTTTTTACGGCCATTTGCTTTATTGTATGTTTACGGCTATTGAAAACAGTTCGGCATTGCTGCCTTTTGCATTGTTGACATGATTAGGGTTGAAGACAAAAATTTTCTTTATGGGTTGAAGGATAACTATTATATATATTAATATATATGCAACACACGGATGAGGAGTGGAGCCATTATGCGGCCGCAATAGAAGATCGAGATTTCCGATCACGGGTTATTGAAGACAACTCAAAGTTTATTTTTTTGTTTTTTGTGTATGCACATTGTAAAGTGTCAAAAGCTGTCCAATAAAATGAAAATCTTGATCTCATGTAACGGGATTGATAACATTGCCAGAATTTGAACGGTTTATAAATGTAAGTGTTAGTTAAAAATAACTGTAATATAATGCTTATTGATTTGCGTAGTATTAACTTATATTACTGCTTCGTAATTGGTAATATTTTTTTAGAAATGTTGGTGTAAATTGTCGGCCGCGAAATTTTGCGATTTATTCCGCGAGCGCTCCTCGAACTTTGCCATTTTTCAAGTGATGAATTTACTGCCCTAGTTATAATATATAATTTTTGCTTTATTCATGAACCCTACTTTGGAAAAAACTAGTCTAATTAGTGATAGGAATCAATAACAACTGTTACCCAAACAGAAAACAATCATTTGACGCAATACTGTTATTAGCGAATAGCTATCCTATTTAGAAATATTAAATTAAACAGCACTTTAGAAATATTAAAGTTTGAGTGTTTGTACAGACATTTAAAACCATACTCTGCTTCTCGTGATGGGGGGAGGAATCAAAAATCTGACTACGTTAAGTTTTGCCCGATGGTCGACACTATAAGTATAGTGCCTGCAAGAGATAGTGTACCGACCAAGGGTAGAAACAGGGTCCCTAAAAACCGCTACCGACAGATAGGCCTGGTCTCAAATAAGAGATCAAAAGCAAAAGCGTTAACATCGAAACTAATGCGAATTTAATGCAAATGAAATAACTGATATCTTTGGAAATAACTGAAGAATGTATGTGAAATATGGTGTTATTATTGCAAGTGGTATACACAAAAAGTCATTTTATTTTCAGAGAGATTGAACTAGGGATATATTCGTATTTTTAAAATTTTATTTAACTTGATCTGGTTGGTATTCGTTCAAACTTTTGAAGTCCAAAATAATCAAGTTCATTTATCACAGTAACGCGAAATTCGGTATAACGTTTTCTCTTGTGGTACATTTCAGTTCTTCTGGAAGTTCTTTGCTCTTAATTAATTTTTAATGACACACAGCCAAACAATTATAATTAAAAACCTAGGAGATTTCTCTATAATTTTGCTATTAAATAAAGAGCAAAATTATATAGTTAGATTTCTTTGTAAGCTATTTGATGGAATTGAAGATGAGGAAAGAGCATCATATATGTCTTATATAATCTACTCTATTCAAATTCAAAAGCCAACAGCTATGTCAGGAAGGTAGTAGTAAACGTGTCTGAACACCTATAGAATTCCCCATTTGACCTGGAACCTCGGTTTTTTTTAATGCAACTAACGATGCCGTAGATTGCATAGCTGTTTTGAATTTTGAAATAAATCTTGCAATATTTGTAAATTTAAAACCTGTAAAATGAGGTTTAAAACAAGATGTACGGAAAAAACCATATCCCTCTACAAAAATAAAGTCAGGATCTTCAATTTGTTATTTGAACGGAAGACAAACTTTCGAAGGCCTCTAGAAGCCCGATTTAAAAAAATTCTATAGTTTTTTAAAACAGATTTTTAAAAACGAATATTTCATATATTTTCAAGTATTCTCGGTACTGGACATTTTAAAACTGTCACCAAGTAAACACTTTTCTTTGTACGGTTTTCAAAATTCGATCTTGGTCGCTCAGCTTACTGAAAAAAGCTGGACAGGTTTCAAAAAACGATTTTTGAGTGCTGTCTGTGTGAGTTTCTGAGAGTCCGGGGAGTTTTTATATTTTTTGATGGGGGAAGGGGATCAAATGCTTACTCCTATTTTGACTATTAGGGAAGGGAACGGTCCTGGCAGCTCCCAATTCTTTAATCTTGGTTAGAGTTGCTCAGATTTTGATGCGATTTTATGCCATATTTTCTATCTACTCTACAATAGACCCACTTAACCTGCCGATCCACTCGACTTATTAGAAATTGATTGCTATAAAAATTGCTGCTATATTTAGTGACCGTTACCAGCGGGCACCACAACTAGTTGCCAATTAAATAAAAATAAAAGGTAAAGTAATTTTCAGTTATCTGTTATTGAGAATTTTGTATTGTACTTGATATACATGGTGGTCAACATTTAACTGAACATTTACTTTAGGAATAACTTTTGAAATACTCATCTGAAGACAGTACTTTCAGTACTTCTTTGACCATGTGCTTGTAGGTAATTGATTCCGTGTTGGTTTGACTTGTGTTTGGGTGAACATAAAAAATGACTTGTTTAACCGAACAACGCATTTTTCATGTGAAAACTTAATCAAAGAAACCAAAAGTATATAAAAAAACAAAATCCTTCTGAAACACCGAGAAAGTGCCAACAACTTACAATAGTCCTCCAAAGCCATCAAATTTATCAGTTCTGGACCTGGTTAGAAAATTTGAGAGAACTGGTTCCGTTTTCGATGCTCTTAAAGAAAATATGAGAGCATCAAGATTAGCCAGGAAAACCGGAAAATATTGAACAAGCATTGAGGACTGTGACTGATGATCCTTCAAAATCAACACGAAAATTGGACAGTGAAACCGTTGGATCTGCTCACTCAATCCAATTATAGGCAAAGCCATAGAGAACTTTGAAGTCCAAATGCGCCATCTTGTGCTAACGGAAGGCAAACACTTTGAAAACCTTATCAATGAATTAATTGCCTTTTGAGATCACTTCAAAGAAACACCAATTACTTAAATATATCTTTTATCAATAAAACTTTTTCTGCAGACTAAGTGTTCGGTTAATTATTGAACTATCTTTACTTACACTACCTTTTTATGCCTGTGTATTGAATTGATGCTGTCATGTTACACGAAGTCTTCCATCTTAAGGAGAGATGTTTCAAAATTGCCTCAACCTTCGGTAAACTGGCCGGTTGTAACTGGGGTGTTAATAAATCATTTTTGAAAATTTGGTACTTGGCGGTCATCGAAAAAGTTCTTTCCTTTGGGGCGGGTATCTGGGGCATCAATCTAACTGGGGCTCAAATTAAAACTCTTCTTTCAATACAAAGAATTTTTCTTCTTAAGATCTCTTCAGGTTTTAGGACCTCTTCAAACATCTCTCTTTTTGGGATCCCGCCCATTCACTTAGTAATAAAATCCTTGCATTCAAAATTTACCTTTTGAAACTTCGTCAAAACCCTTTTTCTTTCTTTGATTTTCCCGCCCCTTCTCTTTTTGACTTTAATTCCCCCTTTTCTTCCTCTCCTCCTGCTAACAGGATTGTCCTTTTCGAACCCCCGGACCCCCTATCCTTCTCCAATTTAAACATTTATACTGATGGTTCCTCCCTCGACGGCAACACTGGATTCGCCGTCTGCATCTTTAAAAATGATGTCCTGGATCGGGTCTTTTCCTTTAAACTAGGTGGTGAAAACACTGTTTTCCAGGCTGAAATTGCAGCCATAGACTACGCAATCTCCTGGGCAATTGAAAACAACTCTAAGGTAAATATATTTTCGGATAGTCTCTCCTCAATTTTGGCATTTAGATCTATAAAAAATAAATCAAATTTCTTAAATAAAATCAAAATTAAAGCTAGTCCATTCAAAAATCTCATTAATCTCTCCTGGGTAAAAGCTCACGCGGATAACCCTGGCAACGAGGCCGCAGATCACTTTGCCAAACTTGCTACCATTTCTGGCTCCCCCCTTCCCATCCCCTACCCTTACTCTCTGCTAAAAAAACATTGTAAAAACCTTCTTCTTAGCCAATGGCAATCTTACTTAAATGATTATATCTCTCCCCGTACCCACGACCCCGCTCGAATTTCAAATTTTCTTCCCTCTGTTGACCCAAATTTTTTAATTTCAAATCAATGTCTTACTTACTTTTTAACAGGCCATGGCCCTTTTCTGGACTACCTGTACTTTTTCAAACAAAAAACTACCTCTAACTGTTCGTGTAACGCCTACGGCGGTGCAGATCACTTTGTTTTTTCTTGCCCCCTTACCCTCCCTAATCATCTCTCTCGGCCCACTAGTGCTAACTCTGCGGCCTGGTTTTCCAGGGTTTTTAAGAACAATTCTTCGATTCAAAAAATTAAAAATTGCATCCTCTCCGCCCGCGAAATTTCGAATAATATTCCCTGATCAACCTGGGGGTCTCCTGGCTCCTTCTGGTCCCTGACCTTGCACTGCTCCTCTTTTCCTTGGTTCTTTTGGGATGTTGCTGAAAACACCTGTAAACAATTGTATACTTCTGTAAATTCCAATTTACTCATTCTGAAAAATCATTGTAAATCTCTTCGGTAAATTCCAATTTTCATCCAGAATAATCATTGTAAATCTCTTCCAAATGTTAGTACACCTTCTGTTCAATCATTTCCAACCATTTTCATCCACATTCACCTACCATTTGGTATAATTATCATCATCATATCATACTTCATCATCATATGTAAATTTTTGGAAAAACTGTCATCAAAATATTCTTCATCATCTTATGTAATTCCAGGGAAAACTTTCATCCTTTTCCCATTCTGGTTATACCTGAATTTATTACTACTGTATTTTTTGTGTACTCTGTGTTTTAATTGTGTTGTTCTATGTGTTATAAGTATCTGTGTAGTTTTCTGTGTTCTTGTGATGTGATTCATTTTAATATATGTACTGTAATCTCTTGAATCAAAAAATAAAAGTAGGGAATAGTAGGGGGTTCTGGCTCACGCGGTGCTATACTTTAACATGGGGAAATTGCGGTGCTAGTTCTCCCATGTTAAAGCATAGGCGCACCTCATGAGGAGGGTTGGAGTTTCCACCAGCACGTGACGTTCCATGATGTCAGTCAAAGGTTAGGACGGATCAGATGATTTTTTTTTCTTTTTCTTTTTTTAAGTGTTAATGTTTTAAAAATTTCGTAAAGTTTTTTTTTTTTTTTTTCTTATATTTTTCGCAAATGTAAGTTTTCTACTTTTCAAAAACCGCACTTGTGCTGTTTTCTCTATGGAAATTAACATAGGTTTTCACACTTGTGCTATTTTTTAACGTTTTTTCACAAAAACGCGATTTTTACTAACAAAATTTCGTAAATGAAAGTTTTTTTCTTATATTTTTTCACAAATGTGAGTTTTTACTTTTCAAAAACCACACTTGTGCCGTTTTCTCTATGGAAATTAACATAGGTTTTCACACTTGTGCTGTTTTTTAACATTTTTTCACAAAAACGTGATTTTTACTAACAAAATTTCGTAAATACAAGTTTTTTTCTTATATTTTTTCACAAATGTAAGTTTTTTACTTTTCAAAAACCACACTTGTGCCGTTTTCTCTATGGAAATTAACATAGGTTTTCACACGTGTGCTGTTTTTTAACTTTTTTTCACAAAAACGTGATTTTTACTAACAAAATTTCGAAAATGCAAGTTTTTTTCTTATATTTTTTCGCAAATGTGAGTTTTTTACTTTTCAAAAACCACACTTGTGCCGTTTTCTCTATGGAAATTAACATAGGTTTTCGCACTTGTGCTATTTTTTAACGTTTTTTCACAAAAACATACTTTTTACTAACAAAATTTCGTAAATGCAAGTTTTTTTCTTATATTTTTTCGCAAATGTAAGTTTTCTACTTTTCAAAAACCGCACTTGTGCTGTTTTCTCTATGGAAATTAACATAGGTTTTCCCACTTGTGCTGTTTTTTAACGTTTTTTCACAAAAACATACTTTTTACTTGTAAAGAACTAACAAAAACGCGTTTTTAAAGTAGCAGAATCGCGTGAATTGGTGTTTTAAAGTAGCAGAATCGCGTGAATTGGTGTTTTAAAGTAGTAGAATCGCGTGAATTGGTGTTTTAAAGTAGCAGAATCGCGTGAATTGGTGTTTTAAAGTAGCAGAATCGCGTGAATTGGGTGTATGGGAATCTCGAGAATCTCGGAGGGTTTAAGGGGTGTGTTTCCTCAACCATTTCGGCCTTCGATTTCAAAATTTTAAACATACATATTTTAAATAATAGCAGATACTTGTTTTCAACAATCTAAATGGGATAAGGTCTCTTTCATAAATTAGGTGTTGTTAGAAATATATATATTTTTTTAAATTGTGGTCCCACCTCCACCCGGTGTATAGGATACACCGCCACAATTCAATCTAGCATGGTCTGCTCATTTAAATTTGATAATGACCGTATGCTAGGCTCTTGATACCATCCTTCAAGATATGACGCTTATCATCATAGGGGGATAAGCCCATTTTAATTTGCTTCACAGTATACATCTGATGGTCTTTACTTGCAATTTTAAATTGCTCCACTCTATTATGAATGTAATGCCAGAAATGTAAAGTAATAAATATTTGGAAGGATTAAAAAATAATGGAACCAGGAATGCGGGCGGATTATCCCCACGCTAAGCAGATGGGCGATAATATACAGGTGGCCCCATATCTTACATACCACGCCCATGTTTACATACCACACTAAGCCGTTTGGCGGCAACCGAGACGGCGACGCCATGTCTACGGATTAGCTCTCAGCTCTACATTTCAGCACGTGGACCGCCGACCGAAAAAGGGATATAAGTGAGAGTTGCTCGAAGTGGGGGTCAGAATTGGTCAAGGCAGGCTGTTGGAGTGAGACTAGTCAAGAAGAAGCGACGGTAGTAGAGTTAAGAGTTGTGTGTGCGTCTCTGATATAGGAATTCGAAGGAGAGCTCATGTTCATCTGGTATTGCAAGTGTAAAGTGTGACAAAGCATCGGTGTTACCCAAGTTATATGAAAGAAGATCAGGTACCGTACAATTAAACTATATGAGGATAACCTATTTGTCTAAATTTGTGTTTTTAAGGAAAAGCTAATTAATGCATCCCACCACGTGCTCCAACCAAATATCAATTCATCTGGCATTACACCCCCCGAACTACCATTGAGATGTATTCCACTATTGTGATATGTATTTAATTTGTAAAACTAAAGAGTGTAAATTGAGTATGTGATAAATAAATGTTTGTTCCTTTACTATTAACCTTAATTTTTAGTTTGTTAACTTAGTATCCCGTTAAACACAGAAATAGGTGGGTTTTGCGGCCACCAACGCAATGTACACAGCAGTAAGTTTTAGAACAGATTACATGTATAATTAATATACTAATAAATAATTAATTTAATGTAAAATGCATTTTTTGACAATATTAATTTTAATCAACAAAATTAATAATCGGCACATTTGCATTTTACATTAAATTAATTATTTATTAGTATATTAATTATACATGTAATCTGTTCTAAAACTTACTGCTGTGTACATTGCGTTGGTGGCCGCAAAACCCACCTATTTCTGTGTTTAACGGGATACTAAGTTAACAAACTAAAAATTAAGGTTAATAGTAAAGGAACAAACATTTATTTATCACATACTCAATTTACACTCTTTAGTTTTACAAATTAAATACATATCACAGTTGTGTGAAAGCCCCTATCCAAAAATATTTTCTTGAAAGTAATTGGTATGTCTTTTTTACTCCGAAATGAGGGAAATGTGCTATCTCTATTATCTTTCCCTTTAGCGAGTGCGGTATTACAATCTTATTCTCATTTATTTTCCTATACGTTTGTCTTTTATTTTCCTTCTTTACCATTAACAGTTTATTTTGGCTATCAATATAGTATACCTTGTTATTGTGATATCGGTTTCTTCCTTTTTGTAATTCCTCTCTAATTTTACTTAATTTTTCATCTACCATTTGTTGCTCTAATATTTTCTCCACATTTATCTCATCATTTTTAATTAAAGTATTTACATATTTGATTTGGTTATCATTGTCAAATACATATCTCGAGCAATAATCACTTGCGTTATTTTCACCTTTTTGATATTTGAATTTAAAATCATACTGACTTATGTCAATTAGCCACCTCGATATGATATTTGGCATTTTATCTAATTTTATGTGGTACATAAGGGATTTTGCGTCACTCAGCAAGGTGAAACTCCTTCCGAACAGATATTCTCTGAAGTGTTGTAAGGATGCGTGTATAGCTAGCAATTCTAGCTTTATTGCAGGATAACGCTTCTCTGCCGGGTTCACAGGTCTTGAATAAAATTCGATAACATGATCGACTCCATTTACCCTTTGCATCAAAATACTACTAATTCCCTTACCTGAGCCATCCGTAGTTAAGACAAACGGGTTTACTTCATCAGGCTGTCTTACAACTGGTTCTTTAAAAATTGCATTTTTTAATTTTTCAAAAGCTTTTCTACATTCATTATTCCACTCGAACCTAACATTCTTTTTTGTCAAATTTACCAACGGTTCTGCAATTTGTGCATAATTTTTTATCAGACCTCTAAAATAGTTTGTTGTCCCAAGAAAGCTTTTTACTTGTTTAACCGTTTGGGGTTGTTTGAAATTTTGCACTTTTGCACAGTTTTTTATTGATGGGCTTATACCATTCGCATTTACTTTATATCCTAAAAATTCAATTTGCGATTTGCATATCTGTAACTTCGCCGGGTCGAGTGTTAAATTATTTTCTTTCAATCT
Source organism: Amaurobius ferox (assembly GCA_951213105.1). Classification (NCBI taxonomy): domain Eukaryota; kingdom Metazoa; phylum Arthropoda; class Arachnida; order Araneae; family Amaurobiidae; genus Amaurobius; species Amaurobius ferox. The sequence continues at coordinate 38,487,089 of OX578142.1, forward strand.
TTGGAAAACAATTTTGATTTTCTCTAACATTTCGTCGTTATTTTGTGCGCATATGACTAAGTCATCTAAGTAAAAGTATATTTTTAACTCTGAAAAAATGGACATTATTTCTCAGATTGCTGGTACAATGAGTGTAATACTGCATTTGCAAGGAATCCCAAACGAATGAATTATCAGCAATATGGGTTGGAGCAAACAAATTATATCAGAGGAAACAGAAACGAAAATCGCAGAAATTTTGAACGAGGAGGATATAATAGAAATAATAGGGAATATCAAGGAAATAATAATGATCAAAGAAATTATTACGATCAATTAGAAACCAACGTAGAAAATAGAGAGAGGCAAAGTATAAGAGGAAATTTTAGGGGGCGCAACGGAAGAAATATAAGATCAAACACATATGAGAGAAACAATAATAATAGTAATTTAAACTAAGAGCTGGAATTTGGGACCAAGGAACGAATCGTACAAATTCCAGAGAAATAAATAAATTCGGTTCACAAACATATAGAAATAACAAAAATGGAGATGACTGGCAAAACTATACAAATTTGGAGAGAGGACAATATTATGAAAATAATGATAAAGCAAAATATGATACCAAAAGTATCCTTTCAAGCGAATGTGAAAACGTATCTAGCCCACAATTACCGATGGTAGAAATAGATTGCAAAGGAATAAAAATAATAAGTGTAATTGATAGTGGGGCTCAAGTTAGTATTATAGATTTGGAAACATTTCAAAAACTAAAACAGAATAGAAATGTAAAAATAAAATACATAACCAGAAGAGTAATACTTCAGACGTTTACTAAAGAAAATATAGAATTTTTAAATTGCATTCAATTTTCATTTAGAATTGGGGAAAAGGCATGCAAAAATTATTTTTTCGTGACAAAACAGAACTTTCAGGGGCAATATAAAATGCTTTTAGGCTACGACTTTTTATCCTCACATAAAGCAATTTTAAATACAAAAGATAACGAAGTACAATTTGGGAATACTGCGATTAAATTGTATAAAAGTGAAAATACAAACCCAATACAGAATTCAAAACAAAAACCACAAAGCCAGGGAATTCGCGATGAAAATAGATATAATAGTAATTATGAAAATTATAATACTGATGACGACGAATATGAGGAAATAAATAGTTGTTATAATGAATTCAATAATGAGAATGAAGGTAGAATAAGCGAGGATAATGAAAGCGATAACGATAGAAAAAACGCTAATATGCAAAATTGTAGCACTCGCGATAATGTAAATGATGAAAAATGGTTACCAAGTTCTAATGAAAGTAATAAGAATAAGAATGTTAAAAAGAAAGAGGAAAAGCAGATTTTCGCTAAATTGAAAAGAAAAATAACATTAAAGCCAGGGGAGTCAGAAATAGTCCAATTGATTTTGTCACAGGAATTAAATGAGGGACAGGATGTTTTATTTTCTCCAATAAAAATGGCAAGAACATTAATCACGGAGGAAGCGATCCAAAGTATAGAAAATAAAAATAAGATTAGAATGTTGTTATACAATGAAAAAAATTGCCAAATTACACTTAATAAAAACATGAACATGAGCTCTCCTTCGAATTCCTATATCAGAGACGCACACACAACTCTTAACTCTGCTACCGTCGCTTCTTCTTGACTAGTCTCACTCCAACAGCCTGCCTTGACCAATTCTGACCCCCACTTCGAGCAACTCTCACTTATATCCCTTTTTCGGTCGGCGGTCCACGTGCTGAAATGTAGAGCTGAGAGCTAATCCGTAGACATGGCGTCGCCGTCTCGGTTGCCGCCAAACGGCTTAGTGTGGTATGTAAACATGGGCGTGGTATGTAAGATATGGGGCCACCTGTATATTATCGCCCATCTGCTTAGCGTGGGGATAATCCGCCCGCATTCCTGGTTCCATTATTTTTTAATCCTTCCAAATATTTATTACTTTACATTTCTGGCATTACATTCTCACCCCCCCGCGAAAAAAAAGTCCAAAAGTTACTCTCCCACAGTTTCACCCCAGTGGTAAGAAATTAAGTTCACAATGGTTCCTCGCAAACACATAAGTTCATCCATCGTGAGAAAGGCTGAGTTCCACTTTTTAGCCTCGTACAACTCATAGCTTTGATAGTTCTTTGTAGTTTCTTGATAGTTCCCTGTCAAGTTAGTCCATTATTCATAATTGACATAATGTACCATAAATTACATGAGGATTACCAACATTCACATTATTATTAAATTGTAAATTTTGATATATATTATTTGCAATGCATAATTTTCATTTCTCCTTTTACATAATTATTTACATACGACATATCATTACATAACAGCATTCATTACTTTATTATTATTATACATTTTCTTGTTATCATTTCATTTTGTAACATATTGTAGTAGTGCAACTATCAACTTCCGATTCTTGGTTATGGTTGAATTCCATACCACCATATTATTTATAAATTACTTTGTTATTTCACTTTTTTTTTTTTTTTTTTTTTGAACTTGCCATATATGTAATGTCAGAAATACAAAGTAATAAATATTTGGAAGGATTAAAAAATAATGGAACCAGGAATGCGGGCGGATTATCCCCACGCTAAGCAGATGGGCGATAATATACAGGTGGCCCCATATCTTACATACCACGCCCATGTTTACATACCACACTAAGCCGTTTGGCGGCAACCGAGACGGCGACGCCATGTCTACGGATTAGCTCTCAGCTCTACATTTCAGCACGTGGACCGCCGACCGAAAAAGGGATATAAGTGAGAGTTGCTCGAAGTGGGGGTCAGAATTGGTCAAGGCAGGCTGTTGGAGTGAGACTAGTCAAGAAGAAGCGACGGTAGCAGAGTTAAGAGTTGTGTGTGCGTCTCTGATATAGGAATTCGAAGGAGAGCTCATGTTCATCTGGTATTGCAAGTGTAAAGTGTGACAAAGCATCGGTGTTACCCAAGTTATATGAAAGAAGATCAGGTACCGTACAATTAAACTATATGAGGATAACCTATTTGTCTAAATTTGTGTTTTTAAGGAAAAGCTAATTAATGCATCCCACCACGTGCTCCAACCAAATATCAATTCATCTGGCATTACACCCCCCGAACTACCATTGAGATGTATTCCACTATTGTGATATGTATTTAATTTGTAAAACTAAAGAGTGTAAATTGAGTATGTGATAAATAAATGTTTGTTCCTTTACTATTAACCTTAATTTTTAGTTTGTTAACTTAGTATCCCGTTAAACACAGAAATAGGTGGGTTTTGCGGCCACCAACGCAATGTACACAGCAGTAAGTTTTAGAACAGATTACATGTATAATTAATATACTAATAAATAATTAATTTAATGTAAAATGCATTTTTGTGACAATATTAATTTTAATCAACAAAATTAATAATCGGCACAATATCTTCGCCTTGTTAGGCAATTATAATAATCTTCATGATGGATGTGTTTTTTTACAACATTCTTATTAACACCTTTAGCAGTCTTTTTATCCGTAAAGGGTGTTTTTAGGCTATACATTTTCGATCTTAGGCCTACAAATTCCACGGCAGGAGTTCCATTCAACTCGTCTTTCATTTTTCCAATCCTTTTTTTATTCTTATTGGAATGGAGTGGATGTGTTGGAGGATAATCCGAAAAGTCAAAATAGTCTTCATAACTTTCAAAATCTTTGTAAATATCCTCTGTTTCAATTTCATAGCACAGGGAATCGGTGTCTGTGAAAAGCAATTCGGCTCGGCTTCCATACATCTTCTTAATAAAATCATAATGAAACTCATACATAAGTGTTTTACTCAAGTCCAGTACTGAAAATCCTGCATAGATGGGTCTATTCAGTTTCAAATGAGTCTTATGCATATGAACTGCTACCAGATCTTCATTAAATATTTTGAAGGAGTGTAAGGCTGGTGATGCAAGTAATTTTTTCAGTCTCTTCTCAGTCTGTACTAGCTTAACATCCATTCTTTTTCTCAAATTTTCCATAGTTTTTCCAAACACTGCGTTATTCATAAGTTTGAACAGATCTTTTTCAAAGGAATTTTTTGCTTTCATTCTCTTCTCAGTGTTAAATTGTACATAGGGCTTCAACCAGGGCTCTTGCTTAAAAGTTAATACTCGATGGATTTTCACAAGTTTCATCCCTAGCTTCATATACTGCTTTAAATTTCTATAATGCAGAACATATTTAACCTTATGATTCAAATTAGGTGTTAATTTGATCTGGTCCTTGCATATTTTCAAATTCATTTCTTCAGATAAATTCCGGCTATACTCCGAAATCAGAGATGGGGTGATATGAACTCTTTCGGGTGCTAGAGGATAATCATTATGCTTATCATGCAAATCATGGGGATAGTCTATATCCACTTCGATAATATATCCCACAGGTGAGTCATCTTCAACAGCAAGTGGATTAAAGTTCTGAATGTCTTGAGAATCAAGCCATCTAAAATCCGATACGGGGAGTGCTTGGCTTAGAGCCCACCCATATAGATTATTAGCATCCAGGTACATTATATATTTGCTAGGTTTCGTAGAATCAAAATGTTCCAAATACTTGTTATTAGCCTGACTAAGGCGTTTACTAATAACACTAATACCGCCTCTTATACCTTCTTCTAAAAATAAGTACATATCAGGATCTGTAATCAGTTCTAATGATACTCCACTAGTCTTCAAGGCTGCATTCCAGGCAAGAGATGGCAATGTTAAACAGTGGGCAGCATCTATTCCATAATAATTCAATGTCAAATCACGGAAATTCTCAAAAATGTCCGCTAATAGAAGAATATCAGTTTTTATGTACAAGTCATGATATTCCCCCATATTCTTTATCTTTAAAGATGTCCAAACATGTTGAGCATAGGCATCATCAGAGACCTCCTCTCGATTTAAATCATCAAAGAAGGCCTCTTTAGTGGGTAAGCTCGTTTCTTCAAACTTGGTAGCACAATCCATATAAGAATAGGGGTAAACACCCTTTCTAGTCACTAAATCCACTTGATCACTTGTAAAATGTTCTTGGGTGATACGAAACTGATTGGATTCCAAACTAGAACTTAGTTTCTCAATAGAGGCAGGTAAGAATTGAAGAGAATCTATAAACTGTAAACTTCCTAGGCTGAATGTAATATATTGCTGCATATTGCTACTGATGCATTCAATCCTCTTTCCTTTAAATTCACCGATCCCCTGCATAATTAAATGTCCATCATACCCCTTTAAATTATGAAACACAACGGGTATGCGTCGTCTTATCTTGTAATTCAGATTACAATTAGGATGGGCTGCACCTCTGTACTTGGAAGTTAAGTGGCAATGGTCTCTCACACGCTTTTCTCCTAAAGCCTTGTTACAAATATGGCAGAGAGTAGCATTTTCAAAGTTTTCACGATCTTCAGCAGTAAAATTCATTTTCATATTTTCTCTCAGTATTCTCTGAATCTCTTCTTCTTCTTGAATAAGGGCTTTCAAAAAATGATGAATCACATCTTCACCCCTATAGATAATAGGTCCTTTAAAGGTTTTTCCATCAGGCCCAATAATAATATAGGCAAAACCACAAGGAACATGATGAGATAAGATACTCTCATGTGAAACAGAAGGGGTATTCTCACATATATCCACTTTCATTAGGAAAGACTCAAAGTCTGCGTATACCACAAATGGTACACGCATTTGCATGTAAATACTTTGAAATTTCAAAATCTTGTCATTGTCACTGGGAAACTCCACTCTCTGTAGGCCATATTGGCTACATAATTCAATATGCTTCTTTAAACGAGCTTCAGATGAAAATCGCTGTAAACAGTAGTCACAAAAATATTGCTTCTCTTTATGTTTTCTTATACTGTATAAAAGTTTGCTCATACTTCTAATACAACAGTAATGAGACTGCTCATCATTACTAATAAGCAGTAAATTACAGTGTTGTTCTCGTCTATTAGATGATATATAGAGTGGAAACACCTTCTTATCTTCATATCCAAAGACATTCAGGCTCACATTATTATTATTTCGCTCAAATAATTTAACTTGGTGTAAAGGAGTGGGAAACTCGATTCCATTCAGATTCAACTTGCATTCATGCTCGGTATATTTGCCGACACGAGATGCATTCTTATAAACTGGATAAAGTTCTGCTAAGATGGACCACATAAAACATTTCTGATCACTATTTTCCACATTAATAATAGCTTTCTTGGCTGATAGTTCTTTAGGTAGCGGGATATAGCTTGAAGCAGCCAGAGGGTCATATGTCCCAACATCAATCATGAGTTCCTCGATTCTCTCTAAGACCCAACCGCTACCACGGCCTTCATAGGTTTCGAACGATGTTAACACTTTTGCAAAGGCAGTATCCATATTAGAATCCAAATCTTCTTCTGTAATGTTTTTCATACAAGAACTTCTGAAATAGTTTATACAGTATCCTGTTCTCCTCCAGATCGGAAACGAGTAAAACGGCAACATACATTTATGTACCATATAATACTACGTTTCAAAGCAATTTCCTTTAGCACTACTTGTTTTATCTCAATTCTATGAGAATCCAAAAAGGTAAGTAAATCTTTTTCAGCATGACCAGCAATTTTATAAACAGTCACAGTACCGTTTAAAGCCTGTTTGCAGGGTTTCTTAGTCGCCTTCTTCTTCTTTTTATTCATACACGGAGCATCTAATCTTTTTCTTTTAGTGCCTCGCATAGGCTTATCACCATGAATAAGGAAGGTGGGTTCGCCTGAATGCGGTTAGAGCAATGCCGCCTAAAAATAGTTTCTGGAAAGAAAAAATAAATATTTTTTGGTATTTCCAGAAAGTATCCTCTATGTCATATTTTGATAAAATTATAAAAGTTTTTAAAAAATTTTAAAAACTCAATTTTTTATTAATTTTCACAAAATTCCTAATTTCCCCCATTAGTATCCCTTTCCACCGCTAGGGGGTGCTGAGGATCGCTAAGCCTTCTGTGCAGAACCTCAGCCGTTGCCATCTCCAAAAAAGTTTCTCCTATACTTAGAAAAAATCTCATTCCAAAAATTTATTTCCCCCTCAACCCCTCGTACAAGACTACGACATCGTTGCCACCCAAAAAAAAGTTTCTCCAAAATTTTTACCCCCACCCTTTTTTCATCCTCTCCCCCCTTTTACACCCCCGTCCAGGATCACAGAATGCGGAATGGCCGCCATTTTGCTCCGCGCTCCGCATTGCTCCGCCTTTGTTGGTGAACCGGCTTTCCTTATCTACTAGCATACTCACCTTTTTAAGGTTGTAAATGGTTATATAGCATATGTAGATGATAATTATAAGTAATTTGAGGGTTTTAGCTAGTTTCTGGGTGAATTTGTTGATTTTTTATGATTTTTTGTTCTATGAATCCCTGTAAAGTGATTTTTGCTGTAAAAATACGGGTTTCACGTTGAATGACTGTGTATTTGGATGTACGTTGGGGGGCGAAGGTGAATGTTTTATTATGGATTCCGGTTGCTATGGGTTACGTTTAGCGTGTGGTGAAGTGAGTGTTGGTGTCTCGGGGGGGGAGGGGGAGAGAGGAGTATGTTATTCGGGGGTTTTTTATGCTTGCGCGCTGTTGTATTACATAAGGATTGGAGGTTTTAGGGGGTCTCGCAAAGGGATTTTCTTTCATTATTTTATTAAAATCTATTATTTTTTAAAGATGTGAATTTATTTAATATATCGATTACGATTATTAAAAAGGATATAATCGATTGCGATGTTGAACGAATTGTTTATTTTTTTTATTGGATTTGTGCATAATTACATTCGTGTGTTGCAAGTTTAACGGTAACCGTGATATAACTATCACGTGACCTTGGCATGCCCTTGGTGGATGGATACACCAAGAACTTTTTTTTTTATGAATGGGTGTAAGTGGTCTTCAAGCAGCGATTTTATCATTTCTGTTGTGAGTTTCGTGCTGTTAAGACGTGTTTGAAGTTGTTCTGCGAATATGTTTGCCTTAGAAAGTAATATCGGAGGTACTATCCCTACCGTTACTGATGTTCCTATGCTTAATGCACCCTCTTTGAACAGGATTGGGCATGTAAGTACTTGTTTTAATGTGATTTTATTGTCTCATTTTATTAAACTTTGTATTTTTATGATGCGTAACAACTTTTTAATGAGTGTTTTTATGAATTTAATGAAATGTCTTGGGGATCTTACATGAAATGTCTTGTATCTGGATATATTCTTTAATTCAGGAATTTTATTATTTCTAATGGGGATAGTATAATGGATTAGCGATTTCTTTATATACATCTTGGGGTATGTATTACATTGTTATCGAGAATAGCGTGTTTATACTAAAGTCTTGCATTTTATTTTTTACAGGTGTGTTCGACTTGTACGAAGAGCTTCATGGCAAAACGAAGCTTAGTGCGCCATATGAGGATTCATGATGGAAAGAAGGATTACATATGTGAATTGTGTAAGGCGGCTTTTGTAAGAAAAGATGATCTGATACGTCATGAGAAGATTCATGAACGGTCAATTCATGGTGATAAGCCTATGCGAGGCACTAAAAGAAAAAGATTAGATGCTCCGTGTATGAATAAAAAGAAGAAGAAGGCGACTAAGAAACCCTGCAAACAGGCTTTAAACGGTACTGTGACTGTTTATAAAATTGCTGGTCATGCTGAAAAAGATTTACTTACCTTTTTGGATTCTCATAGAATTGAGATAAAACAAGTAGTGCTAAAGGAAATTGCTTTGAAACGTAGTATTATATGGTACATAAATGTATGTTGCCGTTTTACTCGTTTCCGATCTGGAGGAGAACAGGATACTGTATAAACTATTTCAGAAGTTCTTGTATGAAAAACATTACAGAAGAAGATTTGGATTCTAATATGGATACTGCCTTTGCAAAAGTGTTAACATCGTTCGAAACCTATGAAGGCCGTGGTAGCGGTTGGGTCTTAGAGAGAATCGAGGAACTCATGATTGATGTTGGGACATATGACCCTCTGGCTGCTTCAAGCTATATCCCGCTACCTAAAGAACTATCAGCCAAGAAAGCTATTATTAATGTGGAAAATAGTGATCAGAAATGTTTTATGTGGTCCATCTTAGCAGAACTTTATCCAGTTTATAAGAATGCATCTCGTGTCGGCAAATATACCGAGCATGAATGCAAGTTGAATCTGAATGGAATCGAGTTTCCCACTCCTTTACACCAAGTTAAATTATTTGAGCGAAATAATAATAATGTGAGCCTGAATGTCTTTGGATATGAAGATAAGAAGGTGTTTCCACTCTATATATCATCTAATAGACGAGAACAACACTGTAATTTACTGCTTATTAGTAATGATGAGCAGTCTCATTACTGTTGTATTAGAAGTATGAGCAAACTTTTATACAGTATAAGAAAACATAAAGAGAAGCAATATTTTTGTGACTACTGTTTACAGCGATTTTCATCTGAAGCTCGTTTAAAGAAGCATATTGAATTATGTAGCCAATATGGCCTACAGAGAGTGGAGTTTCCCAGTGACAATGACAAGATTTTGAAATTTCAAAGTATTTACATGCAAATGCGTGTACCATTTGTGGTATACGCAGACTTTGAGTCTTTCCTAATGAAAGTGGATATATGTGAGAATACCCCTTCTGTTTCACATGAGAGTATCTTATCTCATCATGTTCCTTGTGGTTTTGCCTATATTATTATTGGGCCTGATGGAAAAACCTTTAAAGGACCTGTTATCTATAGGGGTGAAGATGTGATTCATCATTTTTTGAAAGCCCTTATTCAAGAAGAAGAAGAGATTCAGAGAATACTGAGAGAAAATATGAAAATGAATTTTACTGCTGAAGATCGTGAAAACTTTGAAAATGCTACTCTCTGCCATATTTGTAACAAGGCTTTAGGAGAAAAGCGTGTGAGAGACCATTGCCACTTAACTTCCAAGTACAGAGGTGCAGCCCATCCTAATTGTAATCTGAATTACAAGATAAGACGACGCATACCCGTTGTGTTTCATAATTTAAAGGGGTATGATGGACATTTAATTATGCAGGGGATCGGTGAATTTAAAGGAAAGAGGATTGAATGCATCAGTAGCAATATGCAGCAATATATTACATTCAGCCTAGGAAGTTTACAGTTTATAGATTCTCTTCAATTCTTACCTGCCTCTATTGAGAAACTAAGTTCTAGTTTGGAATCCAATCAGTTTCGTATCACCCAAGAACATTTTACAAGTGATCAAGTGGATTTAGTGACTAGAAAGGGTGTTTACCCCTATTCTTATATGGATTGTGCTACCAAGTTTGAAGAAACGAGCTTACCCACTAAAGAGGCCTTCTTTGATGATTTAAATCGAGAGGAGGTCTCTGATGATGCCTATGCTCAACATGTTTGGACATCTTTAAAGATAAAGAATATGGGGGAATATCATGACTTGTACATAAAAACTGATATTCTTCTATTAGCGGACATTTTTGAGAATTTCCGTGATTTGACATTGAATTATTATGGAATAGATGCTGCCCACTGTTTAACATTGCCATCTCTTGCCTGGAATGCAGCCTTGAAGACTAGTGGAGTATCATTAGAACTGATTACAGATCCTGATATGTACTTATTTTTAGAAGAAGGTATAAGAGGCGGTATTAGTGTTATTAGTAAACGCCTTAGTCAGGCTAATAACAAGTATTTGGAACATTTTGATTCTACGAAACCTAGCAAATATATAATGTACCTGGATGCTAATAATCTATATGGGTGGGCTCTAAGCCAAGCACTCCCCGTATCGGATTTTAGATGGCTTGATTCTCAAGACATTCAGAACTTTAATCCACTTGCTGTTGAAGATGACTCACCTGTGGGATATATTATCGAAGTGGATATAGACTATCCCCATGATTTGCATGATAAGCATAATGATTATCCTCTAGCACCCGAAAGAGTTCATATCACCCCATCTCTGATTTCGGAGTATAGCCGGAATTTATCTGAAGAAATGAATTTGAAAATATGCAAGGACCAGATCAAATTAACACCTAATTTGAATCATAAGGTTAAATATGTTCTGCATTATAGAAATTTAAAGCAGTATATGAAGCTAGGGATGAAACTTGTGAAAATCCATCGAGTATTAACTTTTAAGCAAGAGCCCTGGTTGAAGCCCTATGTACAATTTAACACTGAGAAGAGAATGAAAGCAAAAAATTCCTTTGAAAAAGATCTGTTCAAACTTATGAATAACGCAGTGTTTGGAAAAACTATGGAAAATTTGAGAAAAAGAATGGATGTTAAGCTAGTACAGACTGAGAAGAGACTGAAAAAATTACTTGCATCACCAGCCTTACACTCCTTCAAAATATTTAATGAAGATCTGGTAGCAGTTCATATGCATAAGACTCATTTGAAACTGAATAGACCCATCTATGCAGGATTTTCAGTACTGGACTTGAGTAAAACACTTATGTATGAGTTTCATTATGATTTTATTAAGAAGATGTATGGAAGCCGAGCCGAATTGCTTTTCACAGACACCGATTCCCTGTGCTATGAAATTGAAACAGAGGATATTTACAAAGATTTTGAAAGTTATGAAGACTATTTTGACTTTTCGGATTATCCTCCAACACATCCACTCCATTCCAATAAGAATAAAAAAAGGATTGGAAAAATGAAAGACGAGTTGAATGGAACTCCTGCCGTGGAATTTGTAGGCCTAAGATCGAAAATGTATAGCCTAAAAACACCCTTTACGGATAAAAAGACTGCTAAAGGTGTTAATAAGAATGTTGTAAAAAAACACATCCATCATGAAGATTATTATAATTGCCTAACAAGGCGAAGATATAATAGAGTGGAGCAATTTAAAATTGCAAGTAAAGACCATCAGATGTATACTGTGAAGCAAATTAAAATGGGCTTATCCCCCTATGATGATAAGCGTCATATCTTGAAGGATGGTATCAAGAGCCTAGCATACGGTCATTATCAAATTTAAATGAGCAGACCATGCTAGATTGAATTGTGGCGGTGTATCCTATACACCGGGTGGAGGTGGGACCACAATTTAAAAAAATATATATATTTCTAACAACACCTAATTTATGAAAGAGACCTTATCCCATTTAGATTGTTGAAAACAAGTATCTGCTATTATTTAAAATATGTATGTTTAAAATTTTGAAATCGAAGGCCGAAATGGTTGAGGAAACACACCCCTTAAACCCTCCGAGATTCTCGAGATTCCCATACACCCAATTCACGCGATTCTGCTACTTTAAAACACCAATTCACGCGATTCTGCTACTTTAAAACACCAATTCACGCGATTCTACTACTTTAAAACACCAATTCACGCGATTCTGTTACTTTAAAACACCAATTCACGCGATTCTGCTACTTTAAAAACGCGTTTTTGTTAGTTTTTTACAAGTAAAAAGTATGTTTTTGTGAAAAAACGTTAAAAAACAGCACAAGTGTGAAAACCTATGTTAATTTCCATAGAGAAAACAGCACAAGTGCGGTTTTTGAAAAGTAGAAAACTTACATTTGCGAAAAAATATAAGAAAAAAACTTGCATTTACGAAATTTTGTTAGTAAAAAGTATGTTTTTGTGAAAAAACGTTAAAAAATAGCACAAGTGCGAAAACCTATGTTAATTTCCATAGAGAAAACGGCACAAGTGTGGTTTTTGAAAAGTAAAAAACTCACATTTGCGAAAAAATATAAGAAAAAAACTTGCATTTTCGAAATTTTGTTAGTAAAAATCACGTTTTTGTGAAAAAAAGTTAAAAAACAGCACACGTGTGAAAACCTATGTTAATTTCCATAGAGAAAACGGCACAAGTGTGGTTTTTGAAAAGTAAAAAACTTACATTTGTGAAAAAATATAAGAAAAAAACTTGTATTTACGAAATTTTGTTAGTAAAAATCACGTTTTTGTGAAAAAATGTTAAAAAACAGCACAAGTGTGAAAACCTATGTTAATTTCCATAGAGAAAACGGCACAAGTGTGGTTTTTGAAAAGTAAAAACTCACATTTGTGAAAAAATATAAGAAAAAAACTTTCATTTACGAAATTTTGTTAGTAAAAATCGCGTTTTTGTGAAAAAACGTTAAAAAATAGCACAAGTGTGAAAACCTATGTTAATTTCCATAGAGAAAACAGCACAAGTGCGGTTTTTGAAAAGTAGAAAACTTACATTTGCGAAAAATATAAGAAAAAAAAAAAAAAAAAAACTTTACGAAATTTTTAAAACATTAACACTTAAAAAAAGAAAAAGAAAAAAAAATCATCTGATCCGTCCTAACCTTTGACTGACATCATGGAACGTCACGTGCTGGTGGAAACTCCAACCCTCCTCATGAGGTGCGCCTATGCTTTAACATGGGAGAACTAGCACCGCAATTTCCCCATGTTAAAGTATAGCACCGCGTGAGCCAGAACCCCCTACTATTCCCTACTAATAAAGTTCCCGGCCACACATCTTGCTACCATAAGCCTTCGGGTTAGTCGTGTGGTCTGGGTTTTCAACACTTCAACGAAGTAAAACTTCATTTATTAACTGTTCACATCGTTAATTTTGTAGATTAAATTTGGTGTTTATACTAGAATAAAATCGACATTGATTTCGTATATTTTAAAATTGATGTATTGCACACTACTCAAACTCATCAGTATGAAAAATACATGGTTAAGCTGTTCAACTTATTTTTATAAACAATAACTTTTGAATGCATAATTTTACAAAATTTTGTACATAAATTTATTTATACAAAATCTTATTTGGCTTTGAACTATAAGTTGACATATTGAATAAAATGTCACAAGGAAAGCCATTCGACAATTTGCGAATAAAAGGTGCTTTGCTTTCTGTAGATAATAATCAACGTGAGCTTTATTGCTTTATTACTTTCCCTGCAATACATGGAAATGTATAGGGAAAGTATTGGAATCATGCCGAAAATCACAACTCGAGTTTTCGACGGATCTACACGTTTCAAGACCTCTAGAATACGAAAAAAACCACCATTTTCTCTAAACACAAGTGAAGACGTCCTAAAAAATTGGACTTACGAAGCGATCTATCGGGAGTTCAAATATATCATTTTTTATTTAAAATAAATTCAAGCAATTCTTCTGCAAAATGCCTCATACTGTTAGGATTCGATTCCATAATTACTTGCTTAATGATCAAGATCAGTCAATCTACTGAGAAGGCAGCTTTACTATTTATGTGAAATAGATTGTCTGTCGGTCAGTATAAAATGCGATGATGCAACAAAACAAATCTTTAAGGTGTGTTCAAAACTGCCGTAATTCCGATGAAAGTGATTTAAACAATGTTTCACTGAAAATTGGTCGTATTTATCGAAATGAATATTCCAGTGTACACACGATGTTTCCAGCCATTGATTGACCACTTCATGCTGTCTTCTGGACAGTTTTGATGGATTTACTTCTTGTACAATAAAAAGTATGGATGGATTAACTTCTTGATGGATTTAAGTCATGTACAATAAACATTTTTTTCCGAAATAAATAGCCACTCAGAAATCTTACAATGCCCAGCAGCAATCATAAGTTAAGCAGACCTTTGACGAAATTGTAATTCTGAGATTGCACTTCTATTTCACACTTTGGTTTTGCATCCATAATTGTTTATTGCATCGTTAGACCTAATTTGGCTTATAAAGCGAATTCATATTTTTCCATTTTCAACTTTTTTTTATATAAATATACATTAATTTTTTTTAATCTACTTTTAATACACACTTAAATTCAATGTAATTTTTTTTACAAACACATATTTTCAAAATTTTAACTTGCTATATAAGTGACGTGTGGTGAGGTGAAGCAGCGCTTTGCTCACAATAAATATCCGCATGTCCGTCAATTATGGCAAAAAAAAAATGCGATTTAAACAATGTTTCGCTGAAAAATGCACCTTTCATTCGCACTTTGTGCAATCCGTACATTTTATACCATACAGCTTTTCCTTAAATTTGTTTTTGACCTGATTTGTTATTTGTTAAATTTGTTTTTGACCTGATTTGTTATATGTTAAATTTGTTTTTGACCAGCTAAAGCATTCAAATTCATGCAGACACATATGCAGGGAACTATTTTTTGTCTTGCTGACATTATTGGCAGTGTTCCAATTACTTTATTACTATTTAAAGGATGCCATTGTGCTATACCTATATTTATATATAAAACCACTTATCATTCTGCTGCATTTTAAAATTATGATCAATCACTGCATATAATTGTCTAACTTGCTTTATAAAAAATAAAATACACTTTGTCCAAAAGATAAGAAAATCATAAGCAACTTGAAGAACAAATAAAAAATAATGCAGCATACGGGTGCTTCCAGGATACACTGGAACTCCTTCATAAGAGTAAGTGAACCAAGAAACCCGAAATCCTTAAGAAGAATGAGCGCAAATAGAAGAAACAGTGTGGGTTATGTACTCAAGAGCTGCATTAAGAATTCACTTGAGAAAGCTACTCAGAAAGCAGAATGAGGAACAAGCTAGCCAATCCAAAACGAGAAGTGACACACAAAATTGGCTTGCTTCAAAGCGCAAGAGGAATATTCCGACTTAACAACTTAACAATAAATGAGACGCAATAAGACGAAAAATTGGTTAAAACGGCACATGAGAGCCTCACCTTTCTGGTAGGTCGGACGTTCTGGGTCTCAACAACAACATGAGGGCCCCAGTAAGAACAAAGGAAGTAGGAGAATTTACTGGGTATTCCGCCAGACCACTGACACAAATGGAGTACTGAATAAGTCATTAATTAAATTACTATAACTTTTCGGGATATGGAAGGCTTCAAAGAAGTTAAGATCATAGATAAACATGCACTTCGATCTATGATCTTGATTTATAGTTCCGACTGCGATACAAGATACAAAACTTAATGGAGTCGGGTTTTCGATTTATGCCCTCCTCCAGGATTAGAGAAAATGGGAGGGGGGGGGGGTAAGAAAAGTAATTTCCAGACCCTCTTAAAGCTCACCAGTTGAATCGCAGTCCGAATCATTGTACACTCATTGTAATGACTACGGTAGAAAACCTAATGGAGCCGGAATTTTGATTTACTTCCTCCTTTGGGGTTAGAGAAAATGGGGAGCTGGAAAAGTAATTTCCAGACCCTCTAGAAGTCCTTCTGTTGACAGGTAGCTTGAATTTTTGCACAATTATAGTACAGTGTCTAGAAGGAAG
The DNA here is from genome assembly GCA_951213105.1 of Amaurobius ferox. NCBI lineage: Eukaryota > Metazoa > Arthropoda > Arachnida > Araneae > Amaurobiidae > Amaurobius > Amaurobius ferox. The sequence goes on from OX578142.1 coordinate 38,503,338, forward strand.
TTCTGGACACTGGCTTAGTTCTAGACACTGTACTTATAGTATCGACTACGGTACAGAATCTGGTAAAGCTATATTTTTGATTTACTTAGGCCTTCGAGGTTGGATAAAATGGGGGTTCTAAAAGTAATTTCCAGACTCTCTGAAAGTCCCTTAGTTGTCAAGCAGTCTGAATCCTTGCACACTTTTGGTATCGACTACGGTATAGAATTTAATGAAGCCGAATTTGTTATTTACTTCCTCCTCCTGGGGCTAGAGAAAATAGGGTGGGTCAAAAAGGAATTTCCAGATCTAGAGCCTCCGTTGACTAGTAGTTTGAATTTCTGCGCAGTTATAGTATCGACTGCAGTACAAAACCTAATGGAACCGGATTTTTGATTTACTTCCTCTTCAGGGGTTACAGGAAATGGGGCGGGGGTTAAAAAGTAATTTTCAGACCCTCTATAGAAGCCCCCTCCGTTGACTAGCAGTCTGAATCTTCTCAGGCTTATACTATAGACTAAGTTGAGAGCCTAATGGAGAAGGATTTTCAATTCACTCCCACAGGGATGGATAAACTGACGTTTTAAAAATATTTTCAGATTCTCCAGAAGCTAATCCATAGACCAAAAAGACCAGTCATGAAGCTAATCAAAGACCAAAAGAATGTTCACACACTTATAGTATCAATCATAGGGCAGAACGTAAAGATGCCGGAAATTCATTTTGTCCCAGTTATGGAGAAAACGTTTTTTGTTTTTTATTTTTTATTTTTTTCAAAATGCTTTTTGTGACTCTCCAGTAGCACCATTTAGACATAGAAGGCTGAATATTTGCATAATTATAGTGCCGACCATCTGGCAAAATCTAACGTCGTCGGAGTTTCGCACCCCCCTCACCAAGAGGCGAAGAATTTGGGTTCTAAATGTCTTTACAAAACCCCAAAAAGCTCTCCAGTGGCATAGATGCTGAATCTTTGCACATATTGCAACAAACTGTTACGGTTAAAGTATTTTCTTTAAAATATATTTTTTCTTTGGAATTGTCTATAGATATATATATAGCTTAGATCATTTATATATATATATATATATATATATATATATAGTTTATAGATATATGTATATGGCGTCTATAGATATATATATAGCTTAGACACTTTCCAAAAATAATTCATTCCATAAAAAAAAAGAAAATAATTATTACCAAACCTAGCACATTTAATTCAAAAATTAATCCTCCTCCTTATTAAAATTCACTCTCAACGTTATTAAAATTTACTATCAATGTTATTGAAATTTACTCCCCTACTAATTCATTAAAAAAAATAATGTGTATCTTAACCTAATTCATTCGCGCTTATTAAATCCAATCTTCGAAAATCGAAAAATTTTACAAGTACCCAACTTTTCAAAAAAAAAGAATAAACAGGCAACACATTACCCATTCGCCGCCTACCTTCAAGTCCCAGCAAGGTTATTATATGTATATCAGCCTCAATACCGCGACTGCACTCAGTGCTGGAATGTTGTGGTGGACACATATTGAGCACTTGCAGCTGTAAATCATTCTGAAATAAAATATTTCATTTTACAATTATTACCTCGCATTGTTTTCTTTGCAGCACCTCTCCCTTGTGTCGAGATTTTGAACTATTTTTTTTCATGCCGTACAAAATCCCCCACCGTGGTGAATATTAATCTGTAAACTCCATGTCTCTCCGATCCATACATATTTTTTTATAGCGTTTTACTTTAGCTCCGAACTTTTGAATCACCCTGTATATATATATATATATATATATATATATAATCCCATTGTTGTGAGATAATTAAAAGTAATCGTGTCAGCAATGGGGATTTTCGGGGGCGGGGTATGGAGTCAGAATCTGGGGAGGTGATCAACTCAAATTTGATGCAATGTTGTATTAGCATCGCAAATACCTAATTATGCGTGTAAAATTTCAAGAAAATCAGCTCGGTAAAAGTCAGTCAAAAACCGATTTCAAGATCTGATCTAAACAGAGAAACTAACCTAAATAAAATAGTGTAAAAAGAAAAAAATCCCAGTGCTCTGAATTTGTTTACAAGTATTTTCCACATTTTCTTACCTTTTATATGTGCTAATAACATGCTGTGAGTAATGAATGCAGGTGAAGATCCCCTAAAATTTGCATCAGTATGCGTCACAAAAAAAATTTCTTGCCCCCCCCCCTCCTCCTAAGATTCTTTCGTTCCGCTGCCTATGTAAGTGTCTATTTATTTCGGATAAAATGTTTACTGTACATGACTTAAATCCATCAAGAAATAAATCCACCAATCCTTTTTATTGTACAAGAAGTAAATCCATCAAAACTGCCGAGAAGACAGCATGAAGTGATCAATAACTGGAAACTTCGTGTGTACATTGGAGTCATTTCGAGTAAATACGACCAATAAGTACTTTCGTCGGAATTACGGCAGTCTCGAACGCACTTTAAAGATTTATTTTGATGGTGTGGCATCATTTCCATTTTAGTTTTATACTGGCTGACAATTCTCAGAATCGGTTTCCTTTCCATGGATAACTCGGAAGATAGTCAGTTTATCGCAATGGATACAAATGAACGTAAATTTAAATTATTTTTTGGAAACTTGTTCCAATACGTTTTAGTTAGGAGTAATGTAAATTGGCAAGCTAGTATGCCTTTGTACACTGACTTAGTAGTTGAAAGCCAGTTGTTTTCAAGAGTACCCGAATTAGGCAACTGGATTTTACGAGCTCTGCGAGCATTCCAAAGGGATAGAGCTCTAATCATGTACGCTAATGTTTGGATAAATACATTAAGACTGACACCCAGTGAACTAGTTAATGCCTTCAGGGAAACAATTCGTAGTATGTTGGTTGGGCTATCGTTGCAAGAGATCAAGAATATAACATTCCATTTGGTGATGGTATGTAATGTTGCAGTCATTTGTGGTCATCAAAGACAATTTTTCTTAATTGACTTCTTAGTGCAAGATCTCGGTGACATTTTTCACAGCAATAATTTCGAATTTGAGAATCTCATTGATTCAGTTTTCCGTTACATATATACTCTAATCTGAATGATTCATATCTATAAGAAAATATTATGTTCTCAAGATTTATGTAGTTACTAATTATAGTTTGTATGTAGTTTTACGCTTGTATTTATGTAGTTTGTAGTAGTTTTTGTAGTAGTAGTATGTAAGAGTAAAGGTGATATTTTTTATTATTATTGTATTTTATCATTATTGTATTTGATGTATTTTATCATTATACTTGATGCATTTTGTCATAACTGATATTTTAATGATTTCTCAAATTGCTTTCGAAAATTGGGGGGAGAGGGCTTAAGTGGTTAATCCTGGTCTTGACACAAAGTCTTGCGGAGACACAAAGTCTTGTCCATTATACAGCGTGTCCGAGAAAGATCTTCATTATTCTAAACATTAATAACAAAAATACGAAAAGCTGAAATGAAATTCAGTTTGCGGTAAAAGAATGAAGAAATCTAGCAGTTTTTGTACAATACCTCCAGTATAGTTCATGAGCTCCTTAAGTAGTCCGAAGACTGTTCAGTCTGTAGTCGATTTCTCGCCTAGTGTTTTTTAACATTTGGGGTGTAACAGTGAGGATTGCTGATTGTGTCTTTTCCTTTAAAACGGAAATATTAGAAATAGGTGCTTGGTAAACAACGTATCGGATTATATCGCCAATGCTCGTGTTATGCGTGTTATGCTCGTTAATGCTCGGAAGAGAAGTCGCTAACCTATGGTCCCTATAACCGATAAGTACCAAATTTTCTTTCAAAAATAACATTCGAAAATTGAGTTATCTGAACATACGATTGCGTTTAAATATAGGTATGTTGGGTTCCAGTATTCATTGATTTTAATAAGCGTAACACACACACACACACAAATTATATTAAAACGTTTCATTCGTTCAGGAGATATACATCTTCCACAGACTTACTGATGCTGACACGCTAACATACATATACACACTAAAATGCATACATGCCTCACTAACATACATACACCCACTAACATATATGCGCACACATTACTATATATATGCACACATTAACATATATGCGCGCACAAACACACTAATATATATATATATATATATATATATATATATATATATATATATATATATATATATATATATATACACACACAGCCATCACCTTAAAAATTTTAGATTCGAGTTCAGCTTAAAACATGCACTTTCATCGAAACTCATTAGAATTTTCAACCCCGTCATAATATATCCTACAAATTATATTATGAAGGGGAGATAAAAATCTAATGTCGGCAGCACATGACTTTCCCTACATAATGCATTGACTTTACTTATTTCAAAGCTAAATAATATTGTATAAGATTCACAGAATGATTTTGGCATTGAACTAATATCAAGTAAATTAAAATGGAGCGCTTTTGGCAACTTGACAAACCAAACGAATGACTTATTCATACTCCCTAGCATTTTTTTATTAACTTCTTTCAGAATACATTATATAGAGTTTAATTTCTCAAAATAACACGAGTATTTATTTGAAATTATATTCAAATTACGATTTTAAAACATTTTTCTTCTCATGTGGCGATGTATCGCAGTATGAAATGCCGCCTGTTTGCAAAAATTACAAAAAAGTAACTATCTCAAGAACGGTAGGTCTTAAAAAATTAGGATTGGTCTTATTCGCCCTGTCGTTAAAAATTAGGTGTAAAACCTCGATGTATATACCGAGAAAACCATTTAATTTATACATTTTAGCATATTTTGTCTTTTATTTCTGATTTTTATGATTTTTGCAGGTCATTTCGCAAACGCAGGGAAAAACCATGACAGCGAAAAGTTTAAGGACAAACTCTAGGTTCTCTAATTTAAGGTTGGGCTGTCAGCTACGCAACGAATCCAAAAGTTGTCAGCTCGACATCAGTGGGATAAGATTTCGTCATTCCGTAGCGTAACGGTCCAGTAAGAACTTGAGAGGATTTGCAAAATCATAGTAAGTTTTCGCATTGCTGCAGTTAAAAAATTGTTTACTAGATTTGAAATGACAATATCCAGCCGTAAACAACTTGTGTAGAGATTTTGAATTCTGATGTGCTCACATCAGGATCCTGACACCCAATGAGATTTATAGTAACGTCGGTTGCGGTGATGGCGGGAGGGGGGGGGGGGGTAAGATGGCAGCGCCTATTAACAAGTTCGGTCTCTCTGGGTAGCCTGAAACCAAATTCGCGCGTTTTCTGTTCCACTGAAATAATATGTTCAGAGCCAGGTAAAAAAAAAATTCCCGGGACGAGGTCCCCATGGACAAACTATCAAGATCGGATCGAACTGCCTTGGAGAGGTAAAACCCGTAGATATCGTAAGGAATAGATGGAGTCGCCGATCTTTCATAATACCAGAATTCAGGGGGGGGGGGCATCTCACTCTAAATTCTCCCTTTGACCTCGTCGTTTTGACGAGAACGTGTCAAAAATTTTCTCTAGTTGGCTATTTTTTCTTGACATCCTTACTCCACCGACGTCACTACCTTTCTTTGATCGTCACTTAATTTTGTATGCACAGCACAATTTAACATTTTTGCGCAAATTGTTTACGCTTGAATATTACCACTTCAAAATTAACAAACAATTCATAACTGAAATAAAGCGAAAACTTTTTGTATTTTTGCTCTCAAAGTTTACTCTGGATCATGGGATCACGAATGACGAAATTTAATTCCCATTACACCAAGCTGACAACTTCTTGATTGGTTGCCGGGCTGAGTGCCCAATCTGATATTAAAGTACCTTGGTGTGTGTTGCTAAAGCTATAAGTATAGTACCTAGAAGAGACTTACTTCTAGGCACTATATACTATAAGAGTAATTAATAAGTATGAAAAGAACTGAAAGCTGAATGCTGAAATTAACCGAAAGCTGAAATACTAATCTGTATCTAGTATCTGTATCTGATACTAAATCTGTATCAATCATCATCTAAGCTCTATCTACAACAGATTCTGAGAAATTTAAAAGAAATGAACATTTCTGAACCGGAAATAGATAGAGCATTCTTACCCCCTTCCCCCTCCGAAATTTAATGACTAATCATATCAGTAATCACCTAAGATCTATCTGCAGCTGATGTTGAAAATTGTATGTTCCAAAAAATTCTTTCACCTGGAGGTATAAAATAGTAGACGAAGAAATCCTTATTAAAGCTCCCTACCACATCTGAAATTTGATTCTGAATCTATATTAGTCAGCATCTAAGTTCTATCTATAAACCAATTCTGAAAAAATAACTTTGGTCACCTAAGATCTATTTATATCCGATGTTAAAATTTCAACGTTTCAAGGAAATTTTTTGACCTGGAAATGTAAAAATACCAGAAGTAGAAGTAATCATTAAATCCTCCTACTGACTTTGAAATCTGATGCTGACTTTATTCCTTATCATCTGAGTTGAATCTATGAAACAATACTAAAAGAATAAATTTGTCAAGAAATTATTTTGAACCAGAAGTGGGATTTGATAAGGAATAGGAACGGAATTTGATACTTAATCCATATCAGTCATCATCTAAGGTATATATTATAGCTGATTCTATGAAATAGACATTCAAAGAAAATACAAATTTTTGAGCCGGGAATCATTAGTAAAAAATTCCACCTTCTACAGAATTCAATGCTGACTTCATATACCGCATCGTCTAAGCTCTATCTATAGTAACCCTTTAAAAATATATTTTTTAGACAATAATTTTTGTAAAAACATATATGGCAAAATTCATGCCATCAACTAAAATAACTAAACATCCAAATATATATTTCTAACATTGGGATAAATAGAGTGCAACTCTCCTATACGCAAATTAAGAATGCATGTAAATGAGCAAAATAAAATCCAGATGTAAGCTTATCAATATTTATTTAGATACATATTACATTTACATTTAGATACATATTACATTTAGATACATATTGCATTTACATTTAGATACATATTACATTTAGATACATATTGAAGCCTGTAAAAGACATGAAAACTAACACTTAAAAGTCAAGATGCAACTTTTCAATAAGTTTTATTTTGTTTAGCAATGTATCGTGCTTAGCATCGAAATTGTTATCTCAATTGAAAATTGGACCAGTTAGGTTCTGAACTGTGGTTGAATTTCATTTCAGCTTTTTATGTCTGCGACGGAGGATTCGAAAATCCGGATTATTCAGTTTCGGTCTAGTGTTCGGTACTATAAATGTGCAATGATGCAACCTTTAATGCAACCGGAGCGTTGTTCTATATTCTGGAAAGCCATTTAAAATACCCTACTCTCATGGGGGGGGGGGGAGAGGAGAGGAAATCGAAAATTCGACTTTCTTAGGTTCTGCTCGATAATCCATACTATAGGCATGTAAAGATTCAGCTTTCTATAGCACCAGAATACTTCGAGAGGGTCTGATAAAACTTCCCGAAACACCCTGATAATGTACATTTTATAAAAAAAAAAATTTTTCTCCATCCTTGGGGGGGGGGGGGAGAAAATTGATAATTCGGCTACGATGAGCTTTGTCAGATGATTAATACTATAAGTGTGCAAAGATTTAGATTTCTAGATCAACAGAGAGGTTTTTATAGGACGTGAAAATTATTTTTGAAACTTCCCCTATGAAGGGGGTGGGGTGCATCGGAAATCCGGCTCCGTTAGTTTCTGTACCGTAGTCGATACTGTAAGGGTACAGTATGCTAAGTTACCGGAAACTGATGGTGTGTCTGGAATGACAAAAGCGCTTTAGACCTGTTAGACCATTATATATAATAATGAATCACGATTTCAAAATGTTACCCAACAATTTATAACTATATATAAATATAGGAGAAATACAGTGGCATGCTCTGACATGAAGCAAGAACAGCGAGCTTCCCTCAAACACTAACCACAAAGTACTTGACATACTGCCAATACTTACAGTTATAAGAAAAAGGTTCACTGCACACGCTCTAACCCAAGCAAGGATTTTAATACTTCACTTCGTCATCACAGAGCAAAAATATTTTTAAGGTATGTTTTGATTAATTTTACCTGGTTCTTCGCATATGATGTTATGGGGATTAAGAACGCTCGCATTTTATATTTGGGCTCTCAAGAGGGACCGAACCTGTTAACTGTGACTGTTATTTTACCCCACACACGTCACTAAATTTCCTTGGATCTCACTGGGTACTGTGTGCACAACATAATTTAATCTCTCTGCACAAGTTATTTGCGTCTGGATATTGTCACTTAAAAATTAACAAACAAATTTTAACTGTAATAATGCGAAACTTTTGTATTCTGGCAATTCCTCTCAAAGTTTACTCTGGGTCCTGACATCACGAATGACGAGATATAACCCTCATGACGTTGACTACTTTTTGATTTGCTAACTGGCTGATTGCCCAATCTTATATTAAAGAACCTTGCACTTACCCATTAACTGACATTAAACTGACATTTATTATTATATCATTTAAATTTTGAAAAAGCTATCTTCTTGGCTGTCTAGTGTATTCTGCTTGAGCTCTATTATCGTTATTATCTAAATTTTGTGTAGAATCGTTATCAAATTTAAACATGAGTACGAACAAGTCATCCTTTTGTAGTAGTAAATTGCATGAAGCGCTCAATTTCAATTTATGTAGTGTTATCTTGTACACCATTATTATGATGAGAAAGAAGTAGTCATTTTATTATGTAGGGAAAATCTCGTACTGATCACACCAGAATGTTTATTCTTTTTTATTTTTTTTAACATTTTCTAAAAGAACAAAATCGGTATATTTTTTCACAGCGATATAATAGTGTAAAAGATCCACAGCGCTATGTTATTAGCATTGAAATTAACACCACCTAAATTGAAATTGGGCGCTTTTGAAAACTTCAATCAAAACAGAATGATATATACCCGCTAGTTAACGTCTCATTAAAATGCAACTGACTTTTCAGAAATAACCTATGAAATAAATCACTTTTGGCGCATTCCTGAGCATCAAAATACAAAGCAATTACAAAAAGCATATTTCGTGAATGGAACAATCAAGATTCAAGAGAATTGTGCTGCATAATATTGCATTAGGAAAGTGAACATATTCGAAGATAACGACCACTTTTAAATATATATAATTTTTTCGATAAATTAATTTGTAAACATGCAAAATCTCGAGAACGGTTCATGCTAGTGTGCTGAGTTTGAAGAAGTCGTTTTTAATGGAAAATTACATATAAAATAATCAATTTTTAATAATGTTTTAAATTTTTTTTGAAAACCGTGCAATATATTGAATGCAGTTTACGTAAGCTTACTTATACCATTTCCTTAGTTTATATATCATTCGTTTTCCAATGAAATAGGAATGCAAATATTATTTCTCGTTGTTGAAAGTCCTAATTATTAATAACTTTTCAAAAATCCATTCCAAAAATTGGGGTATTTTGAACCGATTGCGTTAATAATAGATTCCAGCATTCACTCATTCTAATAATTAAATTAAATGATTTTCTAAACGCTTCATGCTTGAGATATCGCGTCCACAATCTCGTGCGCACATACACTAACATGCACACACAGACAAATACATACATATACACATACTCAAACATGATACACATACAGGGGCTAACACACGCAGAGACTAACACGCTCATGCGCACACATGTATACACACGCAAACACATGCAGATGGACATACACTCAAACGAACAGATACAGGTACTTAAATGCACACACAGATAAAGACACGCATATACAAACATGCACACACACTAAGACATACACAAATATGCACACACACAAACACGCACACATAGAGACTAACACACACAGACAGCGCCTCATGAACTTTTGATTCGAGTTCAGGGATTCTTGAAATGTGGTCTTTCATCGAAAACTCGAAATCGATTATATGACCTTGTCACAATATTTATCTTATACATTATACTACGTATATAAGGAAATAAATTCTGTAAGTCACCAAATGAAAACGAATATTATTTTATAACTACATATTCGATATTGTTTCAAATCGGTATCCTTTTTTATGTGTTATTTGGCGAGATAAAAATTTTGCATTGCGGAATATCTGAAGAAAATTGAACGAGTCTATGCAAAATAGTTTGCTTCCCACAACATATTTTAACTTTCCATACAATACATAAAAAATAATAGGAACATTTTTGGAATGAGGGTCAAAATAAGAATCGGATTTAGGACATGTACGTTTGGTCAATACGAATACTTTATTTGTGGCATAACGTCTGCATGCGTCTATGCATGTTAAACGGCAACACAATATCCGTATATAACTCGTCTAAGACTTGATTACTTTTAATGAATGTTGCAGATACGATACTTTTACCACTGAGTTAATTTGTTAAGTGACTTATTTCAGCAATCTCCTTTTCATGTGAAACATCTAATTTTCATCAAAAAATGTATCCATGCCCCTAGGATTAGAAAATATCTGCTTCTTTGACGACTAAACATTTTTCGATTACCTAATAAACCTAATAAAAGCGAATAAAAATACTGGTTTTCCATATTGTTCTTTACGGATTATGGATGAAAATCATTTTTTGCGATGTTTGATGCTGAAATCCTCCGATGCGATCTCCCAGCATCATTTTTACAACGTCTAACATTAATGATCGAAGACAAGATTTTGATTTTTTTATTTTCATATATATTTTATTTAGTTCTATTTTGTACAATCCATAAATCAGAGGACCTAACAATTTTGACTATTCAAGTTAAATTTGCATTGTACTAATTAAAAGTTTGTAGTTTCCGCATTAAATCAGCAATCTTGCTTCATGCGGATTCGTTAGAAGTGGATTCTACTGTAGTTAATTTTATCATTTGTTTCGCTGAATAATTTGTCTATTTACCCTGTTTGTTTGCGTTATGCAAAACATATTCAAGTATTACCAAATCCAGATCTATTTAACAATATATTCCTAAACACAATTTCAAGTTTTAATCTCATCTTGAAATGCGATTTGAATTTCTTTCTTTCAAATTGGTGTGCGGGTTATAAAAAGTTAGAAAGCCATTATGTACCCCCTCCTCCCAAAACATGTAAAATGGAAAACTTGCTAACTGCATTCGTAAGAAGAAAATCCGCGATGCGACACAGTTTTGCAAACTTGAGATGACCAGAAAATCAGTCGTACCATGTTGCATTAAATGTATTGTTAAGATTAATTTCAGACTGCGCGATGTTATAAGGCTAAGTTCATAGTCACAAAACCCCAGATAAGCAAGGGAAAGTTGTGGAATCATACTTGCAGTACAACAAACAGCTGAAATGACCTGTTCAAACCAGTAGGCCTCATCACACACACACACACACACAGTGTAACGGTTTACAGATCTTCAGCACCGAAATGCCATTTTGTGCCAAGGAACATAACATTACAGTATCATGAAATCTGGGTCAATTTATCCATTAGACCAAGTAGGCACAGTGCCTCCGTCTTCGACATTTCATTTGAAAAATTGTAGAATACAGAAAATGAAAATAGAAACTGCAAATTTTAATTTGAAACATTTATTTTGACATTTGAAGATAAAACATTAATACATTAAGTCGTCGTGTAATAAAATATAAAGTCTATTTTGTTTGAACTTCTCTCCTTAGAATACTGACGTTAGAAATTGCATCCTCATTTCGTTTTCTATCATTCACCGACTGGTTTTGTGATTTTCATTGCTATTTAGCGTGTAATAAACCGGCTGCATTGTACAACTGAATTCATAAGTCTCCATGAACGTTTTCAAAGTAGAAGCACATAGCAAGTTTCCTTTCTATCAATAAAGTTATTGGATATTATGTACTGAAGATTACTAAAAATAGCAAAATCGGTCCAAGGATGCTGATTTCTGGGAGCACGATTTCTACTATTATACATATACTATAGGGCATTTATAGTAATGTACTATTGTCCAATCTGAAACAGGCATTTGTTTGGGTTAATTAGAATTAAATACTTGCACCTGAAGATGAATTTAATTCTTTTTAATCTTTTAATTTGGGCCGGTGCTGATCTTTTCTATTATCGGCATTATGGCAGTGGTGTTGCTTCTATGGTTACCATAGAGGTTCACCAAACTCATGTTTTCTGCTTTGCGCAGTTAATGGTTATTCGGTACAGATGAACTTTAACAAAAAGAAAACCGTTAAACGATGGTGGTTACTACACTGGGAGCATAATCTAGAATATGTAATATAGAGAAAATCGTATGTTGGACCAACACACCTTATACTAACTATCAGAGATGCCAGTTGAACATGTGAGATTCGCTTCTCCACTAATATCATCTTGGAGTCATGACTGATTTATATCACATTCAGTGTTGTTGTTGAGACCCAGACCGTCCGACCTACCAGAAAGGTGTAAGGCAACTGTTTGGACGGCCGGGAAGAGCCACCCAATTTAGACCGGAACCCATTGGGGGAGGCATCCACAAGGACAATACACTCCTTCCCCTACTACCAATCTCTTGGAAGGACTTACGGATTCACATGTTTAACGTGATCGTACTCCGCCTGAACACGGTGGCAGTTTTGGCAGCGGAGGGAATCGAAACCAGGCCTATCGAGTGCAATTCCAGCGCGATAACCACTGGACTACTGCGCCCTACATTGAAGATGTTGAATTATTTCGATTTTAATTTTAAACTTACGATAACATTTAAATTCGGAGAAAGAAAAAATCTTTTTAAACAATCTTATATCAATTTTCAACTTCTAGAAGTTTTTGCACGTACTTTTTTTCTTTCAGATTGATCAACTTTTGCCTGTCTTGAATCATCCATCTTTGTTATTTCGTGAACTTGTTGGGCTGTCTTTTCCCTACTTAGCGTAATTTTGTGACTCTAATTGTAGTTTACCTAACGATATTTCCTACAATATAGCAGATAAGTCATAATTGCTTAACTCTGGTTTTGATTAGATTTTAGCACGATTGACAAAAATAAAATGTAAAAATATCTACAAAATAGGAAGTTAAAGAATGCATATTCTTAAATGTATTAAATACTTGTTTTACACGTATCTTTCGATGGCGAAAAGAAAAAAATCGACCTAGTTCGACACCTAGGGAGATCGAAAATATCGATTTTTTAAATCTGTGTGTATATTGTGTGCCAGGGGGTGCTTATCCGGGGCCTGTGCTCGAGAGAGGGCCGTGGCAGTCAAATTAGTGACGTCATAAAAAACGATTCACGGTTGGTGAAACGATCTCGTTCGCTTAGTTTGCGAGTTTAAAAGCTAGTTTTAAAAATATTTTAGTACTTTTTTCTTCTTTTTCTCGGAGAACGGAGGAGCGGAGGCCCCGTTTAAACTCGCAAACTGTGCGAACGGGATCGGTTCGCCAACCGTGGATAGTTTTTCGTGACGTCACTAATTTGACTGTCACTGCCCTCTCTCGAGCGGAGGCCCCGGCTTATCCCGGGCATGACTGACTTCATTATTTTTTGCTTTACTCTGCACATTTAACAACATGGGAATAAAGAACGCGCGTATTTTGTTCTCCGGCTAGTGAGAGGGACCGAACTTTTTAATTGCGACGGTCATCTTACTCCACCGACGTCACTACATTTCTTTGATCGTCACTTAATTTTGTATGCACAGCACAATTTAACATTTTTGCGCAAATTGTTTACGCTTGAATATTACCACTTCAAAATTAACAAACAATTCATAACTGAAATAAAGCGAAAACTTTTTGTATTTTTGCTCTCAAAGTTTACTCTGGATCATGGGATCACGAATGACGAAATTTAATTCCCATTACACCAAGCTGACAACTTCTTGATTGGTTGCCGGGCTGAGTGCCCAATCTGATATTAAAGTACCTTGGTGTGTGTTGCTAAAGCTATAAGTATAGTACCTAGAAGAGACTTACTTCTAGGCACTATATACTATAAGAGTAATTAATAAGTATGAAAAGAACTGAAAGCTGAATGCTGAAATTAACCGAAAGCTGAAATACTAATCTGTATCTAGTATCTGTATCTGATACTAAATCTGTATCAATCATCATCTAAGCTCTATCTACAACAGATTCTGAGAAATTTAAAAGAAATGAACATTTCTGAACCGGAAATAGATAGAGCATTCTTACCCCCTTCCCCCTCCGAAATTTAATGACTAATCATATCAGTAATCACCTAAGATCTATCTGCAGCTGATGTTGAAAATTGTATGTTCCAAAAAATTCTTTCACCTGGAGGTATAAAATAGTAGACGAAGAAATCCTTATTAAAGCTCCCTACCACCTCTGAAATTTGATTCTGAATCTATATTAGTCAGCATCTAAGTTCTATCTATAAACCAATTCTGAAAAAATAACTTTGGTCACCTAAGATCTATTTATATCCGATGTTAAAATTTCAACGTTTCAAGGAAATTTTTTGACCTGGAAATGTAAAAATACCAGAAGTAGAAGTAATCATTAAACCCTCCTACTAACTTTGAAATCTGATGCTGAATTTATTCCTTATCATCTGAGTTGAATCTATGAAACAATACTGAAAGAATAAATTTGTCAAGAAATTATTTTGAACCAGAAGTGGGATTTGATAAGGAATAGGAACGGAATTTGATACTTAATCCATATCAGTCATCATCTAAGGTCTTTTTATAGCTGATTCTATGAAATAGACATTCAAAGAAAATACAAATTTTTGAGCCGGGAATCATTAGTAAAAAATTCCACCTTCTACAGAATTCAATGCTGACTTCATATACCGCATCGTCTAAGCTCTATCTATAGTAACCCTTTAAAAATATATTTTTTAGACAATAATTTTTGTAAAAACATATATGGCAAAATTCATGCCATCAACTAAAATAACTAAAAATCCAAATATATATTTCTAACATGGGGATAAATAGAGTGTAACTCTCCTATACGCAAATTAAGAATGCATGTAAATGAGCAAAATAAAATCCAGATGTAAGCTTATCAATATTTATTTAGATACATATTACATTTATATACATATTGCATTTACATTTAGATACATATTACATTTAGATACATATTGAAGCCTGTAAAAGACATGAAAACTAACACTTAAAAGTCAAGATGCAACTTTTTAATAAGTTTTATTTTGTTTAGCAATGTATCGTGCTTAGCATCGAAATTGTTATCTCAATTGAAAATTGGACCAGTTAGGTTCTGAACTGTGGTTGAATTTCATTTCAGCTTTTTATGTCTGCGACGGAGGATTCGAAAATCCGGATTATTCAGTTTCGGTCTAGTGTTCGGTACTATAAATGTGCAATGATGCAACCTTTAATGCAACCGGAGCGTTGTTCTATATTCTGGAAAGACATTTAAAATACCATACTCTCATGGGGGGGGGGGGGGAGGAGAGGAGATCGAAAATTCGACTTTCTTAGGTTCTGCTCGATAATCCATACTATAGGCATGTAAAGATTCAGCTTTCTATAGCACCAGAATACTTCGAGAGGGTCTGATAAAACTTCCCGAAACACCCTGATAATGTACATTTTATAAAAAAAAATTTTTTTTCTCCATCTTTGGGGGGGGGGGGGGGGAGAAAATTGATAATTCGGCTACGATGAGCTTTGTCAGATGATTAATACTATAAGTGTGCAAAGATTTAGATTTCTAGATCAACAGAGAGGTTTTTATAGGACGTGAAAATTATTTTTGAAACTTCCCCTATGAAGGGGGTGGGGTGCATCGGAAATCCGGCTCCGTTAGTTTCTGTACCGTAGTCGATACTGTAAGGGTACAGTATGCTAAGTTACCGGAAACTGATGGTGTGTCTGGAATGACAAAAGCACTTTAGACCTGTTAGACCATTATATATAATAATGAATCACGATTTCAAAATGTTACCCAACAATTTATAACTATATATAAATATAGGAGAAGTACAGTGGCATGCTCTGACATGAAGCAAGAACAGCGAGCTTCCCTCAAACACTAACCACAAAGTACTTGACATACTGCCAATACTTACAGTTATAAGAAAAAGGTTCACTGCACACGCTCTAACCCAAGCAAGGATTTTAATACTTCACTTCGTCATCACAGAGCAAAAATATTTTTAAGGTATGATGTTTTGATTAATTTTACCTGGTTCTTCGCATATGATGTTATGGGGATTAAGAACGCTCGCATTTTATATTTGGGCTCTCAAGAGGGACCGAACCTGTTAACTGTGACTGTTATTTTACCCCACACACGTCACTAAATTTCCTTGGATGTCACTGGGTACTGTGTGCACAACATAATTTAAACTCTCTGCACAAGTTATTTGCGTCTGGATATTGTCACTTAAAAATTAACAAAGAAATTTTAACTCTAATAATAATGCGAAACTTTTGTATTCTGGCAATTCCTCTCAAAGTTTACTCTGGGTCCTGACATCACGAATGACGAGATACAACCCTCATGACGTTGACTACTTTTTGATTTGCTAACTGGCTGATTGCCCAATCTTATATTAAAGAACCTTGCACTTACCCATTATCTGACATTAAACTGACATTTATTATTATATCATTTAAATTTTGAAAAACTATCTTCTTAGCTGTCTAGTGTATTCTGCTTGAGCTCTATTATCGTTATTATCTAAATTTTGTGTAGAATCGTTATCAAATTTAAACATGAGTACGAACAAGTCATCCTTTTGTAGTAGTAAATTGCATGAAGCGCTCAATTTCAATTTATGTAGTGTTATCTTGTACACCATTATTATGATGAGAAAGAAGTAGTCATTTTATTATGTAGGGAAAATCTCGTCCTGATCACACCAGAATGTTTATTCTTTTTTAATTTTTTTTAACATTTTCTAAAAGAACAAAATCGGTTTACTTTTTTCACAGCGATATAATAGTGTAAAAGACCCATAGCGCTATGTTATTAGCATTGAATTTAACACCACCTAAATTGAAATTGGGCGCTTTTGAAAACTTCAATCAAAACAGAATGATATATACCCGCTAGTTAACGTCTCATTAAAATGCAACTGACTTTTCAGAAATAACCTATGAAATAAATCACTTTTGGCGCATTCCTGAGCATCAAAATACAAAGCAATTACAAAAAGCATATTTCGTGAATGGAACAATCAAGATTCAAGAGAAGTGTGCTGCATAATATTGCATTAGGAAAGTGAACATATTCGAAGATAACGACCACTTTTAAATATGTATAATTATTTCGATAAATTAATTTGTAAACATGCAAAATCTCGAGAACGGTTCATGCTAGTGTGCTGTGCTTGAAGAATTCGTTTTTAACGAAAAATTACATATAAAATAATCAATTTTTAATAATGCTTCAAAATTTTTTTGAAAACCGTGCAATATATTGAATGCAGTGTACGTAAGCGTACTTATACCATTTCCTTAGTTTATATCATTTGTTTTCAAATGAAATAGGAATGCAAATATTATTTCTCGTTGTTGAAAGTCCTAATTATTAATAACGTTTCAAAAATCCATTCCAAAAATTGGGGTATTTTGAACCGATTGCTTTAATAATAGATTCCAGTATTCACTCATTCTAATAATTATATTAAATGATTTTCGAAACGCTTCATGCTTGAGATATCGCGTCCACTTTCTCGTGCGCACATACACTAACATGCACACACAGACAAATACATACATATACACATACTTAAACATGATACACATACAGAAGCTAGCACACGCAGAGACTAACACACTCATGCGCACACATGTATACACACGCAAACACATGCTGATGAACATACACTCAAACGAACAGATACAGGTACTTAAATGCACACACAGATAAAGACACGCATATACAAACATGCACACACACTAAGACATACACAAATATGCACACACACAAACACGCACACATAGAGACTAACACACACAGACAGTGCCTCATGAACTTTTGATTCGAGTTCAGGGATTCTTGAAATGTGGTCTTTCATCGAAAACTCGAAATCGATTATATGACCTTGTCACAATATTTATCTTATACATTATACTCTACGTATATAAGGAAACAAATTCTATAAGTCACCAAATGAAACCGAATATTATTTTGTAACTACATATTCGATATTGTTTCAAATCGGTATCCTTTTTATGTGTTATTTGGCGAGATAAAAATTTTGCATTGCGGAATATCTGAAGAAAATTGAACGAGTCTATGCAAAATAGTTTGCTTCCCACAACATATTTTAACTTTCCATACAACATAAAAAATAATAGGAACATTTTTGGAATGAGGGTCAAAATAAGAATCGGATTTTAAGACATGTACGTTTGGTCAATACGAATACTTTATTTGTGGCATAACGTCTGCATGCGTCTATGCATGTTAAACGGCAACACAATATCCGTATATAACTCGTCTAAGACTTGATTACTTTTAATGAATGTTGCAGATACGATACTTTTACCACTGAGTTAATTTGTTAAGTGACTTATTTCAGCAATCTCCTTTTCATGTGAAACATCTAATTTTCATCAAAAATGTATCCATGCCCCTAGGTTTAGAAAATATCTGCTTCTTTGACGACTAAACATTTTTCGATTACCTAATAAACCTAATAAATCCGAATAAAAATACTGGTTTTCCATATTGTTCTTTAAGGATTATGGATGAAAGTCATTTTTTGCGATGTTTGATGCTGAAATCCTCCGATGCTATCTCCCAGCATCATTTTTACCACGTCTATCATTCATGATCGAAGACAAGATTTTGATTTTTTTATTTTCATATATATTTTATTTAGTTCTATTTTGTATAATCCATAAATCAGAGGACCTAATAATTTTGACTATTCAAGTTAAATTTGCATTGTACTAATTTAAAGTTTGTAGTTTTCGCATTAAATCAGCAATCTTGCTTCATGCGGATTCGTTAGAAGTGGATTCTACTGTAGTTTATTTTATCATTTGTTTCGCTGAATAATTTGTCTATTTACCTTGTTTGTTTGCGTTATACAAAACATATTCAATTATTACCAAATCCAGATCTATTTAACAATATAATCCTAAACACAATTTCAAGTTTTAATCTCATTTTGAAATGCGATTTGAATTTCTTTCTTTCAAATTGGTGTGCGGGTTATAAAAAGTTAGAAAGCCATTATGTACCCCCTCCTCCCAAAACATGTAACATGGAAAACTTGCTAACTGCATTCGTAAGAAGAAAATCTGCGATGCGACACAGTTTTGCAAACCTGAGATGACCAGAAAATCAGTCGTACCATGTTGCATTAAATGTATTGTTAAGATTAATTTCAGACTGCGCGATGTTATAAGGCTAAGTTCATAGTCACAAAACCCCAGATAAGCAAGGGAAAGATGTGGAATCATACTTGCAGTACAACAAACAGCTGAAATGACCTGTTCAAACCAGTAGGCCTCATCACACACACACACACACAGTGTAACGGTTTACAGATCTTCAGCACCGAAATGTCATTTTGTGCCAAGGAACATAACATTACAGTATCATGAAATCTGGGTCAATTTATCCATTAGACCAAGTAGGCACAGTGCCTCAGTCTTCGGCATTTCATTTGAAAAATTGTAGAATAGAAAAAATGAAAATAGAAACTGCAAATTTTAATTTGAAACATTTATTTTGACATTTGAAGATAAAACATTAATACATTAAGTCGTCGTGTAATAAAATATAAAGTCTATTTTGTTTGAACTTCTCTCCTTAGAATACTGACGTTAGGAATTGCATCCTCATTTCGTTTTCTATCACTCACCGACTGGTTTTGTGATTTTCATTGCTATTTAGCGTGTAATAAACCGGCTGCATGGTACGACTGAATTCATAAGTCTCCATGAACGTTTTCAAAGTAGAAGCACATAGCAAGTTTCCTTTCTATCAACAGAGTTATTGGATATTATGTACTGAAGATTACTAAAAGTAGCAAAATCGATCCAAGGATGCTGATTTCTGGGAGCACGATTTCTACTATTATACATATACTGTAGGGCATTTATAGTAATGTACTATTGTCCAATCTGAAACAGGCATTTGTTTGGGTTAATTAGAATTAAATACTTGCACCTGAAGATGAATTTAATTCTTTTTAATCTTTTTATTTGGGCCGGTGCTGATCTTTTCTATTATCGGCATTATGGCAGTGGTATTGCTTCTATGGTTACCATAGAGGTTCACCAAATTCATGTTTTCTGCTTTGCGCAGTTAATGGTTATTCGGTACTGATGAACTTTAACAAAAAGAAAACCGTTAAACGATGGTGGTTACTACACTGGGAGCATAATCTAGAATATGTAACATAGAGAAAATCGTATGTTGGACCAACACACCCTATACTAACTATCAGAGATGCCAGTTGAACATGTGAGATTCGCTTCTCCACTAATATCATCTTGGAGTCATGACTGATTTATATCACATTCAGTGTTGTTGTTGAGACCCAGACCGTCCGACCTACCAGAAAGGTGTAAGGTAACTGTTTGGACGACCTGGAAGTGCCACCCAATTTAGACCGGAACCCAGTGGGGGAGGCATCCACAGGGACAATACACTCCTTCCCCTACTAGCAACCTCTTGGAAGGACTTACGGATTCACATGTTTAACGTGATCGTACTCCGCGTGAACACGGCGGCAGTTTTGGCAGTGGCGGGAATCGAACCCGGGCCTACCGAGTGCAATTCCCGCGCGCTAACCACTGGGCTACCGCGCTCTTTCACACTCAGTGTGCTATTGTTTATGTAAGTTTGAAAACAACGTTAAATTTCATTAAACATTCGAAATAACAAATTTATAAAAATGTGAAACATTTTGTCTTTCATCAGATTATTGTCAAATTTCTTATACTGAGAACTTTACCGAGAAGGCAAAATAAAGTAAAGCTATTATAAAATATATGGTAAAATCAATTTCTAACAATAATTTTTCATTTCGTTTGTACTTTCATCAACACTAAAATTATAATAATTTGAAACACACTTGCTTCACAATCCTAAAAATATAATTATAGTGAATATAACTATTTTTAATATGGCCAACAGAGGCGTTCCAATGTTTGGAATCATAATCCTAAAGCTATAACAGTATTCCAAATTGGTTTTGCTCTTATTAAATCTCAATGGCAGCAGCAGCAGCTAGCTAAAACACCAATAATTGTGCCATAAATAGATGTAATGCAAATCAATGACTGCGTTCAATGCCAACTGAGAGTTTTTTACGGCCATTTGCTTTATTGTATGTTTACGGCTATTGAAAACAGTTCGTCATTGCTGCTTTTTGCATTGTTGACATGATTAGGGTTGAAGACAAAAATTTGCTTTATGGGTTGAAGGATAGCTATTATATATATAAATATATATACATTTGAAGTAAAAAGAAGAAATGAGATATAATTTAGCTAACAAGAACGAGCAAACTTACGGCGGTTATAATAGGCATATACATACACACGGATGAGGAGTGGAGCCATTATGCGGCCGCAATAGAAGATCGAGATTTCCGATCACGGGTTATTGAAGACAACTCAAAGTTTATTTTTTTGTTTTTTAGTGTATGCACAATGTAAAGTATCAAAAGCTGTCCAATAAAATGAAAATCTGGATCTCATGTAACGGGATTGATAACATTGCCAGAATTTGAACGGTTTATGAATGTAAGTGTTAGTTAAAAATAACTGTAATATAATGTTTATTGATTTGCATAGTATTTACTTATATTACTGCTTCGTAACTGGGAATATTTTTCTTAGAAATGTTGGTGTAAATCGTCGGCCGCGAAATTTTGCGATTTATTCCGCGAGCGCTCCTCGAACTTTGCCATTTTTCAAGTGATGAATTTACTGCCCTAGTTATAATATATAATTTTTGCTTTATTCATGAACCCTACTTTGGAAACCACTAGTCTAATTAGTGATAGGAATCAATAACAACTGTTACCCAAACAGAAAACAATCATTTGACGCAATACTGTTATTAGCGAATAGCTATCCTATTTAGAAATATTAAATTAAACAGCACTTTAGAAATATTAAAGTTTGAGTGTTTGTACAGACATTTAAAACCATACTCTGCTTCTCGTGATGGGGGGAGGGATCAAAAATCTGACTACGTTAAGTTTTGCCCGATGGTCGACACTATAAGTATAGTGCCTGCAAGAGATAGTGTACCGACCAAGGGTAGAAACAGGGTCCCTAAAAACCGCTACCGACAGATAGGCCTGGTCTCAAATAAGAGATCAAAAGCAAAAGCGTTAACATCGAAACTAATGCGAATTTAATGCAAATGAAATAACTGATATCTTTGGAAATAACTGAAGAATGTATGTGAAATATGGTGTTATTATTGCAAGTGGTATACACAAAAAGTCATTTTATTTTCAGAGAGATTGAACTAGGGATATAATCGTATTTTTAAAATTTTATTTAACTTGATCTGGTTGGTGTTCGTTCAAACTTTTGAAGTCCAAAATAATCAAGTTCATTCATCACAGTAACGCGAAATTCGGTATAACGTTTTCTCTTGTGGTACATTTCAGTTCTTCTCTAAGTTCTTTGCTCTTAATTAATTTTTAATGACACACAGCCAAACAATTATAATTAAAAACCTAGGAGATTTCTGTATAATTTTGCTATTAAATAAAGAGCAAAATATTATAGTTAGATTTCTTTGTAAACTATTTGATGGAATTGAAGATGAGGAAAGAGCATCATATATGTTTTATATAATCTACTCTATTCAAATTCAAAAGCCAACAGCTATGTCAGGAAGGTAGTAGTAAACGTGTCTGAACACCTATAGAATCCCCATTTGACCTGGAACCTCGGTTTTTTTTAATGCAACTAACAATGCGGTAGAGTGCATAGCTGTTTTGAATTTTGAAATAAATCTTGCAATATTTGTAAATTTAAAACCTGTAAAATGAGGTTTAAAACAAGATGTACGGAAAAAACTATATCCCTCTACAAAAATAAAGTCAGGATCTTCAATTTGTTATTTGAACGGAAGACAAACTTTCTAAGGCCTCTAGAAGCCCGATTAAAAAAAATTCTATAGTTTTTTAAAACAGATTTTTAAAAACGAATATTTCATATATTTTCAAGTATTCTCGGTACTGGACATTTTAAAACTGTCACCAAGTAAACACTTTTCTTTGTACGGTTTTCAAAATTCGATCTTGGTCGCTCAGCTTACTGAAAAAAGCTGGACAGGTTTCAAAAAACGATTTTTGAGTGCTGTCTGTGTGAGTTTCTAAGAGTCCGGGGAGTTTCTATATTTTTTGATGGGGGAAGGGGATCAAATGCTTACTCCTATTTTGACTATTAGGGAAGGGAACGGTCCTGGCAGCTCCCAATTCCTTAATCTTGGTTAGAGTTGCTCAGATTTTGATGCGATTTTGTCATATTTTCTATCTACTCTACAATAGACCCACTTAACCTGCTGATCCACTCGACTTATTAAAAATTGATTACTATAAAAATTGTTGCTATATTTAGTGACCGTTACCAGCGGGCACCACAACTAGTTGCCAATTAAATAAAAATAAAAGGTAAAGTAATTTTCAGTTATCTGTCATTGAGAATTTTGTATTGTACTTGATATACATGGTGGTCAATATTTAACTGAACATTTACTTTAGGAATAACTTTTGAAATACTCATCTGAAGACAATACTTTCAGTACTTCTTTTACCATGTGCTTGTAGGTAATTGATTCCGTGTTGGTTTGACTTGTGTTTGGGTGAACATAAAAAATGACTTGTTTAACCGAACAACGCATTTTTCATGTGAAAACTTAATCAAAGAAACCAAAAGTATAAAAAGAAAACCAAATCCTTCTGAAACACAGAGAAAGTGCTAACAATTTACAATAGTCCTCCAAAGCCATCAAATTTATCAGTTCTGGACCTGGTTAGAAAATTTGAGAGAACTGGTTTCGTTTTCGATGCTCTTAAAGAAAATATGAGAGCATCAAGATTAGCCAGGAAAACCGGAATATATTGAACAAGCATTGAGGACTGTGACTGCTGATCCTTCAAAATCAACACGAAAATTGGACAGTGAAACCGTTGGATCTGCTCAATCAATCCAATTATAGGCAAAGCCATAGAGAACTTTGAAGCCCAAATGCGCCATCTTGTGCTAACGGAAGGCAAACACTGAAAATCCTATCAATGAATTGCCTTTTGAGATCACTTTAAAGAAACACCAATTACTTAAATATATCTTTTATCAATAAAACTTTTTCTGCAGACTAAGTGTTCAGTTAATTATTGAACTAGCTTTACTTATACTACCTTTTTATGCCTGTGTATTGAATTGATGCTGTCATGTTACACAAAGTAAAACTTAATTTATTAACTGTTCACATCGTTAATTTTGTAGATTAAATTTGGTGTTTATACTAGAATAAAATCGACATTGATTTCGTATATTTTAAAATTGATGTATTGCACACTACTCATCAGTATGAAAAATACATGGTTAAGCTGTTCAACTTATTTTTATAAACAATAACTTTTGAATGCATAATTTTACAAAATTTTGTACATAAATTTATTTATACAAAATCTTATTTGGCTTTGAACTATAAGTTGACATATTGAATAAAATGTCACAAGGAAAGCCATTCGACAATTTGCGAATAAAATGTGCTTTGCTTTCTGTAGATAATAATCAACGTGAGCTTTATTACTTTCCCTGCAATACATGGTAATGTATAGGGAAAGTATTGGAATCATGCCGAAAATCACAACTCGAGTTTTCGACGGATCTACACGTTTCGAGACCTCTAGAATACGAAAAAACCCATTTTTAACGTGACGTCTGTCTGTGCAATGTATGTATCCACTCTAACTCAAAAACTAAAGGACCGAATTTCATAAAATTTGGTAGGTAAGTCACTTGAGTATGACCCTGGTGCTGATTAGGTTTTGGTACGATTCGTAAAAACAGAACCCGCCTTTTTTTGTGAAATGGCCCGTAAAAATTTTATGTATCCATCTAGCTAAAATACTTAATTGACCAAATTTCACAAAATTTGGTAGATAAGTTACTTGTACAATACTCTGGTGCTGATTAGATTTTGGTATTAATCGGAAAAGAACAACCTGCCTTTTTTTACGAAATGGCCCTCAAGAATCGCAAAATCTAAAAAAAGCTACGTATGTTCAAATATATCAATTAAATGCTTGTTTTATGCCTATTTTTTGATGAGGAAAATAATAAGAACAACTCTATTACTCTAGGACTAACCATTCTCTAGATATTTGAGATTTTTTGAATTTAGTTATGCCACTTTTAGAAAAATGTCTAATTACCAAATAAAAAGAGAAATTGAATTAAAAATGCAAATTTAGTGTTATTTTGTGCAATTAAACTCAATTTAATGAATTATTAAAGAAAAAAATGTGAATTTGAGTCTGCAGGGAAAGTCATGTGCTGCCCACATCAGATCTTTTTATTTTGACGTTTGCGAGTATCATTGTTCAGATGAACCATTTCACTCATTTGTACAGACTAGCTTTTAACACACTCCAGGCGATACCAAACTTTGCAGATTTACTATGTATACTAAATCAACATTTGATGTGGCAAAAGAAAAAAATCTGATGTGGGCAGCACATGACTTTCCCTGCAAACTTATATCCACGTTCTATTTATTTCAATTAAATGTAATTCACTTTTAATTCAAATTTCGTTCTCATTCGGTAACCGGGTTTATTTTCAAAGGTGGCGTAGGGAAAGTACGAAAAACTAAAATATCTCGAGAACGGCTAGTCCTAGTGTAATGGGGTTGGTCTTATTCTTTTCGTCGTTAAACATTACGTATTAAACGGGCATTTAATGGATATATCTAAGTATACCAAGTTCTTTAGTTTAGATTTTGAAGATTTTTGCGGGCCGTTTTGCAAAAAAAGGCAGGTTATTTTTTTCCGAATCGTACCAAAATGTAATCAGCACCAGAGTGACCTATACGTGACTCATCTACCGAATTTTGTGAAATTCGGTCCATTAGTTTTTCAGCTAGAGTGGAGACAAGCTTTTGCGGTTGAAAAGTGGCGTAGGGAAAGTACGAAAAACTAAAATATCTCGAGAACGGCTATTCCTAGTGTAATGGGGTTGGTCTTATTCTTTTTGTCGTTAAACATTACGTATTAAACGGGCATTTAATGGATATGTCTGAGTATACGTAGTTCTTTAGTTTAGATTTTGAAGATTTTTGCGGGCCGTTTTGCAAAAAAAGGCAGGTTATTTTTTTTCGAATCGTACCAAAATCTAATCAGCACCAGAGTGACCTATACGTGAGTCATCTACCGAGTTTTGTGAAATTCGGTCCATTAGTTTTTCAGCTAGAGTGGATACAAACTTTTGCGGGCCATTTCGCAAAAAAAGGCAGGTTCTTTTATTCCGAATCGTACCCAAAACTAATCAGCACCAGCCCCGCCCACAAGTGACTTACCTACCAAATT
Source organism: Amaurobius ferox (assembly GCA_951213105.1). Taxonomy (NCBI): domain Eukaryota; kingdom Metazoa; phylum Arthropoda; class Arachnida; order Araneae; family Amaurobiidae; genus Amaurobius; species Amaurobius ferox. The sequence continues at coordinate 38,529,823 of OX578142.1, forward strand.
TTGTGAAATTCGGTCCATTAGTTTTTTAGTTACAGTGGATACAAAATCTGCACAGACAGACAGACACACAGACAGACAGACAGACAGACACACAGACAGACAGACAGACACACGCACAGACGTCACGCTAAAAATGGTTTTTTCGTATTCTAGAGGTCTCGAAACGTGTAGATCCGTCGAAAACTCGAGTTGTGATTTTCGGCATGATTCCAATACTTTCCCTATACATTACCATGTATTGCAGGGAAAGTAAAATCTGATATGGCCAACACATGACTTTCCTTATATAATGCAATGAATTTACTACTTTTACAGAAAAAAATAGGTTTTTATTATAGTAGATACTTATATTCTTTCCAAGATATTGAATTTTCGACAATGAGTCGTCATTTTCATTGATTTAGCGTCATTTTTATCCATTTGGCGAGATTTTCGTTAATTTGACAACATTTAATAAATTCGCCAGTTGACGACATTCCTCCAAATTCGTCGCCATAATCTCGCCAAACGTTATGGACGGAAAAGTAAGTTTTTCTTATAGCAGGTAAATGACTATTCGCGTTCAAATACAAAAGTATTACTCAACGTATCTTTTCTCATGAATAGAACGAGCTAGATCCACGATAATGATGTCATCAAATTTATCGCATGATATTACATATGAAAAGTGAACATGTTTCTTAAGAGTTAATATTTTTCTTTAATTAATGGGGCATTTTGATAAATTTATTTGAAAAATGTGCAATATCTCGAGAACGGTTCATGCTAGCTTTCTAAAGTTTATGTCAATCGTTTTCTAAGAAAAAATTACATAAGAAATGCCTATTTACGTAACTTTATTAAAGGTTTTGATTTTTTGATGATTTTTTCTAAATATCACTCGAAAATTTACGGAGGTTCTGAACATTCGATTACGTTTAAAAAGAATAGGCTTCCAGTATTCATGGATTGTGATTTTTGTACCAAATGTCATTCGAATCGCTCTACTCGTTCATGAGATATCGTCTCCACAGACTCACTGCCCCCCCCTCACACACACACACACACAGACATCACCTCAAAAATGTTTGATTCGTGATCAGGGATGCTTGAAACGTGCTCTCCCGTCGAAAACTCGAATTTGAATTTTTGACCCCGTCACAATACTTTCCTTATACATTATGTATATAAGGAAAGTAAAAAAAAAGTATGAAAGAGACTGTAGGGCCATCATTCAGTCATTAATTATGTCACAATTAGCCTAACGAACGATTTTCATGGGAAAGTAAACCCAAAAACGTGTATTTAGTTTATTGATTGGACGTCCTATTAAGGAGATAGCCGTACGGTTGGTCGGCAAAATTGTTGGCTTTCAAATACATAACGTGCCTTTTATCGTGAATAGAGCATGCCAAATCCAGAAGAATGAAATTAATATATTTATTGCATGATAATTCTGTTACGAACATGAAAAATCTAATGTGGGCAGCACATGATTTTCCCTGCAGACTTAAATTTATATTTTCCTTATCTCTTTAATAATTCATTAGATTGAGTTTAATTGAACCAAATAACACTAAATTTGCATTTACTTTCCCTCCAATACATGGAAATGTATAGGGAAAGTATTTGAATCATGTCGAAAATCGCAACTCGAGTTTTCTACGGATATACACGTTTCAAGACCTCTAGAATACGAAAAAACCATTTTTAGCGTGACGTCTGTGTGTGTGTGTCTGTGTGTCTGTCTGTGTGTCTGTCTGTCTTTCTGTGCAGATTTTGTATCCACTGTAACTAAAAAACTAATGGACCGAATTTCACAAAATTTGGTAGGTAAGTCACTTGTGGGCGAGTCTGGTGCTGATTAGTTTTAGGTACGATTCGGGATAAAAGAACCCGCCTATTTTTGCGAAATGGCTAGCAAAAGATTGTATCCACCACTCTAACTTAGAAACTAATGGACCGAATTTCACAAAATTCGGCAGATGAGTCATTTGTGGCTCACCCGGTTGCTGATTAGATTTTGGTATGATTCGAAAAAAAAAATAACCTGTCTGTTTTTGCAAAATGGCCCAAAAAAATCGTCAAAATCTAAACAGAAGAACTACGTATGCTCAAATATATCCATTAAATGCTTGTTTAATACGTAGTTTTTAACGAAGAAAAGAATAAGACCAACCCCATTACATTAGGACTAGCCGTTCTCGAGATATTTTAGTTTTTCGTATTTTCTCTACGCCACCATCGAAAATAAGTCCGGTTACCGAATGAAAATTGAATTAAAAGTGAAATAAATTTAATTAAAATAAAGAGAACGTGGATATAAGTCTGCAGGGAAAGTCATGTGCTGCCCACATCAGATTTTTACTTTCCCTGCAATACATTGTAATGTATAGGGAAAGTATTGGAATCATACCGAAAATCGTAACTCGAGTTTTCGACGGATCTACACGTTTCGAGACCTATAGAATACGAGAAAACTATTTTTAGCTTGACGTCTGTGTGTCTGTCTTTCTGTCTGTCTGTGTGTCTGTCTGTCTGTGCAGATTTTGTATCCACTCTAACTAAAAAAGTAATTGACCGAATTTCATAAAATTTGGTAGGTAAGTCACTTGTGGGCGAATCTGGTGCTGATTAGTTTTGGGTACTATTCGGGATAAAAGAACCCGCCTTTTTTTGCAAAATGGCCCACAAAAGCTTGTATCCACTCTAGCTGAAAAACTAAAGGATCGAATTCCACAAAATTTGGTAGGTAAATCATTTGTGGGACAGCGTGGTGCTGATTAGATTTTGGTATGATTCGAAAAAAAAAATAACCTGTCCTTTTTTGCAAAATGGCCTGCAAAAATCGCCAAAATCTAAAATAAAAAACTACGTATGCTCAAATATATCCATAAAATGCTTGTTTAATACGTAGTTTTTAACGAAGAAAAGAATAAGACCAACCCCATTACACTAGGGCTAGCCGTTCTCGAGATATTTTAGTTTTTTCGTATTTTCTCTACGCCACCTTTGAAAATAAGTTCAGTTATCAAATGAGAACGAAAATTGAATTAAAAGTGAATTAAATGCAATTAAAATAAAGAGAACGTGAATATAAGTGTGCAGGGAAAGTCATGTGCTGCCCACATCAGATTTTTACTTTCCCTGCAATACATGGCAATGTATAGGGAAAGTATTGGTATCATACCGAAAATCGTAACTCGATTTTTCGACGGATCTACACGTTTCGAGACCTCTAGAATACGAAAAAGCTATTTTTAGCGTGACATCTGTGCGTGTGTTTGTGTGTCTGTCTGTCTGTCCAGATTTTGTATCCACTCTAGCTAAAAAACTAACAGACCGAATTTCATAAAATTTGGTAGGTAGGTCACTCGTAGACGAATCTGGTGCTGATTAATTTTGGGTACGATTCGGGATAAAAGAACCCGCCTTTTTTGGAAATGGCCCGCAAGAGCTTGTGTCCACTCTAGTTAAAGAATTAATGGACCGAATTTCACAAAATTCGGTAAGTAAGTCACTTGCGGGACACTCGTGTGCTGATCAGATTTTGGTACGATTCCGAAAAAAATAACCTGCCTTCTTTTGCAAAATGGCCTTCAAAAATCGCCAAAATTTAAAATAAAAGACCATATATGTATCAATTAAATGCTTGTTTAATATGTAATTTGTAACGAGGAAAAGAATAATACCAACACCATTACACTAAGACTAGCCGTTCTCGAGATATTTTAGTTTTTTCGTATTTTCTTTACGCTACCTTTAAAAATAAGTCTAGTTATCAATTGAGAACGAAAATTGAATTAAAAGTGAATTAAATTTAATTAAAATAAAGAGAACGTGAACATAGGTCTGCAGGGAAAGTCAGGTGCTGCCCATATCAGATTTTTACTTTCCCCACAATACCGGTAATCTATGTGGAAAGTATTGGAACCGTGTCAAGAAATCGCAACTCGAGTTTCCTTCGGATCAAGCGGTTTCGAGAACTCGAAAAACCAAAAAATCTATTTTTAGCGTGACATCTGCGTATCTGTCTATTGTATCCACGCTAGCCTAAAATCTGTTCGACGAAATTTCACAAAAATTGGTAGGCAAGTTTTTTTGTAGGTTATCGTGGTGCTGATTAGATTTTGGTGAGATTTAAGGAATAAAATTTGCTTTTTTTGTAAAATGGCCCGCAAAGATCGTCGAAATCTAAAATAAAAAACCATATATGTATCAATTAAATGCTGGTTTTTTATGTAATTTTTGACGTCAAAAAGAATGAAATCAATCCCAAGGACTTGCCGTTCTTGAGATAATTCAGATTATCGCAATTTTGCCACATAGGCTTTGAAAATACGTCCAGTTGAAAACGAAAACGAAAATTGAATTAAAACTTCAAATTTAGTATAATTTCAAATAATTATCCTTGCTATTTTGTGCAATTAAACTGATTTTAATGAATTAATATAGAAATAAATAGAAATTGAATTTGAGCCTGTAGAGTAAGTCATGTGCTGTTCACATCAGAATTTATTAAAATATTTGATAATTCAGGCTTTTCCGAATGTTTTATCACATTTAAAGAACTTATCAGGCTGCGTATTTCTGGAATCTGGAATGCGTCGTCCAATACACGGCAAACATGTATTGGAGTTGGGTTTCTATGCGGAATTGTCTGGTAGGCTTATTTTAAAGATAATTAAAACCACTTTGTATATAAAACAGGCACAAGGAATATTCAGATAAAGGCGTTATTGTAACAGAAAATAAATAACCCGTTGAAGAACGTTAAGAGTGGCGACACGTTACGGTTTCAAATACAAATTACCAACAAATGACAAATCTCACAGATCCATTGTCATTTTATTTAAAATCATCTTACAGACTAAAAATACTTGCCAAAGCGCTTTCAAAAATTTTACATGTCCATCGTCAGTGGCAGTACAATTAGAAATGATGACAACTTGCTTAAATACACTTCAATACTTTCAATAAAAATTTGCATATCATGAAATTGTGAGTTATACAAAAAGGTGGGTTATGAGTCAGATTATAATTTATACAAAGCTTAAGAGCAAATACTTCAAAAAGGTTTAAAGATATATGATTTTTTAAAAAACACACAATAATTATAAATCAATGTAGCTGTGCAAAGACTTTACATGCAGGGAATCGAGAACGAGTCGTCAAGCATAACTTAGGGCCCGAACAGGGTCAAAATTACAAATAGAAGAATGGTATAAATAAATAAAAAAGGATTCATAAAACAAGATCGAACGGGCTGTTACAGTTAACTAAAAGAAAAGTTTTTTCAAAAAAAGGGGCGAAAATTATCTTTATTCATGAACTGGGTAAGGGCAGTCGTTAATTTACCATTTTTTTGTGTCTCTTGCATGTTCGGACAAACGGATACCAACCGTACGTTTAGTACTACCGATATAAAATTTATAGATATTATCCGGAGAAAGGAAGGGTACAGCATGCATCCCAACATACACATTCCACCTAATATAATTGTTTCTTTTTAATTATTAAAAGCGGTGATTTTTTAATGATTTTTCGAACATGCATTCAAAAATTGGGTCGGGGTATTTCGAACATTCGTTTATGTTTAAAGGAATTAAGGTATTTAGCATGCACCGATTGCAATAATCGTACTAAATTAACGCTTCATTTGTTCGTGAGATACCGTGTTCAGATTCAAGGATGCACACACACACCAACATACGTTCACACACACACACATGCACACACACAGACGTTACATCAAAAACGGTGTATTCGGAGTTTAGTTACTTTTAAAACATGCTGTTCCGTCGAAACCTCTAACTGGAATTTTCGACACTATTTTGATCTTATATTTTAAAAAGAAAAATTGGCGGGAACACAGCTATGTTTGTAACAACAAAGCGGGAAAATTACATGAGCTAATCATTTTTTTCCCACAAGTTAACATGGGAATATTAAAGCAAGTGGCTGGAGGGAAAATATCCTGTGAATACTCTCAATATCAAATATACAGTTATACATGGAAACAGCTTAAATTATGAACGAAATTTTATTAATATATTTAATTTTATCACATATTTTAAATAGGCATATATAATAGGCATATTATAGGCATGTAAATTAGATTACAAAGAAGTCAACTTTAACTTGTAGCAAACATGTTTCTTATGTATATAAGTTATTGAAGATCACGAATTACGTGTCTGCTCTGAGATAAATAATGCAAAGTTAAATTCTTCACTAATCAGGAATATTTATAATTCTCTCACTGCATGTGCAGTTAAATAGGTTAAACCTTGACGAGAGCAGATTAGACACACATTTGAAATCATCACAACATAGAATATATTTTTTGTTGTATGGGCAGCTATATAATCCATTTCACGTTGACAGTAATGTATATAGCACGAATCGTGTTTACCCGTTCATTGGGAATTGAGCATAGAGCTCTTACCCACCTTTCAACACACAATATTAGTTGAGCATCATGCTGAAAAGCAGATAGGGCTGTCATAACTTCCTCATCCTGTTCTGGGTCAAATCTTGAAATAAAGTCATTTTCTAGTAAAGCATGAATTTGGGATGACCGAACTGGCTGCCAATGGATATTGTGCCTATTCAAGACGTACGATATTATTTCTTCACTGAAATCCTGATATTAATCCTCTTTCCAGTAATAAATAAAGTCGTAATGGCATAACTGGTTGCCAATTTACGTTGTTGCGAATTAGTACATAACCAAACAGATTCTCAGCATTGCCAGCCAGTATAAAACTAAAATGGAGGCATCACACAACTGACATTGCTGGACACTAATAGGTTTGAAATTTGCAACACATAACAAGTTTCCTTGATGTTAGTGCAGCAGTAGCCACTCAATGCTGATGAGCTTTAATAAGAAGGAAACTAGATCACCGATGATTGCTGTTGCACGGGAAGCACGGTGAAGGCTTTTCAGCAGTATGTACAAGTAGATGTGTATTTAAATCACTTTTATTTACAATTGCTTTCCAACAAATTCCACAAACAAAAAACCTTTAACTAGTAAAAATACACCTCAAAAGCTCTTCATATCACTTCGTAATATGTTCCAAGAGGAACATTTATACGGGATTTCTGACGTATATTCGCATCTCTTCAATTAAATCTCGAAGGCTGGAACTTTGCTCATTTAATGCGTTTTCTAAAGCACATACAGCATGAAATATATATTGACTCTGTCCTTTGTTCATAAAGTCCACAGACACTTGTGCCACTAATACAAAGTAATGAAAAATTTTCTTTGGCATGCAAGAAGGCATGCCATTCCATATTTCTTTGAGAACAGCGTTAAAGCTAGTTATGCTTTTATCCGGTGAAGAAGCAATATTACTTGTCCACATGGCAATAGAATTGCACAGTGGCCTGTCTTCCTCAAAAGAGTGAAGAAAAGTCATCAGTCCATCAGCAAGTTCTTTATCAAACAATGGTCCTTCTAAAAAATTGGACTTACGAAGCGATCTATCGGGAGTTCAAATATATCATTTTTTATTTAAAATAAATTCAAGCAATTCTTCTGCAAAATGCCTCATACTGTTAGGATTCGATTCCATAATTACTTGCTTAATGATCAAGATCAGTCAATCTACTGAGAAGGCAGCTTTACTATTTATGTGAAATAGATTGTCTGTCGGTCAGTATGAAATGCGATGATGCAACAAAACAAATCTTTAAGGTGTGTTCAAAACTGCCGTAATTCCGATGAAAGTGATTTTAAACAATGTTTCACTGAAAATTGGTCGTATTTATCGAAATGAATATTCCAGTGTACACACGATGTTTCCAGCCATTGATTGACCACTTCATGCTGTCTTCTGGACAGTTTTGATGGATTTACTTCTTGTACAATAAAAAGTATGGGTGGATTAACTTCTTGATGGATTTAAGTCATGTACAATAAACATTTTTTTCCGAAATAAATAGCCACTCAGAAATCTTACAATGCCGAGCAGCAATCATAAGTTAAGCAGACCTTTGACGAAATTGTAATTCTGAGATTGCACTTCTATTTCACACTTTGGTTCTGCATCCATAATTGTTTATTGCATCGTTAGACCTAATTTGGCTTATAAAGCGAATTCATATTTTTCCATTTTCAACCTTTTTTATATAAATATACATTCATTTATTTTTAAATCTACTTTTAATACACACTTAAATTCAATGTAATTTTTTTTACAAACACATATTTTCAAAATTTTAACTTGCTATATAAGTGACGTGTGGTGAGGTGAAGCAGCGCTTTGCTCACAATAAATATCCGCATGTCAGTCAATTACGGCAAAAAAAATGCGATTTAAACAATGTTTCACTGAAAAATGCACCTTTCAATCGCAATTTGTGCAATCCGTACATTTTATACCATACAGCTTTTCCTTAAATTTGTTTTTGACCTGATTTGTTATTTGTTAAATTTGTTTTTGACCAGCTAAAACATTCAAATTCATGCAGACACATATGCAGGGAACTATTTTTTTCTTGCTGACATTATTGGCAGTTTTCCAATTACTTTGTTATTATTTAAAGGATGCCACTGTGCTATACCTATATTTATATATAAAACCACTTATCATTCTGCTGCATTTTAAAATCATGATCAATCACTGCATATAATTGTCTAACTTGCTTTATAAAAAATAAAATGCACTTTGTCCAAAAGATAAGAAAATCATAAGCAACTTGAACAAATAAAAAATAATGCAGCATACGGGTGTTTCCAGGATACACTGGAACTTCTTCATAAGAGTAAGTGAACCAAGAAACCCGAAATCCTAAAGAAGAATGAGCGCAAATAGAAGGAACAGTGTGGGTTATGTACTCAAGAGCTGCATTAAGAATTCACTTGAGAAAGCTACTCAGAAAGCAGAATGAGGAACAAGCCAGCCAATCCAAAACGAGAAGTGACACACAAGATTGGCTTGCTTCAAAGCACAAGAGTCTACAAGAGATTCCGACTAAACGACTTAACAATAAATGAGACGCAATAAGACGAAAAATTTTTTAAAACGGCACATGAGAGCCTCACCTTTCTGGTAGGTCGGACGTTCTGGGTCTCAACAACAACATGAGGGCCCCAGTAAGAACAAAGGAAGTAGGAGAATTTACTGGGTATTCCGCCAGTTCACTGACACAAATGGAGTACTGAATAAGTCATTAATTAAATTACTATAATTTTTCGGGATATGGAAGGCTTCAAAGAAGTTAAGATCATAGATAAACATGCACTTCGATCTATGATCTTGATTTATAGTTCCGACTGCGATACAAGATACAAAACTTAATGGAGTCGGGTTTTCGATTTATGCCCTCCTCCAGGATTAGAGAAAAGGGGGGGGGGGTAAGAAAAGTAATTTCCAGACCCTCTTAAAGCTCACCAGTTGAATCGCAGTCCGAATCATTGTACACTCATTGTAATGACTACGGTAGAAAACCTAATGGAGCCGGAATTTTGATTTACTTCCTCCTTTGCTGTTAGAGAAAATGGGGAGCTGGAAAAGTAATTCCCAGACCCTCTAGAAGTCCTTCTGTTGACCGGTAGTTTGAATTTTTGCACACTTATAGTACAGTGTCTAGAAGGAAGTTCTAGACACCGGCTTAGTTCTAGACACTGTACTTGTAGTATCGACTACGGTACAGAATCTGGTGAAGCTAGATTTTTGATTTACTGAAGCCTTCGAGGTTGGATAAAATGGGGGTTCTAAAAGTAATTTCCAGACTCTCTGAAAGTCCCTTAGTTGACAAGCAGTCTGAATCCTTGGACACTTTTGGTATCGACTACGGTATAGAATTTAATGAAGCCGAATTTGTTATTTACTTCCTTCTTCTGGGGCTAGAGAAAATAGGGTGGGTCAAAAAAAATTTCCAGATCTAGAACCTCCGTTGACAAGTAGTTTGAATTTCTGCGCAGTTATAGTATCGACTGCAGTACAGAACCTAATGGAACCGGATTTTTGATTTACTTCCTCTTCAGGGGTTACAGGAAATGGGGCGGGGGTTAAAAAGTAATTTTCAGACCCTCTAGAAGCCCCCTCTGTTGACTAAGAGTCTGAAGCTTTACGCACTTATAGTGTAGACTACAATACAGAACCTAATGGAGCCGGAATATTTATTCCTGGTTTGGAGAAAATGGGGGTGGGGGGGGGTTCGAAAAGTAATTTCGAGAACCTCTAGATAACCCTCCGTTGACTAGCAGTCTGAATCTTCTCAGGCTTATACTATAGACTACGGAGAGCCTAATGGAGAAGGATTTTCAATTCCCTCCCACAGGGATGGATAAATTGACGTTTTAAAAATATTTTCAAATTCTCCAGAAGCTAATCCATAGACCGCTAATTCTCAAACCGTGGTCCGTGAAACACTGGTGCTGAGTGAAGCCATTTCAAGCGTTCAGCGAAAAAATCAATAATCGAACATTTAACAACACTAAAAGAAATTTTTGAAAAATATTTTCCATTGTTAAACACTGAATAATTTGATAGTATAAGAAATCCATTTGTTTCTTCCGACTTCAGTCCTCCCAGACTTCAAGAAGATTGAGAAGCGCTGGCTTAGATGATGGCTAATATAGATTCAGTATCAAACTCCAAAGGTAGTAGGATGGTTCACTAGGGATATCTATTTTTTTAATCTACTTCTAAAAATATTCCTTGAAACATCTGTTTTCCACGATCGGCTGTGGATAGATCTTAGATGATTACTAATATGAATTAGGCATCAAATTCGGGGGTGGGGGGTAAGAATTCACTTCCGATTTAGGAATTTTCACTTTCCTGCAAGCATGGAGCTGGGGTGGTATAAATTCACTAAGGATTTTCACTTCCGTTTTAAAGATTGGAATATCTATTTCTTAGAGTCTGGTATAGATAGGGAGCATCGATGATAACCGATGCTAAAATTTTGTAGGGAATTACGTAGGGGTAAGAATGGGAATTCTCTAAGGGTTTTTGAATCCGGTTTATTTTCCATGTCCGGTTGAAACATTTCACCTGAAACATCTGTGTTTATTATTTGACTCTAGATAGAGCCTAAATGCTGACCAATTTTGATTTAGCATTAAATTTTGGAGTGGTTACATCAGTGATTCTGAAGTTTTTTACGTTATCGGCACCCTTATAAATATGATTTTACAGTTGCCACACTCCTGTAATAAGTGTTTGGTTTATACTTTATTTAATATTTAGGATCAGAATCTTAAGTAGAGTAACGGTTTTGGATTGATCAGCTAGCAGTTGTTATGTTTACGTTGTCTGCGTCACGTTACTGTTTCTTCGACGGAATGCCTCAGGTATTATACATTTTCGTTCTGAGAATATTTTTTAATATTAAAAGAAAAAATCCTTCAAATATAGTGGCAGTCCAGGAGAATCTCACTACACTCTTAGATGCCGTAGCACACCGGTTGGGAAATCCCGGGTTAGACCTAAGGAATTCCGCTTCAGGTTGTGAAGATATCACCGTTTGCTTTTTAATTTGTATAACTGCAAGGTAGGAGTGCGTGAAAGAGTATAAAAATAATTCGGTAGAAAAAGCTGTGCACCACTTGCCATCATGTGAAGGTTCCTTTACAAATTTCGTGTTATTTTTGATCTAAGCTCTTTGTAGAAAGTTCATTTTCAACATTCCTTCGCGGTCACGATTTTAATCAATCAACAGTAAATCAAAATGAACTGGAATTTTAATTTGTTTTTTAAAAGATAAAAATTGAAAGTAATGGATAATTAGCACATTATCTAATTATACCGCGCTCTATGGGATATTTACAATCACGCCAATAACTGTGCTGTGTTGACTTCCGTAAGATTTGCAAAATCTGCAGAAGTTAAATCCTCATTAAATTTAAACATATTATACAGACAGTTATTTTAGAAATGGAAAAAAATTTGATATGAGCAGCACATAACTTTTATTACATAATGCAATCACTTTAATTTTTTTTGCGTAAAAATAATGGTGAACGGAGAAAAATGATTTTTGGTAATGAATGAACACAACTTGCAATTAAATTGGACGTTTTCGGCACCTTACTAATCCAAACGAATGATTTTATTCATACTCACGTGAAAAATCCTCGTTAAATGAAAATTACATTTAATTATTATCGATTGAACGAAATTAATGACTGAGAATTTTTGGGCGTCCAAATACATAACTTGAGAACTATCTTCTATTGTAAATTGAACGATCTGGATTGACAGGAATGATGTTTCGCAAAATATTGAACATGGAAGTGAACATATTTGACTGTACATACTTTTTTAATTTCATATAAATTTTGGTTAAATTTATGTATAAAACGTGCAATATCTCAAGAACATTTGTATTAGCGTTCTAAAGTATGTAATATTCCTTTCCTCCAATACATTCCGCCTAATATAATTGAGTCTTTTTAGTTATTGAAAGCGGTGATTCTTTCATTATTTTTCAAATATCCATTCGAAAATTGGGGCGGGGTCTTTCGAACATTCGGTTACGTTTACAAGAAATAAGGTATCTAGTATGCACCCATTGTAATAATCGTACTAAATTAACGCTTCATTTGTTCGTGAGATATCTTATTTAGATTCAAGGATGCACACACACACCAACATGCATTCACACAATCAAACAGACGTTATATCAGAAACGTTCGATTCCGAATTTAGTGATTTTTAAACATGCTATTCCGTCGAAAACGCTAACTGGAATTTTCGTCCCCGTCACAAAATTTTCTCTACATAATACTATGCAAGTGAAGAAAGTAAAAAAAACTATTTTCCGATCTATCTTAGTACACTATAAAACATTTGCAAGCATGTTACTTAAAATTTCTGGTGGAATTTCAAGCTGTCCGTAATGGGGTGTAAGGCTCCTGATAGTTATGATAAAATATATATATATAAATACAAAAACAATGCTTCGGCATACGATAATTAGCTGAATATTTCAGAAATAAAGCTGAAATTTTCATGAACGCCTGTAATCGCGGTTTTTCTGATAGCTTGCTGAAATTGTTAAAGAAGCAAAAAAATTGAGCAGAGGTTGCAGAATATTTTATAGAATGTTCCTTTAATAAGGCTGATTTCATTTGTTTAGTCCTTCAAAGTTGGGTACACATTTAATTCATTTAAGCATATTCATTCTTAAAATTTCAGATTTTGTGGATATTTTCAGATTATTATTTTGCCCATTGTATCAAAATCTAATTACCTCCAGAGTAATGTAAAAGTGATTTAACCACTGAATTCCAAGAAATTTCTCTAGATAGTTCTGGTTAAAGGACACAAATTGTAAATACACAGACTAACACAAACGTAACGCTAAAAATAATGGATTTTTGTTCCAGAGAGGTCAAAATATGCAAATCTCTCGGAAACTTTAGATTCAATTTTAGATCTGATTCAATACATCTTATGAATTACAATGTAGTGCAGGATAGTAAAAAAACGTATAAAGTTGTGAAATCACAAATAATTAAAATTTGTTTATTCACTTTGAGGCACGTATATTAAAATCTAAACTCACTGAAGAACAATTGTTTAGTTTGCAAAGTTCAACATCATCAAATTTCTTAAGATCAGTGAATTGTACTTCCTAAAAGTTTGGTTAATTTCAGTAATTTTGTTAAATGAACTAAATACTTTTTGACACATCTAGTGGCAAATTAAAATTATTTTGCCCTATTCAACCTGATATTAATCCAGGTTATTGAATATTTGTTTAATTATCTTTACACAAAATTTATATCTTACTTTTAACTACTTTCAAGTATTTTAAAATCTAATAATATTAAAATTTGAAACTCATTAAAGAACACTTGTTAAATTTGCAAGGCACAACATCAATTTCCTAAGATTACTGAATTTTGCTTCATAAATTTTAGTTTCGCAATTATATCAGTAATTTTGTTAAGAGAAAATTTTTGTAAATACACATCCCGAGGCGAATATAAGTAATTTTGCTATAATTAATAATAAATGTTTAATACGATATTAAGACACTACCGAATATTTAATTGTCTTTACACAGAATTTATATCTTTGGAGTTCTCATTCATAGTCATAAATCAAACAAGTTAAAAATTTCAAGTATTTAAAATCTATTCCAATTCACAGAGAATAAAAGTGAATACATGTATAGGTAAAATTTCCAAATGCACTAAAATAGATTAAAATTGCATTAGGAGGATATTGTTTCTCCAACCGTTGGAAAATAGCCCTTAGCAACACCTTGTTTAGTTTGCAGAAGTTTTCTTGCTGGTTTTACAAAGCATATATGAAAAAATGGATTTTCTTTTAATCGATACAATTAGAAATATTTCTAATATTTTTGTTCTTGCTTTTCGATACATATTAGAATTATTTTTAATTATTTTTATTTTTTTTAAAAACGAACAATTTTTCCCATGTTTAGCATCTGTGTTTGGTAAAACACAGCGGGAAAATTGCACGAGCAAGGAATTGGGAACTATTTTCCGCAAGTTAATATGTGAAAATTGAAGCAGTGGCTGGAGAAAAAATATCCTTTAAAGTTTTTTAAATATTAAATATATTTATAGACGAAAACAGTTTAAATTATGTAATTTTACCAATGAAGTTAATTCTACTTCATAGTTCACTATATTAGGCAATACATCTTTCAAATGCAGACATCTTGGCTTTTTGCCTTACAGGAGCTAAAAGCACAATAATATGTACAGGGATAAAATTAGTAAATGAAATTTCATAAAACAAGTTCCTTCTTACGAGCTTTGCAAAATTGAACTAGTTCAAATAAATTATCCACTTTAAAATTACTCAAAATATTCTTCGAAATTTACATCATTCAAATCTGCAGCACATTCCTAATTACGCTTTCCAACGCGATATTGTTCAACTGATGTATCGGAGAATTCGTTCTAATAAAATGTCAAATTGTGGCACTGTAGCCATTATGCCTCTTTCCAAAGCCTCTACCGCTTTTACAATCAAATGGGGCTGTTCTGTACGAGCACATCGAATGCACAAGTTAGCTATGATGGCCATAAACATGAAAATTGTTGTAATTACATTAGAATTTTGAGCATGCAATTCATCCCAGTTTTTCCTCAAAATAGAGCAAAACACACTTTCTCTTCTGTCCGGCCTATAAGTCTCAACGAATTTCCATATGTAATCGCTTCTTGTTACACACTGTGGATGTTCGTCAAAAGGTGATAACACTGCGTTACCTATCTTTGCTTCAAATGGCACCATGCTCCTTCTTATTTGTTCAAGATAATGATAGTCCCTACGCGGATTCCAATCAAGATCCGCTCTACGTAAAACATACAAAATCAATTCTTCAGCAAAATATCTAATATTAAGCGGATTTAAAGCATTTGAGGCCATGACGAAACAGTATTTGATAATAGAGCTCAGGCAAGATATCGAACAAGATAGCTTTAATCTAAATATTGCGATAACAATAAATGCTAGTTTAACGACAGTTTAATGAATAAATGCAAAGTTCTTTAATATAAGGTTCGGCATTCAGCCCGGCAACGAATAAAAAATTTGTCAGCTTAACGTCATGATTGTTAAATTTCGTTATTCGTGATGTAACGATACGGAGCAAACTTTGAAAGGAGTTGCCAGAACACAAAAAGTTTTCGCATTATTACAGTTAAAAATTGTTTGTTAATTTCGAAGTGGCAATATCTGAACTTAAACAACTTGCGCAGGAATTTTAAATGGTGCTGTGCACACAGAACCTAGTGACGCCCAAGGAAATAGAATGACGTCTGTGGGGTAAGATGGCTGTTCCAGTTAACAAGTTTGGTCCCTAGTAAGAGCCCGAGAATAAAATGAAGGCGTTCTTAATTCCCAAGTCATCATATGCGCAGAATTGCGTAAAACTAAATCAGTCATTCCCGAGATGAGGAACTCCTGGAACAAATGTGTGTTTACAACTAAAATCGAAATGATGCCACACCATCCATGCAAATCTTTAGGATATTTTCAGAACTGCTGTAATTCTGATTAAAGTGTCTCAAAGGTCGTATTTACTATAAATGGATATACAGTCAAACCTGTTTTTGTGCGGTCTTTTTTTGTGCGATTTTTTTTGTGCGGTATATGAAAATTTCAATCAAATTGGAACATAATTTACGAAGTTATCAATAAAAAAAATTAATAGGTTTGATCGGCCATTTAGGTTTTTCGATTTTTGATATGTATTTCATCACATTACATAAGTATTGCGTCAGCCAATTACATTACATATGCATTGAACTCTATAATCGCATAATTTAATTGTTGAACGCACAAGAATTTCCATGTAAATAAATGAAATGTGCAATAGCATATTGCGATAGAATTCTTGCTTAGCAAAGCAAAAATGCAAATAAACATTGAAGGCCATCTGCATAGATCGCAAATAAACATTGAAGGACATCTGCATCGTGTTAGTTCGGGTTTTCCTGAAACGGACTGCGTGTCTCGTTAGGTCGCTGAGTTGGCTTTTTGCTAATGAGATAGTTGGCGACTAGTCTCATGCTTTGTTTTGTTTGTTTTAACGAGTTGGTAGAAGAAGTTTACTTGAAGGAAGCAAAGAGTTGCTTTTTTTTATTCGTCTCTGATCTGCGTAAGTGACAAGTCCGCTAAATAAAGTGATTTAATAAAAAAGAATATTACGTGTGTTTTAATTTTTAAATCTAATATTAATTGACGTCCTTCAAAGTGCTTTCACATTCCTATTGTCAGACTACGAAGGATAATGGTTATACGTTTTGAAAAGCTTTGTATGTGTAAAATAAGTACATATGTAAATAAAATATTTAAAAATGTTCGCATGTGTATTTTCTAAATCAGATTCCAAAAGGTTTGGCGAGATTCCAAGTAGCTGCCAAGCCTCGTGTCTTGATTTCGCTTAAAAAAGCAATTCCTAGTTATTTCGTAAGGTTTTGAGTTATTTTCTACGTGAGACTTTTTTTATGCGGTCCCTATTCACCGCATAAAAAAAATACTTTTTAATTGTGTTGCGAAAACTATTTTTTATAGCTACTCGTGAAGTTTTGTGCGATTTTTTTTTATGCGTTTAATTTATGCGGTCCCTATCCACCGCACAAAAATAGGTTTCAGTGTACACTCAAGTGTACACTTGAGTGTACACTTGTGTATTTTCTAAGTATTCTAAGTCGAGTGTATTCTGTAAGCTTGTGCATTTTGTAAGCTTCTGTAAGCTTGTTTGTAAGCTTGTGTATTTTCTAAGTAATCTAAGTTGAGTGTATTCTGTGTATTTTTGTACACTCAAGTGTACACTTGATAGTACAAAAACAGGTTTGAGTGTATATAAAATATATATATTTGTATATATATATATATATATATATATGTACAAAAATAATGCTTTGGCAGACTATAATTATATGAATATTTCAGAAATAGAGCTGAATTTTTCATGAACGGCTGTAATTGCGGCTTTTCTGATAGTTTGCCGAAAATATCAACAAAGTAGCTGAAAAATGAGCTAAAGTTTCAGGATGTTTTGCAGTATATTCCTTTAATGAGTCTGATATCATTCGTTTAGTCATTGAAAGTTGGGTATAAATCAAATATTTAATTCATTTAAGCATATTTATTCTTAAAATTTCAGATTTTGTGGATATTTTCAGATTTTATTTTGCCCATTGTACCAAAATCTAATTACCTCCATAGTAATGAAAAAGTGACTTAGCTACCAGCTTCCATGAAATTTCTTTAGATAGTTTTGGTTAGAGAACACAAAAATTGTAAAGACAAAGACGAACACAAACGTGACGCTGAAATAGTGGATTCTTATTCTAGAGAGCCCAAAATATACAAATCTATCGGAAACTGTAATTTCAATTTCGATCTAATTCAATACCATCTTATGAATTACAATGTGCTGCAGGATAGTATAAAACGTAAAGCTGAGAAATCACAAACTATTAAAATTTGTTTATTCATTTTGTGGCACGTATTCACAATATTAAAATTTAAAACTCATTGAAGAACACTTGTTTAATTTTCTAAGTTCAACAACTTTAAATTCTTAAGATCAGTGAATTGTACTTCATAAAAGTTTGATTAATTTCAGTAATTTTGTCAAATGAACTAAATACTTTTTAGACACATCCAGTGGCAAACTTAAATTATTTTGACATATTCAACCTGATATTAATTTAGGTTATTGAATAGTTGTTTAATTATCGTTACACAAAATTTATATCTTACTTT
Organism: Amaurobius ferox; assembly: GCA_951213105.1. Taxonomy (NCBI): domain Eukaryota; kingdom Metazoa; phylum Arthropoda; class Arachnida; order Araneae; family Amaurobiidae; genus Amaurobius; species Amaurobius ferox. The sequence continues at coordinate 38,548,029 of OX578142.1, forward strand.
TAACCTTAAAGTATTTCAAAATCTAATAAACAATATCGAAATTTAAACTCATTGAGGAACACTTGTTTAATTTGCAAAGCACAACATCAGGATTACTGAATTTTTCTTCATAAAATTTGGTTCCACATTTATATCAGTAATTTTGTCAACAGTTGAATTTTGTAAAAACACACCCAGTGGTGAATATAAATAATTTTGCTATAATTAACCATAAATATTTATTACGATACTAAGCCACTACTGAATATTTAATTGTCTTTACACAAAATTTAAATCTTTGGAGTTAGATCAAGCGAGTTAAAAATTTCAAGTATTTAAAATCTATTTCAATTCACCGCGAATGAAATTGAATAAATGTATAGGAAAAACTTCCAAATGCACTAAAATAGATTAAAATTGCATTAGGAGGATAATTTCCCTCCAGTTGTTGGAAAATATCCCTAGCTTATAACTTATTTAGTTTGCAGAAATTTTCTTATTGTTTCTGAAAAACATAGATGAGAAAAACAAGGTTTTCTTTTAATCCATACAATTAGAAATATTTCTATATTGTGTTCTTGCTTTTCGATACATATTAGAATTATTTCAATTTATTAATTTTTTTTAAAAAGAACAATCTTTCCTATGACGAACATGGAATTAGGCACTGTTATTCGCAGGTTAATATGTGAAAATTGAAGCAAGTGGCTGGCGCGAAAATATCCTTTTAAGCTTTTTTAATATTAAATATATGTGCACACTTAAACAGTTTAAATTTTGCTTGTAATTTTATCAATGAAGTTAATTCTACTACATAGTTCACGATATTAGCAATACTTCTTTCAAATGCAGGCATCTTGACCTTTTGCCTCAGTTAAAAACACAATATTATGTACAGGGATAAAATTAGTAAATAAAATTTCATAAAACAAGTTCCTTCTTCTTACGAGCATTGAAAAATTGAAATTGTTCAATTAAATTATCCACTTTAAAATTACTCAAAATATTCTTAGAAATTTCCATGTTTATTTACAGCACATTCCTAATTGCACTTTCCAACATGATATTGTTCAATTGATGTACCGGAGAATTTGTTCTAATGAAATGTCAAATTGTGGCTCTACAACCGTCAAGCCTCTTTCCAAAGCTTTAACCGCATTCACGATCAAATGGGGTTGTTTCTTACGAGCACATCGAATGCACAAGTTGTCTATGATGGTCATAAGCATGAAAATTGTTGTTGTTACATTAGCATTTTGAGCATGCAATTCATCCCAGTTTTCTCTCCAAATAGAGCTAAATACGCTTTCTTTTCTGTCGGGTCTAACAAGCCTCAACATACCTCCATATGTAATTGCTTCTATTTACACACTGTGGTTGCTCGTCAAAAGATGATATCACTGCGTTACCTATTTTTGTTTCAAATGGTACTAAGTTCCTTCTTATTAGTTAAAAAAAATGATCCCCCATTACATAGGATTGCGAATGTACAGGCGAATTTCTTCAAAACATTCAATAAATCGGGCAGCTTCCGTATCCAAATCTGTCACTCTCTGCATTTACAATTAAATTAAGTTGTCCTCCATGTACCGGAGAACAACTTAATTTAATGCATACGGTAGTTACCATGACCATATGCATGAAGATTTTCTTTGGTGTAAGGGGCGTCATACCATCCTATAATTCTGTCAAAACAGAATGCAATTTATCCACTCCTTTCGTTGGGTTTATTTTTAAAATTTTATTTTATCAAAAATTCATTCAAATATTTAGTAATCTTTCAAAGATTCGGTCGCGCTAAAAATAAATAGGGGTTCCAAAATTCATAAATCGTAATAACTATACCAAAATTTTATTCAAAATTATCCATCCATTCGTAAGATATCGTATACACCACTTTAGCGTTCGATTTGAGTTCAAGGGTACTCAAAACGTATGAATCTGTCAAAAATTTGAATTCGAATTTTCGACCCTCATACTGAATGCTTTCCCTATACATTAGATCGTATGCATGTTGTGAAAGATTAAGTGGAAAAATATAATTTATGCAGCATCGTGAATTATATCAAAAGTTACGCTCCAATTGCTATCTTCATATCTTTTGAAACCAGTTTCATACTTCTTAGTGCTTTTCAATACAGATGAGGAAATAAATGGAATGGAAGCAAGAAAATTATTCAAAGTAATTATGTTGATCGATCAAGTCCCATGTGAGTTTTTATTTTAATTGTTATTAGCATTAGGGCTGGAATCTGAGTGGGTAAAAATATACGGACTCAAATAAAAATATTTAAAAAAAAATTTAAAAGGGAATTTTTTATAGATTTCAGGAAATAAATTAAAAAAAAAAATCACATGTGTACAAATTAAAAATATTTATATGAAAAATAAATATTGTAATAAAATATGGATTAACATAGAAACATAATTTAATGAAACAAAAGAAATACTTTCCTGAAATTAAAAACATTGTAGTTAAATATGGACAAAATGTATGTTTCTAAATTCATAGTATGTATTACATGAGGCTCCAATAAGTTAATGAGACTGTTTAGTATACAACAATGCAAAAATTTTTATAAATCCCATGAAATTTTGCCAAATTTGGTACTTTTTACATTGCCAATATTAGTAAATTGTTCAAAAATTGTATACTTTATAACAATGATTGTGATAGGTACGATACAGCATTTCCCAAATATATGAAAATGAAATGAATGAATGTATGGACTATGAATCATTTAACATTAATCGTAAGAACTAAATGAACCGTAAAATCAAACGAATTGTAAGAACAGAGTACCGGTAATTTCGTATATTATTAATAATAATTAAAAGTACCGGTAATTTCGACTAATAATTTACATTCTTAGAAAGTTCAAAGATCAGGTTTTCTTATAAGCCCAATCTGGTCAAGAAATAATAAAAAGTAGTCGCACGATCCGGATTTTAAGGAAGTAATGATTTTCAATTTCTCGGTGAAACCGCGAAAGCAGTTCTATTTTTCACCCACATGCGCGCGCAGACGCAAGGCACGGTGGGGAGGTGTGCTGTGTATTGATTGAGCCGATGGTTTAATTTATAATCAATTCATTTTAAAATTCTCACTCTAATAAGGATTTTCCTATGCCAATACTACATTTATATTTTATTTTACAAGGCCAATTACGTTACTATGACAATCATCGGCAAGTGTGTAGAAGTGTAGAAAACCCAGACCACACGACCAACCCAAAGGCTAATGGTAGCTTTCTGTGTGGCCGGGATCGGCAAGTGTGTGTATAAGTAAATTATAGAAGTTGAGTAAGTTATAGGACGGATGCATCAAGTTGTAAAAATATTTCTTCCTATGCGCCCGCCTGCAGCACTTCCGTTTCTAATAACCTCGAACACTTGCGAGTAACGCCAATCAATGCTCCTTATCGAAATATGATTACTATACTACCCTCAGCAAAACACAATTAATTTAAGATAGATTCCCCGTCTCACAAACCGTGAAACTCATTCTATTTTGAATCAGGAATTAAAATTTATCAAAATTTAGAAGTATTATTAGAAAAATGTATTTTCCAGGATAATGAATTTTCACCAATTTAGCATCCTGTGTGCAAATTGGGCAATGCCAAGTTAGCAATATTTCGCCAAATGAGTCAATAAAGTTGCCAAATGGATGGTTAAGCGTTGCAGACAGAGAACAACATTCCTTATATTCTATATAATAAAAGGCAATGTCTGTCTGTGTGTCTTATACACTATAGGTTCAGCGACTTCTCAAAGTTACGAAATTTGGCAATCGGGGACTCGGGAGGGGGGGGGGAGGGAGACACGTGAAAACAGATTTTTAAAATTTGAATTATCTTTTTGTTAATTAATGTTTTATGCGATTTTGACAGTTTTTTCCCCTTTTTTCTCCACCATTCAGACGTCGTAGAAAAAAACAAATCACACGACCGGAAAGAGCAGACAATTGCGAGTACAAATATATAAGTTTCAAATCTCAGGAACAAATTCTAATATTTTTTAAATATTTTAAAACAAAAGTCACTTTTGGCTCAAAAAAACGAACTTTCGTTTTTAAATTCTCGCGTCGGGAAAAGTACCGACAATTTCGACTAATAATTTACATTTTTACAAAACTCAAAGATCAGACTTTCTTACAAGCCAAATCTGGTCAAGAAATAAGAAAAAGTAGCCGCATGATCCGGATTTTAAGGAAGTAATGATTTTCAATTTCTTGGCCAAACCGCCAAAGCAGAGATCGATTTTTCACCCACATGCGCGCGCAGACGCACGGTGTTTCTAGGGTAGAGGGGAGGTGAGAGCGGTTATGACGTCACGGTTCTGACAAGGTTGCGTTAGAAACGCATAGCGAAATCGAATGGAACATTCGATATCTGTGCTTGCCAAATAATGAATGTACGTCATTAATTTCAATTTGCTTGAAATGCATTTATTAATTTTTTAAAAACGTCATTTTTTCTTACAACTCAACCCAAACCTTTCACTTTGTTGTGTTAGCAGTTTCTTTGAAGCGGTTTATCCGTATCAAGATAAGAAGTAATTTTACTTCATTTTTGTTCTTTTAAGAACATAAACTTCTCTTTCTCTTTTTATGACATTACATATTAAGCGTGTTTACACGTTTATAGTGTACTTTATTTATATTGTTTTAAAATTGTTCTGATTTAAACAGGGGCTATATATTGTTCTGATTTAACAGGTTTTCGACTTCTATTCTAGAATTGTATTTAGATTTTTGTTTAATTTGTGAACATTCTATTCAATTTAGAGTTTATTTTAACAGTAGACTATTGGTATTATGGGTGTTAAAATTTTTTTTTTCATGTTTTTATTAAAAACAAAAAAGCTTTTAATATATACAAACTTAAATAATGAATGTTTTCGTTTTTGGAATGCATTATTTTTCATCTTAAAATTTAATTATTAGTGTTAACGTCATTAAACTAAAACAAACCATCCATTTTATTGGAATAAATTATTCATCCATTTTATTGAAATAAAAATTATTCATCCATTTTATTGGTGTTAGCGAGTTTGACATTGTCAGAATTTTCAAGGGTCGCGAACAGGCTGGTGGCGGAAGCAGACGGCTAGTATTTAATAGAAGTTAATATGTGCTTTGTTTAAAAATATGAGGCTAAACCTTATAAAGTTTTGGAAAATATTTTGTAGTTTTATTTCTATAAATATAATGACACAGCAAGTGCAAGTCTGAAAAGTCTGCCTTTAAAAAGCATGGCTAGTATGTACATATTTTTTGACGATAATTATATCCTCAAGTAGCATATAATTTCTAGTTTGCTCTCAAGTGGTCTATTTTAAACAGTGTGATGTGTCTAAAATTAACTAAAAATGCAGTTTTCAATAGCATCTTGAGGAGATTTACCTGACATTTTTTGGCCTGTATGTGTACTGGAAGGGGGGGGGGGGTAATCCCTTCTAAATACTTAATGCAAGACACGAAAAATGTAAAATCCGCTGCTCCTTTAAATCAGTATAATATTTATTTAATATACCAATGCAGCTTGCTTATTGCTTTTTTAACACTTTACAACAAAGTTGAAAAGTGTTTATGACTTTGTTCATTCTGTCTGTCTGTCTGTCTGTCTGTCCGTTAGCACGATAACTGCCGTAAAAATGACTTAATCAAAATGAAATTTTAGTATGTTGTTCAGACGGTCTGTAGAACCTATGGGAATATAAATGAATAATATCACCCAATTAGTTTTGGATTGAACCCGGGTCGAAAAAATGAAATACATTGAGCCCTATGGGACCTAATTTTTCAATCATTTTTTAAGCGGATTCACAAATTGCTTCGAAAATTTTAGGTAATATTCAAATTGTTCCATAAAGTATATAAAAAAAATTCAGCGAAATATATTCAGTAGTTTTTTAAATAAAAATTAAAATATTAATTACACCTCTTATATGAAACGATCACGTGACCATGATATGAAACGATCACATGACCCACTTCAAAATGATATATGGCATCCATCTTGTTTCAAAATCGTGATTTTTTTAAGTTCTTTTTAATTCATATTGAGTGTTGTATCCGTCCTAAAACTACTTTATTTTTGCTTAAATTCTGTGCATCTACATACTGAAACAACGCAATGATAATATATTTGAGTTTAAATGCTCATCTAAATTTGATTATTTCTACAACTAAGCCTATTTTTCACCTATGTAAAATGTAAACAGCAAAATATATAGAATGAGTTGTATTAGAATTCCTGTATTTTTTTAACACAAAATAATTTAGTCCATGGAGTCTGCATGGCTGATGTGAATGAAATATTAATTGATTTCATAAAGAGAAGGACGATTTTTTTCGATGAAGTTTCAAGCATAGAGTTTAATTTTTTGTAGCTCCATGGTCTTAATTTTTAAATAAAATAAATTATTATAGTATATTGTGATGAATGACATGAATGGGAAATTAATTATGAATGAAATGCTGCTTTTATTGAGAGAGCCAGGCGTGTTATTTTTTCTATGACGTCATTTGAATTAATGTCAGTTGTTTTCGATGAAGTTTTCAATTATAATAAATTATCGTAGTATTATGATAATTCTAAAACTATTACCGAGGAATGCATAACATTTTAGAGATGTTTAAACCAGGCAATTTATATTTCAATGCCGTCATTTGAATGAAGTTCATTTTTTTCGATGAAGGTTTAAGTTTTCAAATATAATAAATTAATGCAGTATTGTGATAAGTTTCAAAATATTACTGAGGAATGTATTGCATTTTAGATTTGTTTAAATAAAATTGCATTGAAGTTGGAAAGTGTTTCATAATCAATGCTTTAAGCAGGATTGATCTTTCTTGTTTTTTTTTTGAGGCCATGTACTTATGATATAAGTTTATAATTTATTTTGAGACTACGCCTTACCGTAATATAAGTATCATTTATAAAATGCCAGGGAGGACAAAGAGTTTCTTAAGAAATTGATAGGAATATGATGTGCATAATATGGGAGCTCCCAAGACAGTAAATCTAAGTACAGTCAGATTTTCAAGATCAGTAGAAAGATATCACATAGGATATCCACACAAAATCATGAAAACATGATAAAAAACACTAATTCTAATTTATGATAAAGTTAGAAAGGAATACACGTATGCCATGCAAAAAATTCACTATAAATAAAAATTGGTTGCGTTTTAAGTTTTGTATAAAACGGACAAAAAAATGCATTTTTATTTTCTCTAAAAATAACGTTATTTTTCTATTTCGACCTACTATCAGTAGATATTACAAATATTAATATAATAAAAAGAAGCAAATTACTTGCATTATGTAGAGAAAGTAGTCATGTGCTGTCCACATCAAATTTTTTAAAATTTATTTCAGTATTGATTCAGCTATAGATTTATGATATTAAATGTATCGGAAGAAGTAAAATTCTCAGAATTTATGTCAGGGAGATTGAGTACTTATACAGCTGTGTCTCCGTTTATCTTATAAAACATTTTTCATGAATCTTAGTCAGTGTTTCTCAACCGCCGGTCGTTTGATTTGTAACCTTGATGTATTTTTATTTGACCGCGAAAACTGAAATTCAAAGAAATATGAAGAAAGTATGGGAATAGATTTATTAATACAGAACTTTGGACAGATGTAGAGGTAGGTCTCCTTGCATGAGAACCGCAGATTTCCCAGGAGTGTAAAACAACATAAGGGGTGAGGTCACTAAGAAATTTCATAACCACCCCAATAATTTAGTAAAGGAAGGTCATTGACTGTACACGTTAGGTCTACCTATAGTAAAGTGGCCATGTCCGATCGAATAAAAGTGATTACAGTCACTCTAGCGGTGAATGTAAAAAGTTAGGATGACGAACTCGGCAACAAAGTGGGATAGAAGAAAACTCTCAGTTACAAAGCTGTAAAGCGTGCTCAAATGAATAAAATTGGATACAAAATCAGTTACAGAAGGCATTTATTTGACATAATATAGTTATCGGCGAATTGTTGTCATATTCAGGAACGATGCAGTTAACAACTCTTAGATGCACATGAATTCATCCTGTCTTTTATCTGACAGATGGGTATTACTTCACTGGCATTATTTGTTTACACTCGGGAATCATACATCAACGTTTAACGGTATTGTGACTTGGTTGTGCATTTAACAATCGAGGAAGTATGACTGGTATTTATTGCCTTCCGCATAGGCGTTTTGTTCGTTACTGGTGTCGATTATTATTAGACAATGCTCTACAATTTAGCAATTGACTTTTTATGTCTATCTCACTCTATTGCCGAATTTGTTATCCTAACATTTTAAATTATCCACCAGGGGCTCTGAGATCACTTTTATTCGATCGGAAACAGTCACTTTACGTAGTACGTTACGTACATATACTCATGGACCTGTCGTACATGGACCTTTCATGGTCATGGACCTTTCCTTACAAAATTATTGCGGTGGTTCAAGACTTTTTTAGAAACCCTGAATATAACCGTTACACCCAGGGGGCTAAAAGTTATTTTCGTTAAAAAGGAGTAAGTCAGGCTTGAATTAGTATTGAAGCATATAAAAGTTCACAATTTTCTTGGTATTTCCGGAATTTATTGAAATTTGGGATCATTTTAAGCCGGGTCTTCTATGTTTAGTGATTATCGTGCTAATTGCTTGACCGTCTAATATTCAGTCGAGACAAGGTCATAAACTACAGTACAGCCGACTTATAGCAAGCTCGGATGTAGCGAAGTATCGGTTATTAACAATATTTTCTGTCACCTTGGATCTGCAATACTTTCATAAAGTTAAACGTATAGCTTGTTATAATTAACAAATAGATTATTTCCCATAGGTAATTGCGAAGTTGTTAGTGTGATGAAGTAAAACAAATTTTTTCATGGAAGTTCTTGAAGTAAAAGCAAAATCCCAGGAACAACACTTAGTTTGGTAATAAAGCTTCATCCACAGACACGTTGAGATACTAGTTTAAGCACATGAAGGTTGTCTGCGAATTTTTAGATGATCCCTGGTATGATGTTCATCTTCAAACAGAGAAAACTACTGGAAACATGCCGGATTTTTATGAAAAAATCTAACAATCCTTCACATTTCCGATCCTGTGTATAAGGATATGAAAAAAAAAAAGAGTTTTGTCAGGAGATCTTACTTTTGATTATGATGCAAGCGATTATTCTGTTGAAACAGGAGTACAAGGGACCGATAATGTCAGTTTTACTACAGTTTCAGATAATACAACTGATTAATCTGAATCCGAAGAAACGGAAATTGTTTAGAAAGGAGATATGATAACATCAAAAATTGTTGTCGAAAGTTTCCAAAATTTGCGTGACTATTTTGAAGCCTATAATTTTAACTGAAGTGACAATTTAGATGTAATAGGAAAAGTGCTATGCAAATGTGTTATAAATTCAAACGTTTAAAAGAAGGTTACAGATCTTTTGCAACGTAAATATATTTATACAATTTTTATATAGAGAAGCAGACGTTTTATAACAGACTTTTCCGATGAAGTTTTAAACATAGAGTTAAATTACTTTTACCTCCATGGTTTTAAGTTTTTAAGTAAAATAAATTATTGTAGTATGTGATGAATGAAAGGAATGGAATAAAAGTGTATGAATGAAATATTTACTGCTTTTATATAGTGAGCCAGGATATTTGTATTTCAAAGCAGTCATTTGAATAAAGTTCATTTTTTTTAAGTTTTCAAATATAATAAATTATTGTAGTATTGTGATAATTTTAAAAATATTAGTATCGCTGAAATTAGAATACTGAATGTATTGCATTTTAGAGATGTTCAAATAAAATTGCATTGCAATTGGAAAATGTTTCATAATCAATGTTTTATGCATGATTGATCTTTCTTGATAAGTTTATGTCCTCTTACATTGATTGATAAATCTGACTTTTCCTACATATTGCAATGAATTTACTTCTTTCACAGTGAAAATATGATGTTTAAGATCCACGGCACAGTGTTTTCAACGTTGTACACATGGCGCTTTTTCGAATGACAACTAAAACTATTTCGAAGTACCCAATTAAATTATATTTTGCCCAACTCTAAACTGACACAATTTTCAATATTGATAGCATCAACAATAAACAATATAGTTTATATATTAAAATATTAAATAATTAATTCATCAATTTGGCTTCATTTTCGTTAATTTGGCGTCCTTTTTGCAAAATTGACGATATTTTCGTCAATCCGGGGCGAAATATCGATAAATTAGTCCCAAAGTGCGCCAAATTTATCAGCAAGCGTTACAGACGAACGGAGAAAATTACTTTTTTCATATATAACTGACTATTGGCGATTTGTTTGAAGTCAAAATTCCAAACTATTACCCATAGTATCTTCTCTGGTCATTAAACCGGAATAGATCCCCGGGTAAGATGTTAACAAATTTATACCATTATCTACTTAAATAACAATGTCTGTGTGTCTGTGTTATACACTATACGTTCAGCGACCACGCGTCGGAGAGCTACGAAATTTGGCAATTTAATTATTTTGTTTTGTTATTTAATGTTTTATGCGATTTCGACCGTTTTTTACAATTTTTGTCCTTTTTTCTCCACGATTCAGACGTCGTAGAAAAAAAAAAACAAATCACACCACCGGAAAGAGCAGATAATTGCGAGTAAAAATATATCAATTTCAAACCTCAATTTTGATTTCTAATATTTTTAAAGATTTTAAAACAAAAGTCACTTTCGGTTAAAAAAAACCAACTTCCGTTTTTAAATCCCCCCATTGCAATAACTACTCATAATTTCGACTAATAATTTACATTTTTAGAAAGCTTAAAGATCTGGCATTCTTACAGGTCCAATCTGGTCAAGTAATAATGAAAATTGCCCGCAGGACCGCAATTTTAAAGACCTCATTATTTTATATTTCTCGGGCAATTCTCAGCGAAGATCCGATTCTTCCCCGACAGCCCCGCTCAGGAATTGGAGGGGGGGGGGGGCGGACGTCACGCAGTTGCATCGGGTTAGAGTGATATTTTAAATGATAGAATTAAGAGCTTAGCATATGGTCATTATAAAATTTAAATGATTGAATTACGGTGGATTGAATTGTGGTGATGTATTGTATACATCGGGTGAAATTATTTTACAGGGTGCCCACTTATATCCGTTGCACCCCCTTAACTTCTAAACAGTGACAGCTTTGGCTATAAAGTTGGTGTCTAGGTATAGTATAAAGGCTATGCGCTACTCGACGGGACAACTTACAACGCCATCTATCGGTAAATTTTGGATTTAGCAGTCCTATCTCGTAAACGGTGAAAGATATACGAAAAAAGCCAATTAGAAAGTTGTAGAGCACTCTCGATTTAGTACGAAAAGATACCTTGCGCACATTAATACTCAAAACAGAATGTAAGAAATGAACATTTGTTTGGTCACGATTTCGAAAATTGTTATGTCATAAAGAGTGGAAGAAAGAAACTGAGACACTTCCCTGTCTTCAAAATCATTTATTTACAATGGTACATTGCTCAAAATGCTCTCCGTTAGCCACTATACACATTTGCACGGAAGGGTCGCATATACCTGCCCTTTTATGTGTCCCCATAAGAAGAAGTCCAATGGGGTCAAGTCAGGTGAGAGCGGGGGCCACCCGACGGAACCACCATACTCGATGACTTGATTCTGGAATGTCTCTATTAGGTACTGCTGAACGTTTGAAATCTTATGCGGAGGTGCGCCGTCATGTTGGAACCATACATTTAGGAGTTTGTGCAACGGTAGATTCTCAACAAAGTCGGTTATTACATCCTGCAGAAGCTGCAAGTACCGTTGTCCCGTTAACGTGCCCTCGTAAAATACTGGTACAATGAGCCTGTCATTAAAAATTCCGCACCAAACATTAATCGACCAGCGTTGTTGATGTCGAACTTCGACGGCATATCTCGGATTTTCCAGCGACCAGGTATGAACGTTTTGTCCATTAAACATTCCGTTCCTCGAAAAACATGCCTCATCCGCCCATACTATGTTTGCCAGGAATGTTGGGTGGACCTCTAAGTTATTCATCAGAAAGTTGCACTACGTGTAACGTCTCTCAACATCTCTTGGCAGCAATCCCTGCACAGGTGCGGATCTGTATGGATGAGCACCTGATTCATTCAGGATTTTCCAGACGCGGCTTTTTGAGAGGCCACAATTTTCACTGATCATTCTTGTGCTGCTCTGAGGATGGGTGAGAGCGTATGCTAGCACATCTTCAGATTGCACTTTGTGTCCTACATTACGAGGTGTACGAATTCGAGGTCGGCTGGTCACGCAGCCCGTCTCCCTTAAACGTTTTACAACTTTTAAGATGGTCTGCCGTGTAGGATGCGGGCCTTGAGAGAAGCGTTCACGATACAGCCTTGCAGCTGATTTTGTCTTACGCCCACATTCATCGTAAATTAACAACATCTCGCAATACTCGTTACTGCCAAATTTTGCCATATCTCTCCGCTTTAACGGACAACCCAGCAGAAACATTTTTTTTATAGTAGTAGTCTCTGGTGAACAGGTATGACGCTCCATCCTCATTTGCATAATACATGAGATCCATGTGATTTTTATACCAGACATGGTTGAGTTGAGCTGTGTGTTTGGAAAGACGATTTTTCAAGATCAGCAGAAAGTTTTCATGGTTTGTAGAAACATTCAGGAAAACACGCAACCGGTGGGGACAGTACCATGGTCCTCATGAATGCGAACCACGTGCGTTTCGCCTGCGCCACAACACAGGCTCGTATTTAGTCCGTAAGGTGGTCTTTTCTCGCTTCGCTCCACAATCAAGCAAATGTTCTTTTTTTGCCTTCTGTTTTGAGTATTAATATGTGCAAGGTATCTTTTCGTACTAAATCGAGAGTGTTCTACAACTTTCTAATAGACTTTTTTCACGTATCTTTCACCGTTTACAAGATATGACCTCTAATTCCAAAATTTGCCGATAGATGGCGTTGTAAGTTGTCTCATCGAGTAGCGCATAGCCTTTTTACTATACCTAGACACCAACTTTATGGCCAAAGCTGTCACCGTTTAGAAGTTAAGGGGGGGGGGGGTGTAACGGATATAAGTGGGCACCCTGTATTTATATTTTAAATGATAGAACGATATGGATTTTTTAAATGGATATTTTAATTTATGGATATTTTAATTATGTAAATTATTATTTTAAATTAAGTATTATTTTAAATGGATATTTTAAATGGATATATGGAACTATGGAATGAGAATATTTTAAATGATATTAATGAAAAGTTTAAAAACTGAAGAAATAAAAAAAAATAAATAAAAAGAAAGTTATGGAGATTGTCGCGGTACCTTAACATTTCATTATTAGTTTTAACGTCATTAAACTAAACCAAACTTTGTTAACTTCACGGGGTTGAGGGCGCGGTAGCCCAGTGGTTAGCGCGCGGGGATTGCACTCGGTAAGCCCGGGTTCGATTCTCGTCACTGCCAAAACTGCCGCCGTGTTCACGTGGAGTACGATCACGTTAAACATGTGGGTCCGTAAGTCCTTCCAAGAGGTTGGTGGTAGGGAAAGGAGGGTACGGTCCTAGTGGATGCCTCCCCCACTGGGTTCCGGTTTAAATTGGGTTGCATTTCCTGGCAGTCCAAAGAGTTACTTTACACCTTTCTGGTGTCCGGCCACACAAACAGCTACCATAAGCCTTCGGGTTGGTCGTGTGGTCTGGGCTTTCTACACCTTTCTGGTGTGTGTCCACTGGATGAGTCGGACGGTCTGGGTTTTCAACACCTTTCTGGTAGGTCGCACCAGCGAGTTTGCCATAGTCAGAATTTTCAAGGGTAGCGAATAGGCTGGTCGCCGAAAGCGGCTAGTAAATAATAAAAGACAGTGTCTGTGTGTGTGTGTCTTATACACTATAGGTTCAGTGACCGCACGTCGGAGAGCTACGAAATTTGGCAATCGGAGATCCGGGTGGGTGGGAAGGTGACACGTAGAAACCGATTTTTAAAATTTGAATTATTTTTTGTTATTTAATGTTTTATGCGATTTCGGACCTTTTTTTCCCTTTTTGCCCTTTTTTTTCCACCATGCAGACGTCGTAGAAAAAAAAAAACAAATCACAGACCGGAAAGAACAGATAATTGCGAGTAAAAATATATCAATTTCAAATCTCAGGGACGAATTTTAATATTTTTTAATGATTTTAAAATAAAAGTCACTTTCGGCTAAAAAAACCGAACTTTCGTTTTTAAATCCTCGCATCCGAAAAAGTAGCGAGATTTTCGACTAATACTTTACATTTTTAGAAAGTTCAGCCGCCCAGGTGGTGAAGTGGATAGCGTCACCGGCTGCTGTCTAGTGGGCTTGGGTTCGAATCCCGAGTAAGGCATGGTTGTTTTCCTGAGGATGAAGTCAGTCTTCCGCCTTCTGGGTCCTCGATAAATGAGAAGCTGCACCCTTCAGACCTTAGTCTGTGATGCTTGCATGTATTAATAAACTTTGTATTCTTGTCTTGTGTGTTATTCTCTCTGTCCTTCTTCTGGTGTCACTGGACCTGTATTCGTGCTCTGCAGAAACAGGGGTCATATGCAACAACAACAGAAAGTTCAAACATCAGACTTTCTTACAAGCCCAATTTGGTCAAGAAATAATTATAAATGGCAGCCAGATCCTGATTTTAAAGAAGTAATGATTTTAAATTTCTCGACGACTTTACGGCGAAGAGAGCCGACTTCCCACTTTACCTGCGCGCGCAACCGGAGACGTCACGCTGTTTCTATTAGTGTTTGCTCTTTATAAGACTTTTGGCTCATTATGCTGGATTGAATTGTGGCGATGTATATATTTTTAATGATGAAATGGTATGGATTTTTTAAATGGATATCTTAATTTATAGATATTATAAATGGATATTTTAATTTATGGATATTTTAAATGGATATTTTAATTTTATGGATATTTTAAATGATGGAACGATATGATGGAACGATGGAACGATGGAATGAGGATGCTGGAATTAAGAGCTTGCAGAACTCAGACCATGGCGCTCGCCACGAATGGCATTGAGCAGTTTGCTCCACGGTCGATAAATAAGTAGGCCAAATCTACAACAATATACAATCCACACAATACCATATAATACCATCTAAACGAAAAAGGCCGGCACCCCAAACGAAAAGGGACAACCCCAAACTAGAAACAAAAATGATCCCCAGCAATTCTTATATGCAATTCCTTTTAAATACAGCCAACTCCAGTAAAACTAAAGGGATTTTCACATCAGATTATCTCAAAGATACAAAATACACTATTAGAAACCTAATTAAAAACACACCTAGATAGATTACACACCTGCCAAACAGTAAACAACATAATCAACAATAAAGATCAACCAACCCTCTATATCAAATACCAGCCAAAGATCCCCAAGAGGCCAAGCAAAAACACACAGGGGTCCCAACGGCTCCTGCTTCCCGCCATCGAGGTGAAATATAGGGGTATATTTCACCTATATCTCTGGTTGAAGCTTCCCGCTAAAACAGGAGCCCAGGCTAAGAAAATACCAGGGGGAATGACCAAAAGTAGTCAAAGCAAACAACGAAAACAACAACCGAACAACGTCCAGGGGAAAAACAAACAAGACACCTATCCCAAAAGCCAATCAAAACCCCAAAAGCAAAACCAACTAATTTCATCAAAAAAAAAAAAAAAAAAAAAGAAATCCTAATAATCCAATGTAACCCAAAATCTACCGATATGAGATCCAAATTACACCAACATCAACAAAGCCCACAACCAAAAGTTTAAAATAACAAAGCTCACAAAATCCAAAATATCATCCATACCAATCCACATTAAGAATATTCCAATATTACAAAATATTTAAGCAACACCCAAATCATAATCAACATGTTTCCTATATTTTTCAATTTCAAGATTAAGAGTCCTACAATTCAAATCCCGACAAAAATGGCCCGAATCCCTTTTAGCCTTAAACTTTTCATTATATATCATGAAATTGACACACCTAAGAGACTCCGTACAATCACTCCCATCCCATGGTGAGGCCGAGCACACCTAAGGCAAGCATGGGGGTTGGGGCATCTCCCAGTGGTGTGACCCAACCGCCCACATTTAAAGCAATGAAGAATACCATAGAATTCTCGACATTTAAACCGGTACCATTCAAAGAAGACATGCCTTTGTTCCATCAAGACCCTAAATAACCTAGGATTAGCTTCAAAGATCCAGTGGTTTCCGAACTTTGCTTTGATAGCAAACTTAAAAGAAATGGGACCAGCCACTGAAACCAAAGAAGGGTTTTGGGCAAAGACACCCTCCTGAAACTGCTCAACAGTTATCCCTTCAGGCACATCAAAGAATATTACCTTTGGCAATCGCTGGGGGGGGGGGGCTCTGTACCACAAATTTTCGACCAAGCTCCGGGTCACTAACAATGCCAGTAACAATTTTATTAGCAGCCTCTTCGTCTTTAACCGTCAGTACAACCCTTCCATCCGGCAGAGAAAAGAATTTCTCAACAGCAATCCCCATTGAAATGGGAGAGACAGAAGAGTTAACAATAAGTTTCCTGGCATCATCAGCCGAAGAAGGAAGGAGGGGTTTCACAATAATGTGGCGGCAGGTAGACAGCATCCCAGAAGGAACAGGAGGTTCGCAAGCCTCCAAACGAACACCAGTAGCTTTTTCAAATCCGGAAAGAGATTTTTGTACCTCTTCCAGTAACTCCGTCATTCTTTCCCCTTGCTCCATAATACTGGTCCGCAGAAGATCATTGGATATACGAAATTCCTTCAGTTGAAGGGCAAGGGCACTGTTACCAGGGTCCCCATCGGGGTCCCCTTCCACACTAAGCCTTTCTATTTTTCTTTTAAGTTTAACAATAAGGTCATTAGTTTCATTTAGTAACTCGGCCTTCCTCTGAAGTTTTTCCTTCAGGGCACCAACCTCGGCCACTTTCACCTGAAGAGCAGTTTCAAGCTTATTCACAAGAACTCCTGCCTCCGAAAGCCTATCACTCGTCTCTCCCAACAGATGATCTTTTTCCTTCATAATTTCAACCATCTTAACCAACTCAGCCTTAACCACACTCAACTCTCCTTCTCTAGTATCCATTCTTTCTCTCAGAGCAACAATTTCATCGGTAGGAGAAGAAAAGGGTACATCCATTCCTACAGCTACATTAATTTTCTCCACACTTAGCGAGGAGCCATACAATTCCAGTCTACCCATTTTCGATTTTAACCCTTTAATTTCAGATTTCCTTTCCTCCAAAATTCCTCCTTTGACCCATAACTTATCCTTCAAATCTTTAATAACCTGCTCACTTTGCGGAGACACAGGCAAAGTTCCTCCAAGCGCTTCTTCACAAAACGAGAGAGTAAGTCCCTGTGATCTAACTTGTTTCCTCAAAATACCGACTTCTTCTTGTGACCTCGATAACTCTAACAAACTCTTACCATGCTCCGAAGTACTCCTATCCAAACCACTACAACATTTAATTACCATCTCAACCAAGGGACGAATGATAGAATTAGTCAATTGGCCCTGGAGGGACCTAGCAAAATGGGAGCTCCGTTTCTCATGACAAAATATCCTAAAGGTATCAATAATGCCAGCAAGCTCTTTAACAGGGAACCAGTTAATATCTCCGTTCCCAGTCTCCACCTGAAACGAATAATCCCTGGAGTTTCTAATAAACGTTCTCAATACATCAATTTCTGGGGCATAGAATAACGACATGATACATTCAATAAAATAAAATAGTTGCCTTTAAAACAATCACAACAAACAAACAACCCTGACCATAATAAACAGAGTAGAAATTCGTCTCCAGAAGCCTACCCCTTTGACGTCATACAAAACAATATACCTCCCAAACCAATATTCATTCACCAAAACAATGTAGAAAGGATCAGTCAACGAATCATCAAGCACATAGGTATAAACACATAAAATGTCAATAATGACGTCATAAGTATATCAGAGTTCTGTTTGTAACAAGACATGACATTACCACAGAAAATCTCCCACAGAAGAGTACATTCATAAAATAGATAAACACAGATAAAGCCCAGTTTACTTACTCCAATTTCACAAATCAATTGCCAAACAAAAAAAAAAAAATAAAGACCGGTAGATACACCGATTCATTACTGCTACAGGGTCAAAAGTGTTGACGTCATTAACTTTTTCGATAATCAATAAAGCATCAAATATTAAAGATAAAAACCTCAAACTTAATAAAAATACATCCTTATAAAATGAAGATCTTATATACTATTTATTCAAAATTTTAAAACTTTTAGGAACAGAGCAATGCAAATGACCATTCCGCAGAAAAACAGGTTCTACCCAATTTCGACGAAACCAGTATAATTAAAAACCAAAAAACAAAGCCAGATAAAAACTTAAGATTTTTGCAATTTTTTAAAGCCCTCTATAAATGTAACAGATTTCCCAATCATAAAATGTAACAGATTAACTATTACAAACATATCGAGGAAAATAACAAGTCTTTGTAATACAATAGCATGGGAAAAACTACATACCGCCAGACTATGGAAGTCGGGAATAGTCCAAGCAACAAGGTGTCCGACGTCATCAAAAATATAAGTTCCAATAACTAATATTCTTAAGTCAATATATTTATCAAACTTGGTATACGGAACTCCAATAAGTCCTGGATAATATAATACAAGTTCTTATATTTTTATCATAAGTAGAATTGTAAGTATCGAAAAACCTACCCCGCAGAAAGTATCAAAAGGCTCAATAAAGTCGAAACCAGTCATGATATCCATAAAAGAGCACCACCATATTACAGAACATAGTATTTATGATTTTAAACACATACTGTGTATTAAACAAGTCACTATAACAGCAGATATTACCATTTGAACTCTACTTAAAATCCAAGAAAAATTCCAATTCTTTTCATCTACGCAATAAGGGCCGCCATTGAAAACACTTTTAACATTGTACTCGCAATCCACTTAACACGGTCAATCAAGCAATATTATAATAGCTTATTTCTCCTTAATTATAGCATGTCGATTCACAATAAGCATGTCTAACGAAACAGCACACATCAGGGAAACTTTCAACACAAATATAAACTTCTAATTCACCATTTTACACAATATATCAATGAAATAAATCTAGGCTGAAAATACACAACCTCTTAGTATGACGCCATTGCTGGGAATGGGAATTAAGAGCTTAACATATATATGGTCATTATAAAATTTAAATTAGCGCGCGGGAATTGCACTCGGTAGGCCCGGGTTCAATTCCCGCCACTGCCAAAACTGCTGTCGTGTTCACGCGGAGTACGATCACGTTAAACATGTGGATTCGTAAGTCCTTCCGAGAGGTTGGTGGTAGGGGAAGGAGGGTACGGACCCTGTGGATGCCTCCCCCACTGGGTTCCGGTCGAAATTGGATGAATAAAACGAAAGTTATGGAGATTTTCGCTGAGGGCAAAGTAGCCCAGTGGTTAGCGCGCGGGAATTGGACTTGGTAGGCCCGGGTTCGATTCCCGCCACTGCCAAAACTGCCGCCGTGTTCATGCGGAGTACGATCACGTTAAATATGTGGGTCCGTAAGTCCTTCCGAGAGGCTGGTGGTAGGGGAAGGTGGGTGCGGTCCCTGTGGATGCCTCCCCCACTGGGTTCCGGTCTAAATTGCGTTTCATTTCCTGGCCGTCCAAATAGTTACCTTACACCTTTCTGGTAGGTCGCGCCAGCGAGTTTGCCATAGTCAGAATTTTCAAGGGTTGCGAACAGGCTGGTCGCCGAAGGCGGCTAGTATTATAATATAAGAAGTGAACATATTTCACGATAATTAATACTTTTTAAATTTTATGGGATTTGTTTGATAAATGTAGCATTTGAAAAATGCACATTATCTTGAGAACTGTTCCTGTTAGAGCTCTACAGTTTATGTCATTTGTTTTCTAATGAACAACCACATAAGAAATGATCATTTACGTAACATTATTACAGATTTTGACTTTTTTCAAAATTTCACTCGAAAATTCCGGCGGTCTTCTGAACATTCGATTGCGTTTAAAATCCATTTGGTTTCAGCATTCACAGATTGTAATATTTGTACAAAACTTACGCCCCATTCGTTCGTGAGGTATTGCAACCACATACTTGCTCGCACACAACTCCCCCCCCCCCCCCACTCACACACATCACCTTAAAAGCATTTGATTCGAATTCAGGGATGATTGAAATGTGCTCTGCCGTTCAAAAATAGAATTTTAATTTTCTATCCCGTCAGAATACTTTTTCTGTATATTATATGTACTATGTATATAGGGAAAGTAACAACTTAAAAATGTAAGTTTTTTATCTTTTCTCTGCTTTCTTGCAAAAGCATATATATTTTATTATACCACAAGTAAAGCTGTATGAAATATTTATATTACGAAATGGATATTAGTATATCCAAATACTTTAAAAGAATTCTATTATCCAAAGCATCGCGTGAGAAGGAAATAAATACTGAGAGTTTTTATTATAACGACAAGCAAATCTGTATGAAATATTTATATTAAAAAATGAATATTAGCATATCCGAATTCTTTAGAATTCTGATATCCAAAATATCGAGTGAAAAGGAATAAATGCCGAATAGACAATTTTCTCAAAAGATGAGATCATAGTATTCCGAAATCCATTTCCCATTTTTTTTCTTTCAAACTTTTCGTTTTGTAATGGATATCAAATATTTCTTGTGCACTCATGTCCAAAAGTTAAACAACAAAGTGAAAAAGTGGAAGAAAAGAAAATTATTTATTCGAATTCATTGAAATATTCCCAGATCAGGGTATAAAGGGGGAAATGCAAAGAAAATTATCAATAAATAATTAAATAATAAAGATAAACAAAAGCATAGGATTTTGGGCTGCAAAAACAGTTCATTGGTGCAGGTCAGTCAATACGGAATATGATGATCTCAGCTGGAAACACATGCCCTACAACCTCGATTCATGCCAAGAATAAGATCATCTATAGTGGTTTGGGGTATTTGTGCCCCTTTATGGAGCAGACAAGTTCTTAACTCGTAAAGGTTCGGGGGGGGGGGGAGGGGGTCATGGAGAGAACTTAAACATCTCATAAGTATGTCCCATATGTGCTCGATGGGATTCAAGTCGGGTGATATCGATGGCCATTCCATACGAAGCAGTGTTTCCGATTTTAAGTAGTGTCGGACAATGCGAGTCCTATGAACATCGGTTCCACTTTCATTTCAAAATTTTTTTTTGAAACAACCATTTCTCTAGATTGGCTATAGTGGCTTAGATGGTGAGTGATATGAATGCAGCATTAAGTTCCGGAGGAGGTTAGATGTTCATTAAAGATTTCCACTTCTGTTTTTCTTTTACTTTCGATCTAAAAATGTTTTTGAAATGTCTATTTTTCAAAATTAGCCGTAGATAGAGCTCAGATGATACCTGATATGAATAACTGTTTTACCCACTTGGCAGCTACGCTACTGTCTTTTAGGCTGAGGTCTTTGCTATTCGAATGTGTAGAATTTGCTATGACAGAAATTATAGGAGTAACCACATCTATATCTGCTTCGATAGCCAGGCTGCTCTTATGGCTGTAGGGAAGTTTACTATGAATTCTTCCCATGTCTGGGAGTGCTATACTGCACTTTGTAATATTTTGCCAGTAACAATCAAATTACACTTTACTGAGTGCATGGACATTTTGGCATTTCAGGCAATGAATTGTCTGATGAGTTGGCTAGAAGATGTTCGAGCACACCCTTTGTTTGTACAGAGCCAGCTTTCGGTGTCTAATGAACTGATCAGATGAACTGTTTATGACATCTTTAAGAAGTTGCAGTGCAAGAGCTGGCGCGACATCAAGGGCCAAAAACAGCTGAAAGAACTGAACTGTAAGTGCCTTAGTGTGCGTCATAGGGAGCTTCTCAAGCTCAGTAGAACTGGCATTAGAAGGGCTGTTGGGCTCCGTACTGTACATTGCAGTCTTAAAAAACACCTAAGCATTATGGGTGTCACTAAGAACCATATCTGTAGAGGTTGTAGGTACAGCGAAGAAACATACTCTGTGAGTGTGAAGCGCTTTCTGCCCATAGGTTCGAGCATTTGGGTCGACAAGTGATCGAACCCTGGGAGTTGCAGGATATTACTGTTAAGTGCCTGCTGATCTTTGCTCCAGCAACTGATCTCTTTTCTTAGGGACTGTTTCATCTTTTGGGGACAGTACAATGGACCTCTGGTAGCTGTGCTAGGCTCTCTTTGAGCCATCCACCTTTAAGTCATAAGTCATACCTGATATGAATTAAGCATTAAATTCCGGAGAGGAGACAGGGGATTTACTAAAAATTTACACTTCCTGTTCTGCCCACTTCCTATTCAACTTCCAGTTCCATACATATCTCTTAGATTTGGCCAGAACTTAGATCATGAGTGATATGGATTCAGTCTAGAATTCCAGAAGGGTGAAACGGTTCACTAAGGATTTTAAATTTTTGGTCTTGTAGTTCTCACTTCCAGTTTTTTCGAAATTTTGCATGACTGTACGAAATAAGCATGCAAAAGCGCACAAAAATGCATAATTCATCCGTCTAAAGTAGAGTGTATACACCATTTGCCACTATACGAAAGCGCTTCCATAAATTTTTTGTTGTATTTACCTTTTAGTGAGATTTATAGAAAATATAAAATAAATAAATATTATGCAAATAATTAAAGTTTGGAAAACACCATAATCCAGGACGTAAATGCTTTGCAGTTTTGCAGTTTAAAATTAAAAATCAAGGCCAGAAGGAAGCTTTGAATCTATATTTTTCAAGCTTAAAAATGAATAAATAAAGAATAAAAAATGTTAACCTACCAAACAGATAGTTTTCGAGGAGAATGTAAAAGCAACTGTGTCACATTTACTCAACATACTAGGAAAGTCATAAAGTTCTGCATCAAAAGCATGTCTCGGCAAAAGCATGTCTGCATGTGAGGTTAAAGTCGCAATTGATTTGGCCGCAACTTTCTGCAATTTAAAAACTTTTAATGGGTTCTGAAATCATATTTTTCGGGGAAGCTTTTCTTTGTCGGAAGCTTTGCGCAAATAAGTACTGTAGAATTTCGATAAGAATCCTTTTACTTTACCTACAATGCATAGTATATGTAAGAGGAAATTATTGTGATGGGGTTAAAAAGCCGATTGTCTGATTTGGAGGTATCTACACGTTTTGAGAATCCCTGAATGTGAACCAGCCATTCTTCGATGATGCCTGTGTGCGTGCTTGTCCGTCTGTATGACGGCGCGCGATATATAAATAGACTAAATGGAGTGAACTGTTCTCCAAATTTCATTCGACTGTACCGAACAAATTGTTAAAATCGAATCAAATGTGGTATGATTTTTTCAAACCATAATTGTCAGGGTCCTGCTGACTTTCGGGGTGAAGGTATTAAGGGATGACACTTAATTTTCAACCATTTTTTACAAAAGAAGTTATAAGAACATAATAGTGAATAAAAATTATGCGAAATAGCTAGATATTTCATATGTAATTTTTAAAAAGCGAATATTGTCTTTTAGAAGACGCTAACAATTGCTATTCTCTAAATATTTCATGCTTTTAACTTAACATTTTTAGCAGGTTTCCGAGAAACCTATCTTTTTCGCTCGGTCTCTTGTGGGAAATACTTCTCCTTCTTTGGCTTGGGCGACTTTTTCTGTCTTTTTGTCCAGAAGAAAGAAGCTGATTTTTGCCTACGAAACTGATTGATACCTTGATCAAGTATATGCTATACTACTGAGGTAATTTAATTTGCAAATTAAATACATGTCTGATATTTTACTATTTATATAACTTACTTCTTTTTTCTAGAATATCCAAGTGTTAGTTTATTCAAATCACTTCCGGTTTGATAAACGGAAAAGTACTACAATCTACTTACAGATAATTCAAAATATTTATTGGTGGCAATATTTTTGTCATACTATTGTTTTCAGAAAAAGTTTCCTGGAAACATTTATTTCACAGGATTGGCTAAGATAATGATTGATATGGATTCAGCAATAAATTCCCAAGGGGCTTAAGGAATTCACTAAGGAATTACTTTCGGTTCTGAGGATGTCATTTCCGAATAAAAAATTTACATTTTACTTGGAACATTTATTTCTCGGGATGTGCTACAGATAATAGATTAGAAGTTGACTGATATGGATTCAGCATAAAATTTTGGAAGAGAACAGAGGAGTGGGGGGGGGGGCGAAAGGCGCGGTTGGAGGTCACTTAGGATTCCAACTTATCGTCAAAAAATTTATAAAAATTATTATTTTTTTATATGATTGTACGAATTGGCTATTGATAGAGCTTAGATGATGAACGATATGGATTCAATATCGTATTCCAGAAGTGGTAGAGATCGAGATCGCTCCAGAAGTGGGGAGATCTCCATGTGTGTGATCGCTCCAGAAGTGGGGAACGATTTTTCTGCATTAACATTATAACAATTATTCTGCATTATGGGAGATCTAATGGTGTCGAAAATAGATTAAACGATTATTCTGTATTATATTTATTCTGCATTATGGGAGATCTCCATGTGTGTGATTCCTCCAGGAGTAGGAAGATCTCTATGTGTGTGATCGCTCCAGAAGTAGATCGCTCCAAAAGTAGGGAGATCGCTCCAGAAGTAGGGAGATCGCTCCAGAAGTAGGGAGATCGCTCCAGAAGTAGGGGGATCGCTCCAGAAGTAGGGAGATCGCTCCAGAAGTAGGGAGATCGCTCCAGAAGTGGTAGGGATATCCAATTCCGGTTTTCCCGAAAATTTTTTATGACTGTACAAATTAAATATGCAATACAAAGGAAATAAATTCTTAGTTCCGTCAAAAATGAGGTGTGCGCCTGCACACAGTTTGCCTCTATTGAAGATTCTTTCGTAAATATTTTGTTCCATTTATTCCCTAGAACTCCCTCAATGAACATGTTCCTAACTAATATTAAATGAATGCTGAAAAATTCATAAAGGGGGGCCATAAAGATTTTATCTGCTATAGAAGGACCGTAGCGACGTAAATTCTTTATTAAATTCGACGCTTTATTCTGATTATGATCCGAAATCTCAGAAAACTAAGTTTTCCTTCGGCATGTTTATTCAGCAATCAAACCACTGGGTTTTCTTCGAACATATTCCTCACTTCATTCAAGTGTTTATAGCTGTCATAAACTACGTATTTTTAAACTTTTGAAATATTAGAATCTCTTTGAATTCGACAGATAAGTATTAGAAATATTTACGACGGGAATTTTCAAGCATTTCTAAATTTATATTTCTATCAAATACTCTGCTCTATTCAACAAAATTTTATATTTAGAAATTTAATACTATATGTATTGAAGTTCGGTGAACATTTATCTTTTTATTATAAGGTATTTCTTCATACTCACTTTCGGTTTTTTCCTTTTAAATTATAAAAGCCTTTACAGGAAAATTATTTTTATAATGTAAAAACTTAGCAATGAAAATCTAACCCCGGTTATTCGAATTCTTGTTATCAGTAGATAAGTTCAACCGAAAATGTTTTTATTGTTCTTTTTTAATTTTACATTTTGATTTCATTTATGTTTAATTATTTTACCTACACTTATTTGCTTTAATATTTTTACTTCCTCATATCATACAGGGTCGAGTCACATTATGGCGACCACCTCCTACTTTAGACGTCAACAGCGCGTAGTCAACAAAAGAAGGCACGTGCTGTGAGCTGGCTTGGTAGGTATATAAGGTGTGGTGTAGAAGGAGCGATTTATCAGATTTGGAAAAAGGGATGATTATCGGGTTTCGGGCCAAGGGTGGCAATATTTCCGAAATAGCGCAGTTTGTGAACTGTTCGCGTACTGATGTAGTTAAAGTGTATCGTCAATGGATAAATAGCACCATTGCGAATAAGCGACATGGAAGCTGCGGAACACCACGCGACATTGATGTAAGAGGTAAACTTCGGCTCAGAGGGCTGATCGCCGTGCTACAGTGGGGTCGCCGTGCTACAGTCCGGTAGCTCACTGGCCGAATGAACCAGAGAACTACCGGAAGTATGTCCCAAACGACAGTTCAACGAACTCTGCTGCATATGGGTACAGTGTCTAGAGCTAATTCATTCTAGGCACTGTAATATGGGCCTCCGAAGCAGACGGGTGGTCACAGCAAATGAAGATGCATCGGCAGAAAAGGTTTACATTTGCACGGCAGTATTGGAATTAGACCTTCGCTGATTGGCAAAATATTGCCTTCTCCGATGAGTCACGTTTTCTGCTTCATCGAATGGATGAACGTTGGCGTATAAGGCGTGAAAGATCGGAGAAAACACTCATCAACTAGTGCTTGAAGAACACAAGGCGATGGGAGGCAGCTATATGATCTGAGAAATGATTTCATGATATTCTCTAGATCCTCTTATATCTGTGGAAGGCATTATGAACCGAATTCGTTATGAATCCACCGTTGCAGATCACGTACAGCCATACATGCTGATTGTCTTCCCTGGGGCGGATGGGATCTACCAGCACGACAATACGACGTGTCACACAGCGAGAACTGTCCGAGAGTGGTTGAAGGAGCACGATGAAGACGTCAAGTACTTCCCTGGCCCTTAATCCCCAGACTTCAACCCAATCGAGCATCTATGGGACCACCTCGACCGAGTTGTTCGCTTTATGAATTTTCCACCATGCACCCTCCAGCAGCTGTTAGATGCACTGCAGTCGGCATGGCTTCACATACCTGTGAACATCTTCCAGCACCTTATTGAGTCACTTTCAGCCCGTCTAGATGCTGTCCGCACTGCACACGGCGGTTTCTCTGTATAGTGGTGGTCACAATAATATGACTCAACTGTATAGACAAAGTATTGTTTTCACGAAAATTTTCGATTTCGAAATTTTGATGCCAATATAAGTTTTAGGACCTCCTGAACACGTTTTAACTATTTTTAGAGTGATGTCAGTCTGTCTGGTGGTCTATTTCTTATGTACACTATTGCTGCCACAAATATTAATGGGTTTTCGCGAAATTTTATATCCGGGTTTGCTAGAACTAGATAGAATGTTTTGTAAATTCGAGTGAAAACGTCGACATTTTATATTTTCTTAACATGCCAGCAACTTATATTTTCTTAATAAAAGTTGACATAATCATGAAAAAATATAGGTTATTTATAGCTCAATGATCACGAAACTTAACCATTGTAGTAAAAAATAGCAGTGTTACACTTTTTGTGTTCGTGACGTCATTAGTCCCCTAGCGGGTGCCAAGTTAAGCAGGATACATTGTCAAGCTTAATATCAATCGAAAGATATTTTCAAGCCATTTAAAATGACGAATAATATGCCATAATTATGTGCATTTGGATCAATGGTACAACAGATTTTCAAGTTATTTCATGCAAAATTTGAAGAAAAAAAATCATATCTACTTACAAGTTGGTTTTGGTACGAGGAGGTCGAGCTGAGCCACACTTCAGTTACATAATATTGAAAATATTGTTGGACGTGCATTGATGAAAATAACTGATTAAAGTAAATAGGAGAAATACTAATATGTGATATAGTAGCGATTTTAATGAAATATATAAGATATGTAGTAAGAAGTAATGAACTACATAGAGGATCACTGTGTATACACAATCACTTTATTTTTATACAAATTATATATTTTCCTTCTGATTCTCAATTTGGCATCGCTTTAAAGATGCCTTGCAACGCCACTTCTCAAACAATACCACATTAGAAACTGTTGCATTAACTTGTACTTTAATATGCTGTGCATAAGCAGGCAGCATAAGCCGGATTGTCAGAGCCATTGGCTTCCTTATGCGTTTTTATGAGCGGTGCGTTGAATATACGGTCAATTGTGATTCTCATATTTTTATTTTCTCTGCAATAGATGGTAATGTATAGGGAAAGTATTGGAATCATGCCGAAACTCGCAAATCGAGTTTTCGCCGGATCTACACGTTTTGAGACATCTAAAATACGAAAAAACTATTTTCAGCCTGACGTCTGTGTGTGTGTGTGTGTGTGTCTGACTAACTGTACAATGTATGTATCCACTCTAACTCAAAAACTAACAGACCGAATTTCATAAAATTTGGTAGGTAACTCCCTTGTGGATGACCCTGGTGCTGATTAGATTTTGGTACTACATTAGGGAATAAAAGAACCTGCCTTTTTTGCAAAATGGCCAGCAAAAATTGCCTGTATCCACATTAGCTGTAAAACTCACAGACCAAATTTTACAAATTTGTTAGATTAGTCACGTATGGGATACCCTGATGTTGAATATAGATTTTGGTATGATTCGGAAAAATATAACCTGCCATTTCTTGTGCAAAATGGCCGCAAAAATCGTCAAAATCTACAATAAAAGATTATGTATGATTAGATGTATAAATTAAATGCTTGTTCTATACGTACTTTTTGACGGTGAAAAGAATAAGATGAACCTCATTACACTAGAACTAGCCGTTCTCGAGATATATTAGTCTTTTTGCATTTTTGATACTCCATCTTTGAAAATAAGTCCAGTTACCAAATGAGAACAAAAATTGAATCAAATGTGCAAATTCAGCGTAATTTTAAATAATTATGGGTGTTATTTTGTGCAATTAAACTCAATTTAATGAATTATTGAAGAAATAAAGATAATGTGAATATGAGTCTGCAAGGAAAGTAGACTGTCCACATCATATTTTGCGTCCACATCATATGTGCTGTCCACATCATATTTTTATATACTAGAAGGTATGACGATATATGACGAAATTCAAAATTTGCAAAACATTACCTTGCATGTAGCGTTATATTTATCAATTTGGCGTTATTTCCGTCAATTCGGTAACATTTAAAAATGTCGTCAAGTTGGCAATAACTCTCCAAATTTGTCACCAAATTTATTATCAAGCGTTACTGATGGACGGAGGAATAGGTTATTCTTATAGTTATATTCTTATATTATTTCCAAGATCTTTTAATTTTTTCATTAATTTTCATTCATAAATTGTTATTTTCATTGACTGTGCAATTAAACTCAATTTAATGAATTATTGAAGAAATAAAGAGAATGTGAATATGAGTCTGCAGTGAAAGTTATCTGCTGCCCACATCAGCTTTTTATTTTCCCTGCAATACATGTATTAGGAATGTATTGGGAAAGTATTGGAATCACGCCGAAAATCACAACTCGAATTTTCGACGGATCTACACGTTTCGAGACCTCTAAAATACGAAAAAAGCATTTTGTGACTTCTAGAACACGAAGAAAATATTTTTATCGTGACGTCTGTGTGTGTCCGTTTGTGTGTCTGTCTATGCAATGTATGTATCCACTTTAACTCAAAAACTAATAAACCACATTTCATAAACTTTGGTAGGTAAGTCACCTGTGTGTGACACTGGTGCTGATTAGTTTTTGGTACGATTCGGTAAAAAAGAACCCGCATTTTTTTTGCGAAAAGGCCCGCAAAAATCCCTTGTATGCACCCTAGCTAGAGAACTAATTGACCAAATTTAACAAAATTTGGTAGACAAGGCACCTGTGAGATGTCCTGGTCCTGATTAGATTTTGATACGATTCTGTGAAGACAAACCCGCCTTTTCTACGAAATGGCCCGCAAAAGTCGCAAAATCTAAAATAAAAGACTACATATGCTCAAATGTATGAAGTAAATGCTTATTTTATACATAATTTTAGACGACTAATAGAATAAGACCCACCTCATTACTTTAAAATGAACCGTTCTCGAGATATTATTTAAATGTTTAATTTTGAGGAAATGAGGACGATTTTCACTGTAGTTAAAAAATTATTTAATAAAATTTCTTAAAACTCTGTAGTCAAGTCCCCTGATGGTTATCCTGATGCTGATTAGATACTGATATGATTTAGAAAAGTATGACTGATTCATTTTTGCGAAATGGCCCGCAAAGATAGTGAAAATCTGAAATAAATGGCTAAAATGAATACATATGTATATGTTGAAATAAAGTGATTAAGTACTTGTTCTTCAGGTAAATTTTGACAACTAAGCGGATAAGACTAACCCCATGACTGTAGGATGAACCGCTCTCGAGATATTTTTATTTTTTATTTTGGGGATCTGAAGAATGTAAAGTGAATTATGTTGCCGATTTTAACGAGGATGCAATAAAAAGGCAAATTAGATATAATATCGGAAACGTATCCATTTTATTTTCAGCAATTAAATTCAATTTAGTGCACAATGAAATAAAAAATGACAAAATGAATTTGGCTCTGCAGGGAAAGTCATGTGCTGCTCACATCAGATTTTTTTTTAGAAATGGTGAAAAACTAATAGACCAAATTTCACAAAATTTGGTAGATAAATCACTTGCGAATTAGTATGGTGCTGATTAGATTTTGGTACGATTCGAAAAAAAGAATCTTCTTGTTTTTGCGAAATGGCTGGCAAAAATCGTCAAAATCCAAAATTAAAAACTACGTATGCTCAAATATATCAATTAAATGCTTATTTTATTTGTAATTTTTGAGGATGAAAAGAATAAGGCTAACCCAATTTATCTAGGTCTAGCCGTTATCGAAAAATTTCGGTTTTTTTGCACTTTCGCTACGCCACCTTTGAAAATAAGTCTAATTAACCACTGAAAACGAGAATTGAATTTAAAGTGCAAATTCAGTGTAATTTAAAATAATTATGGCTTTTTTTGTGTGTGCAATTAAACTCAATATAATGAATTATTTAAGAAATAAAGAGAATGTGAATATGAGTTTGCGGGGAAAGTCATGTGATATCCACATCAGATTTTTTATATACTAGGAGGTATGCTCGTCATATGACGAAATTCAAAATTTGTAAAACATTACCTTACATGTAGCGTTACTTTTATCAATTTGGCATTATTTCTGTCAATTCGGTAACATTTAAAAATGCCGTCAAGTTGCGACACCTCGCCAAATTTGTCACCAAATTTTTTATGAAGCGTTACTGACTGGCGGAGGAATATGTTATTCTTATATATATATTCTTACATTATTTCCAAGATATCAAATTTTCATTCATAAATCTTTATTTTCATTGATTTAGGGTCATTTTTATCAATGTGGCGATATGTTCGTCAATTTGGCAATATTTATAAAAAGTCGCCAAGTTGGGGAAAATTCGCCAAATTTATCGCCAAAATGTCGCTCAGCGTTGCAGATGGAGAAGTAGGTTATTCGTATAGTAAATAACTGATTGTTGGCGAATTGTTAGACGTAAAATAATAAACTTTTACCTGAAGTATCTATTTATTCTTTTGTAAATGGAACAAACTAGATCCACACGAATGATGTTAACAAATTTGTTGCATAATATTGCATATGAAAAATGAACACATCACACAATAGTCAATACTTTTTAATATCTGATTTTTGATAAATTTATTTGAAAAATGTGCAATATCTCTCAGAAACGGTTCATGTAGCGTTTTAAAGTTCGTTAATCAATTCCTAATGAAAAATCATATAAGAAATGATTATTTACGTAATATTATTGAAAATTCTGATTTGATGAGTTTTCACAAGTTTATTAAACAATTCCTCCGAAGTCGTCCGGACATTCTATTGAGTTTAAAATCAATAGGCTTCCAGTATTCACTGATTGTAATTCTTGTAACAAATTTCGTTTGAAACGCTCCATTCCGTCGTCTTCACAGAGTCACACACACACGCGCACACACCAACATCACCTCAAAAAATGGTTGATTTGAGCTTAGGGATGCTGAAACGTGCTCTTCCGTTGAAAACGCGACTTCTAATTTTCAACCTCGTCACAATACTTTCACAATTAAGGAAAATAATAAATAAATTAGTAAATAAATTTAATTTACTATACTGAAATTCTTAGACTTACTAATTGAAACATTTAGGATTGATCTTTGATCACTGGATATCTCCCTCATCTAAATGAGATAAAGAACAAAGTCGCCAACTTCCATCATAAACTAGCGAGATTTTCTAGAACGACCTGGGGAAATCAAACCTGAGAATATATATATCTCAAGGCAACCGAAAAATTCATAAACTGTGGCGCCGAAGTACTGCACAGGGATATTAGAAGAATAAATGATAAATTACGCATTAAAGAGTAGCTTCAAAGCGGGAGTGGCTCGTAGTCAAAAATTGTTTGAGAACCAGTGCTCTACTGTATTCATATACGCAATGCATCATACATTATTCTTAATGGCAAAAATATCCCTGAATAAAATCTCTTGACCGTCATTGCATCGTGAGCCTATGCCGAATTCGCAAAAATGTCTCCTATGTATTATCATCCAGTTTTATCTTTTTTGTGATATGTCACAAATTTACATTTCTAATTTGATATATGGCCTCCATTCACAATGTTCAATTTTCAATTAAATATAACTCGCTCAATTTTAAAGATACCGATATGCGTTTTTTTTAATGATCTTGTTGCATTAAAAATAAAAATTTTCTGATTGACTAAATTTGTCTAAGGCGGTTGTATAAAAATGTAAATAGTGAAACTTTTTGAAAATTGATGGGAGGACTATTTCATTAATGTAGCCTTATTTTCTACCTTACTTTCAACATTTTTGCAATTTACGTTGCTCACTTATCTCCAACAGGTAAAGAATTAAAGCGCTTTTCAATCTTTCTGGGACACCCTGTATATATATATATATATATATATATATATATATATATATATATATATATATATATATATATATATATATATATATATATATATATATTTATATATATATATATATATATATACATATATATATATATATATATATATATATATATATATTTATATATATATATATATATATATATATATATATATATATATATACATATATATATATATATATATATATATATATATATATATATATATATATATAGTATATATATATGTAGTATATATATATATATATATATATATAGTATACATAGTGTATATATTACATTGGCTTCCAAAAGTTAAGCACGGACGGTAAAATTAACAAAAATAGAAAAGTAAAGCTTTGATTAACTCAAAATGTACGTGAAGGTAGTAAATGCGTTTATGCATTACAGAAAACAAGAATTATGTACAAAGATAAATAAATATTTACTTTTCGTAAGTTATATGATGACGTCACATTTGGGTCATCAACAAAATTATTTTTAAAGGCAAACAAACCAAACAAAACTTACATTAATATGTTATGTGACCACCCGGACCTTCACACAAACTTTACGACGATTTTCCATGCTTTCAATGGCGTGATCGACCATCGCAGATGCGAGCAATGACCATTCCTCCAATAGGGCAGTTTCCAACTCTCTGAGACTGGCTGGAGGAGGTAAACGTGCAGAGACAGCACGCCCGAGGGCATCCCAAAGGTTTTCAATGGGATTAAGGTCTGGGAATACGCTGGCCACTCCATACGAGAAATGCCCTCACTTTCCAGGTATTTATTTGTCAATGATGTTGGCTCTATAGGGACGGGCATTATCTTTCAAAAGAAGGAAATCAAGATCAACTTCTGCAGAGTAGAGTCTCGCAATGGGGTCTAGGACTTCATTCCGATACCGCGCAGCAATCACAGAACCGCCTTTAAAGATGTGCAGCTCTGTGCGATATCCCCATTGAAATTCCAGCCCACACCATGACACTGCCACCTCTGAATGCATGATGTTTGATGATGTTCGTGGCCTTATTGTGTGTGCCTCGTTTTCTCCACACCCTTGCATTCTTATCATCTGATTCCAGGGTAAATTTGGGCTCGTCTGAGAACAGGACTGTTACGAACCCCTCTCTGTCCATGTCAAGAAGACTAGTAAAGGTTATTCTCAACCTGCCATCTTACTTCTCCGAGAGCTGTGCAGCTGGACACGCAATTTGATACTGCGGACTACGGGGGGGGGGGGTCAAGGGCCAGAAATTGGAGGGGAGAGAAATGGCGGTTGGAAGAAGGACTTGCTTCCTGGACTCTGATCTGAACGGACGTTTGGACTCGCGGAGTCCGGGATATGATGCATGAATCGAATAATCTGTGAAGATGTGTATATATATGTGTAAATAGTCCAATCAATAAATATGTCTTGTGATTATTATAAAGTGTTTGCAGAAGCTTAGAACACGAACCACCGAATGGGCTCTAGGCGATAAGCATTTGGAAATGAGAGCCGAGTTCGGTACGCTGTCGCAGCCGACATAGATAAATGCTAAGCAAATGGAAAGGTGGAAAACGCTTTGAAATAAATTGGATAATGGAATTGGCTTTGGAATAAATTGGATCGGAGTGAGTCATATGGGACTAATTTATGTGTGTGTTTAATGTACGTAATAGACTATCAGTATAGCCTGTGACAAAGACCCCAACCCATAAGAAAGTATGATGACATTTGGTACAGAAGAAGAGGCAAGTGGAAATTTTCACATTTGGGGATGCTCTCTGTGTTAGGGCGGATTTTAAATTAAATTGTAAAATTAGTAATGAGTTTAAAGTGGGTCATTTGGTTTGTGGGGAGTAAATTATTGATGGGAGTAAATTATGACTTTTAAAGTTTGCTAATAAATAACGGAAATTCCTAGATGAGCATTGACAGAAGTAATATATGGATAAAAATTTTACTTCAATATACAAATGTGTTTAAATGTTGGTTTGATAAGAAATGATAGTAAATTGTTACATGAAATTGTGTTACATTTAATATTGATGAGAAATTTGTATGTGGAAATATAAATAATATTATGTGTAGGGTTTGTTAATATGAAGATAATTTTAAATGATTTTGTTCCTAAGGTATTTGGTTTTGTATAAATGAGAAACGTTGTGTTAAATTTAAGACTGGGGATAAATAATAGTGGTAACGAGAAACAATTTCACTGTGAAGAAAAATGATATTAATGGGGAAAATGCTATGCCAAGTAATGGCTATGAGCAGAATTTATAATCAAAGAAAAATATTGGGGTAATATGCTATGCTATATGTGATTGATAAATGTGATTTGATATGTGTATACATTATGTATTTTGGAGCAAGGGGAAAATGCAATGTTGTGTATTAAAAGGGTGCTAAAATTAGGGTGAGCTATTATTGTTTAGGTAATCTTCGGTTTTCACGGCAGTGGTTAGGATGGCGTATTTATTGGAAGAGAAGAAAATTGATCTTGTGAGGCTCTGTTATGAAATAGGCGAGACGGCGGATTCTGTGTGAGGTGGTAGAATTAAACAATATAATTTGCGGGAGCAAGGAGTATGAGGAAGAAGCGCTAAGGAATATATTGTATTCTATTAGGGAAGAGAGAGAAGAGAATGAAGAACGGGATAGAGAGAATAAAGAGTGGGAGAAAAAAGAATTAAAGTGCGATAAAAAGTTGAGAGAGTTGGAGAGAAAGGAGCAGCAAAGGAGGGAAAGCGAGATCAAATGGTTAATGTGGGAACTGGGAATGAATGAACCAGGATAAGAATAGTGGAACCCAAATTGCACGGAATACCATTACCCAGAACTATAGCGGCCGAATTACCACAGCAGTGAAAAAGGTGCATAAGAACACAGTGTTGTGCTTCGCATGTAAAAAGTTAGGGCATAATAGGTATGAATGCCCAGAAATATGTAGTGCCCGAAAAAGTACAAACTTAATTCGGAAAAGTCGCGAAAAGCTCAGTTTGGAATATATGAGGAGACTTGGGAAAAAACAGAATTGCCAAGCCTAGATATTCAAACAGGGGCGAAAAGCGTTGATAAAATTAAGCTGCCTTTTCGGGTATCCGATATCCCGAGTCTCATAATAGAAAGCGATAATTCGGTTATGGAAAATGGGGGTTGTTGAAACCCAGACCGTCCGACCTACCAGAAAGGTGTAAGGTAACTGTTTGGACGGTCGGCGGAAAATGGGGGTGGAAAATCTCAGAGAGAGGGGTTTCCCGTGGACTCAAAGTTTCGGAGAAAAAGAGAAAAGATGCGAAGGGAGAGAATGAATACAATGTCGCGAGTGGATCTTGCGCTGACGAAAGCAAAGTTGGGGGGAGTCGAGAGCTCAAAGTTGTCTCTGAAGGGAAAGGGGGCGATCGAGAAGGCGACCTCAAATTCCGAGTCCGATAGTGCGCAGTATATTATGGACGGTAAGGAAGGGGCTAAGAAAGACCATCCTGGGGTCCCAATACCTGTGAGTCCAATTATTATCGAAAAGGAAAATGTTACGAGTAGTTTAGAGACATTGGGGATCTTGAAGAATTCGAAAAAAATGGACAAGAGTCGAATTATGGACTGTGAGGGAAAGGAGACGGAGACAATGAACGAAAGATGGGGAACTGAAGAGTCAGTTATAGCCCAACTTCAGACAATAGGAACGGAAGGGAATGAAGTGTGCTTAGTTGGAAGTCATGAGAAGGCCATGTTAGTTAAAGTGGGAACAATGTTGGAAAGTAAATGTGAAGGAACAGGAATTATGGAAGTAGCCGTGGGTTCGGTCAGTGAGACGCAAAGGGCTGGTGGAGGTAGAAGCAAGTTGGAATTACTAGAATGGACTCCCGGGCAGGTGAAATGACGAAGGGGGATACTGGCTCTATAATGATATATTGTGTGTTCTTTGAATAAAGCTTTGAGCCAGTAACCTACAAATTTTAAAATTATGAAAAATCTATGTGAATTGTGCAGTGTATTTAATATAATTAAGGTATTTTTATATGTTAGTAATATTATAATGTGGTCAGAAGTAAAAATTGATAAAACTAATGAATTTTGTTTTACAGTATGATTTTGTTTTAAGTGCTAAATAGTATAAGTGGAAAATGGATAATTAGTGTTTTAGAGTAATTTAGTGTTTATTGTAATGTACTTTTGTGTGTGGAATTTAAATTTGGATAATTATTATGTAATGGTTCGATCCTGTCACTGGCTCACAGAGGAATTCTGGGTTGCAGAGAG
The DNA here is from genome assembly GCA_951213105.1 of Amaurobius ferox. Lineage (NCBI taxonomy): Eukaryota > Metazoa > Arthropoda > Arachnida > Araneae > Amaurobiidae > Amaurobius > Amaurobius ferox. The sequence continues at coordinate 38,585,012 of OX578142.1, forward strand.
CATAGCCTGTGTGTGGAAATTTCCACTATGGGGAGGAGGTACTGGTTATGGACTTTCCAGTCATCGTTGATCAACGGATCGACTGAAAAGTGGGGGGAAGGTGTTACGAACCCCTCTCTGTCCATGCCAAGAAGACTGGGAAAGGTTATTCTCGGCCTGCCATCTTACTTCTCCGAGAGCTGTGCAGCTGGACACGCAATTTGATACTGCGGACTGCGGGGCGTCAAGGGCCCGAAATTGGAGGGGAGGGCGATGGCGGTGGGAAGAAGACGGACTTGCTTGCTGGACTCTGATCTGAACGGACGTTCGGACTCGCGGAGTCCGGGATATGATGCATGAATCGAATAATCTGTGAAGATGTGTATATATGTGTAAATAGTCCAATCAATAAATATGTCTTGTGATTATAAAGTGTTTGCATAAGCTTAGAAAACGAACCACCAAATGGGCTCAAGGCGATAAGCATTTGGAAATGAGAGTCCAGTTCGTTACAAGGACATTGCACCAATCTAAGACAGTCCAATTGACATGTTGAAGACACCACTTTAATCTTGCCCCTCTGATTTGGATGGTTAGTGAAACATAAAAACGTGGTACTCGGGCGTACAGTCCATTCACGTGGAGCATTCGGCGCACAGTACTGGCAGATATTGTCTTACCAAGTGCCGCTGCAACCATGGATGTAATAGTTGTGGAGATCGCTCGTCGATTCCGCTTGGCTACTATAGCAATATACTGATCATCAGAGGGGGTGGTAATTCTTGGACGACAGGGCACAGGTCTCCGGACACCTGCTTGACTTGTTTGGAATTGTTTTCATAATCAAGAAATTACTGAATATTCAACTCAAAAAAAAATGACGACATCTTTGATTGACTGTCCTGTTTCAATGCGTTCAATAGCACGCAAGCGCCCACTATCTGTGATTCGTCTTCTTTCAGCCATAGAAACTCGAATATCATCAAAAATAATTCTACAAAAGTTATAAACACTTCGTATCAGCATTTAAATGCACTTCCTTAAACCCTTCAGGATGCTGGCGTCTTCAACGACTGCCCAATTAGCATATATCCAGACAGTCAATCGTGATAGGCTGTACCCTACGATATTTGCATACTGCCGTCCATATTCGCTGTGATTTTCAGCCACTCAAATTCAAATACGCTTTCAAAAAATGAAAATTTGCATTGCGTGCTTAACTTTTGGAAGTTAGTATATATATATATATATATCCTCTTAGCAGCAATAGCTGTCTTGCAGTGGCTATCGACCAAACAGAAAATGTACCCAGTGTTTCTCGGGATTTAAAACAGGGAATAATTGAATTCATTCATTCAATTTTTCAAAAGATGTAGTTGGGCACACGCGCGTTCAAAGCAAGAAATGTATATAGTTTTTAAAAATTCACGAAAATTCACAAAAATCGAATCTGTTGACAGTATGGATTTCGTTCAAAGATTGTTTGAAAAAGAATCTTTTCGATGGTGTTATAGTAGAAACTGCGATAATATATTTTTCATCGCTGTGGAAAGTATTTGTGCGATTGAGAACGTGCGAGGCGTGCATACAATTTCTAGTATTTATATATTGTGATAACTACAAAACCACTATATGAAAGGTATATTTGTGATTAAAAGTACTTTAAACATTCATTTATTTGATAATAATAAGTTAATTTACTTTTTATGATTTTCCTCTCTTTTAGATCCAAAACGTGTAACATCTCGTGAATGACTCTTGCTATTGCACGATATATGTTTTTATTTAATTTCTGCAGAAAGTATAAGTGTGGGAAGATGGGTGTTGGCGCAAGTGAAATATGCAGCTGCCAGTCCGTTGTTAATTATGGACAATAATTCGTAAAACAAAATTCCACAATATTCTGAATTACTTTTTGTTATTTTACTAATCATTTATTATTTTTAATAATTATTTATTAATTAATTTTCTCGGTGGTAGGTACCATGCTATTTGAACTAGGTAAGATGCGTATTTTTTGGCATTTAATTAAATTTAAATTAAATCCTATGTATTTATGATATAAAAAGTTGTTATTCGCCCGAATGTGTGTCACATACTTTTGTAGATAAAACAATCTCCGCTAGATAAAGATATCAGGTTTAGTCAACAATATATTAATTAAAGATTAGGGAAACTTATATTTTTATTAAATACTAGAAAATATATCTAGTGTTGCCCAGGATTTAAGATACTTCTGATTAAAATTACACCGGAACATATAAAGCATTTTCGGAAACCAAACTACGCTTTTATGATACTCCCATTTAGAAAAAAAAAAAAAAAATCTAATATGAAGCAGCACATGACTTTTCCTGTAGACTCAAATTCATTTTCTCCTTATATCATCAATAATTCTTTAAATTGAATTTAATTGCACTAAATAACGCTTATAATTAATTGAAATTACACTTTTAATTCAGCTTTCATTTTCATTTGGTAACTGAACTTATTCTCAAAACCGAGATAGCAAAAATGCAAAATAACTATAAAATCTCGAAAACGGCTAACCCTAGAGTGACGAGGTTGGTCTTATTCATTTTATTGTCAAAAATTAAGCATAAAACAAGCATTTAATTGATAAATTTGAGCATACGGTGTCTTTTATTTTAGATTTTGCGAGCCATTTCGTAAAAAAAAGACAGGCTCTTTTTCTTTTAATCGTACCAAAATCTAATCAGCACCAAGGTATCTCACAAGTGACTTATCCACCAAATTTAGTGAAATTTGATTAATAAGTTTTTTAAATAGAGTGGATACAGAGAATTTTTGAGGGTCATTTATAAAAAAAACAGGGTTCTTTTATTTCAAATTCTACCAAAAACTAACAAGTACCAGGGTCACACACGTGACTTACCTATCAAATTTTATGAAATTTGGTCCATTAGTTTTTGAGTTGGAGTTGATATATACATTGCACAGACAGATAGGCACACAGACGTCACGTTAAAAACAGATTTTTCGTATTCTAGCGGTCCCCAAACGTGTAGATGATAAAAGTACGTTTATATTTATCAAAATTTATCTACCAGAATTTAAGTAATCGGTTACAAATAATATCCATCAAGTATGATATATTGAAATAATTTCTAAAAATGTTATTACCGAGTCCAAAACTAAGTCACAACTCTCCATAGCAACGTCCAATGTGTGACGTCATGGGCATAGCTAGAGCTCCTATACTACAGGCTGACTTATCAAGCATATTGAAGCCCAGTAAGGTTTCTACAAATATATGGGTTACCATATTTGACGGTTTAACATATACTCCAAATATTGATTTTTACAGGTATTTGATAATGTTAACAAATATACAATTGAGCTATATTTTTATAAATATGAATTAGATTGGAGTAACACTTTTAATTACGCGATATTTATTAACAAGAATCAAAAATATGATTCTCACTCTATAAGCAGATTAATAAATAGATGGACATTTTTTTTCTTATTATTTTTTTGCAAAAATCCGGTCTTATTAAAATTTATGAAATACTTTGATGTATATTTCTATTTTACATCTGTTACAGTTCTAATATTATACAGAATAAAATATGGTCTTATTATGAGCTCAGAAAGACCTTGATTTATTTGAAATGCCTGTACTAAATAATGAAAAGTTGTTTTTAAAATATATATATTTATGATGATATATAGTAGTGTGCGAATTACCCGAGGGGGGGGGGGCACTTTAAAATAAAAATGTGTACTTAATTTTAAAGGTACTAAAATTTAAAGAGGGGCAATTTTGTTATAAACTTGTGGATGTATAGATTAGATAAATACAGCATTTAAAATCTTAATAATACTAATAAATTATATAAATATGTATTGTAAACGATATATTTTTTATGCCTAGTACAAAAGAATTGAAGTGCTTTAAAAGATAATATTGAGGTAATCGTCTAAACTGGATCCTCTAAACATAGCGCCTATGTTTACATCAATCATCGTCTTGGCGATGAAAATATCAGTGCCATTCCAAAGTAAATTCGAGTCTTTCAGACATAATTTCTATCTGTTTTTAGTAAAAAAATCCTATTTGATCATTCATTAACTTTTATGACAAATGCATTTCGATTTATTTACCATTTTAGCTTATGTTTACATAATTATTATAATATGGTAAGATTTCCGCTTGGCGACGGTTTGTTAATAGTAGGATTTAACAATTTTATGATTCATTATACTCTAAAAATGCAATAAAGGGTATAAAACTTGAAAGATATTGGTGTAACATGAATAAATCTTTAATATATATATAATTTGAAGCAATTATACTTTTAAATTTGGAAGAGAGAATAACACATTCAGGACTACAAATCACGTTTACTAAGATAAGACTATAACAAATAAATGTCAATAATAATACATACTATAGTTACCGAAATTATAAAATGAGTGTTTAAAATAAATACTTTATATAAAAATAGAAGTTTCAATTACGATATTGTAAAATTTAGCTTTCACAAGTATGCTCCTGTACCGGGTATCCAATGATTCTGTCGACTATTTATAAGCCATTTTTTATTCCCTCTTCATTTCTGGGAAAGCAAAATTATCTAAACCTTTTCTAGTATGTTTAGAGCAGTTTGGTGCAGAACGCCCACCAAAAATTATGTCAATAGTACTTCCTAAAGTGAAAATCCGAATAGAGCTAATGCTAATGGATTACGCTTTCGGCCTTGGTGGGCTTCAATATGCTTGACGAGTCAGCTCGTATATAGAGGAGCCTTAGGTATAGCAATCTCCAACCGGAGCATGAAGTGATTCGTCGGCGAAATCTAAAACATCATCTTTTACAATTTTGTAGAAAGTAAAATTCTAAAGTAATTAATTATTATTAAATAGAGTATTTCTATTTCCCCCCTAGAAGGCCCACCTCTTAGTCGTTTAAAAGCCTTTTATTACTCTCTCTTTCTGTCTCTTTTCTCTTCGTCTGGAGTTTAAAGGGAGGAACCTTCCTCTCCTGGGTACTCCACTAACCCCGTCCTTGAGTCCTTGAGTCCTAGAAGGCCCAGTGGCTGTTTGTATGTTTCTGTGGCTCTGTAGAGTTTTGAACTTTATATTGTTTAGTTATTTAAGTATACTATAAGTGTATGTGGCGATAAATAACATTTGCTTGCTGCTTGCTGATTCTTAAATTTAATTTAAATAATATTTACTGTTGTGATAACTAACCATTGTGTGTTGTCCAATGTTAACTACAAGTAAATTGCTTTATTATACATTCAATGAATTATTCAGCCTATCACAATGAAGAGGCATGATTTTACTCAAATTTAAATTTTATTATAAATATTACTCATGTTTAAATATTATCATGATTAAATCCACAATTAATATTCGACTTCGACTCAATTATTATTCGCCCCCCCCGGGGCGGGCCACCCAAGATGGTGGTTTCGGATGTTGGCTCTGTAGCCTTGATCCTCCAAACTGGGGGGCAAATTAATCCGGGGGTAATCAACCTCGCTGCTAAGGACTCACGGATGCAATTGCGGAAGTGACGAGGCAGTCCCCGGACTCTTCCAGGTGGCTGGATCACGGGACTGTGGCTATTTATGCCCTGAGCCCAGGTCTGGCCGGTGACCGGAGTCGGGCTCGGCGGGGACCTTCGGTCCCTGCCCGGTGAATGATTCTGCCTGTTTCGCGACCGAGGTTACGGCTTTGCTGGAATGAAGATGAAGTGGTTGCGCCTCGGTGCCCACTTTTAGCTATAAACCTTTACAGGTTAGCTGGGCCCGCAGGTATGTACTCAATTATTATTCGAGCCGTTCTCGAGATATTTTAGTTTTTTGCATTTTCGTTACGCCACCTTTGAAATATGTCCAGTTACCAAATGAGAACGAAAATTGAATCAAATATGCAAATTCAATGTAATTTTAAATAGTTTTGGGTGTTATTTTGTGCAATTAAACTCTATAATGAATTATTGAAGAAATAAAGAGAACGTGAATATGATTCTGCAGGGAAAGTCATGTGCTGCCCACATCAGATTTTTTTACTGGACTTAGAGTCAGATTTATTCTATAGAGCTAAAATGAAGACTGATATAAATTATTAATATGAATCTTATATTAGGTTTGTTGAGTTATCTCTGAAAAGCAATCCTAAGCATTTCTGGTTCTTCTATGAAATTAAAGATAAGATTTCGCTCAATACTGTGAATTTTAATAATACTTTGTATTCTACAGACAAAACCATTGCTAAAGCTTTTGTTGAGTTTTTTAGTTCCAATTTTACTGTCGGTACGTGTTTTAATACTGATATTATTCCTGCAGATTATCCTATGAGAGCGATTTCCAATGTGGTTAATGTTAATCATGTAACTGTGTATGATAATTTAGTTTGAACGGCAGGGAAGTGCCACCCAATTTAGACCGAAACCCCGTGGGTGAGGCATTCACGAGGACCGTACCCATCTTCCCTACCACTAATCTCTCGGAAGGATTTACGGAGCCACATGTTTAATGTGATAGATTTCGTGAACACAGCGACAGTTTGGGCAGAGGCGGGAATCGAACTCGGGTCGTCCGAGTGCAACCCTCTCGTGATAACCACTGGGCTGTCTTTCCCCTTATCTATCAGTTGTAATATTTTCCCGGATGAGTGGAAGAGGTCTCGAATTTTTCCTATTTTGAAGAAGGGTGACAAATGTCATATTGAAAATAACTGACCCATCTCTATTATTTCTCAGTTTGTTAAAGTTTTTGAATTTATTTTACTAAGTGCATTTGCAGCCTAGTTCGGTTTTTATTTCTATTATTAATCAGCAAGTTTTTATGAGTAGTAGGTCTACTGTCACTATTCTTCTTTAATTCGTATGTGATTGATGCACTGATTCGTAAGTGATTGAGGGGGTCAGTTAGATGTTGTTTACATTGATTTTTCTGCAGTTTTTGATTCGGTAAACCATGATATTTTGATTCATAAATTGAAGAGTACCGGTTTTTTTTCTGATTTGCTTATGTTATTAAAATCTAATTTAACATCTAGGTTTCCATGCGTTAATTATGGTTCTTGCAGGAGTAAAATATTTTCGACTACTTTTGGGGTGCCTCAGGTATCTGTTCTTGGTCCCTTGTTATTAATTATTTTTATTAAAGATATTACTGGTTGTTTTATAAATTGCCTATTTTATGCGATGATTCGAAAATTTTCTATCCGATTTTCGATGTATTAATGTTCAGTCTGAGTTACTTGTCTTTTATAAGTGGTGTAATGATAACCGTCTTTATCTCAATATTAGCAAATGTAGTATTTCAGTAAGTAAATACACTTTGTGCGAAGGTTAAGGAAAATTTGAGCAACGTATAAAGCACAAATAAAATTACACTGCAGCATAGAGGTGTATCGAAGATACGCTGGATCCCCCTTCGTCAAAGCAAGACAACAGTGACATTTCAGTGACATATATATGCATTATTTTGAAGATAAGCTTTTTGAAATTATGCAGTTTTTTTTAACTTTGACAGTTTTGTTCTTTTGGTTCACACATTTAATGCTATCAATGGTGTTTTGGATATTTTTAATTCCATTGTTCCTTGCATTCAGTTTACCTCTGAAATGGAAAAGAGCAATCGTCTTACGTTTTTGAATGTTTTGGTCACCCGCAACGATGATGAATTTCCCACAATGGTCTTTTGCAAACCTTTCTTGGTCTCTCTACCTCCACATAGAAATTCCTGCCATCCGCCTAAATTTGAATTGTCCACGTCCAATTTCCTACATCCACATAAAAATTCCTGCCATCCGCCTAAATTTGAATTGTTCACCTCCAGTCTCCTACCTGCACTTAAAAATTTCTGCCATCCACCCAAATTTGAATTGCCCATCTCCACTCTCCTACCTCCACATAAAAACTCCTGACATCCGCCTAAATTTGAATTGTCCACATCCACTCTCCTACCTCCTCTTAAAAATTCCTGTCATCCATCTAAATTTGAATTGTCCACCTCCACTCTCCTACCTCAACATAAAATTCCTGTCATCCGCCTAAATTTGAATTGTCCACCTCCACTCTCCTACCTACACATAAAAATTCCTGTCATCCGCCTAAATTTGAATTGTCCACCTCCACTCTCCTACTTCCACATAAAAATTTTTGCTATCTGCCTAAATTTGAATTGCCCATCTCCACTCTCCTACCTCTACATAAAAATTCCTGCCATCCGCCTAAATTTGAATTGCCCACCTCCACTCTCCTACCTCCACATAAAATTTCCTGCCATCCGCCTAAATTTGAATTGTCCACCTCTACGCTCCTACCTCCACATAAAAATTCCTGCCATCCACCTAAATTTGAATTGTCCACCTCTACGCTCCTACCTCCACATAAAAATTCCTGCCATCCGCCTAAATTTGAATTGTTCTCCTCCACTTTCCTACCTGCACTTAAATATTTCTGCCATCCACCTAAATTTGAATTGTTCACCTCCACTCTCCTACCTGCACTTAAATATTTCTGCTATCCACCTAAATTTGAATTGCCCACCTCCATTCTCCTACCTCCACATAAAAATTTCTGCCATCCGACTAAATTTGAATTGTCCACCTCCACTCTCCTACCTCCACATAAAAATTCATGCCATCCGCCTAAATTTGAATTGTCCGTCTCCCCTATCCTACCTCCACATAAAAATTCCTGTCATCCGTCTAAATTTGAATTGTCCACATCCACTCTCCTACTTTCACATAAAAATTCCAGCCATCTGCCTAAATTTGAATTGTCCATCTCCACTCTCCTACCTCTACATAAAAATTCCTACCATCTGCCTAAATTTGAATTGTCCACCATCACTCTCTTACCTTCACTTAAAAATTATTGCCATCCGCCTAAATTTGAATTGCCCACCTCCACTCTCCTACGTCCACATAAAAATTCCTGCTATCCTCCTAAATTTGAATTGTCCACGTCCAATTTCCTACATCCACATAAAAATTCCTGCCATCCGCTTAAATTTGAATTGTTCACCTCCACTCTCCTACCTCCACATAAAAATGCCTGCCATCCGCATAAATGTGAATTGTTCACCTTCACTCTCCTACCTGCACTTAAAAATTCCTGCCATCCGCCTAAATTTTAATTGTTCACCTCCACTCTCCTACCTCCACATAAAAATTCCTGCCATCCGCCTAAATTTGAATTGTCCATCTCCACTCTCCTACCTCTACATAAAAATTCCTACCATCCGCCTAAATTTGAATTGTCCACCATCACTCTCTTACCTTCACTTAAAAATTCCTACCATCCGCCTAAATTTGAATTGTCCACCATAATTCTCTTACCTTCACTTAAAAATTCTTGCCAGCCGCCTAAATTTGAATTGCCCACCTCCACTCTCCTACGTCCACATAAAAATTCCTGCCATCCTCCTAAATTTGAATTGCTCACCTCCACTCTCCTACCTGCACTTAAATATTTCTGCTATCCACCTAAATTTGAATTGCCCACCTCCACTCTCCTACCTCCACATAAAAATTCCGGCCATCCGCCTAAATTTGAATTGTTCACCTCCACTCTCCTACCTGCACTTAAATATTTCTGCCATCCACCTAAATTTGAATTGCCCACCTCCATTCTCCTACCTCCACATAAAAATTTCTGCCATCCGACTAAATTTGAATTGGCCACATCTACTCTCCTACCTCCACATAAAAATTCCTGCCATCCGCCTAAATTTGAATTGTCCACCTCCACTCTCCTGCCTCCACTTAAAAATTCCTACCATCCGCCTAAATTTGAATTGTCCACCATAATTCTCTTACCTTCACTTAAAAATTCTTGCCAGCCGCCTAAATTTGAATTGCCCACCTCCACTCTCCTACGTCCACATAAAAATTCCTGCCATCCTCCTAAATTTGAATTGCTCACCTCCACTCTCCTACCTGCACTTAAATATTTCTGCTATCCACCTAAATTTGAATTGCCCACCTCCACTCTCCTACCTCTACATAAAAATTCCTACCATCCGCCTAAATTTGAATTGTCCACCTCCACTCTCCTACCTCCACATAAAAATTCCTGCCGTCCGCCAAAATTTGATTTGTCCACCACCACTCTCTTACCTTCACTTAAAAATTCCTGCCATCCGCCTAACCAGAAAATTACTGCATTCCGTTGGTCCACCGTGTTTTGAACGTTTGTTCTACTATGATTTTGCTCAATTCTGAGATTAATTATTTAAAATATGTTGCTATCGATCATGATTTCTCTCAAAGTATTGTTTATAGTGAAATTCAAAAATTATTTAAACCTTCCTCTAAACTAATATCTGAGAAAGATTTCAATAACGCTATTATTTTAATATTTTTTCCTAAAATCTTTCATCAGATTGCTAAAATCCTTAATTGAAATTCAATATTGCATTCACACTTTCTAATAAACTCAGATTTTCTAATCTTAAAGATCCTTTAAAAATGTCTAATAGTTGTGGTATTTACAGTATTTCTTGTCAGTGTGGTCTTTCTTATATTGATCAAACTAAACGTACTAAGGAACATGCATATTTTGTATTAAGGAACATGAAAACTATGTCAAAAACTGGAATTTAATAAACCTTCAACTTTCAATTGCTCACTATTGCTACCAATTTGACCACCGTTTTGAGTTTTCTTCAAGGATCATACAAAAATGTACTCCGATCTATGGTTTTAACTTCTTTGAAGATTTCCATATCCAGAAAATTCTAGTAATTTAGTTAATGACCTTTACAGCACTCCATTTTTGTTTGTCGTCTGGCGAAGTGCGTTGTAACCCCACCCCCCCTCTTTTCTGTGTTCTATTCCTTTGGGGCTATAATGTATCGTTTTAACCTATTTTTCGTTTTATAGAATCTCTTTTATTCTTGTTCGGACTTGACTCGTCTTGTCGGGATATCCTGTTGTGATTTGTCGCATGTCAATCTCTTGTTTCTTCTTTCGGATTGACTATCATCATGCTACTTTCTGATTGGCTCTCTTTTAATCCAGGTCTTGGGTATGTAACTCCCTGTGTATCTTTCTTTGCACTCATTCCTCTTTTGGACTTCGAGTTTATTGGTTCTCTTGCATTAAGAGAATCCAATGAATTCCCGAAACAGCTATATGTGGCATTATCATTTTATTTGTGCTTATATACATTGCTCAATTTTTCCTTAAATGTAGTATTGTTTCTTTTACGTATAGAAAACTATCTATTTTATTATCTTATGGTATTAGTCAAAAACTTCTCTGTAGATCTTGGTGTTATTTATACTTCTAATTTCTCTTTTTCGCCTCATACTTCTGATATTTGTGTCAAATACTATAGGAACTTGGTTGCATAAAGAGGATTACTCAGAAATTTATAAATGTGAATACCGTTATTGTTCTCTTGAATGCCTTGATCAGGTCGAGGCTTGAATTGCCTCTATTATGTCTTTTCATGCTGTTCATGTAAACAATATTAAAATTACACCAAATAAATTTTTGATGTATTTATATTACACGAAAACGAGCACTTACTGTTATATTTTAAACCTTTCTTCGACATTTATTTAAAAGCTTACAGAACAGAGATTTTAATCCATTTTCTTTCTTCAAAAATGTGTTTAATAACAAATTTGAATTATTGCTTCCTTGAATGAAATCGGATTTCATGTTTCTCGGTAATCAGCTGGAACAATGAATTCACTGAAAGGAAATTTAACACTAATTTTGGTTATTAATGTGCCATAAATAACTTTCGTAAACTTTACACCAACTTTCCTGATAATCTTGATGTCTTTTATTCACCCGCAAATGCTTTCAAAATCATTTACTGTAGATATTTAGTATTTAAATGTATTTTGCAATATTTTAATCTGTATATTTTCGTATTGAATCTTATCATGCAAGCTGTTACTGTGACTTTATCCTGTAGCTTGCATTCTTTTAAATAAATAAATAAAAACGCGAAATAAAATATATTAGAATGCGAAAATTTACTCACATTTTTCTACCAAAGGACAGAATTGTTCAAATACGACGTAATAAAAGTTAGATAACTGAAATCACGCATATTTCGATGCATTTAGAAATTAATATATATTCTTTAATATATTCTTTAATATTCAGAAGTAAGTAGATTACAGAATCCATGAATATCCGCTCCTAAAAGATAACGTTATAGAAGAAGATGGGTAAATACGTCAATTTTAGTAGCATCAAATGACATAACAGCAGTTACAGATAAAACACTTACAATAAATCATTACATCATAACTACTAAAAAAATAAACACAGACAATGGAAAAAGATAAAGATGACAGTAAAAGCAGGTAAAAAAATAGTTATCAAAACGGAAATAATTCTCAACTTAAACTGAATTATAAGTAAATAACCAGTCTTTAATAGCCCTGGAAAAGGAACGATAGGTAACAATGCTTTTAAAATATTGCGACAGAAGATTGTAAAATCTAGGAGCTACAATTACAATAAATCATTACATACAAAACAATTACAATAAATCATTACATCATAACAACTAAAAAGATAAGCACAGACAATGGAAAAAGATAAATATGACAGCAAAAGCAGGTAAAAAAACAGTTATCAATATTGAAATAATTCTCAAACTGAATTATAAGTAAATAACCAGTCTTTAATAGCCCTGGAAAAGGAACGATAGGTAACAATGCTTTTAAAATATTGCGACAGAAGATTGTAAAATCTAGGAGCTACAATTACAATAAATCCTTACAATAAATTATTACATACAAAACAATTACAGTAAATAATTACATCATAACAACTAAAAAGATAAGCACAGACAATGGAAAAAGATAAAGATGACAGCAAAAGCAGGTAAAAAAATAGTTATCAATACTGAAATAATTCTCAACTTAAACTGAATTATAAGTAAATAACCAGTCTTTAATAGCCCTGGTAAAGGAACGATAGGTAACAATGCTTTTTAAAATATTGCGACTGAAGATTGTAAAATCTAGGAGCTAAAAAGAGATAAAATTTCTTAAACTTAGTAGAATTGGCTCATGGCGGTCTGATAATACCCCGCCTTAGCCCAAAGTTACTTTGACTACCACCGGCATTCTTATTTCTAATATAAAACACATTAAGAACTTTGTAAACATAAAGATGATTAATGAGATAATCACAGAATTGAGGAAAAAGGAAAAGATGGCGTCTGACGAGGTTTACATAAGATAATCCAAATAAATAATTTTTAAAGCAAAATAACAGGCCTAAGTGTATTCAGATAAGTCCCACCAAAACAGGTTAATACTGAATTCGAGAATAAATGAAGGAGTAATAAAGAAATTTAAGAACATCAGGAGGATAAAACTGACGTGGAAAATAAAATTTTCTGATATTTAACTTTAATTGTTTACTAAGACCAGTAATACGAGGCTGCAAAGATAGCAAGTCATCGATAGTAATACCAAGGTATTTAAAGCTACTCACTTGCTCAATAGCTTTACAATTGCAAGAACTATCTGGATAACAACAAATACGGTATTTTAACACAAAGCTAAATAAAGATTTTTTGTACGAGGCAAAACAAATAAGTCTAGATTTTTTTGACATTGAGAACAAAATTATTAGCACAGAACCATTGTCTAATAGTAGCCAGATCGTCTTCCATATTTCTCAAGCCATCAAGATTTGTAGGCCCATGATAAAGCAATATCATCAGCAAAAGCAGACAAAGTCCCATTAAAATTAAACAAACAGAGGTCATTATAAAAGATAGAAAACAAGATCGAACCCAGGACCGAAACCTAGAAAACACCCTGTTTAGTTAACTTTTTTTACTTATAGCAGAGCCAATTCTAACGGATTACTCATGCGCATTGAGATAAGATCTGAACCATTCCAGCGTAATGTCTCGAATACCAATCCTCTGCAATTTATACAGTAAGATATTAGGATCAACACAATCAAATGCTTTCTTGATATCCGAAAACACACCATAACCCTATTGCCAGCATTTAAACCTTCATTGATTTCACAAAGCTATTTCATTAAGGCATCTTCAGTACTTTTAATTTCACAAAACTCAAATTGGTAAGAACTAAAAAAAATTATGGAGTTCAAATACTTAATTAATATTTTCTTAATTATTTTTTCAATAGTTTTAGTAAAAATAGACAAAACGGAAATAAGCCTGTAATTATCGGGATTATTTTTGTAACATTTCTTATAAACTGGAATAATAACAGCAAATTTAAGTTAGTCACGAAATAAGCCCCTTTCAAAACTTAAATTAATGATATGAGAGAAAACATCACATATGAATGGGGAAATATTACGAACAACGGTAGAAGTAATGCTATCAAAGTCAGGCGAGCCAGATCGTGAAAAACTTCCCAAAGTACTCAAAACCTCATTTGGATCAGTAGATGGAATGAAAGAAGAGTCACTATTGTGCAGAGCATCACTTACATGCTTATTCCAAGTTTCATTGGCAAGATCATCGAGATGTTGGTTTAAGAAGTGACTGCTAAATCCCTCCGCAGTATCGGGATCTGATAATAGCATTTCGTCTTGGGAGATGGTAAGCGAGTGAATAGTCGTAAAACCAGCGCAGACCACCGAATTGTTAACAATGGTCCATTGCTTGCGAATATTTCCATTAGTACCAGATTAACAGATTAACCACCTATAGGCACTGACCCGAAGGTTTATAGTAATTACAGCCTATGGTGGAGGAATATCTGCCAAAACTAGAAAAGAGAACTTAATGCAAAGATAAAAATGATAAACAATTATATACAATATGTTTGTCCATACTAGATACAGATAGTATTTCACAAATATTTCATATCCATAAAAACTTATGTATAGAACTGTTTCAAATGGGAGCAAGGATATATACCAAAATATTTCTAAAATTGGTTATTACATATACAAAATGCCACGAATAATTTTCAGATATATATATATATTTATATATACAAACCTACTTATGCAAACATACATACAAAACTATATATACAACATATGCATACAAATCTCACAGATTACTATGGCTTTCAGTACTACATTGATACATACAATGATATTTGCAATTATTAAATCAAATGTGAATTTAAAAGTAATTTCATTGTAAATATAACAAAATTTACAAGTACGAAAAAAATGTAAATATGCAATAAACAGTGAGCGAATGTGTGGGAGTTGCCAGTAATAATTCACAAGATATGTTCGTTTTCCTCTAGGAATTGAATTATGGATTTTATTCTCTGTTTAGCCCATCTATTACCCATAAGGTTTTTGGCATATATTAGTATATGTTGTCTACTAGGCCTTTTAAGATGATAGTTCTTGGTAAGTTGGCAGTCAAATACGAAATGTTTTGGAGATCCAATTTATCACAAATACAGTTTTCGCTGTCTTTCTTTTGAATTTTGTAAAGATAGGTTGGGAAACAGCTGTGCCCAAAGAAAAACTGTACCAATTATCTGCTGCAAATCAGTATCTCCAGTAAATAGCCTTTGATAAAAGGCATTTTTACAATCTCTGACATCGCTAGTTAGCTGGTTACGAAAAAAATTAAGGAATTATATATACTACGCCTAATTAGTCAGTTGTCTATTTTGCTTAGTGAGTAATAACCATTTATCTAATTGTTATTAGATCTGCATGAAATGAAAGTTAATTTGGTACTTTGGTTTTGCATATTATTTAAGAAAAATGCCAAATATTAATGTACAATTCAAAGCCAGAAATATTATGCTAGAAATATTCGCCAATTTGGTGACTTTTTTAATGTTACCAAAATTACAAAAATTTCGCCAAATTGATAAAAATGACGCAAATGAGATGTAATGTTTCGCATATTCTGATTTCCGTCATTTGACGGGCATACATTCTAGTATATAAGAAATGCTCTTCTCTCCTTTTGTCTGTAACACTTGGTGATGCATTTGGCAAACTTGGTGAATAATCTAGCAAAGTATCGCTAACTTGGCGGTATTTCGCTCCAGATTGACGAAAATTACATCAAATTGCTAAAATGATGCTTAATTAATGAAAATGATGCTAAATTAATGAAAATGATACTAAATTAATGAAAATGATGCTAAGTTAATGAAAATGATGCCTAATTGATGAATTAATTATTAAAATATTTTAATATATCTGGACTATCGCTTACTGAGGATGCTATTAATATTGATAATTGTTAATTTAGAGTTGTGTGAAATATAAGTTAATTGGGTACATTGAAATATAGTATTACATGTTATCATCCGGAAAATCACCAAATGTACAATTTAACTTCAAAAACACAGTACCATGGATCTTATACATTATATTTTACTGTAAAAAGAGTAAATTCATTGCATTATATAAGGAAAGTCATGTGCTGCTCACATTAGATTTTTATTAATATCACCAACACTGAATAATAAATAATTTAAAACTCTAAAAATTTATTGCACGATAAACGCACATTAAATTTAAATTTGCTTTGAAGGGCTGGCTCAATGCATAGAACACAAATACAAGAGTACAAAATACGTAGAAGTAAAATGCTAAAATACAACAATTAAAACATTGTATAAACGTTAAAACATTGCATAAAAGTTAAAACATTAAAACTTAAATAAACAGCATTATGTAAACAATATAAAAGATTTATAACTCAGCCATGTTCATACAAAGCGAGATTAAATTTTCAGGTCAGTATAATAGTTCCTCCATTAAGGATAAAACAGAGTTTTGCTTTTATAAAATATTTGACATTTTACTTATATACACGAATCAGGCTTGCTTTTAAAATCCATTTTTACAATTATAAACCAATGTCTTATACTGTTCAGTAAAAAATCTTTATAATATTTTTATGCAGCGGCTTTAGCAAGTATTTCTCATTCAAAAGCACAGATGCTCAAACTGTTCCAAATATTACATACAAATATTTTTCTTGTTAGTCAACAGCAATATATAAAAGAAGTGTCGTTAAATCAAAACAAGCCTTCAGGAATAAAATATAATAGCTATACCATCAAAGGCAGAATCTAAAGTTAACTAGGATTTTTCACAACCAATAGACAGTAAGAATTTAGAGGATAATAGTCAGCGTTATTATGCACATAGAGATCAATACAGCATACAACTGTATACCAATTTGTGTATTATATGCTCACATTAATGTTAAACAAATTTCTTATTCGTTACAGAACGAATATTCTTATAAGTTACAAATAGTTTCAACAACATACTTACCTCCTCTATGACTCGTTCTATATTCTTAACAGCATATTCCTCTATTCCTCCTTGTGCAACGTTTCCCTTATTTTGGATAAAGACCCTTGTTTAACTTTCAAAACTGGTTGTAACTGTTAAATTTTTGTTTGATGTAGCTTACTAACATAGACTGGTATTCATATAATCAAATTGTTTACTATATTTCAATGACTGATGAGTTCAGTTACTTTTTATTTTTTCTTCGTCCTTTTTTTTTTCTCTTTTCTCTGAGTTGTGTTTGCCTGCGTATAAGTAGCTATTCTATTTGTAATCAAGGGATCCGGTTCTTGATGTTGTATTGCTTCAGACAAAACTTCAGACAAATCAACTGTTCTCATACCACTTGCTTCAAGTTCATGTTGGACATATGATTTCACTTTAGGTATTGCTTCAGTGCTTGTTCGCATAAATTCAGTTTGTGCAGTTAACGTATCAGGATTCATACGACTTACTTCAGGTGCTTGTTGGACATATGACTTCACTTTAGGTATTGCTCCAGTATCTGCTGGTACAAATTCGTTTTGCACAAGTTGCTTATCAGGACCCATACCACTTACTTCAGGTGCCTGTCGGACATATGACTTCACTTTAGGTATTGCACAAGTGCTTACTGGCACAAATTCCTTTTGTGCAGGCAGCTTACCAGGACTATCCATAATAAAATCTTCTTCAATTTTAGATTTAGTTAATGTTTCACCATTGTAGTTGCTTTCCTTATATGGATAATAACAAATATCCACGGGTATTTGAGACTGATAATATTCTTTAAGCATAGTATGTAGCAAAGCATCATCAAAGTTATTACCTTCTTCCTCAAAGTTATCACTTAAAGCAATAGTTCTTAGTGTATCGATTTCATTTTTATCCTCTGTCATATCTTTAAATAATTCGTTGCTTGCTGGTATAAATTCGTTTTGTGCAGGTACATTATCAGGAGCATCGATAATAAAATATTCATCCACTTTCAATTCAGGCAATGTATCACTACTGCGTTCGCCGCCTATATATGGTGGATATTCTTCAAGTATTTTTTGTATTGCAGCGGGATCCAATTTATTATACTTTTCTTCGAAGCTAGCAATCAGAATATTAGTTCTTGGTGTACCGCTTTCATCTTTATACTCTGTCATATCTTTAAATATTTCGGCATGTATATTTTCCATGCTTTCATCCAATGTTTCTGAAAATTTCAAAGAAGGCTCGTCTGTTTTTTCTGTAGAAATTAACTTAAAAGGCTGCTGGCGTGTAGAGAGTTTAGCTTTTAACGCGTCTGGCAATAAATTTGAGTTGATAATAAGATTTAGTCCATCTACTGAACAGGGAAAAAATTCTGTTACTTCTGGATATTCGTCTCCGACCGCACTTTCTATTATATCTGATCCAAATGAAATCTTAGAACATTCAGTCTCCTCACTATCCAAAGGTAAATTCTCAGAAGTTTTCTCTGAAATACTAATTTCGTCCTCTAGCATTGATAAATATGATATTATATCTGCATCACTAATGCCAGTTCTCAGTTCTCCTCCTGAATCAAGGACATCTTTACGGGGTGGTTGTTTCTTGGGATTTTTATTTGTAGAAACGTTTCTCCGTACAACTTTGTACCCAGTTATTATTTTTCTCGTATCTGAAGTTGGTAGAACAGTGTATGTAGCAGAGAGTTTATTTCTTAAGTCTCTTAAATATCTTACCTCTGGAATTTGTAAAATGTATTTATTCCTCTTAAGTCTATCATATCTCTCCATTTTTTCTATCGATATCATTAATGGTACGATCATGTCGTCAGGGCGGGATTCCTTAATTATCACATCTGACAGCTTTTTATAGCCGTGGGATAAAGGTTTAGAAACGTCATTAAGTTTCTCCCAACCACCTTGTTGATGGAAGTAATTGACATCTTTGTATTCTGTTAGACAATGCTCAGCTACTAAGACTAAATTATATCCTTCTTTGTATAAATACATAGCCATTTCAAATGCAAACGCTATCCACGTTAAAAAGTTATGAAAATAACCTTTTCCCTTCCTAACAGTGTAGGCCTTTAAACAACGTTCGAAGTTTTCAATATACTTCAAATGATGCAATGACTTCTTGAATTTATTTTTAAATGCTATTCTAAAGGTATAACCTAAAGCCATAATAGCATTTCCCATTTCAGTTGTGAACGAGCTGTGTGAAGCTATAATTTTGGCCGGGTATTCTGGATATGACGGATATGCATAAATCCCATCGACATGAGCATAATAACCGAGAAATGTATATACGTCTTCAGCGAATGCGATCTGTTCATCTAAAAATGTATTTTCTTTATAATCAACTGGCAAATCTTTCTGAGAAATACCCATAGCTGCTTCAAACCCTTCTCTGGAGCCATACAGCCATCGTAACAGCACGAGTGTTTACCTAAACTGAGCAACCTCGTACGTTGGTCGGGAATACTTGAAGCATCTGGCGCGTTGTGCCATAATCTTCAGTCTGTGTGATTGCGCGTCCTGGGTCTTTGGTACCAGTTGAGTTGTTATAGAGACGTGAAGAAAATCCATAGGACCGCCCACAAGTGGGCGGAGCGAAGGAGTCTGTTTTGCTTCAACTTATGAAAAGAGTAAATGCAACTGAAAAAGCTGTAGTTGATCAGTAGAATCAAGGTAACTTTCAAAGAAACTAACTTGCAGGACAAATAAGTTAATTTTGGGAGTCTTTAGGGGTTTTTAGATCAGAAATTAATTTAATTATTTGGAAGGTTTCCTTGAAGGGGGTCATCTTCTGCTTTTAAAATTTGCTTTATTCCACTAAGGAGAGATTGGATATCTGTGATGCTGAAATAATTTTCCATCTCGTTAAAAACTTTAGGAATTCAAGGAATAGGTTTTTTTCAATCCCTTTAAGAACTTTAGGAATTCAAGGAAGAGATTTGGGGGTTGTTGAATAGGTGTTTTTTCTGTTTCAGGTTGAGGATGGGCAAAGAGCTTTCAGGAACTTATCTGAACCGTCTCGGTACTTTGTATCGCTTCTTTAGCAGGGGCAGATTTAGAAATTTGAGAATTTTGAAGGGGGGGGGGGAGAGGGGAATTTCCATGCCTAGGTTTGGGGGCTGTTAGTTTTAGTTTTAGGGGGTTACGATCCAATTTCCTGGAACTTTTTACCGTTCCAGGGGTTTTATGGTCAGTGTCTTAAGTCAGCGGGTGAGCAATTGGCACATTTTGCTGGTGTATCTCGAGATTTTTTACATTCTCGCGTTAGATGGCTCTTTTCGCATTTTAGACATCTAGCTGGGAGGGTGCAATTCTCGGACGAATGATTATAGAGCTGACAATTATAACATATTTTGATTCCTTTGGATTTGAGCACTTGGATAACAACTTTCATGGAGAGGATGCTTTTGATGTGATAAATCCTCTCCCATTTCCCCGATGGCTATCAGATCAAGAAAATAGGGAGAGATGACCTATATCTTCGGATTCTTAGTTGGGATATTCCATTTATTTTAAAATCTTCAAGGGCAATTGTTTTTCTAGGGAGTCAATATTTGTATTTACAGGGAGTCTTTTAATAATATTTTTGGGTCTATCGTTTTTTAAATTAATTGAACTGAACGTAATTTTATTTTGGGTTAGGTGAACCTGAACACTCCTGTAATTCTCAACGAATCCAGGAATGATCCTGATTACCCTTCCCATTAGTAGACCTTGAATTTTAGAAGTTAGGGTTTCGTTCAAGTCATCAATGAGGGCTCCTCAATTATTTTTATGGAGGGGGGGGGGCATAATTTCTACTTGGCGGCTCTGGGCCCTGTAGTCTGTATCAAATTTACATCGAAATGTCTCTTCATGAATTCTAGAACTGTTTTGTTTTCGCGCATGGTCATACCGAATTTGAAGTCCCCAGTAATTATCATTGGCTTTGCAGAATAGCCAGTGCGGGCCACTTATTTCTACACATTCGCTCAGCACTGCTGACTGGTTCCTCTTGTTTTCTTTGGTGTTTTGCCTTATTTCTCCTCGCACCTGAATCTTATAGGATTTTGAATATTCTCTTTGAAAATATTTCGACATTTTGAAATGAATTCAAATTTTTGACATAACAAAATTATAAAATGTGTGATTTTTACTAATTAAATTACACTATTAATTTAAAACGAAAATTTTTGATAATGATTGATAAATTCTGATATCAGAGTTTTATTCCAGTTAAGGGAGGGGTGGGTGGGTGAGTGTTACAAATTATCAGTTCTCTACTATGAGTAGTGGGATTCGAGAAATCTTAGTGTCTGTGTGTTACTTTGATAAATCAAATAATTTTTCATTTATATCAATATGTAAATAGAATTAGATGGATACTGCAATATTAAATGTTTATAATGCCATTCATTATTTATTATTCGACGATTTTGTGAAGAAAAAATAGTTTGGATTAATTTAATTTTGTGCAATATTAGTTATGATTTTCTATATTTAAAAAAGTATTTTTATTGCCTCTTAAAATAAATGCTTCATATCAATATATCTAATGAACATTTTATATATCAGGTTTTATAAATAATTTTAAGTAAATATTTTATAATTTTTACATTTTATAACGTCAAAATTAAATTGGGGTAAATGAAAAGAAATTTTAAAATTCCAGATTTTAAAGTTTCAAAGTCCTATGTCATTTTTAAAATGTATATGCTTTGTTTTAAATATATTTAAAGTCAAATATAGATTGCTGCTATAGATAGTCAATAGATTGTTATCTGCAATGAGAGTGTCTTCCTTATAGATTTTATTATTAAAATAAACTTTGATTAAGGGAAAATTTCAATTCTAGTTAAATTACAAGAGAGATTAATCAAGCATAAAGCATTGATTACGAAACACTTTCCAACTGAGATGCAATTTGATTTACATTTAAAGTTGTTTCAAAAATTGCTATCGTCGAAATTAATATTAAAACTTCATTAAAAAGACAATGCTAGTTACACAACATGATCTTTATTTAAGTAAAGTCATCGAAAGTATAATTTATGAAGTATTTACGATGCAGTAAATATCACGTCAAAATTATAATGTTTCATTATTATAGAAACTATATCTTTTGATTATTTCATGTTAAATTAATTCTTCGAAATTGTTGTAACTATGACAAACCATTTAATTTTATAAATCGTCTGCATCTCTATGCAAAATCAATGTTCATTCATATCACTTATTTTCCAGACTGCACAGCTAAATAATTTTGCGTCAAAATAATTTCAACAATTCCTATACAACTCACTTTCAATCGCTTGATTTGTTTACATTATGTATGCTACAGTTCAGCCTCCAAATTATGCTTCGTTGTCGAAATAAAGAACGTTTAATGATCATTTAAAATAAAAAAATATTGTAATTGCATTGGCATATAATTTAAATGTATACAGATAATGCGCAAAAATAAAACGGTTTTATGCCGGATGCAACACTAAATATAAATTTTAAAGGTCTTTAAACATCTACGAAAAAAAACATCACAGCGGAAAAAAAAATGGAAGCTATATTTTATTTCGAAATGAGTCACGTTATCTCTTTATATAATGTGGGTATAATTATTATTTCAATTTTTATTTAAAAAACTGCTCAACATATTTAGGCTGAATTTTTTTTACATATTTTATGCTATAATTTGAATATTTTCTAAAATTTTCGAAACAATTTGTGAATTTTAATTTAGGATTCAATGTATATCATTTCTTCAACCTGGGATAAATCCGAAACTAATTGGGTGATATTATTCATTTTCATCCCCAAACATCCCACAGACCGTCTCAAACACTCAAAGTCATAACACTCAAACACTTAAAGTCATAAACACTTTTCAACTATGTTGGAAAGTGTTAATAAGGTAATTAAAGTGGTATCAGGTTTACTGCAATATTTAAGCATAAAATTAAAGACACAAATCATAGATAAAAAGGACATTTAATCAAATAAAAACTATCTTATAAGACGGACAAATATTAAAAGGCCAGAGCGCTTTCGGGCATCACCATACCCTTCATCAGTGGCTATATGAAAAATTATCGTGGAAATAAGCTTATACCAAATCGGCAGACAAAACTTGCATAAATCAGCTACGGAATAATGGTAATTAAAGGGTATTATAAACAAGCTATTAAAGATTAAACAATTACAAAATTACAATAAAAAGTGTTATAAACGGGAGATTTAAAATTTAAACAAGTAATAAATATAAACACAAAAGAAAAGACAAAGAAACATGCCTAAATTTCAGCCAAGTATAAATTACATTAAAATGAAATGTCACAAATAAGTGTTTAACACGCATAGGGTCGGGAATGAGTCGCCAAGCGTAACTTAAAATTTGCACAGAATCAAAATTACAAATGGAATCACGATACATACGTATAAATAAACAAGGAATCATAAAGAAGAATATTACAAGGGTTATTGCAACGAATTAAAAGGAAAGTTTTTTCAATAAAGGGTTAAAAGTTATCATTGACAACACATTGGGCAAGAGTCGTAAAAAGTTTACCATTCATCATGTCATGAGCATGTTCAGCTAAATGGATATCACCAACAGTACGTTTAGTACTACCAATATAAAACTTGAAGTCATTATCAGGAGTTAAAAGGGGTACAACGTACACCCCAGCATGACTCCGAAGTCAAGCAGCATCGGGCGCGGTTAGTACTTGGGTGGGTGACCACCTGGGAACACTGCGTGCTGTTGGCACATTTCGGGCGCGGTAGCCCGGTAGTTTGCGAGCTGGATTTGCACGCTGCCACAACTGCCGCCGTGTTCATGCGGAGTACGATCACGTTAAACATGTGGGTCCGTAAGTCCTTCCGTGAGGTTGGTGGTAGAGGAAGGAAGATACGGTCCCTGTGGATGCCTCCCCCACTGGGTTCCAGTCTAAATTGGGTAGCACTTCCCGGCCGTCCAAACGGTTACCTTACACCTTTCTGGTAGGTCGGACGGTCTGGGTCTCAAAAACAACCCCAACATGACTTTTAAAGTTATCTCTATCCCTAAATTTATCCGTACAAATGCGATTGAATAAGGTAGTAATATTCGAGTGAACAGGTTTAAATTTAAATTCATGGCAAAATTGAATGATGAGACGGAAGATCGTCGGATGATACGGAAAACTAGATTTATACGGCATAAAGTCAACAACAGCAACAAGTTTAGTATTACGTTGAATAAATTTATTCAACCTTATAAGAGATAATTTTATAAACTTCTGACATCGAAATCCATTTGAGGAATTGTCTATTTGACAATTTTACCTGTAGGAGGCTTGGCACCAGGTTCAACACATATACTTCATTTCATATTGAGGTCCTGGAACAGGACATGGAAAAATTTTTGAATAATGATTTATGGCCTGAGGGCTGTTTTGTTACTAAATTTTTTGGTAGACTCAATGATAAGCAGGTTTTTCAAGAAAATGAAATTAGCACTGATGGTAAGACCGGAGATTGACTGACCAATGTGTTTTCATGTGCCAGTAGATATGTCATTAAACGAGACGTTAAAATTTATTACCA
The DNA here is from genome assembly GCA_951213105.1 of Amaurobius ferox. NCBI lineage: Eukaryota > Metazoa > Arthropoda > Arachnida > Araneae > Amaurobiidae > Amaurobius > Amaurobius ferox. The sequence continues at coordinate 38,609,776 of OX578142.1, forward strand.
AAATGTGAGACGTCTCCGTACTAAAACTAACAGACTTTTCTTATCGACTCTGGCTCAAGATTATGATGTAATATGTCTAACAGAGACTTGGCTTAGTGAAAGCGTTGGAAGTGCTGAACTTCTTGATGATCGTTACACAGTTATTAGGAGAGATAGGACTAATACTGACAAGCGAGATCTGCATGGTGGTGGCGTATTGATTGTCCTCAAAACTGGCATTGTGTTCAGGGAACTTTCTCTGGGTGTAAATAAGAGTGAAACATTGATGTTAAAAATAGATCGGGCTTATGGCAAATATTTATTCCTTTGTGTTGACTATATTAAATCTGCCTCTAATTTCGTCGTATACGAGGAATTTTTTAATCTTTTTGATGTAAGTTATGATTTTTTTAATTGTAACATTATTGTTTTGGGTGATTTTAATTTACCAGGTATTGTTTGGCCTTTGGTCATGTTTGATGATTTCTGCTATACCAATATAGAGATGTTACTTATTAATTTCTTGAACATGTATAAACTGAATCAATTTAATATTGTTAAGATCGGCGGATTTTTTAAGTTTAGCATTAATAACCTCAATCGGGAATTTCTTAACCTGACTGCAGTCTATTTCGACAATACACTTCTGCATGGAACTAACATAATTGACATGATTGGCAAGAACAAGTTGCTTAGTCTTATCAGCTGATAAAATAACTAAGTCGGGATTAGATTTAAGTTTATTAAGTTCTGCCATTTCAATATGCAAAGAAACATCTAAACCAGTATTATTTCTATTTTTATTTTCACTTTTAAGTTTATTCTCATTTTGAAAATTAGTAATAGACCGATACATAATAAAACGGCCTCTATCCTTATGGCCTTGAGCCACGTGAAGAAGATCATCCTCCACAGGGGGAATTAAATTGATAACACTGGAATTAACAGGGGGATAAACAAATTTTGGGCCTCTCTCAAGGGCAATACGCTAAATGGAGGAAATAGCCTGAAAGGTACAATTCACAAAGAAATAGGCTTTTTAAGCTATGAAAAAAGGGTTAGGTTTAAGCGCAAGAAAGTTAAGATGAGAATATTTAAAAACAGGGTGCTGAGAAGATGACGGAACATCATTCATTGCAAAAGTAACTTGATTGGGAGTACAATTAGAATTGTGTAAAGGTTTGGATTTAGATATTTTACGAGGATTTTTAAACAATTTAAATCGGTTTGTCTAACTGGAAAGTTTTTTAGCATGCCGTATCTCTAAATTATTGTGGACGTGGATTAGACGTATACTACTCAAAAAATGAATCCATAATGGTTTGGTGGGAACAGGCAGCGAATTCACTGCGCCAAAAATAACAAGAACGTTCGCAAAAGTTGATATCAATACGCAATTCTCGAATAGCATTACAAAGCAGTTTAAATTCGGCTCGATGAATGATATTGTAATGCCAGAAATGTAAAATATTAAAGATTTGGAAGGATTAAGAAATGAGGGAGCAAGGAATGCGGGGGGAATGAATATCCCCACACTAAGCACAGTGGCGGTAACATACAGGTGGTCCCATGTCTTACATACCACGTCCCATGTCTACGGATCAGCCCTCATGTTTACATACCAGCACGTAGACCGTCCAACGGAAGGAAGGTATATATATGAGGTCAAGCTGGGGGTCAAGAGAGTTGCTTGTTGACCGGAGTTGGTCAGCAGTTGGAGTCCAGTCAGTCTGTGAAGTTGGACATTTTTGTAGAGCAAGGCAGAATAACAGTTTTGTAAATTGTGTGTGATAAGCTCTCAGATTCATCTGGTGTTGAGATGGTGAAAAACCCGAGGATTCTCCCAAGATGTGAAAGATTATTATCAGGTACATTTTTAATTATATGAGGATAATATCAAAATTGTGTTTTATTAAAAAAAGGCTAATTAATGCGTCCCCCCCAGTGTTCCAACCGAATATGACTAAGTCTGGCATTGCATCTCGCTAGTTAATTAATTAAGTGTCTGAAGAAGAATATATAGAATTTGTAATATTAAAAATAATGATGTAACATTGATGATGTGTGTTAAATAAATTGAAGACTGTTCTATTTACCCTTAGATCTTACTTTTGAATGTCTATAAGATACACACACACACACACACACACACACATATATATATATATATATATATTACTTAGTATCCTGTTATGCAAAATTTAGGTGGGTTTTGCGGCCACCAAAGCAATGTACTAACCCAAACTACTAATGGCTGTAGTTAATAAGTTAAATGATGTAGAGTTACCCCTTTTTTAAGATAAGTAATTAACTAAATCAACACGACACACAAAATAATCGGCGCAGATATGCTCATAAGAAACTTTATTAACAAGTTTTTTGATTTGGCAAGAAGGGGGAATAATATGAAACCGTTTACAATAAATTAATAAGTTAAGGACAAAGCAACTTGGTCAATTTAAGGTAAAAAAAACTCATTGCATGAAAAAGTCACATATGATTGCATGTTATGTAAAATGTGTAGCACAGTAACTGACAAAGAAGGGAAATAGTAATAAAATGACCCGTGAATCTAAAAATCAAAATTATCACAAAGATATAAATACTCATAGCACAATAATAAAACTTTATAAAACATGCCAATTGTAAAACTGTAAATTTTTTTAAAAATCAAAACATTAAAATCATTTAAATTGACACTACCTATTAAAATATTTAGAAAAACATTGATATTGTTAAAATCATAAATACATACTTCATAGCAGTTGTTTAAACTTGGAGATCCAGAAAACAAAAACCCCAATATTAAGTATATCCGCACATCAAACGATAAATCACAAACGTGAGAATGTTATTTAAAACCGTATAACATGATCATCATAATAGTCGTAGAAAAAGAGTCAAAAGTTAAAAGTCAAAATTAACACCCAGTAAGTTATTCACGATGCCCAATGGGACAAATTCAAATAACTGTTGAAAGACCACGATTTAAAACCACTTGAAAACTGCTTGTTCAAAGTACCGTGCATGTTTAACGACATCAGGTCACAGGTACATCTCTTTCGAAAAAACTTGATAAAAACTTGAAAGACTGGTCTTTTAATATTTGTAAGTCTTAAAGGATGTTTTTTATTTGATTAAATGACCTTTTTATCTATGATTTGTGTCTTTAATTTTATGCCTAAGTGTTACTAAGACTTTAGAAGTGGAAAAAAACTTACATTTAAATATTTTCGTTTATTAATGCTTTTGTAAATCAATATAGAATATACAGGTGCCCTGACATTACTCAGGTTGTACAAACAAATTATAAAAGCATTTGAAATCATATTTTACTTAAAAAAATTCTTAAAGTATTCCTAAGCCTATAAAAGTTTAAGAATCTATATTTCTGAAACAAATATAGATCAAACGTAGATCTATAAATCTAATGAGTAATATATTTGGGTTACATATATATCGCTACAGATCTGAATTCTTAATATTGAGTGTCAAAATGGAGGAGTAGATGAAGATATCATGAATTTCATAATTACATATTTATAAGAAATTAAAAAAATCATGATCTCAAAAATAACCACGCAATTTAAATATCAGATACTATTGGCAAGCTTTGCGTGTTAAGCTTTCATAATTTTCAGCCATATACCGTAAATATGGGGCAGTTTCCTTTAGAATGTTTTACCTAAAAACATTCATCTTGGCAGTTTGGCTATTCTTATTTAATAAAATATGCCCCTTCATTTCTTTATTACATTACTTTATAGAATATATTCCTAATTATTTAGACTTAAATAAGTTTGATGAAAATCATTTGCCCTCTTATTATAAAATATGACCGTTTTGTTTGAAAATAATTAAAGAATAAATTAATAATTCTCCTTTGTATAGCAGTATGATTTAATTTTACTTGAATTAACATGCAAGGAAAAATCATATAGCTAATGCAAATTTTAAAGGAACTGGTTTTTATTAATTTTCGCCAATTTTATATACTTCGAAATTTCACACAATAATCACTGTCTTCCGAAGACTATTGTGTAAAATCTTAGAACATATTGAAACTGTTTTTCAATGATAAAATAGAAAAAAATTAGCGCGCAATGGGGAGTTCAATTGAGAGTAGCCACTCAAGATCAAGACGACAATGTAATTAAACCCTCGTTTACTCGTCGTTAATGAAAATGCTATTCCGAAAAAATCTCCACTGTGGAAAGGGTGCAAGATGTCGAGACGACATGTTATAAGAGAAAGAATTCTAAAATGAGTCGTACTAACACTAACCCATAGCACACCTAACACAAACTCAGCAACCATTAAAGATTAAATTTTTAGAAGCATTTTTAGAAGAAAGGCATGAAACTGCTCATGGCGAAAGCGCAAATGAGGAACCGCTTTCGCCACCCAATATAACACAAGTTCTTGAAGATTTAGAAACCATGCAATATTACATTACTTCAGTTCAAGGTACTACAGGTAGTTAGTTCTAAATGTTTTAGAGACAAAAGGCAATTTAACAAGTCTACGTTTAGTCAAATTTCGACGAGCAGTTAGTATCATAATACATACGTAAACTTGTAATATTAAGGCTTGATATATTTTCATAAGCTTAAAAGAGTTAAAGTTAACTTAATTGAAATTAAAACAATTGCATATTCAGTAGTTTCTCTGGTTACTCCGTTCCGCTTAAGTCGTCACTACGCTTAAGTCATCGAAATCTCTTTGGTCCCTCGAGTGACGACTTATCGAGGTTTAACTGTATTTTATTACAGTGAAATAATCTTCTCCGTCCAAGAAGTGTTTATCCTGGTATTATCACGGTGAGCTGGATTTTCATTAATTGATGGAAGTGAACAAAATCACCGGACGTCTAACGGCTGTTTCGTACCTTCCGAAGTAATTGTGGATTTCTGGGAATAGTCGTTGCCGTTTCGTCTTCTCTTTCAGGGACTTATGAATCTGTTTTCGAGTAATCAAACTGATCACTATTTCGTTCCCGATTAACATCATGTCCAGGTAAGAACATTCAGTGCTCATTCGGGGACGGTGAGAGCCTTTCCTCATTATAGATGGCAGAAGAATTTTAGAATTTCAGAACTGAGTTTGTATAGAAGTTAAATCATAAAAATCTGATGTGAGCAGCAAATGATTTTCCCTGCTGACTTATATTTACGTTCTCTTTATTTTAATTACATTTAATTCACTTTTAATTCAATTTTCGTTCTCATTTGATAACTGGACTTATTTTCAAAGGTGGAGTAGAGAAAATACGAAAAAACTAAAATATCTCGAGAACGGCTAGTCCTAGTGCAATGGGGTTGGTCTTATTCTTCTCTTCGTTAAAAATTATGTATTAAACAAGCATTTAATGGAGATATTTGAGCATGCGTAGTTTTTAATTTTAGATTTTGGCGATTTTTGCAGGCCATTTCGCAAAAAAAGACGGAATCCCGAATCGTGCTCAAAACTAAGCAGCACCAGATTCACCCACAAGTGACTTACTTACCAAATTTTATGAAATTCGGTCCATTAGTTTTTGAGTTAGAGTGGATACAAAATCTGCACAGACAGAAGAATTTTAGAATTTTAGACAGACAGAAACACACACAGACGTCACGCTAAAAATAGTTTTTTCGTATTCTAGAGGTCTCGAAACGTGTAGATCCGTCGAAAACTCGAGTTGCGATTTTCGGCATGATTCCAATACTTTCTCTATACATTACCATGTATTGCAGAGAAAGTAAAATCAATATCTCGTAATTATGGATATTCGAGTATGGAGATTCTTATATTTATTCAATTTATCTACATGAATAAGAAATTGATATATAAATGTTCATTTGTTTAGAATTCTGACCCCTTTGGGTTTGCAGATCCCTAATTGTTTTTATTAACGTCAATTATACTTTCACTATTTTCTTAAAGTATTTTATGTCTTGTACGGCTGTAGTGGAGGAAGGAGAGTTCTGCGCCAGTTGCGGAATAATGCGGAATTCGGAATGGCCGTCATCTTGGATTCCGTAATCCTGAACGAGGGGGTAAAAGAGGGAAGCGGAATGATTTTTCTAGCTAAATAGGGATTTCTACTAATTATTAAAGGGATAGAAACGCATGCTGAAATGCATACAGCAAATTTTTAGGGGAACTTTGAGAATTTTTTAGCTACATAGGGATTTATACCAACTTTTAAGGGAATAGAAACACATACTGAAGGATATAGAGTGGAATTATTACTAACATCTAGCGGTAAAATGGGGAATTAGGATAATATTTTAAGGATGGTACTTTAGATTTTAAGGTAAACGACATGTTTAAAAACTTTAAAACGGGTGGATATGCAGATAGAGATGGCATTTGTGATACACATCATCCGCATATAGTAGCGAAAGTTGAACTAAGCAAGTTTTAAGAATAGAATTTTGATTTTTTCAGGTAAATGGGGGGAGGGGTTAGAAACTTCCGAATGGTTAGAAACCTGATATTAAGTTGGGATAGAATGACACCGTCACCGATGCTTATCGGGGAAAATGGGAATAAGGGTAACATTGATGTCCATGGATGCCAATGCCTTCAAAGGGAGATCGAACTTTTTGGGATAGGATATGTCAAATACCTGTCTTTTTGAGAGGTTCTTCGTTTGGGATTGACGCTGTACCACCCGTAAGCAAAAAGTTAAGGATGGGACTTTAGATTTTTAGGTAAATGATGTGTTTAAATACTTTTAAAGTGATGTAAATGCCTGCTAAGACGGTATGCGGGAATACACATAATCTATACATAGTAACGAAATAGGTGAGGCGAAGATAGCTTTATTAGAATAACACCTTAAATTTTTTCTAACTAAGTGCGATATAACAACGTTTAAAACGGACGAATACGCAGATTGAGACGGCATACGCGATATACATCACCGACACATAATAGTTAAATATAGAATTAGAAGTTTTTAAGGATGAAACTGATTTTTTTTTAGGTAAATTAGATGTTTAGGAACTTTTAAAGAACCTCGCGTCTCATAAGTCGGCGTAAGAAACGCCTCATAAGAAACCCCTCATAAGTCGGCATGAGATGAATTCATCACCGCCAGATAGCAGCGAAATGGGGTACTATGGATATTTTAAAGGTAGATCCTTAAAATATCTAATTAAATAACTTTTAAAGGGAGTAATAAATGCTTAATGGAGCGGTATGTGTAATGCGAATCGTCGGCACCTACCGATAGAAAGGGGGTACTAACGTAAATTTTAAAGATGAAACTTTAGATTTTTTAAAATATCTAAAGAAACTTTTTAAGGGTTTGCAACATAACAGTAGCAGTATATGCGATATGTACATACCGCAACATCAGTGCCATCTCGTGGTAGAAAGGAGAACTAGGGATATTTTTAAAGAAGGAACTTTAAATTTTTGTAATAAACGGGAGCACTCACTAACTTTGTAAAGTATAACAAAGTCCACATTATCAATTATTAATTAGATTTACACACATAGATTATTAAGAACCAAGTTTTTAAACTCTAGTTGTAGTTCAACAACAGATTATCACCATTGATAAGCTTTATACTGCATATCACAACTCATAGCGTTTTACGGATCGCTTCTTAGTACAAGATAGTACTAAGTTCGAGACAATGTATTTTCTAAAATACCTGAAAAATTGTCAACTATCGTATATTTGTATGCGATTCGTAAAACGCTATGAGTTATGATATGCAGTATAAAGATTATCAATCGTGATAATCTATTGGTTCACTACATCTAGATTTAAAAAACTTGGTTCTTAATATAATCCATGTGTGTAAATGTAATTAATAATTGATAATGTGGACTTTATTATACTTTTAAAAGTTAGTGAGTGCTCCCATTTATTAAAAAAAATTTAAAGTTCATTCTTTAAAAAATATCCCTAGTTTTCCTTTCTACCACGAGGTGGTACTGATGCTGCAGTATGTACATATCGCATATACCGCTACTGTTGTGTTGCAAACCCTTAAGAAGTGTCTTTAGATTGTTTAAAAACTCTCTTTAAAATTTACGTTAGTACCCCTTTCTATCGCTAGATGCCGGCGATTTGCATTAAACATACCTCTTCATTACACATTTTTTACTCCCTTTAAAAGTTATTTAGTTAGACATTTAAAGGATCTACGGTTAAAATATTCAGAGTACCCCATTTCGCTGCTATCTGGCGGTGATGAATTCATCTCATACCAACTTATTAGGCGTTTCTGGTTCTTTAAAAGTTTCAAAACATCTAATTTACCTGAAAAATTCAGGGTTTCATCCTTAGAAACGTATCTAATTCTATATTTAACTATTATGTGCAGGCCCGGCTCTAGGTTTTTTGCCGCCCCAAGCAGAAAGCAATGTGGCGGCCGCTCGCTTCCTGAAATTCATTTTTCTCTTAACCTTTATAAATGCAGTAGAATAGAGAAACACTGCTAAATCGCCACTTTTTAGTCAATTATGTTCGAAATGTTTCTCAAGTGAATGGATCTATCGTGGGTTTAAATATTCTGATTTTTTCCATTTTAAATTAAAAAAAATGTGCAATATCTCAAGAATGAAATATGTTAGAATCACATAAATGATGCTATTCAATTTTAGATTTAAAAAAATCTGTTGTCTAATACATGCCTTTACATATATATTAATAAATTTTATTATTAAAAGCTTTTATTTAACTCATCATGAATGTTGTGTCTGTGTCTGTTCCAACTTCTTTGACATTTCAACATACTTTCCTACGATCTAGAGAGCTGAAATTCGGTACACATAGTGGTCACATTTTAATCTTTTAAAGTTTGTTACATCCTCAAAAAATAGAACCGGTATTTTTTTCTACGAAATGGCCTACAAAATCCCATTGTAAGATATTTAAAAAAAGACTTCAAGGGCTGTACCGAAGATACGTTCGCAACGTAAAATACGTTTTATCACACGGGTGTTTGTAAATAAAGCAACAGTTTACATAAACATTTCATTTATTTCTACAAACTGCCAACAGTGGTCTAATAAGTTACAAAGTTAATTATTAGGAAATGTTAATTAAGTACCAGAATTAAAGAAATGAAACGTAGAAATTTGATTATTGCTTCATAAATTTTATCTTATCTCGCATTCCCCTCTTGAGCGCGTAACCCTCAAAACAGCGTACATCCTTGGCCTAACACTTGATACCACTGCCGTCCCTCTCCGACTATTACACGCCAAGCTATAATCTTTCAAAATCTCACTCTTTTTCGTCAAACCCGATTTGCCGACATAGCCCTCATACCAGGTGGCGACAAAGACGTTATCCTGCATCAAAAGAGTGCAATATTCAGCATCGCTATATATATATATATATATATAACACTGCCAAGTTTAACTGTATTAAGCTCAATGTTTTTTGTACTTTGCCGTAGAACTAAAATGATTTTTTTTTTAATTTAGAATTCTCATTTTTCAGATATTTCTTATGATTTGCCTCCATTGAAGCTGTTATGAATAAAATATTTTAGCCAAAAATCAAAGTTTCTATATTTATTCGTTTTAAAAAAGCAATTGTTTAAATTAAAACTTTCTTATAACTAGATATGGCTGAAAGTCAATAGGATTTTAATAATACCGATTTGGTATGCTTCTATTATGTAATTCGCTTCATTATTTCGAGATATGTATCTCTTCCTGTACGAAAGCAAAATTTTCTAATATCCCTAGAACAACTAGTGATAACTAATGTTGTCCATTTATTTCTGATTAGAAGTACCTACAAATCATTTACTCCTTTAACAATAGTGAGTAGTATATATAATGTAAAAAAGAGTCTATTTTAAATCAAAAACGTGCAGTACCTTAAAACACACATTTTATCATTCTGTAAATGGTGTAATTTAAAAAAATGAAATATTATATATAAAATTAATATTTTTGTAACAAATTTTAATATCATTTAAATTTTTTTTTTAATTATCGAAATAAGAAAATTTGAAGATCCTGACCTTCGAGAAAATTAAGAAGCTGACGGTTATTGATTGTATACCAAAAATATTTTGATTTGCTTAATTTGTTTGATATACATACCGCTGTATGTGGAAAAGTAAAATTTTCAATGAGAACTTCTAAACAATGGTATTCATTTATTTCCTGTTGAAAGTAATTGCAAAATGTGTAATAGCTTAATAATATTAAGTGCATTTTTATTTTTATTTTTATTTTTCCTGTTTCAAATAAAACTTTCAAAATATCTCGAAAACGGTGCATTTTAGCGTTCTACATAAATGATGATATTCGCTTTTAAGTGAAAAATACAATTAAAATATTTATTTTTGTAACATTTTTAAACATTTTACTTTTCATGCTCATTTTATTTTTGATTTTAAATATTCGAAAAATTAATGGCTTTCTTCTGTTCCATTCACTCGAAAATTAATGAGTCTCTAATATTTATTGATTAAAGAAGTATTACCGAATTGTATTCTATTTTATTGATTTGCTATAGAGATGTCGTTGTCAAAGACTCGATGTTTCTTCCAGAAATACATCTGGGGGGGGGGGGGGGTGAAGCCACATCCGGAAACATACTCCCCCTCCCCGGATACATTTTATATTATCGGACCAAATGCTAATAAATTCAGAAACTCACGAAATACTTTTGTGAATTTTAACCTAGTTTCCACTTCTTATATGGCAGCATTTAGATTATTATTATAATTTTATTTCGCTATTGACTATTTTCAGAATGAAATTTTGTAGTTATGATTCAATTTACATTATAATAAAATTTTGTCATCCTCTTGCTTAGCAGGAGCAAGTTTTTCTCGCAATGTTTGAATAAGTATTTGCTATATATATATAGTCATTACTTCTATATATGTATATATATATATATATATAGTAATTACTTCTATATAGTCGTTAGTTAAGATTATATTAGATAATTTGTCCCCTTTGAGGTTCCATTTTCTCCCTCCACCCCCCAGACAAAAAGTCCTGAAAGAAATATTGCACAGATAGACAGACAGACATGATTGAAAATATGGTTGATTAATATTCAAGGATGCTCAACGCTGGTACATTTATCAAAATCCAAGCGACCGGTTTTTGACCCCCATCACAATAGTTTTCCTTTCCTATGTGTTGCAGCAAAAGAGATTAGATATAAAAAGGATATTTTTGTAACTCTTGTTGTGATATTTATTATACTTCCCTCGCAAAATAGAAGTAAGTATTCGCACATATCTTTTTTAAAGATCTACACGTTTTTGAAGGGATTGATTAACACAAAATATTCTTTGGTTTTTGTTGTCGATCGGTCTGTCGGCCATATCGTTAAATCGAGGTACCCTGCTGTTAACGGCACGTTTTATTATTAATATTATATATTTTTCACTAGTCATTCGCAATTTGAGCAAATGTCGTTTTCGTAACATTACAATACTACTACTCAACCGACTGAAATAAAATTTTGTACGAATATGGCTTTAGTTATATGCTTGAAAAAATATTCTAAGAGGTCATTTCTGTGCACCACACTGTAAGCATAATATAAAAAAAATATAAGGAAAGTACATGTACTTTCCTTATGCTTAAAATGCAACATTTTAAAGTTCCAATTAAATAGTAACATAATTTCAATTATACTCAAAAGTTGAAATAATTTAGAAAGTTTAGGAAATTTACAGTACTCTTTTTTTTTTACTTTTTATTTACCAGAAAGAACAAAAATTCATTGAAGTTCATCATATTTTTTCTGATGACTTAAAATAAAAAAATAAAAATCTGATGTGGGCAGCACATAACTTTTTCTGCAGACTTATATCCACGGTCTCTTTATTTTAATTAAATTTAATTCACTTTTAATTCAATTTTCGTTTTCATTTGGTAACTGGACTTATTTTCAAAGGTGGCGTAGAGAAAAAACTAAAATATCTCGAGAACGGTTAGTCTTAGTATAATGGGGTTGGTCTTATTTTTTTCTTCGTTAAAAATTACGTATAAAACAAGCATTTAATGGATATATTTGAGCATACGTAGTTTTTTATTTCAGATTTTGACGATTTTTGGTGGCCATTTGGCATAAAAGTCAGGTTATATTTTTCCGAATCATACCAAAATTTAATTAGCACCAGGGTGATCTACAATTGACTTATCTACCGAATTTTGTGAAATTCGGTCTATTAGTTTTTCAGCTAGAGTGGATACAAGCTTTTGCGGGCCATTTTGCAAAAAAAGGCGGGTTCTTTTATCCCGAATCGTACCCAAAACTAATCAGCACCAGATTCGCCCACAAGTGACTTGCCTACCAAATTTTATGAAATTCGGTCCATTAGTTTTTTAGTTAGAGTGGATACAAAATCTGCACAAACAGACAGACACACACGCAGACATCACGCTAAAAATGTTTTTTTTATATGCATATATATATATATATATATATATGCATATATATATATATATATATATATATATATATGTATATATATACATATATATATATATATATGTATATATAATCTCCATGTTTTCTTCTAACAGTTAAACAATTCGTATAATTCACTTTAACCTGCTTTGAGAAAACTGCTTAGTCAGTAACAAAAAATTCACTGTAACCTGTTCTGAGATGATTGGTAATACACATGCTTTTCCAGAAATACCACAGTACTAGGGGTAGATATATTTTCATTTTATTTTCATTAAATTCTTTTGATATTACTTTATAATACTTTGTATCCTCATTTCCATAATTAGCCACAAGCTGGTGTAACAGAATATTTTATATTCATGTTTGATTTTTTTGTGTATTTGATCCACTTTGTCTTTTCTTCTACGTCGGGCCTTTTTAAATTATTTCTGTAATACATTTTACAGTTGTGAAACGTAGAATCAGCATTAATGAAACATGTATGGCCCTTGATAACGTACATGGTTTCAGAAATGCTTTTCATATTCTTTTTATTCCTTTTATATTCACTAGATTCCATGTATTCAATTTCCAAACTTCTTGCATAGCTCATCGTGCTGCACTAGGCTTCTGATTTGCAAAAACCTCCAGTTTACAAGCAATTTTCTTTGGTATTTCTCGGGTATATATATATTACAAGTAATCATAAAAATTCTTCAATTATATATATACATATATATATGCATATATATATATATATATATATATATATATATATATATATATGTATATATATGTATATATATGTATATATATATGTGTATATATATATATGTATATATATATATGTATATATATATATATGTATATATATATATATATATATATGTATATATATATATGTATATATATATGTATATATATATGTATATATATATATATATATATATGTATATGTATGTATATATATATATTGCATATGTATATGTGTATATATATATATATATGTATATATATATATATATATATATATATATATATATGTATGCATATATGATAATTAAATATATATCAATGCATAATAAATCTGTCTTCTCTTGCCTTTTGGCCTTGATTTTTTAAAGATAAATCATATACTTATTTTATCTGTTTTTACAATATTTCAGTATATGACATATAGTTCACTACATGACAAAAATAATCTGTATGCTTTAGTATGGTTGTTTCTTCAGGTGAATTTGGTTAAAAAAATAAAACAATTTTATGAAATGAAACTTCACAGAAACTTAGATTGTAATATTTTCAAAAATGCAAGAGGATGCAAATATTTGTTATGACACTTTTGCAAAAATAAATAAAAATATTCTCAATATATGGCATTTACATTTATTTACATTACATTTATTTACATTAAACTCATTTATATTAATACACTTATACAAAAAGTTGATCAGTAAGATGTCTATTACAATTTCAATCATGAGGATAGAAAAATATTTTGTACACTCGTTCTTAAAAATGTAGTATCTTGATAACTCTGTACAAATTTATAGTGTTAATTTAAAGGGTGTAAGAATCTTACGGGATTGCAAACATATATATTAAAATAAAATGAAAATAAATCGAATGTTCAAATGAAATAAAATTAAATCGAATGTTCAAATGAAATAAAATTAAATCGATTGTTCAAATAAAATAAAAATAAATCGAATTACCTTGAAAAAAAAAAGCAATATTTTTATTAATGCTTCGAGATTTGATTTATCCTTCTGAAGTTCTTTATAAACTTTAGCGATGGCATAATTTTATTTTAAATATTCAAATAATATGTAATTTTTTAATAGAATTTTATGATTTTCTACAGAGTCTTAATACAAAATAGGATGCTTGAAAATAGAAAAGAAAACTGGATTTACTTGCATTGCGAAAGTTCAAGCATTTACATATAAATGTGTTTTTTCTGTTTCTGCTAGTGCATATAATTGTGATGTTCAATAATTTTCACATAATTCTAAATTTCTTTTGCAGTGCTCTTCAATATTTCAACACCCACAAAATAATTTTTCAATACATTTTCCCGAATGTATCAATCTCCTACCCTATATATTTTTTTTATTAAATGTCGATCAATATTTTGCATAATATATTCACAAATGAAAATTTACATTGGCATGTACATGGGTTTTTAAGTTATCTTATCCAAAGAGACAAATACGCACACACACAGATAAACGTCTTGAATAAAATGTTTAAATCGTGTTCAGAAAATCCTGAAATATATTTTATTGACAAAATCTCGATTTTTCAAATTTTTGGGATACTATTTGTATTCAATAGTATGAGAAATAAATAAAATGTATTTTCGATTTCAATATCGTTTATCGCATTTTTACTACTATACAAAACTTATTAGAATAAGACTAAAATGCATTGACTCTACATTTCCTACATTTTATACACATAAAAGGATTTTTCAAACCCTTAATATCATATTAAATAATTCGACTGGTAATAGAGTACACTAGAAAATAACAATATAATGCACCTAATGACAAAACACCTTTAATAATAAAATTCTCGACAATGTTTGAAATACCACTTAAGTTTTAATTTTAAAATAATGTTTGGCACTTTACTACAAATTAAATAAAAAAAAAATTAAGGCGTTAGGTTAACAATTAGTAAAAATTATAAAATTTTTCGAAATGTTTTTCCAATCTAACCAATCTTTCCTATAGCTTATTGAGTTATTTTATGATTTTGATGGCAATGCGATATGCCTAAACTACGAAAACAACTTTGAAAACAAGAATTTTTTTCCATAGAGACGTCAAAATGCGAGGGAAGTTAGCGACGTACTGCATACCAATTTCTTTATAATAAAATTTATACAGTATGCCAAATGTTGTGACACAACATGTTACCATAAACCCCCTGGGTTGGTCGTGTGGTCTGGGCCTTCAACAGTATGCCAAATGTAATGCAGTTATTAACTTAGGATGCTTTTATTTAGAAATTTTATATGCAATTTGTTCGAAATCAGTCAGTTGCATTTTCCAGTGCATATGTCAAAGTACACATGTGCATTTATTGTACTAGATTTTTTTTAATATATTGTATTGCCGAATTAAAAGTGCATTATTTCAGACGGTTAAATATTGTCTAATGCTCTTTATAAGTAGTACATCAGTGTTTATTATAAATGCGAAGAAGTACTTAAAGGTATTGTTTTTACTTTCCCTGCAATACATGGTAATGTATAGGGAAAGTATCGGAATCATGCCGAAAATCACAACTCGAGTTTTCGACGGATCTACACGTTTCAAGACCTCTAGAATACGAAAAAACCATTTTTAGCGTGACGTCTGTGTGTGTGTCTGTGAGTCTGTGTGTCTGTGTGTCTGTCTGTGCAGATTTTGTATCCACTCTAACTAAAAAACTAATTGACCGAATTTCATTAAATTTGGTAGGTAAGTCACTTGCGGGCGAGTCTGTAGCTGATTAGTTTTGGATGCGATTCGGGATAAAAGAACCCGCCTTTTTTGCGAAATGGCCCGCAAAAGCTTGTATCCACTCTAGCTGTAAAACTAATGAACCGAATTTTGCAAAATTTGATAGATAAGTCACTTGTGGGTCACCCTGGTGCTGATTAGATTTTGGTACGATTCGGAAAAAAATAACCTGCCTTTTTTTGCAAAATGGCCCGCAAAAATTGTCAAAATCTAAACTAAGAAGCTACGTATGCTCAAATATATCCATTAAATGCTTGTTTAATGCGTAATTTTTAACGAAGAAAAAAATAATACAAACCCCATTACACTAGGACTAGCCGTTCTCGAGATATTTTAGTTTTTTCGTATTTTCTCTACGCCACCTTTGACAATAAGTCCAGTTATCAAATGAGAACGAAAATTGAATTAAAAGTGAATTAAATGTAATTAAAATAAAGAGACCGTGGATATAAGTCTGCAGGGAAAGTCATGTGCTGCCCACATCAGATTTTTACTTTCCTGCAATACATGGTAATGTATAGGGAAAATATTGGAATCATGTCGAAAATCGTAACTCGAGTTTTCGACGGATCAACACGTTTCGATACCTCTAGAATACAGAGAAACTATTTTTAGCGTGACATCTGTGTGTGTGTCTGTCTGTGTGTCTGTCTGTGCAATGTATGTATCCTCTCTAACTCAAAAACTAATGGACCGAATTTCATAAAATTTGGTAGGTAAGTCACTTATATGTGACCCTGGTGCTGTTTAGTTTTGGGTATTATTCGGAATAAACCAACCCGACTTTTTTTGCGAAATGGCCCTCAAAAATTGCCTGTATCCACTGTAACTGAAAAACTAATTGATCCAATTTTACAAAATTTGGTACATAAGTTACTTGTAGGTCATTCTGGTGCTGATTAAATTTTGATACGATTCGGAAAAGAACAGCCTGCCATTTTTTACGAAATGGCCCTCAAAAGTTTGTATCCACTCTAGCTGAAAATCTAATGGACCGAATTTCACAAAATTTGTTGGATAAGTCGCTTGTGGGTCACCCTCGTGCTGATTAGATTTTAGTACGATTCGATAAAAAATAACCTGCCTTTTTTTGCCAAATGGCCAGCAAAAATCGACAAAATCTAAAATAAAAACTACGTATGCTGAAATATATCCATTAAATGCTTGTTTTATACGTAATTTTTAACGATGAAAAGAATAAGACCAACCTCATTACACTAGGACTAGCCGTTCTCGAGACATTTTCGTTTTTTCGTTTTTCTCTACGTCACCTATGAAAATGAGTCCAGTTAATAAATGAGAACGAAAATTGAATTAATAATGAATTAAATTTAATTAAAATAAAGAGAATGTGTATAAAGTCTGCAGGGAAAGTCATGTGCTGCCCATATCAGATTTTTTTTTATATAAATGTTCTTATTATATTCAAAATTCCGTTATACCAAAAGTTTATCATAAGAAAATCTCAACATGCTATTATCGTTCACATACACATAATATTTATAGACAAATTAATCAGAACGTAAGATAATTAAAATATATTTTCTTTATCTATAAAATGAAGTAAAAGGATAATTTTAATCCCGCGGGATACCGAAATTAAAAGAATTTAATTTCTGATATTCCGGGATGTAAAAAATACCCCAGATTGCAATCTTAAAGTCATATTTTAGGAAGCACAAATTTGTTGCACGCATCCAAAGCGAGCGGTTTCGCGCGCTGTCTCGCAGTTTCGTTTTTCCAAAACCGCCAAATATCGTCAAAATGTAATAAAACGCAGTTTAAGATGTTTTAATGAATTTTTTTTATAAATACATTGATGGAATAATTTCTTCACTCTCCTACAATTTTTTTTTATCCTCCAAGGCTTAGGGTAGCAGAAATAATTAAAAACATATATTTTTTATTTCAAGGACGCTTTGCCATTCACCTTCTCCCATTGAACTACAGGGGAAACGGAAAGCTCTGGACGGGAAGAGTACCTAAAGTCACATGACTTATCTTTCCGGTCTTGCGTTAGGGTTGCCGAGGCTTTCTCTACTTGATTGCTTCTCGAAGACTGGACTTCATCACAATCTCACCCCAAAACAAATTTCGCACTGAACAAAATGTTTGATAAACGCATGCTTTACAGCCGATGGGGTGTGTATGACCATAAATTCTACAATGGTCCACCGATGTCTCAAGATGTCTTTTGAGACCTGTCCTCGTCCAGTTTCCTAATTACATTCAATGTGGTCCTTTATTTATATGTCTGGGTGATTGGGAGAGATGATTTCCGGATTTAGAGCGTAGGAGAATACTTAACAAAGGTTGGGTATACTGGCACGGCAATTCTGGATGGAACCCCATCGTTTCAAGCAAAGTGCCCTCTCTCATCGGATTTTTTCATGGAATAGTTAACAAAAACCAGTTTCACATAAAAGCTTTTGTAGTTTACAGATAATGATCAATATGCCGCCCCTAGACGTACTGTTGATGGCTGTACAGACGCCCGGTGCACTAAAGTAACTAATTGTTACTTGTGTTACAATATAAAATTGGAGCAACATACTGGAAGCGATCACATTTAGCCCTCTGGTTCTCTTTTTCCAAGGGGAGAATGAATGATAGCCGTTTTCACTCTTTAATCTGGGAACAAATGTTTAACATTTATTCAGTGTTTTTGTTTTACTTTTTAACGCATACAACTGCCCTTGTAAATTCGGTTGCTTGCGCCCCAGAACTTTTTCATTTAAGACCCAGAACTATTTTTATTTAAGAGATTTTTTTGTTTATTAAGATTTTTTTTAATTCAAGTCTTTTTTAAATTTAAGATTTTTTATTTAAGTTGACTAAAATGCCACCCTTAAAATGTGCCGCCCCAAGCAAGTGCTTGCTTTGCTGGTGCCTTAAGCCGACCCTGATTATGTGTTGGTTATGTATATCGCGTATGCCGCCTCAATCTGCGTATTCGTCCGCTTTAAATGTTGTTATATCGCACTTAGTTGGAAAAAAATCTAAGGTGTTATTCTAAAAAGGCTATCTTAGCCTTACCTATTTCGATACTATATATCGGTTATGCGTATTCCCACATACCGTGTTAGAAGGCATTTACACCACTTTAAAAGTTTTTAAACACACCATTTACCTAAAAATCTAAAGTCCCATCCTTAAAATGTCACCCTAAATCCCGTTTTCCCCGATAGGCATCGGTGACGGTGTCATTCTATCCCAATTTAATATCAGGTTTCTAACCATTCGGAAGTCTCTAACCCCTCCTCCCATTTACCTGAAAAAATCAAAATTCTATTCTTAAAACTTGCTTAGTTCTACTTTCGCTACTATATGCGAATGATGTGTATCACAAATGCCATCTCTATCTGCATATCCACCCGTTTTAAAGTTTTTAAACATGTCGCTTACCTTAAACTCTAAAGTACCATCCTTAAAATATTATCCTAATTCCCCATTTTACTGCTAGGTGTTAGTAATGATTTCACTCTATACCCTTCAGTATGTGTTTCTATCCCCTTAAAAGTTGGTAGAAATCCCTATGTAGCTAAAAAATTCTCAAAGTCCCCCTAAAAATTTGTTGTATGCCCTTCAGTATGCGTTTCCATCCCTTTAATAATTAGTAGAAATCCCTATTTAGCTAAAAAATTCTCAAAGTCCCCCCTAAAAATTTGTTGTATGCCCTTCAGTACGTTTTTCTATCCCTTTAAAAATTAGTAGAAATCATTATTTAACTAAAAAATCCAAAGTTATGTACTTAAAAATTATCCGTAGTTCGCCATTTTACTGTTATATATCGGACATGTGTATCGCACATAGCCCATTAAAAGTTTCCAAACACCTACATTTTTCTTTGAAATTTGAAGTTCCGTCTTTAAACAATACTGAAAATTTCCTTTCGCTGTTATGTATCGGTGTTGTATTCATTCCAAAACATCTCACTAGGCGTTTCCACTTCTTTAAAAGCAACTATAAATTATCATTTATCTAAAACTTCTAAAGTCTTGACTTTAAAAAGCTATCTTAGTTCATCATTTCACCACTAGGTGCCTTGGGTGAGTATACCCCCATTCGGCCTCGTTAGATGTTTTCATCTCCTTCAAATGTTTCTTAATATCTCATTTAGTTCCAAAATCTATAGTCCTATCTTTAAAAATTGTTCTAATACCCCCTTCCTAATGTTACATGCTGGTTATGTGTATTATATTACATACCCCCTCGGGAAACGCTAGCACTTTTTAAAATTTAGTAAATTCCCCACTTAACTGAAAAAACTTAAAGTCCTATCTTTAAAAACTGCTCTGGTATCACTTTTCCATCACTGTGATCGAGCATGTGTATCACACATAGCCCATTAAAAGTTTCCAAACACCTACATTAACTTAAAAATTTGAAGTTCAGTCTTTAAAAAATAGTGAAGTTTTCCTTTCGCTGTCCTATATTAGTTGTGTGTATCATGGATACTGCCTTATCATATGTTTATATCTCTTTAAATGCTCCTAAATACTCCATTTACTTAAAAAATTCCACGTCATCTCCTAAAAATACTGTCTTATATCTGCATTCCATCGAAGGGTGTCGGTTATATACATTGTATATACATTGTATATAATCCCCTCACTAAGCATTTCACCCTTTTTAGCAGTTAGTAGAAATCGTATTTATCTAAAAATTCAAGTTCTAATCACGAAAAAAACTCTATTAGTTCTCCATTTCACGACTATATATCGGTTATAAGTATCGCACTTGCCGGCTCAGTAATCGCTTCCGATCCTTTAAAAGCTTCAAAACATCACATTTAGCTAAGTAATTTAAATTTCCCATCGTAAAAATATTTATCTAGTTCGACACTTCATAGCTAGGTGTCGGTGATGGATTCACTTCATACTCCCTCTGTAGGTGATATCTCCCTATAAACTGTTAGTACATATTACATTTAGCTAAAAACTTCAAAGTCTCATTTTTAAAAACCTAGTCTAGTTCTCCATTTTATTGTTATATATCGATCACTCACATGTTAAATAACTTTAAACACTCTATTTATCGAAAAAATTTCAGTCTCGTCTTTAAAAACTATCTTAACATTCATTTCCACCGCTTTGTGTTGGACGTGTGTATAACGCACATTGCCTCATTGGGTGTTTCCATCTCCCTTAGAAAGTTATACACGTTTAATTTTATTCGCATTGTGTTAAATTTCATAAAGTACAAAATCACGTTCAGTAGCTATTGAAACACTTCAAATTGTATTTGTGAGTTTTTTTCTGGAGATAAAAACTTGTATTTATTAAATGTCACTTAGAACTAGTATGCATACGAAAATATATGTTATTCTGCGTAAGAAAATTAGCAGGCATGTTGTTTTTTTAAACGTTGAAAATCACAAGACAATCTTTTTTCAACTCTATATTCTGTGAATATGTGTATAGATTCACTCGTATCCTGATAGAGCATTTCCTCACCAAGCGATATGACATGTGTGAAAGTCCACTGTATTCGCATTCTTCTAGTACGGCGGATGCTTTAAATATTCTCCTCTGTCCATACAACGGATTGGGAGGAAGCGTTGGCACTTATAATCATTTTTACGAATCTTAAACGTAGACGGATCTAGGATATACTGATATTTTGGAAAATGATGGGGTTTAGAGAAATAACACGAAATATGTGTATAAACTGAGACATTAACCCTTTTTCAAATACTTATTTTTAAAATAAGTATATTCTCTGGGGGGGGGGGGGGTTACAGATTTTAAGACTAAAATTGATGTGGGATTCGTAACACAACTCACTTAAAGGTTCAGCAGATCGCCTATAGCCGATAAACAACCCTAGGACCCCTACCCTCATTGGGTATACGTACCCCTCAAATTCCCGAGATTCCCGTGATTCTCGAGATTCCCGAGATTTCTGAGATTCAGCTAGTTCAGAAACACGCATTTTTGGCCGTTTTTTGCAAAGAACACACATTTTTTTGTGAAAAATTTCCAAAAGTGTAAAAACCCATGTTATTTCCCATAGATAAATTCTGAAATTTTAAAAATTCGGTCAATTCCGCTTATTCAAAAAACACACATTTTTGGTCGTTTTTTTGTACAAACCACACATTTTTACGAATTTTTGCGAAACATTTGCGAAAACCCATGTTATTTTCCATAGAGAAATTCTGCAATTCCTGAAATTCCCGAAGTTCAACTTATTCAAAAACACACATTTTTGACCGATTTTCACAGTTTTTAACAAATAAAAGCACATTTTTATGAATTTTTGTGAAAAATTTGTAAAAGTGCAAAAACCCATGTTATTTCCCATAGAAAAATTCTGAAATTCCCGAAATTCCTCTCATTCAAAAAACACACATGTTTGGTCATTTTTTGCAAATAAAACATACTTTTGTTAAATTTTGTAAGCTCGAAAACTTACATTCGTAAAATTTATATTTTTAACTCTGCATGTGAGTAATTTTTTCGCTAAATAAGTATTCGTAATTAATAAGCAGTCACCTTGGTGGTGGGATAGTTGTTGTTGAAACCCAGACCGTCTGACCTACCAGAAAGGTGTAAGGTAACTTTTGGGTGGCCGGGAAGTGCCACTTAATTTAGACGGGAATCCAGTGGGGGAGACATCCACAGGGACTGTACCCTCATTCCCCTACCACCAACCTCTCGGAAGGACTTACGGACCCACATGTTTAACGTGATCGTACCCCACCGAAACAGAGCGGCAGTTTTGGCAGTGGCGAAAATCGAAACCGGGCCAACCGACTGCAATTTCCGCGCGATAACCACTGGGCTACCGCGCCCGGAAGAAGGATAGTTGTTGTTGTTGAGACCCAGACAGTCCGACCTACCAGAAAGGTGTAAGGTAACTGTTTGGACGGCCGGGAAGAGCCACCCAATTTAGACCGGAACCTAGTGGGGGAGGCATCCGCAGGGACCGTACCCTACTTCCCCTACCACCAATCTCTCGGAAGGACTTATGGACCCACATGTTTAATGTGATCGTACTCCGCGTGAACACGGCGGAGGGAAAGTGGAAAACCCAGACCACACGACAGACCCGAAAGCTTAATGTAGCTATATGTGTGGCCGAGGGCGGAGGGATAGTGTAAGAACTCTTTAAAATTAGAAAAAGTTCTCAAGTATCGTCTTGGATGCTATTCCCTTCATCACGATGGCGCGGGATTCTCACAGATAACTTCACAGCTAAATTTGCAGTTCGTAACCACGATATAGCGTAGGGGTAGTGTAAGAACTCTTTTTCCCTTGGCACGTCCTTGGTGCAAGGATATTCAATATTAAAAACTTTATTTAATTAACTTAGAACTCAGAAATATTTAATTTCTATGTTCCATCCTTTAAGTTTCCACCACGATGTGACGCTGTGTATCCCATCAATTATAACACATCTTCTACCATAGAACCACAGGTGTTGCTATAGCAACCCGAATGATAAACACACATGAAAGTATCACATTTCAATATTTTAAATTTGAAAAAAATCCCATTAAGTGAGAAAATTGCTAAGTATTGTCCTAATGGGGTACCCCTTTCCACAGCTAGAGGGCGCTGGGGGTACTGCTCCGCAACAGGTGCAGAACCCCAAGCATTTCCACAGTTCAAAAAGTTTCTATTACCCAGCGTTACCATAGCAATCCCCCATGTTAAACA
Organism: Amaurobius ferox; assembly: GCA_951213105.1. Classification (NCBI taxonomy): domain Eukaryota; kingdom Metazoa; phylum Arthropoda; class Arachnida; order Araneae; family Amaurobiidae; genus Amaurobius; species Amaurobius ferox. Next base: position 38,633,316 of record OX578142.1, read on the forward strand.
AAAAAATTCTAAGTTCCATCCTAGATAGTTCTGCTTTCCACCGCTAGGGGTCGCTGAGCGTTACATTCCGCAACTGGTGCAGGAGCTCAGGTGTTGCCACTGCCTAAAACGTTTTTATTCCCCAGTGTTACCATAGCAACCCCATGTTAAACAAAAAATATTTCTAAGTTCCATCCTCAATAGTTTCGCTTACTGCCGCCAGGGGGCGCTGATGGTTCCATTCCGCAACTGGCGGTGTTGCCATCCCTAAAAAAGTTTCTATGTACCCTCATTATAAATTCATTACGCCCGAAATCAATACCTTCGCACAAGTCTACACTACCGTTGCCACAGCGAAAAAGTTTCTAAAAAAATTAAAACCCCTAAACTTTTTTCATTTCTCCCTTTTACCCCCTCGTTGAGGAATCCAAGATGGCGGCCATTCCGCATTATTCCGCAACTGGCGCAGACCTCTTCTTCTTCCACTACTTACGGCCAAGGAAAGATTACATAGAGACTAGGATTTGAAATCCAACTAATTTATTTACAGAACTAAAACAGAGACAGCTACTAGCTGGTGAAACAGAGATTTTGTACTGTTTAAAAGACAAACTTTTGCATAGGTGCATTTGTTGATTGAACTCAAAAGAGATTATACTGGACTTGATGATAGTGGCGAACTTCGCGTGCTCATAAAAATACTCAAATATTTTTTGCACGTCTATGATGGGAGGGCGCGGTAGTCCAGTAGTTGCACTCGCGCAGGAATTGCACTCGGTAGGTCCGGGTTCGATACCCGCCACTGCCAAAACTGTCGCCGTGTTCACGTGGAGTACGATCACGTTAAACATGTGGGTCTGTAAGTCCTTCCGAGAGATTGGTGGTAGGGGTTGGAGGCTAAGGTACCTGTGGATGCCTCCCCCAGTGGGTTCCGGTCTAAATTGGGTGGCACTTCCCGGCCGTTCAAATAGTTACCTTACACCTTTCTGGTAGGTCGAACGGCCTGGGTCTCAACAACAACGTCCATGATGGGAACTTTTGGTGTAGAAGCACAAGTACCACTTTCGCTCGCCTTTACTGGACTTTTCTCAGAAGGATCTCTTTCACACCTTAGTAGCTCATCTCGAACTAATCCGTAATTGCCACAATCGTAGCACACTGAGCAATAAAATGCTGCTTACCCCCGTTTTTTACAACTGAATCAAACGCCTTCCTCACATAATCCCAGAAACTTGGTTGGCCGGTTCGCTGATTGCCTACTTAACCGAACCAATAAGAAAGTGTATTAGTGCAAAATAATTCATAATTCAAAACGTAAAAAAGAAGTAAATTATAACTACAGTTTATATAGATCTCGCAAAGTTTGGAATCAATTTAATTGCATAAAGAATTCCTTAACATTGCTAGTGTCTTTTTTCTGGCTATAACCCTTGTTGAATCCTGTTTTATAAACAACATTCTAATTGGATATATGTTACATAATGGATGAGATTTTGAAGAATGATTAATTCTTATGAGGTCTAGTTGGGTTATAAATTACTGTGTGAATTTCACAACAAATAAATAATGACGTTTTGGCACCAAATTTGGGCTTGTTATTGCAATTGTTGAGTTGGATTTAATTAGGAGGAATTACAGAGAAGAAGCTAATGATCCAATATAGTAAGTGATAATTTAGGATTTAAGTTATATATTATTATTTAAATGTTATTGATATTTTATGGCAGGCCATCTTTGAGATTTATTTGATAGACGGGAGGAAAATCTTGGGTTATTATACTTGAACTGGTGTTATTGAATTATTGAATCAATATTATTGACTATGCAAATCACTATGGCCTAATTAAAATAATAAATTAATTTAAATTATTAAACATTATAAATTTGTTCTCAGCCCCTTTAACGTCTTTGAAGTAAAAAACGTCACAACATAACAAATAGTAATTAATTAAATTTCTAACAACCAAGGAAGCATATACGGATAGTCAAAAACCGAAAACACATTTATTAACTGAAATACATAGCTTCTTGCCAGACATAACCAAACTAAACAATATTCCAGGTATACCAGATATATATCCGAAATTACACAGACAATATACATTATGTAATAGTGGCAATACTATCCTAAACTTTCGTTATCGTGCAGCCCATACGAAACTCACAATAAACACTCAACGATACCGTTCGATAGGATATATTGGACATCATACACTCTTACACTTTAATCTTCAGGGATTACAGTCGTCGACAACCCATGCCTAGTTATCCATGCCCATTTTCTAAATATTTTTCTCCACAAACATAATTTTTTGGGATTCTTTCGATTAAAAAAAAAATAATAAAAAACTGATGTTTGCAAGACATGACTTTCTTTATATAATGCAATAAATTTACTCCTTTTACAGTAAAAAAATAATGTATAAGATTCACGATACTGTGTTTTTAACGTTGAATCGCACTTTTGGCGATTTTCCGGATGACGACATGTAATACTATTTCAAAGCACCCAGTTAACTTATATTTCACCCAGCTCTAAATTAACAATTACCAATACTGATAGCATCCTCAAGAAGCGACATAATCCATATATTAAAATATTTTAAATATAAATGGCGTCTAATTCATCAATTAGGCGCCATTTTCATTAATTTAGCGTCATTTTTTGCAATTTTGACGAAATTTTCGTCAATCTGGGACGAAATATCTCCAAGTTGACGAAACTTTGATAGATCAAGTTTGTCAAATACATCACCAAGTGTTACAGATAAATGGAGAGAAGAGCATTTCTTATAAAATAAATGTATGCCTGTCATATGACGGAAATCAGAATTTGGGTAACAGTAATTCTCATTTGGCGTCATTTTTAACAATTTGACAACATTTTTGTCACTTTAGCAACATTTAACAAAGTTGCCAAGTTGGCGACGTCCTGCTGAATTTCTCGCTAAGCGTTGCGGATGAACGGGCGGAGAAATGGGTTATATTTAAAGTCAATTCTTGCGTTTTTCCCAAGATATTGAATATTCATTAATTAGTTGTCATTTCATTGATTCAGTGTCAGTTTCATCAATTTGGCGTATTTTTATCAATTGGGTGACATTTTCGTCAATTTGGCAACATTTAAAAACTCATCAAGTTGGCGATATTCCGAAAAATTCTTCACCAAAATTTTATCCAAATTTTAAGCACGGGAAAATAGGTTCTTATAGTACTCGTACATTCTTATTTTCTTTCCAAGATATTGAAATTACGTCAATAAATCGTCATTTTTGTTCAGCTCCATTTTATCAATTTGGCGATATTTTCATTAATTTGGAAATATTTAAAACAGTCGCCAATTTAGCGATATTCCGCCAAATTCGTTGCCAAAATCTCGCCAAGCGCTATGGACGGAGAAATAAGTTATTCTTATAGCAGATAAATGACTATTGGCGTCTAACTACAAAAGTATTATCCAAAGTATATTTTCCCATGAATGGAACTAGCTAGATCTGCGAGAATGATGTAACCAAATTTATCGTATGATATTACATATGAAAATTTAACATATTTCACAATAGTCAATAATTTTTTTTTTCATTCTATGTGATTTTTTGATAAATTTATTAGAAAAATTAATTAAATGAATTTAATTAGAAAACATCTCAAGGACGGTTCATGCTATCGTTCTAAATACACACACCACCTCAAAAACGTTTTATTCGTGTTAAGGGGTGCTTGAAACGTGCTCTTCCGTCGAAAACTCGAATTCGAATTTTTGACTCCATCGCAATACATTCCTTATACATTATGTATATAAGGAAAGTAAGAATCTGATATGGGCAGCACATGACTTTCCTTATACAATGCAACGAATTTACTCCTTTTACAGTAAAAGAAATCTGATGTGGGCAGCACATGACTTTCCCTGCAGACTTACATTCACGTTCTCTTTATTTTAATTAAATTTATTTCACTTTTAATTCAATTTTTGTTCTCATTCGGTAACCGGACTTATTTTCAAAGGTGGCGTAGAGAAACTACGAAAAACTAAAATATCTCGAGAACGGCTAGTCCTTGTGTAATGGGGTTGGTCTTATTCTTTTCGTCGTTAAATAATACGTATTAAACGAGCATTCATTGGATATATTTGAGTGTATCTAGTTCTTTAGTTTAGATTTTAACGATTTTTGCGGGCCATTTTGCAAAAAAAGGCAGGTTATTTTTTTCCGAATCGTATCAAAATCTAATCAGCACCAGAGTAACCCAGAAGTGACTCATCTACCGAATTTTGTGAAATTCGGTCCATCAGTTTTTTAGTTAGAGTGGATACAAACTTTTACGGGCCATTTCTCAAAAATAGGCGGGTTCTTTTATTCCGAATCGTACCCAAAACTAATCAGCACCAGACTCGCCCACAAGTGACTTACCTACCAAATTTTGTGAAAATCGGATTATTAGTTTTTTAGTTACAGTGCATACAAAATCTGCACAGACAGACAGACACACAGACACGCACACAGACGTCACGCTAAAAATGGTTTTTTCGTATTCTAGAGGTCTCGAAACGTGTAGATCCGTCGAAAACTCGAGTTGTGATTTTCGGTATGATTCCAATACTTTCCCTATACATTACCATGTATTGCAGGGAAAGTAAAAATCTGATGTGGGCAGCACATGACTTTCCCTGCGGACTCAAATTCATTTTCTATTTATTTCTTTAATAATTCATTAAATTGAGTTTAATTGCACAATATAACACTAAATTTGCATTTTTAATTCAATTTCTGTTTTTATTAGGTAATTGGGCATTTTTCCAAAAGTGGCATAACTAAATGCGAAAAATCTCAAATATCTCGAGAACGGTTAGACCTAGAGTATAGAGTTGTTCTTATTCTTTTCCTCATCAAAAATTACGTATAAAACAAGCATTTAATTGATATATTTGAACATACGTAGCTTTTTTTTAGATTTTGGCGATTTTTGAGGGCCATTTCGTAAAAAAAGGCAGGTTGTTCTTTTCCGATTAAAACCAAAATCTAATCAGCACCAAAGTATCGTACAAGTAACTTATTTACCAAATTTTGTGAAATTTGGTCAATTAGTATTTTAGCTAGAGTGGATACATGGAATTTTTACGGGTCATTTCGCAAAAAAAGGCGGGTTCTGTTTTTACGAATCGTACCAAAAACTAATCAGCACGAGGGTCATACCCAAGTGACTTAGCTTCCAAATTTTATGAAATTCGGTCTATAAGTTTTTGAGTTAGAGTGGATGCATACATTGCACAGACAGACACACAGACAGACACACAGACAGACAGACAGACAGACAGACACACACACAGACGTCACGCTAAAAATAGTTTTTCCGTATTCTAGAGATCTCGAAACGTGTAGATCCGTCGAAAACTCGAGTTGTGATTTTCGGCATGATTCCAATACTTTCCCTATATACATTACCGTGTATTGCAGGGAAAGTAAAAATCTGATGTGGGCAGCACGTGACTTTCCTTATATAATGCAATGCATTTACAAAGTGATGAAGAAAGTGATGAAAAAATCCACTGCCCAGTGTTTGTAACGTTAAATTGTACATTTGGCGCTTTTCCGAATGATAACATGTAAAACTATTTCGTAACCAATTAACGAAATTATATTTTACGAAATTATATTTATTATATTTTACGAAATTCTAAATTAACAATTATCAATATTGATATCATCCTAAGCAATATATTCCATATATTTAAATATTTTAATAATAAATTCATCAAATAGGCGTTATTTTCATTAACTTCCTCATCTTTGCAAGTTTGACGATATTTTTCAATGTGAGGCTAAATATCGCCAATTTGGCGATATTTAGAAGAGCATATCTTATATAATTAAAGGTATGTCAATCATATGACAGAATTAAAAGTCTGATGTGAGCAGCACATGACTTTCCCTGCCAGAATCAAATTCATTTTTTCTTTATTTCTTTAATAATTCATTAAATTAAGTTTAATTGCATACAATAACACTAAATTTGCATTTTTAATTCAATTTCTGTTATCATTTGGTAATTGGACATTTTTCCAAAAGTGGCAAAACTAAATGCGAAAAATCTCAAATATCTAGAGAACGGTTAGTCATGGAGTAATAGTTCTTATTCTTTTCCTCATCAAAAATTACGTATAAAACAAGCATTTAATTGATATATTTGAACATATGTAGCTTTTTTTTAGATTTTGGCGATTTTTGAGGGCTATTTCGTAAAAAAAGGCAGGTTGCTCTTTTCCGATTAAAACCAAAATCTAATCAGCACCAGAGTATCCCACAAATAACTTATCTACCAAATTTTGTGAAATTTGGTCAATTAGTATTTTAGCTAGAGTGGATACATGACATTTTTGCGGGCCATTTCGTAAAAAAAGGCAGGTTGTTCCTTTCCGATTAATACCAAAATCTAATCAATACCAGGGTATCGTTCAAGTAACTTATCTACCAAATTTTGTGAAATTTGGTCAATTAGTATTTTAGCTAGAGTGGATACATGAAATTTTACTGGCCATTTCGCAAAAAAAGTCGGGTTCTGTTTTTACGAATCGTACCAAAAACTAATCAGCATCAGGGTCATACCCAAGTGACTTACCTACCAAATTTTATGAAATTCGGTCCATAAGTTTTTGAGTTAGAGCGAATACATACATTGCACAGACACACAGACAGACATACACACAGACACACCGACACGGAGACACACCGACGTCACACTAATAATAGTTTTTTTGTACTCTAGAGGTCTCGAAACGTATAGATTCGTCGAAAACTCGAGTTGCGATTTTCGGCATGATTCCAATACTTTCCCTATACATTACCATGTATTGCAGGGAAAGTAAAAATTTGCGAAACATTGCATCCCTTTTGGCGTCATTTTTATCAATTTGGCGACATTTTTATCAATTTAGCAACAGTTTAGCCAATTTGGTAACATTTAAAAAAGTCTCCAAGTTCAAGATATGCCGCCAAAATTCGTCGCCCGAATTCCGCCAAGCGTTACAGACTGAGAAATAGGTTATTTTTATGTTTCTTCCAAAATATCGCATTGTCATTAATTAGTTGTCATTTTCATTTAGCGTCATTCTTATCAATTTGGCGGCATTTTTTATTAATTTGACGACTTTTCATCAATTTTGCGACATTTAAAAAACTCGTCACGTTGGCGATATTGCGCCAAATTCGTAGCCAAAATTTCGTCAGACGTTATGGTCAGAGAAATAGGTAATTCCTAAAGTAGATAAACGACTAATGGCATCCAAATACAAAAATATTACCCAAAGTATCTTCTCTTATAGTAGATTCTTATATTCTTTCCAAAATATTGAATTTTCATCAGTCTTCATTTTCATTGATTTAACTTCATTTTTATCAATTTGCTGACATTTTTTTTCAATTTGGTGATATTTTTGTCATATTGGAAACATTTAAAAAACTAGTCAAGTTGGCGATATTTCTCCAAATTCGTCGCCAAAGTTTTGCCAAACATTTTGGATGAAGAAATAGGTTATTCTTGTAGTAGCTAAACGACTAATAGCTCCAAATTGGAATGCTATTACGCAAAGTGTCTTCTATCATGAATGGAGCGAGCTAGATCTACGATAACGATAATAATACATTTATCGCATACTATAACGTATGAAAATTGAACATATTTCGCAATAGTTAATACTTTTTATGAATTTTATATGATTTTTTGATAAATTTATGTGCAATATCTCGAGAAACGTTCACGCTAGAGTTTTAAAGTTTATGTTAATCGTTTTCTAATGACAAAGTGTTTAAGAAATTATTATTTAACTAACTTTATTGACAGTTTTAATTTTTTGATGATTTTTTTTTTTAGGGGGGGGGGGATTCTGACCATTCGATTGCGTGTAAAAACAATAGGCTCCCAATATTCACTGACTGTGATTTTTGCTTTGTACCAAATTTTGTTCGAATCGCTTTATTCGTTCATGAGATACCGTCTTCACAATCTCACTGACACACACACACACACACACCACTTCAAAAACGTCTGATTCGTGTTCAAGGATGCTTGAAACGTGGTCTCCAGTCGAAAACTCGAATTCGAATTTTCAACCCCGTCATAATACTTTGCTTATGCATTATATTTTTATAAGGAAAGTAATAATGTATAAGATCCATGGTATTGCGTTTTTATCGTTAAATTGTACATTTGGCAACTTTCCAGATGACAACAGGTAAAACTATTTCAAAGTACCCAAGTAACTTATATTTCGCGCAGTTTTGATTAAACAATTATCAATATTGATAGTATCCTCAATAAGCGATATATGTAGTCTATTTATTAAAATATTTTAATAATTAATTCATCAGTTAGGCGTCATTTTCATTAATTTAATTTCATTTTTGCAAATTTGACGATGTTTTGGTTAATCCGGGGCGAAATATTGGCAAGTTGGCAATATATTGTAGATTATGCCCTAAGTTCGCCCAAATGCATCACTAACTGTTACAGACAAATGGAGAAAAGATAATTTTTTATATACTAGAAGGTATGTCCGTCATATGATGGAAATCAGAATTTGCGAAATAGTACTTCCCATTTGGCGTCATGTTTATCAATTTGGCGACATTTTTGTCACTTTGGCAACATTTAAGATAGTCGCCTAGTTGGCGACATCCCGCTAAATTTCTCGCCAAACGTTACGGACAGACGAAAAAATGGAACATTTTTCGTCCTCTCTTATGTTCTTTCCAAGATATTGAACTTTCATCAATTAGTCTTCATTTCATTGATTTATCGTCAGTTTCATCAATTTGGCGAATTTCTATTAATTGGATGACATTTTCGTCACTTTGGCAACTTTTAGAAAGTCCCTAATTTGGAGATATTCCGACGAATTCGTCACCAAAATTTTATCCAAATGCTACGGATGGGAGAAATAGGTTATTCTTATATAGTACTCATAGATTCTTATATTCTTTTTAAAATATTGAATTTTAATCAATTAGTCGTCATTTTCATTAATGTAGCGTGATTGCTATCAATTTGGCAATATTTAGGAAGTCGTCAAGTTGGTGACATTCCGTCAAATTCGTCGCCAAAATCTCGCCAGGAGTTGTGGACGGAGAAATAAGTTATTCTTATAACAGAGAAATGACTACTGGCGTCCAAATCCAAAAGTACTACCTAAAGTATCTTTTCCCATGAAGAGAAAGGGCTAGATCCACGAAAATGATGTCACCAAATTTATCGTATGATATTACATATGAAAAGTGAATTTATTTTATATTAATATATATTTTTTAATTTATATGATTTTTTAAGAAATTTATTGGAAAAATGTGCAATATCTCGAGAACGGTTCAGTTCCAAAGTTTATGTCAATCTTTTTCTAATAAAAAATTTCATAAGAAATGCCTAATAGCGTAACTTTATTGAAGGTTTTGATTTTGTGATAATTTTTTCAAAATTTCTCTCGAAAATTTAGGGGGTTCTGAACATTCGATTGCGTTTAAAAACGATAGGCTTCCAGTAGTTAAGGATTGTAATTTTCGTACCAAATTTCATTTGAATCGCTCCATTCGTTCGTGAGATATCGTCTCCACAGACTCACTGACACACACACACGCAGTTTCACACACATAAATACACACATAAACATCTCCTCAAAAATGTCCGATTTATGTTCAGGGATTCTTGAAATGTGCTCTCCCGTCGAAAACTCGAATTCGAATTTTAGACCGCGTCACAATACATTCTTTATGCATTATACTATGTATATAAGAAAAATAATAATGTATAAGGTCCACGGTATTGTGTTTTTAAAGTTGAATTGTACATTTGGCAATTTTTCGGATGACTACATGTAATATTATTTCAAAGTACCCAATTAACTTATATTTCACACAACTCTAAATTAAAAATTATCAATATTGATTATATCTCCCATAAGGGATGTAGTCTATATATTAAAATATGTTAATAATTAATTCATTAATTAGGCGTGATTTTTGCAATTTTGCCGAAGTTTTTGTCAATCTACTGCGAAGTTGACGATACTTTGCTAGATTATTCGTCAAGTTTGAAAAGAACATCAGTAAGTTCTACAGACAAGAGGAGAAGCATTTCTTATGTAATGTATGCCCGTTATATGACGTAAATCAGAATTTGCAAAACATTACGTCTCATTCTTAAAATGTGGCGTCATTTTTATCAATTTGGCGACATTTTTGTAACTTTGGCAAAATTAAAAAAAAACGTTAAGTTGCCAACGTCCCGCTAAATTTCTCGCGAAACGTTACAGACGGAAGGACGGAGAAATGTGTTATTCATATAGTCTATTTTTGTGTTTTTTCCAAGATATTGAACTTTCATCAATTTACAAATATTTATAACGCCCCCCCCCCCCCTTCATATTTGATTTTCCTTCATCTTGTGAATTTTTCATGGTTTCTCCTAACACAAGAAAAATTATTAGGGGACCGGGCCCCCACGTGAGTGGTGTCTGTCCCCCTTATGGGCAGCCCTGGTGCTTTGACAACTTTCCTACACCGTTTCTGCTTCAGTTCTATTTTAATAAAAACTACCGAATAAAAAATATAAACTTTTCTTTATTTACCGACAAAAAGACGGCAAAATCAATAGCTCCTCGAAACTCTGGAACAATAACTGTATTATTTGTATACAGTTTTCACACGGCAGACGCCATTCTCGACTCCGCCTTCTCGATTACAAGTTTTTGAAGTGACGTATCACTCAGGATGTCACTTCCGTCGAGGACCTGACGCAGGTGAGCTCTGATTGGACACTTAAATTGTAAACACGCCGCAAACGTGGACGCATGATGCGCGAAATTCCGAACCGAAGAGTTAAAAGGCGGAGGTAGAGCGAAAAATCAGTCACTAGAACGTTTGCCGTTCAATCTGTCAGGTTTCGAAAAGTGTGATTGCGTCTAGTGTTAAGAGATGAACCCGCAACCTGATAACTTTTCCGAGGTCTTTTCATTTACATCTACAATTACAAACTCGAGAGGTCTTCAGCTTTTCACAAAGTACTGGGAACCGACCGGTAAGACAAGGTAAGAAAAATTATTCTCATATATATATATATATATATTAAAAAAATGGAATGTTAAAAAATAATTCTATATTGTTTAAAATTAATATATATATATATCTTTCCATTGTAGTGATATGTTACCTTCTATCTTTATCCTTAGTCTTGGTCTATAGTTACTCATTTGTAACAGATATGCTAGAGATGGTTTTTTTTTGTACATACAGCAGTTTATGCATAATTTTCGATTAAAATCTTTCAATTTTTATATATATATATATATATATATATATATATATATATATATATATATATATCATATATATATATATATATGAATACACAAGATTCTTATGTACAATACAAAAGTTACAAATTTTAACGATTACCGAATTTAAAAAACTTCGAATTTATAAATTTAAATAATATATCTGAGTTTAAAAATTTTATAGGCTCTAAATAAAACTTATAAAAGATTATTTTGTTATTAATACATTTATGAATTTTTTTGTGGCAGTAAACATCATATTTATTTCTTGTTATCAGCACATCCCCCCCCCCTTCTCCCCCCCCCCAAAAAAAAAATAAATTATGTATACAGATATTTTGGATAATATTTAATTCTAAATTTTGAGATAAAATAGTATTTTTTTTTTTTTTTGTTATCAAAGTACATGTTCATTTTATTTATTTTCATATATATTTTTTAAGTTGTATCGAAATTTGTTAAAGATACAATTTCTCCAACGTATATTTCAAAGGTATAGCAAAATAAATTATTTTTTATATAATATTTATGAAACTTTTCCAAGTAATATATTTCCAAGAAATAAGTTAAAAGTTTTCATTACTTTTCTCTACATATATAGTGTAATATATAGGGAGAATATTGTGACGGGGCCGAAAATTCGGATTCGAGTTTTACACGGAAGAGCATGTTTTAAGTATTCCTGAACTCGAATCAACCGTTTTTGAGGCGATGTTTGTGTGTGTACATGTATGTTAGTGAGCGTGTCTAGATGCAATATCTCACGCACGAATGAGCCCTTCAAAAATAATTTAGAACGGTTATTGAAATCTGTGAATACTTTAACCCTTAATCGATTTTAAACGCGATCGAATGTTCTGTAGTGGGTGAGACAGCCCAGTGGTTAGCCCGCGGGAATTGTACTCGGACGACCCGAGTTCGATTCCCGACCTGCCCAAACTGTCTCCGTGTTCATGCAGAGTACGGGTACGTTAAATACAGGGCCTCATTAACGCACTGGCCTTCGGGGCCGCGACCCTGGGCCCCAAAATTTTAGGGGCCCCTTAATATTGTATGTGGTAAATTTTAAGCAGATATAATTTTTATTTTTAAGAAAAAATAATATTCATGAAGTAAATCTTCCTAAAATTAAAATATAAAAATAAAATTATGAAAATAATTCATTGAAAAATACTTTTCTATTAAAATTTCAGAATATAGGCATTTTACTTTCCTACAAATATGTCAATATTATTAAATGTTATACATTCTTTTAATTCTTAATATATTGCTTTGAAGTAAAAAGTATGGAAGTTTATATGTACAAAAAGGCTTTCGGTGCTGCGGCCCCGGGTCCTCAAATTTGGCATATGGTGATTGGTTGTATGTGTGCCCCGAAATACCACCACGTCCTGGGTCCCTCTTTGGCTTAATCGGGACCCTGATTAAATATGTGGGTCCGTAAGTCCTTCCGAGAGGTTGGTGGTAGTGAAAGGAGGATACGGTCCCTGTCGATGCCTCCCCACTGGGTTTCGGTTAGATATTGCACGACTTTTAAATGAATTTTTAAAAAAATATTTGAAAATTCAGGCCTTTTAATATTGTTAAATAAATAATCATTTCCGACTTAATTTTTCGTTAAAAAATAAATGACACCAATTTTAGAATGCTATCACGAACAGTTCTCGATATGTTGTGGATTTTAAAAATGAATTGATAAAAAAAATTTACATAAAATTAAAAACGTAACAAGAATAATCTGAAATGTTCAATTTCCATATGCAATATTGTGCAACAAATCTGTTAACATCTCTCGTGATTCACGAGAGAAAATACTCTTGTATTAGTTTTGTAATTTGACACCAAAGAAGTCGCCAATAGTAAATTATTTCACGGGATATTCATTAACAGTAAATTGCATTTTGATCAGGTTTTCGTACGTGCATATGAATAAGTCACTCTAGACTCATAATTTGCCAAAATCGCCTACATTAAATTTATGGGGTTTTAATTCAATGCCAAAAACATTGAACCCTGGATCTTGAACACCATTATAACTCCGTGACAACTCTGGTATAAAAGTAAAGTCGTTGTATAGGGAAAAGTCATAATGTAGGGAAAGTCATGTGCTAGTCACATCAGATCTTTTTTTTTTCTATAAAACGCTGGATTTCGTTTTATTTTGAAAACAGCTTTTATACACAAATCTGAATTTGAAACATAAATTTAGTAATTAAATGTCTATTTTGGTGACGCAACATGGGATTTAGTTTAATTAATTACTTATTCATATTAAATTAGTGTAGAATTCCCCCAGAGTAGCTGGCTTATCAAAACTGAACTTCAAAATATTTCAAATATTTTATTTTGCGTTAAATAATTGCTTTAATGATTTTATCTCTGAAATTATTTTCATTTTTAATCTCCTTAAAAGTCAGGTGAAAAATGCATCAATAAAAATATGTGCTTAACATTACCATGGTAGTCGACAGGGAAGGGGTGGGGGGCAAAAGGATTCATTGTATAGGGATCCAGGAGACTTAGGAGGTCAGGGGGATTAAGTAGCTTATGTGAAAAGGACAATAACTTGTAAATAGGCGATAGGAACAACTTTTAAGTTTTTGGAATTATATCAATCTATGAAAGTTTAACAACCATAAAAAACATTTAAAATAATACACTCCTTAAAATTAATTATTAGAGTTAATATAAAATATATATATTTTAAATATTTTCTGTTTTATACTTCGTTATACAGATTAAATGTTCTTAATGATAATTGAATAAAATATTTCTGAATAATCAGTAATTGAAAATATATTTTGGCGTTATTTGTTTAAACGATAATTTATAATTTTTGCAATTACATTAAATCATTTGAGTTTAGTAACTGTAAAGTTATATAACTACAGTAAGTATATCGGGTAATGTAAGTATATCGGGCTCCATAAAATAAATAAAATCTATAAAACATTTGATCTATCTGAAAATTCTCCCCCCCCCCCTCCTTTTTTTAACAAACATAAGTTTTGGGGAGGGAGAGCAATAAAAAATGTTCTTTTTATTCGCACGTGTTGAAAATCATTATTATAATTATTATTATTATTGTTATTATTATTATTGTTATTATTATTATTATTATTACTTTGCTAATTCTTTTCCAAGACAAAAGTAACAAATCCGATGTGTCAACATATCATTTTCTCTACAGTTGACCAAATTTTGATATGTGGGAAAACGGTAACACAGTCAGTAGTGAGCATTGTAAGAAAAAAGTAACACATATTAGAGCTTTCTTATACTCAGATTGCGTCGAAAATCAATAACGATTTTGTTGTCACCGATTAAAAAAAAGCACACAATATTTTTATGTAATTTACTTGATTGTTTTAAAAGGGTATCATGTTGCTTATGTTAACGTAAAATAACGTCTACTATCTCGAGATCGGTTTGTAATAACTACTTTGTGATAACTACTTATTTCTCGTTAAAAGTACCTTTAAAACATTCAATCGCATCATAATAGTTAATATATTTATAGTCTTTGTAGCCATCGTCATCATTCTTTGTAGCCTTCTAAAATTAATAAGTCGAAAATTAACAAGTCGAAATTAACAAATCGAAAAATTAACAAGTCGAAATTAACAAGCTGTAAAATAAACAAGGCGAAAAATTAACACGTCGAAAATATTTAAAAAATGATATTAATTATATTTCAATAAGTTCACCAAGTCCAAATTATGCAAATTTAAGTCTTTGCCTACATATTCTTAAAGAACATTCCTAACAATGATAAACATATGCATTCAGTTTAATTTGTAATTTCACCAATTATGGTTGCTGATTTTCACTTTTAAATGAAATTCAAAATTAAAATTATTTTATTTCGAGCTGGTATAATAGTGTTTAATATTATACCAGCTTTTTAAGCTGGTATAATATTAACATTAAGTTATATAAGTAGAAACTGACGTAGCACGCACAGATCTAAGTTGAATTGACTTACAAACTTATCATTATACTGTAAATTATGGATTTTTCCCAACACAATAAAAATGCAATAAAAATGTCTAATAACTTACTGCACAAATACCAAGAGGCCAAACTTTGCATTGTATTGCAATTTTGAAATTTTTTTTTAAAAGTATTTACCAAAGGAATTTGATGGATTGTCCCGAAAGCTTTAAAATGATGCAGTTTTGAATATATCTCTGTATTTCTATAAGTGCTGAAGGGAATGAGCTTAAATATTTCTATTCATATTTTTTTTTTCAAATATGACTTTCAAAATTAATGATTAATATTAAAGATGTGTTTGAACTTAAGAAATGGTATGCATTTTGTTTTAGTTATTTAGTATCACAATATATATAAAATAAGAAAGAGTTTGTTATGTTAAGTATTTCGTAAAATATAAAAGAAAACCTGCAGCAGCCATATAAGATTAGGAGATGGAAATTTCGAACAGTTTTAACTCCCCAACCAATTGAGTAAAATATATAAATTTTATATCAAGTCTGGGTGCTTTGACTAGGAGAATCAGACTCTGTTAACAGAAGTGGATGATGTTCGAGTTGGAGCAAAGAAAAGATCGAGTTGTAGAAAAGTTTAATATGAAGACGATCCCTTATGCAAATTGCTCATTTATTCATAAAAGACATTATTACGAGTCTACTGATGCTTTTGGATTAACGGTATGTTCCGAGAAGCCGAAATAACGAGCGCGGTTCGGATTTACTTTTGGACGACTGTATCCCCTACACAACAGTGGTGCACAGAAAAGTATGAAATTAATTTTAATTACTTATGAAATTGAACAAAATTGAGGGTGTACTCAAATTCAATTCAAAACAATACAATATAAATCATATCACTTTTCAAAATTGATATTATGAAAATTATCCAATTTTAGATAATGATAAGATTCATATAGTGTTGTTTTGAAACGAATTTACCTACACACACACTTCTCTTTGACAATTTTGCCTATAATATCAATTTTGGATAATGCTAAGATAACGTGTTGTTTTTAATCTGAATATTGTTTTCAAGAAGTAAATTGACCCGCAGCCAAACAAATAAATAAAATAAATTCGATCCGCAACTTAAAAATAAAGGAAACCCGACCTGAAACCGACCCGCAGACCGGGTAAACACGTGTATCCGACCCGATGCAGGACTCTAAAAGCCAGTCAATGACTTTCCTTGACATTTTGTATAGACATAGACGGAAATGATTCCAAAAGCTGTCAAAACATCTCCAGGAAGCATTTAAACACGCATTTCCGTCAAAATATTTATTAAAAAAAAATTAAATAGAGCTACACTGTCTCCACAAGAAAGTATACAAAACGCTGTGCTCGTTTATATCTGTCACGGAAGTCCAACACACTTATGAACTAATTATTTCCTGGGCTAAAGCAACATTTTATTTACATGCTAAAATATTTACAATCTTATATACCGTCATATATAAACATTTTTAAATTATCCGAAAGAGTGGGCATTCTAGCTTTTTGCAAATTGTAAGTTCCCCACAAACACTAGCTAAGTCATGTAGCACTAGCTCATTAAGATCGTCCAGACGGGACAGACAGGGGGCATTTGAAAATAATTAATAAGAGGTAAAAGTAGTAAGCTTACCAATACTCTTGGTGCACTCAGTTAGTTCTCTGTGAAGATGAGCCTTACATCGGTTAACACCCCTGAGAAGACAATTTTACATTTTTCACATCGGAGTTTTCGTCCTTGTTTTGGACAAGTGAAAAATATTGTTATGCTCACATTATTAAAGTTAGTCAGCAAGTCGATTCATTTGTTTGACGAAAGTCTTTTTACTAATGTCAGGAGGGAGCGATGTCACACCCTCCCTTCTCGCTTCTGGTTGGTCCGTCCGCTAGGGCGTCCATTGGTTGGCCCTAAATACTGATGGCTGATTGGTTTTTGTTGGCTCCACCTCAGATGCTCAAAGTCATGTCCGGACGAGCAGATTGGGGAGGGGAGAGAGTCAGCCCCCTATTCTGGCAATACATTTTTGGTTATAAAGTTCTTTTTCAGCGAGATTTTGTAATGTCACTCCTCCGACTGGCTGTCGCCATAATTTGTCCCTCTGTCAATCCCTCCACGAAGCATCAAAGTTCGAAATTTAATATCACACAGGCTATAATATGTTCTTAATTTCAAATATTCGCAAAAAGATACATTTCGATGGATTTGATGTATTGTAAAATTTAATCTAGAAGGGGATTTTGTTAAAGACTGGATGATTGTTGCCGAGAGTTGATCATTCACCAACAGTTTAAAACAGTAAATTTAGGCCGTATTTAGATTACAATGAAACAGGTTATAATGTATGCACGTTAATATTTCTATCGTAAAGTTACTATGCCCGATCGAATAAAAGGGATTGCAGCTCCCCTAGCGGAGATTTAAAAAAGTTAGGAAAACGAATTTAGCAGCAAGACGAAAAAACCCATTAAACATTTGCGAATGTCTATTTAGTAGGAATCAATAGTAAAACTGTTACAAAAGGCATTTATTTTACACAGTAGGGTTAATGGTGAATTATTGTCATATTCAAGAATGCTAAAATAAACAACACTTATATACGTATGAATCTAATGTACTACAGCTTATTCAAAATGTCCGTGGCAGCAACAATGCAAATTTGAATTCTAGAAACAATATTACCGAGTACTTTGATAAGCATTGCAGGTGTCACCGTGTTACAGTTCTTGATGATACGGCTTTTAAATTGAAATTTATTGCTTTCCGTATACGCAATGCGTTCGTTTCTGATATCAATTCTTACTAATTAGGAAATGATCAACAGTTTTGTAATTGATTTATTTCGCTTGCCTACTTTGCCGCCGAATTTGTTTTCCCAAAATTCTCCATTAGAGGTGCTGCAATTACTTTTAATCGATCGAGTATGGTCATCTTACAATAGATACACTTAATGTGTACATTCATGGACCTTTTCTTACAAAGTAAGGAATTTTCCTTGAAACACTGTATAAGCAAATTAAGAATAAAGAGTTTGTGTTTAATATCTTTAAAAGGATTGTTATCCTTTTACTTTCCTTATTACACAGTAATGTATAAAGAAAGTATCCTTTTACTTTCCTTATTACATAGTAGTAGTTTTCGACGGGACCAAGCATTTCAAGCATACCTGAACACGAATCAAACGTTTTTGAGGAAATGTCTGTCTCTCTCTCTCTCTCTCTCTCTCTCTCTCTGTGTGTGTGTGTGTGGAGACGATATCTCACGAACGAACGGAGCGATTCGAACGAAATTTGGTACAGAAATTACAATCCGTGAATACTGGAAGCCTATTGTTTTTAAACGCAATCGAATGTTCAGAACCCCCCTAAATTTTCGAATAGAATTTTGAAAAAATCATCAAAGAATAAAAACCTTTAATAAAGTTTCGCAAATAGCCACTTCTTATGTAATTTTTCATTAGAAAACGATTGATATAAACTTTTGAACGCTAGCATGAACCGTTCTCGAGATATTGCACGTTTTTCAAATAAATTTGTAAAAAAATCACATATAATAAAAAAAAATACTAACTATTGTGAAATATGTTCACTTTTCATATGTAATATCTTGTGATAAATTTGGCGACATCTTTTTGGTGGATCTAGCTCGTTCCATTTATGAGGGAATATACTCTGGGTAATACTTATGTATTTGGATGACAGTAGTCATTTATCTGCTATAAGAATAACTTATTTCTCTGACCATAACGCTTGGCGAGATTTTGGCGACGAATTTGGTGGAATGTCGCCAACTTGGCGACTTTTTTAAATGTTGCCAAATTAACGAAAATGTCTCCAAATTGATAAAAAATACCGCTAAATCAATGAAAATGACGACTAATTGACGAAAATTCAATATCTTGGAAATAATACAAGAATCTACTATAAGAATAATCTATTTTTTCTTCCGTGATGTTTGGCAAAATTTTGGTGACGAATTTGTCGGAATATCTCTAACTTGGTGACTTTTTAAATGTTGCCAAATTAACGAAAATGTCACTCAATTGATAAAAATTCGCCAAATTGATGAAACTATGAAATGACGACTAATTGATGAAAGTTCATTATCTTAGAAAGAACATAAGAATGGACTATAAGAATAACCCATTTCTTCGTCCGTCTGTTCATAACGCTTGGCGAGAAATTTTAGCGAGACGTTTCCAACTTGGCTATTTCTTTAAATGTTGCCAAAGTTACAAAAATGTTGCCAAATTGATAAAAATGACGCCAAATGGGAAGTTATGTTTCGCAAATTCTGATTTCAGTCCATATGATGGGCATGCCTAGTACATAAGAAATTCTCTCCTTTCCGTTTGTTTTGTAACACTTGTTAATGCATTTGGCGAACTTGGCGAATAATCTAGCGAAGTATCACCAACTTGGCGATATTTCAACACAGATTGACGAAAATATAGTCAAATTTGCAAAAATGACGCTGAATCAAAGAAACTGAAGCCTAATTGTGAATTAATTATTAAAATATTTTGATAGATGGACTATATTGCTTATTGAGGATGCTATCAATATTAATAATTGTTTATTTAGAGTTGCGCGAAATAAAAGTTAATTGGTACTTTGAAATATTTTTACATATTGTCATTCGGAAAATCGCCAAATGTACAATTTAGTGTTAAAAACACAGTACCGTGGAACTTATTGTTTTTTTACTGTGAAAGTGCCGTCTTATACATTATTACTTTCCTTATATACAATAATGTATAAGGAAAGTATTGTGACGGGATCGAAAATTCGAATTCGAGTTTTCGACGGGAGAGCACGTTTCAAGCATCCCTGATCACGAATCGAACATTTTTGAAGTGGTGTCTGTGTGTGTGTGTCAGTGAGTCTGTGGAGACGATAACTGACGAACGAATGGACCGATTTGAACGAAATTTGGTACAAAAATTACAATCCGTAAACACTGGAAGCCTATTGTTTTTATACGCAATCGAATGTTCAGAACCCCCTAAATTTTCGAGTGAAATTTTGAAGAAATCGTCAAAAAATCAAAACCTCTAATAAAGTTACGCAAATAGACATTTCTTATGTAATTTTTCATTAGATAAAGATTGACATAAATTTTAGAACGCTAACATGAATCGTTCTCGAGACATTGTACATTTTTCAAAAAAATTATCAAAAAGTCAAATAAAATAAATAAAAATATTTCCTATTAAGAAACATGTTTACTTTTCATATGTAATACCATGCGATATATTTGGGGACATAATTCTCGTGGATCTAGCTCGTTCCATTCATGAAAAAAGATACTTTGAGTAATACTTTTCTATTTGAACGCCAATATCATTTACCTGCTGTAAGAATAACTTATTTCTCCGTCCATAACGCTTGGCGAGATTTTGGCGACGAATTTGGTTGAAAGTCGCCAACTTGGCGACTTTTTTAAATGTTGCTAAATTAACGAAAAACTCGCCAAATGGATAAAAATGGCCCTAAATCAAAGAAAATGTCGACTCATTGACGAAAATTCAATATCTTGGAAAGAATATAAATATCTACTATAAAAATAACCTATTTTTTTTTTTACTGTAAAAGTAGTAAATTCATTGCATTATATAAGGAAAGTCATGTGCTGTACACATCATATTTTTTTTTTTACTGTAAAAGGAGTAAATTCTTTACATTATATAAGAAAAATCATGTGCTGCCCACATCAGATTTTTTAAATCTACGGCGCAGTTTTCCGGATTTTTGTTTAAACGAGCTACCTTCGGTTCCAACTAGTGCAGTCGGGGGAAAATAATAATAAAAAAAAAAACCCGTGGGACACCGCTTATTGTTTGTTCCGTGGCTTCGGGTCTTACAATGAAACCAGATGAGTCATTGGACTAATTTGCTTAAGGGGTCGTGTTCATATTAAACATTGCTCGAACTCTATTTTTTTCAAAGAGCAACACACATTTTTGTTATCAGATTCTAATTCTCCTAGTCAAAGTACCCAAAATACATATCAAATGTATATATTTTACTCAAGTGGTTAGGAAGTTATGACTGCTTGAAATTTTAAGCTTCTACTGTTAAATGGGTGTTGCAGTTTTTCTTTTATATTTGATAAAATAACTAGCCTATCAAACTAATTAATATTTTATATTGTGATACTAAACTACCCAAACAAAATGCATATCATGTCTTATCTTCAAACACATTTTTGATATTAATTATTAATTACGAAAGGCATATTTGAAAAATATTATGAATAGAAAATATGGGCAAATATTGACGGCAAATATGGACGGAAAAAATTAAGAATAGAAAATATGGGTAAGTATTGAATGCAAAATTTGAAATAAAAAATATGGGTAAATATTGACGGCAATCTATTCAGCATTTTCGGAAACTGTGGTGCGTAAAAATTTCAGTTTATTCCGTTCAACACTTTTTGAAATACAGATATATATTCAAAACTGCACGGGCCAAGCTTTCGGGGACCATCCAACAATTCACAATGGAAAGTACTTAGAAGAAAAATTTCAAAATGATAGAGCAATGCAAAGTTTGGATTCTTGGCATTTATGCAACGATTGATCAGACACTGTCATTTCATTTGTGTTAGTTAAAATCCATAATTTAATGTGCAGTGGTAACTTTGAAAGTCAATTCAACTTAGATGCTTGCCTGCTATGTCAGTTTCTCTTTATATAATTTTACATTTAATATTATACAAGCTTTTTATATAAAATAATTTTAATTTCGTGTTTCATTTAAAAGTCGAAAACAACAAAAATAAATGGTGAAATTGCAAATTATGCATATGCATTTGTCAAAACGCTTCATTCGCGTCAGTTATCGACATAACAAATAAGAAACTAAAATTCTTTTAATAGTACTTCCACATCTCTTACGAAGCGTCAACGCATATTTTTCGTAAATTTATATCCTCATTGCTCGTCGTCTCAAAACACAACTCGTGCTGAAATCACGTGCGCGATCATCATTTACATGGCAAATGTGTGATAAAAATGTATGCTGAGAAGGGTATAGATAAAATATAACTTTATTTACAAGACATAACTAAATTATACAGTTCTACTTACAACAGCGCGGAGTGAACAACAATTATCAGAACAACCATGTTCTGAATTGTTCTTAGTTTGCTTATATATGCCTCCACAGAAGCATCGCAAATTCGGAGTATGTAAATAATAGTCATTGCAACTACTCAAGCTAAGTTTATTAAAGTTTAATATTATGTAAATTAGATGAATGAGTTCCTCCATAGGCATATGGAAAATGTAAAGTCAAATAATTTAGTAAATTAGCAATCATAGATACCACAATAGATATAATAATTATAGAATTACCAAAACCATATATAAAAATACACATGAATACATTCAATCATATATAGAAAGAAGGCATATTTCGATGTATATAGAAATAATATATATATATATAAAGGACTTATCTTACAGATTCGGTTCAAAGATTGTTATAGAAAGATTTTTTCGATGATGCTAAAATGGAAAATCTATGGTAATATTATCTACTGCTAAGGAACCGATTTGTGTAAGAATAGTTTAAAATCGTGCTTCATTAAATTACTAAAAATGCAATTCCAATTAAAAAAAATTCTCGCCGATATGAATCATCCGGGAATCTGGAATTTCTCTGTAGCAAATTTCACCGCTGTTCGAAGCTTCGATTTTCCGCTACAGTCTACATACGTAGACACACAGACTTACAAATAAATCTGCTAGTCTCAGATAAGTTTTATTATGTAAGACTATCAGATCGTCCTCTATGAATAAAATGTCTGTATTTCCAACTCTAGGAAATCTTTTACTAATAGTTTTTTTTTTAACTCGGAAAGTTCTATGTTTCTAAAAAGAAATCAGATAACATTTTAAACTTTTCAAACGCGTTGTAAAGTTATTGTAAGCATAGAGTCATTGTAAAGTTATTGTAGATGAGAAGTCATTGTTAATTTATCTTAAACATAGAGTCACTGTAACGTTATTGTAGATGAGAAGTCATTGTAAATTTATCACAAACATAGAGTCATAGTAAATTTATTCTAGATGAGAAGTCATTGTAAATTTATCGTAAATATAGTCATTGTAAAGTTATTGTAGATGAAACGTTTAAACGTACCACACCTGTAAACTTATTAGAATGGATATTGTTTTTGACCAATTATTTATTTTCAAACAATATGCAGCATATGTTGGTGCACAGATGGAACAATGTGTACCGACGAACTCTCCCTACGAACCATTAATCTACATCACATCTGTAAATTTCATAAAAATCGTTTGAGTTTTAGAAGAATTGCTGTCGGATATAGCAAACTGACTGACAGAAGCAAATCCGGTCTAATTTAAAAGTGCGAAGCTTAGTCGCTTCGCTCTGTCACTTTAATAATTATCATTATTTAACAATTTTATTATAGTTATTATCTCGCAATACGCACTGCTGCTATTATCTTATCAAAAAGATGCGATTCATCTCATTTTGTCTAGTTTATAATCATTCATGAATAAAGAAGGAACTTGTTAAGAATTATGAGATTGAAAAGTGAGTAACTTCTGTCACTTTACTACAGCCACACGCGCAGAAAGCGATCAATTTATTGGTGGCAAAAATGCTGCTGTACTGTTATTTTTATAAAAAATATTTTCCAAGCATCTATTTCTTCAGATTTATTACAGATGTCTTTATCAGTGCTTCTCAACCTCTCTGGGATCAAGGCCCGGTAAATTCTTTTTCTAAATACTTTCTGATTTTTTAAGTTCATACATTAAACTAAAATTATTAATAATTAATCAAGGCATAATTATAAAGCGCGTTAGTATATTTATGTATACGATGTGGTCTGTTGACAAATATAAAATTACATTTAAATAAATTATCAATCACTGGACTAATGAAATTAGTGTAGCATATTCTAATTTCCTCAAACCAACACCATTAAATTGATTTTCATTAGCATATTCCATTCTTATCACCAAAAATTTATAATATTATTCAATAGATTTAGTATTGTATTTTTAAATTTATTTTACTGATGTTGGTTTGAAAGAAAAAACGGTTTGGGAAAAATATTTATCCTTTGTAATTCATCCGAATAACATTAAAATGCGGCTTGGTCACTGACATTTATTACACAAATGTTATTTAGGCGAGCTTTTCGATACATTCATGGATATTATTCTCCTTAGAATATTTCCACTATAAAATATTTATTCATATAAAATATTTATTCATATGTTGTTGTTCGCGTGTCCATGGATAAGCAATATTGTAGTGGAGTAGTGGTCTAGATTCCCTCAAAAGCATTGATCACAGTCTCTGCCAATGTTGGTGCATCCCAGCTGTAGAGGATCTCCCGTAATGAATCCCTGAGTGGAACCATGCCAATCTTCAAAAGATATACCGCAACAGTTAGGCATTCCCAGATGTGGTTAGGCGTGAGCTGGACTTCGGGGCAGTTTTTACAAGGGACAAAGGTTCTTGTTTTGTCCGGATGGATCTTCATACCCCTATAATGCTCAGTTCTTAGCCTGGCAATAGTGGATGTTATATTTCTGGGACAATCGAATTCTGTTAAAAGGGGTTTCTTATATGTGTGAGTCATAATTCTATATCTGGCCACTGCGTTAGCATCAGCAAGTGTGATGGTGGTGCACTTCTGATCTAGTTCTCTAGCCTCTTTGGCCAAAGAATCCGCACATTCATTTCCCTCAATGTTGACATGTGCCAAGGTCCGTAGAATATCTTATATATAAGGTTGTCTCGTTCGGGGAAAAAGTTGTCCCGGGAAGGAAAGACGAGTGACGTCACTGCTAGACCCATTCTCTGACAGAGGCGAGAAAAACTATTGAGAAACGTTGATCGGAAACTATTTAAATATTTATCTAATGGTAACTGTGTGCAAGCAATATAGAATAAAATAAAAAAGTACATGCATAGTAATGTGAAGTTTACGAAAATAAATTCCGTACATATGAAAAGAAATAGCAAATTTTTTATGAGAGTGGAAGCTATTAAAATTTTAACATAAGGAAAGTTTATATAAAGATTACTGAATGCTATGTTGAAAGATAATTGAATGAGCAAAGGTTATGTATAAAAAAATAGTGAATGATCAGAGAATAGCCAATAGTTGTTAGGTGTGTTATGTGAATCGGTTTGAGAAGGATATAAATATATATTTCTAATTTAAATGTGGCAAATCAGTCATCATTTAAATATTGACTGTATTCCGAAGTTTACAGGCATGAATAACGCAGTATAAAGTAGAATAAATATTATTTCCAGGCAATGCAATGCATAGCTTTTGTCTAGTTCAAAAATTTTACATGTTTTAGGAAAAATATATCGTCTGGATTTGAGAGAAGGTCAGGAAACTTTCAAAATCATCTGAAGAAAAAACAGTAATTGATTAAAATTTGAAAACACATATTTTATCAAATCATTGCAATAATAATTATTAGTCACGTCGAATGTAGTTTGTTAAGAATTTTTTTGTTAGTAAATTTGTTAATAAAGTTTTTGCTAAGGCATTTATATCTTGATTCGTCAAATTGAAGAGCTTCATGTAAGACGGAGTAGTTTTGATTCAATAAAAATGGTTTTTGTTCAAGAAAGGGATATTCATAAGTTAAAAGAAACTAGTGTAATTTTATGGATAATTTTGTAAAAACAAAATAAATTTATAGTCGCATTGAAATGATATATTTACCCCTATTTATTTTAAAGCAAACGGTGAATGGACAATTTTCAGAAAATTATAAAGTTCAAATATTTTTTGTATAGGAACTATTAGGAACGGAATGGTACGCTTACTTTTACTCGACAGAATAAGTACCATAGCATTTATATGCAGGAAATTTTAAATCATCCAATTTTTAAAGAAATAGAAATTTAATTGCAAATTGATAAAGATAATATGGAGAGTTTTATAGAAATAAAAATCTTATTTAATTCTATTTTTACATATTTCTCATTAATTATATCCTATTTCCAACCTTTAGACAATACAAACAGTAAAGTGCACAGTCTCTATTTAATGAATTTGAACGGGATATTTCGTTTAAAATCTTTAATGTGTTGTAAAAGTAATTGTTAAAAAATACTATATTAAAATCCATAGTCATGCAGCATATTTGTGAGTAAAAATATTAATAAAGATTATCAGTTTACACATGAAATATGTAAATTTTGTGTAAAAAAGAAGATGAATGTATTTGTTATACGAAATCACCCGGAAACTCATATCCTTGTCATAGTATATAATTTGTCAAACCGCTGTTTTTGACTTCTTCATCCGTTAATTACAGCAATTTAGTTCATTTTGAATTCAAATTTGAGTTCATTTGTAATATTTCAGTGTTAGCACATTGTTTTAGGAAACATTTTATGTATCTCGTTGATGTTTAAAGCAAAGCATTTTTAAATAAAACCTTGCTGTTTTCCAACGTTTTTCAACGAAGCGCCGCTGGTCAACAGAACGGAAGGTCTAGCAGTGACGTCACAGCTCGCCCAGAAATGTTACCATGGGGGGAATAGCGAACGAGACAACCTGTTAATATTCTATTAACCTTGGACATGTGCAGGTATCCATTGTAGGACACAGGATTTTCCCTTGCTGTGCAACCTTTCGAGAAGGACTATAATTTCGGATGTGATGTTGGTCTCTCCGTTTCTGATAGCTTCTAAAGCGGATTTAGAATCTGAAAAAATTGCTATTCCTTCTATAGCTTGAGAGTCATTCAGGTATAAGGCGAGGGCTTCTTTAATCGCTAAGAGTTCACTAGTGAAGCTAGAGGCTATTATTCCTGTATTGATTTTGTGTTTGCAATTTCTGCCATCTGGAAAGAGGATGAAAATTCCAGCTCCATTCTTGAGGGATCTGTCAGAGGAGCTATCAGTGTAGGCAATTGCATAGCTTCCCCGGGAGAGCTTTTCTATTGTTTCAAGTCCTTTTTGTCTCACAGCTACAGGGTCTTCTTTTTTAGAACACGGTTGCAGCAATTTAAAACCAAACTTGGTATTCTCGGGTGGTTAGAAGTCCAACCTCTTCGGAGGCAATGGCACCCTTTTCTATGGATAGTGCAATATTTATTCATATAAAAAATTTATTTATACAAAAAATTTATAAAAAATGCTTCGAAAATTAAAACGACAAATTCCGAGAGAATCTTTCGCGGACCGGTATATTTGATGCCACGGCCTGGTGATTGCGAAACACTGTCTTAGATAATGACTGATATGGATTCAGCATGAAATTCCAGATTAGGTAAAAGAGGGGTTTCCTTAGGATTTATAAATTTTTTATTTTCTTGAAACATTCACCAAGATTGGCTATAGAAAAAGTTTATAGAATAACTTATATGGATTTAACATTAAATTCTAGAAGAGTCAGGGTTATTCACTAAGTATTTCTCCTTCCGGTAAAAAAAATTACGTGAAACATCTATTTTTCGAGATTAGCTATAGAGATTAAATGATGACTGATATGGATTCAGTATCAAATTCCGGAAGGGTAAGGGATATCACTTAGTATTTGCACATCCGGTTCTAGAGATATCACTTCCGATTAAAAAATTCACATTTTCATTGAAACATTTAGTTCTCAGGATCGGACATAGTTAGAACTTAGATAATGACTGATATAGATTCTGCATCAAATTTTTGAGGGGTTCAGGGACCACTAAGGATTTCAGCTTCCCGTTTAACAATTTTGTTGAAACATTTATTTAACAGTATTGGCTACAGATATGGCTTAAGTGATGACTAATACAAATTCAGCATTAGATTCAAAAGAGGATATATGTTTCATTAAGGATTTCCTCTTTTTGTTGAAACATTTATTTCTCAGAATTGGCTATATATAAGGCTTAAGTGATGACTAATACAGATTCTGCATTATATTCAAAAGAGGATATATGTTTCATTAAAGCCTTCCTCTTTTTGTTGAAACATTTATTTCTTTGAATTGGCTATAGATAAGGCTTAAGTGAAGACTAATATAGATTCAGCATTATATTCAAAAGAGGGTATATGTTTCATTAAGGACTTCCTCTTTTAGTTGAAACATTTATTTCTCAGAATTGGCTATAGAAAAGGCTTAAGTGATGACTAATACAGATTCAGCATTAGATTCAAAAGAGGTTATATGTTTAAGTATTTCCTCTTTTTGTTGAAACATTTATTTCTCAGAATTGGCTATAGTTAGGGTTTAAGTGATGACTAATGTAGATCCAGCATTAGATTCAAAAGAGGTGATATGTTTCATTAAGTATTTCCTCTTTTTGTTGAAACATTTATTTCTCAGAATTGGCTATAGTTAGGGTTTAAGTGATGACCAATGAGGATTCAGCATTAGATTCAAAAGAGGGTAAATATTTCATTAAGGACTTCCTCTTTCTATTCCTTTTACACTTCTATTTTTTCCAACAATTAACATAACCGTACGGAATAAATATGCAAAAGAGTGAAAAATGGTAGATGGTTCTGTCGAAGATGAATTGAACAATTTGTCACCATTTTTAAAGGCTCTTCATAATTTTATTGTCTTTTATCTATTCGTCCTTGCCATATATTGATCGTCTGGCTCACAAGAAATGTAGATAGGGGTTTACTTGGGATTTACAAAATTTTTCATTTTCTTGAAATATCCACCAAGATTGACTATAGAAAAAGTTTATAGAATAACTTATATGGATTTAAAATTAAACTTTTTTTTAGAAGAGTCAGGGCTATTCACTAAGTATTTTCCCTTCCGGTAAAAGAAAATTACATGAAACATCTATTTTTCGAGATTAGCTATAGAGATTAGATGATGACTGATATGGATTCAGTATCAAATTCCGGAAGGGCAGGGGTATCACTTAGTATTTGTACATCCGGTTCTAAAGATATCACTTCCGATTAAAAAATTTACATTTTCATTGAAACATTTAGTTCTCAGGATCGGATATAGTTAGAACTTAGATAATGACTGATTCAGATTCAGCATCAAATTTTTGAGGGGTTCAGGGACCACTAAGGATTTCAGCTTCCCGTTTAACAATTTTGTTGAAACATTTATTTTTCAGTATTGGCTATATGGCTTAAGTGATGACTAATATGGATTCAGCATTAGATTCAAAAGAGGATATATGTTTCATTAAGAATTTCTACTTTCTGTTGACATATTTATTTCTCAGAGGCTTAAGTGATGATTAATATAGATTCAGCATTATATTCAAAAGAGGGTACATGTTTCATTAAGGACTTCTTCTTTTTGTTGAAACATTATTTCTCAGAATTGGATATAGATGAGGCTTAAGTGATGAATCGCATGGATTCAGCATTATATTCAAAAGAGGGTATAGGCTTCATTAAGGACTTCCTCTTTTTGTTGAAACATTTATTTCTCAGAATTGGATATAGATCAGGCTTAAGTGATGAATAGTATGGATTCAGCATTATATTCAAAAGAGGGTATATGTTTCATTAAGGACTTTCTCTTTTTGTTGAAACATTTATTTCTCAGAACTGGCTATAGATGAGGCTTAAGTGATGATTAATATGGATTCAGCATTAGATTCAAAAGAGGATGTATGTTTCATTAAGGAATTCCTCTTTTTGTTGAAACATTTATTTCTCAGAACTGGCTATAGATGAGGCTTAAGTGATGATTAATATGGATTCAGCATTAGATTCAAAAGAGGATGTATGTTCCATTAAGTATTTCCTCTTTTTGTTGAAACATTTATTTCTCAGAATTGGCTATAGATAAGGCTTAAATGATGATTAGAGATTCAGCATTATATTCAAAAGAGGGTAAATGTTTTATTAAGGCCTTCTTCTTTTTGTTGAAACATTTATTTCTCTGAATTGGCTATAGATAAGGCTTAAGTGATGACTAATATATATTTAGCATTATATTCAAAAGAGGGTATATGTTTCATTAAGGAATTCCTCTTTTTGTTGAAACATTTATTTCTCAGAACTGGCTATAGATGAGGTTTAAGTGATGATTAATATGGATTCAGCATTAGATTCAAAAGAGGATGTATGTTTCATTAAGTATTTCCTCTTTTTGTTGAAACATTTATTTCTCAGAATTGGCTATAGATAAGGCTTAAGTGATGATTAATAGAGATTCAGAATTATATTCAAAAGAGGGTAAATGTTTCATTAAGGCTTTCCTCATTTTGTTGAAACATTTATTTCTCTGAATTGGCTATAGATAAGGCTTAAGTGATGACTAATATATATTTAGCATTATATTCATAAGAGGGTATATGTTTCATTATGGATTTCCTCTTTTTGTTGAAATATTTTTTTCTCAGAATTGGCTATAATTAGGGTTTAAGTGATGACTAATGTGGATTTCGCATTAGATTCAAAAGAGGGTAAATGTTTCATTAGGGGCTTCCTCTTTCTATTTCTTTTCCACTTCTATTGTTTCCAAAAATTAACGTAACCGTACGGAATAAATGTGCAAAAGAGTGAAAAATGGTAGATAGTTCTGTCGAAGATGAAGTGTACACTTTGTCACCACATAAAGGCTCTTCATAATTTTATTGTGTTTTATCTATTCGTCCTTGCCATATATTGATCGTCTGGCTCACAAGAAATGTGTATTTTTAAATTTTATTTTCCTGGGTCTAATATTTAAAAAAATATTGCGTTTAATTTTCCACTACTTTGAACTACAATTAAATATATCATTTACGACAAATCAACCTTCGGTAAAAAATATGAATTTAAACAGTAAAAAAAATATGGATTTGCTCAATTTGTTTGTAAGCTATCGTTCGTACAGTCAAACACATAAACAGATAGACATTATTAAAAAATGATTTATTCGCTTTCGGGAATTCTGAAACACTTAAATTGAAAACTTTAATGTTTTACCCTATTTTAATATAGAGGATGTTGTTCATACATTTTTGTAACGGTTTTGAAAAAAAAATATATATAAGCAAAGATAAGAATTTTATTTTCTAATATGTTCAATCTGATACCCCTTTTGTTGAACTATCATATTACATCTTGATTTCCAAGATAAAATTACTTTTCTCTCAATATCAAGGTTGATTTTGTTCCACTCCTCCACCACAATCTTCCAGAGTCCATCCAATGTTTTGGAATGCCGCTTATATAGAGCTTGTTTAATAAGTCCAAATGCACAGTAATCCATAGGAGATAGGTCGGAGGACTTGGGTGGGATGCATTTAAATGGAATAGCCTCAATTCCGGTTTCATTTCTCCTTTTTTCAAAAAATATAGCAATAGATTTAGAGGTATGGCTGGTAGCCTTATCCTGATGGAACTTAACACAGTGAAGATTGTTTGGGTAAAGTGATAGAATGTCTTTTTTGAAAACATGTGTTAAAACATATTTCTGATAGTAATCCGAGTTAATTTTGACATTTTTTTCTACTTTCCTTTATTTTAAGTTTTCCGTTATAAGAGAATCCAGCAATAACCATAAAACCTTAACCAAAACTTTCCTTGTTTTCTCTGAACCAACCTTTGTTGGGTATGCAATTTTTACCTTTTTCCCAGTCAAATATAAACTTTGACGTTTCTTTCCTTTTTTATTAATCATGTCACTTAATTTACGTGTAGAAATATTAAAACTGTGTGTTTCCATCTTTTTTTTAATAAGCGAATAAGAGTATTATAATTTAATAAGAGTATTTCTCTTCGGCAAGTGCAAAAATATAGCCTTCGATACATTGTTTATTTTCTAGCGACATTTTAAAGCAAAAAATATGTTTAATGATTCAGACGATAGTTAATCCCTATTCCGACTTGATGCCAATCAGATTTTTTTTTGCATTTAATTCATGGAGAAAGTCAAAATCGTTACAAAAATGTGTGAACACCCTCTGTACTTTTCCTACACCGAGTATTTCACGAAGAGTGTCCTAAAGCAATATAAAATCAACGGTTGGTTGTAAAGTAAAGTAAATTGTGAAAAGTAAAAAGCAAAGAGAGGAGAATTCAGCTATATACTCCTCGGAACTGTTAATTTCATAAAAGTGCAAAATTTTACTTTTACACGATCTCCTAATAAAAAAAAAGTCGGCTATGGACAACACATGACTTTCTCTATATAATGCAATTTACTTTTTAGTGAAGAATTGACTCCCAACATCCATCCATGGTACACTGTTTTTAACTTTGAATTATACATTTAATGATTTATCGTATGGTAACATGTAAAACTATTTGAAAGTACCCAATTAACTTATATTTAAATTAAGTTATATGTAACTTTAAATTGAAAATAAAACTATTTGAAAGTACCCAATTTCTTATATTTAAATTAAGTTATATTTAACTTTAAATTGAAAATAAAACTATTTGAAAGTATCCAATTAACTTGTATTTAAATAAACTTATATTTAACATTAAACTGAAAATTATTAATATTAATAGCATCCAAAATGAGCAATATCTTCCGTATATTAAAATGTTTTAATAATGAATTCATCAATTTGGCGTCATTTCCGTTAATTTAGCGCAATTTTTGCAATTTCGAATGTATTTTCGCAAATATGGGGCGACATAACATCATGTTGGCGATATTTCGCTAAATTGGTCACTAAGTTCGCCAACTTTATCGCCAAGCGTTACACACAGAAGAAGAGAAGAGTTTTTCTTATACATAAGTGACTATTGGCGAATTGTTGGTCGTAAAAATACAAAACTATTGCACAAGTATATTATCTCGTGAATAGAACGAAATAGATCCACAAGAATTATGTTAACAAATTTGACACATAATATTGCATGACAAGTGAACAAATATATTTCACGAGAGTTAATACCTTTCAATGTTATGTAATATATCTGATAAATTTGCTAAGAAAACGTGTCACTTGTTTTCTGATGAAAAACTACACACCAAATGATACCTTTGCGTAACGTTATGAAAGGCTCTAATTTTTTAATGAATTCTTCGAAATTGCATTCGAAAATTTGGGGGTCTTCCGAGCATTCGATTGCGTTAAAAATCAACAGGCTTCCAGTATTCACCAATTGTAATATATGTTCGAAATTTAGTTCGAAACGCTCCATTCATTCGTGAGAATATGTGAATAACACTTGTACAAAAGTTAAATAAAAATGAGTGTAACATCAAGCTTCACAATCCTATCTCTTTTTTTCTACACGATTCCTAAAAGAACATGGCAAAATTGAATCCATATCATGGAGTTAGAGAGTAACCCTTTACCCCCATGATTCTTACAATAATAAAACGCAAATCCATGGAAGTACTTTTTGGTGATTTAAATGTGCTCCTTTGATTCCATTGTTTTCTTGGATTTCAATGAGTTTTACTAATATGCAAATTCTAAATATATATGGTCTCTTTTGTATCAGGATTCTCAAATATTGAAATTAATTTTTTTATATTTCTAATTTCACAATTTATGTGTAAAATTAAGTTTTAATTTAAAATCTTTCACAGCTCGCACACTTCATATTCGAGAATCCATGCAGAGTCCAGCTTTTAGCTAGTAAAATAACTGCTTATTGCTTTTTTATAGAATAAAAGTAAAGAGTATATAGTTTTGAATTATGGATTGTAAAAGCATAGACGTATTTCATCCAAAGTGGGCCCTGATTCCAGAGCCATTTTCACTTTTATAGACTTTAGGCACTTTCACTTTCAGAAGCTACTTTTATAGGAAGTACTTTTGCTGAAGCTCCGAACTATTTTGGTGAGCACTTGTTTATTGAAACATTTTTCGCAGGCTTTATTTAAAAGGTTGGTAAATCGTAGGTAAGTACAAAACAGAGCATCGATCTTGATTGGATCTAAAACGAAGACCTTATTTTACGAGGACTAGTACTTAAGTTTTTCGAATGTGGTAATAACAAAAATAACGACTTTCAGTGCAGACGATTTTTTTAACTTTGAACTTTCACTTGAATATTGGCTGTAAAAGAACGAACAATGGTATAAAATTATTTTCACGTCGTTGTTTTAAAGATAATAAGGTAGTGACAAAACAGGGTTTTAAGTCGGAGGATTTTTGAGTTATGTGTTAATGGAATTAATTCGTCTTTTGGTGATTTTACTCAAACTTATGCTAAAAATATACATGGATATAATACTGTAAAAATGATAACTTTATAAATTTTTCAGTTCATCAATATTTACATCTGAAAAATAAAATTATTTCAAGAGAAAACTGATATTTATATTTTAAAAACAACAATTAAACCATTTAAAAATTATGCTTCAAAATGATTAACAATTAAGAAATATATACTTGTATAAAGATGATGTAGCGTGATTAATTAACTTAGAATTATTCCGGCTATTGCACCGTATTTTAGAATGGTTGCAAATTTGTCTATGTCTCTGGACGTTCTACACCCTCGCTACGTCACTACTTGAGATATCGCTTTCACAGACTCACAGGAATGCACACACATATATATACTTACACATATACACACAGACATCACCCCATAAACGTTCAATTCAAGTTCAGGGATGCTTGAAATGTGCTCTTTCGTTTAAAATTCAAATTCGAATTTTCGACGTCGTTACAATATTTTACTGATGCATTATACGAGTATAATGTATAAGTAAATTATCCGTACTATGTATATAGCGTGATTAGAACGATTAGAGAGTGACCCTTCACCTCCATGATACAAACAATAATAAAACGCAAATCCATGAAAATACGCTTTGGTGATTTGAATGTGCTCCTTTGATTCCATTGTTTTCTTGAATGTTAATGAGTTTTACTAATATGCAAATTCTAAATATATATATAGGCTTTTTTGTATCAGGATTTGAAATTAATTTTTTTATACTTCTAATTTCACAATTTATTTCTAAAATTAAATTTTAATTTAAAATCTTTCGCAGCTCCCATACTTTATATTTGCGGATCCATTCAAAGCCCAGCTTTTAGCTAGTAAAATAACTGGTTATTGCTCTTTTATAGAATAAAAGTAAAGAGTATATAGTTTTGAATAATGGATTGTAAAAGCATAGACGTATCTCATCCAAAGTGGGCACTGCGTCCAGAGCCATTTTTACTTTTATAGGCTGTGGGCACTTTCACTTTTAGACGCTACTTTTATAGGAAGTACTTTTGCTAAAGCTCCGAACCATTTTGGTGAGTACTTGTTTATTGAAACATTTTTCGCAGGCTCTATTTAAAAGGTTGGTAAATCGAAGGTAATATACAGAATGTACAAAACATAGCATCGATGCTGATTGGATGTAAACGATTGGTCTTGGCGAACGTCTTTCACGAAGACCTTATTTTACAAGGACCAGTACTTAAGTTTTTAGAATGTGGCAATAACAAAAATAACGGCTTTCAGTGCAGACGATTTTTTAAAATGTGAACTTTCGCTTGAACATTGGCTATAAAAGAACGAGCAATGGTATAAAATTCTATTCACTCCATTGTTTTGAAGTTAATAAGGTAGTGACAAAACAGGGATTTAAGTCGAAGGACTTTTGAGCTGTGTATTAATCGAATGAATTCGTCTTTTGGTGATTTTACTTTAACTCATGCTAAAAATATACATGGATATAATACTGTAAAAATGATAACTTTATATATTTTTTATTGCATCAATACTTATACCTGAAAATCAAAATCGTTTGTCTATGCCTCCGGGTGCTCTACACCCTCGCTACATCACTGCTTGAGATATCGCTTTCACAGACTCACTGGGAGGCGCACACATATATATACTTACTCACATACACACAGACATCATCCCATAAACGTTCGATTAAAGTTCAGGGATGCTTGAAACGCGCTCTTTCGTAGAAAACTCAAATTCAAATTTTCAAGCCCGTTACAATATTTTCCTCATACATTATACTATGTATATAGGGAAAACAAAAATGTCGATTAGTACAATTTTCCATGCTTAATTAGGGCGAAAGAACTTTACCCGGTACCTTCTAATGATCAATTCGCTGAGATATCGATTATTGAAATCTTTGACGTGTTCCATTTTGCCTGAACTGCAAATGTGAATAGTTTATTTTCTAAGAAAGTAAATATGTAGGAAATCCCACAAATCTATTTAAAACCGAAAATCCACCCATTAAAATTTGCTACCATTTAATTTTAAAGAGTTTATATATCGCTGGTCTCTTTCGAATGAACGAAAATTCTCTACTAATTAAAATATCTCAGTAAGAGGATAAATAGGACTTTTATGGGCTATTTCGCAAAAATGGCAAGTTCTTTTTTTCCCGAATCATACCAAAATCTAGTCAGCACCAGGATAACCCACAAAGTGACTTACCTACCAAATTTTATGACATTTGGTTAATTAGTTTTTGAGTTATAATGGATATATACAATGTAGAGACAGACGTCACGCTAAAAATAGTGTTTTCGAGTTATAGAGTAGCGTTTCTCGACCGCCGGGGCTTGGCATCTATTATACCGGACTTGCGAGAGATTCTCTTGGAATTCGTCGTTTTAGCTTTCTAAGAGTTTGTTATGAATAAATATTTCATAGTAGAAGTTTAAGGAGAATAATATTCAAGAATGTGTTGAAAAGCTCAGAACCAGAACGCCTAAATAACATGTGTGTAGCAAAAGACAGTGACCAAGCCGGATTTAAATTTCGATATGATTAAGAGTCTGTTCAGATGACTTCTATGGCGAATTACAATGAATAAATATTTTTCTCTCTCAATACCTTTTTTTATTTTCAAACCAGTATCAGTAAAATCAATTTAATAATACGATAATCCATTTTATACTGAATAATATTATAAATTTTTGGTGATAAGAATGGGATATGTCAATGAAAATTAGCACAAATTAATTTAGTGATGTTGATTTGAGGAAATCGCAATATACTACACGATTTCATTAGTCTAGTGATTGATAACTTATTTAAATGTAATTTTATATTTGTCAACATGCCACACTTTATATACATAAATGTACTAATACACTTTATGATTACGCCATAATTAATTATTCATAATGTTAGTTTAATGTGTGAACTTAAAATATGAATTAGAAAGGTATTTACGAGTAAATCTGTTGGGACCTTGCCCTCGTCTTATAAAAAAAGAATCCTTATCTTTCTTTATAAGAAAAGAATTCGGTCTTACAACGGTTGAGAATCACTGTTATAGAGAGCTTGAAACGTATAAATTCGTCTAAAACTCGAGTTGCTATTTTCGACGCGATTCCAATACTTTTCCTATACATTATCATCTATAGTATAGGGAAAGTAAAAATGGCTTTGTGTAGCTAAGGTCACGTGCTGCCAACATTAGATTCACGTTGCAAGAAACCATTACAACGTGCCACAGTTCGAAATGCTTCCTTCTGTCACCCACTTTCCATTTTATCTCATTTCATTTCACTTCATAAGTAAACTAGGTCCTTTTCACGGGTTTTGTGACTGTAAATTAGGGCAGTTCTCTACTTAAAGGCACGTTTCAGGCAATTCCAAGCCATTCTCCACATAGATTAGTGGAGGCTGTCCTCAAGGTTATGTAAGTATATCGAAAGGAAAAAAGCAGGAGAAAATCCACAAGGAAAACTTATAAACCTCGATAGAAAAAGGAGTTTTCTCGGTTTGACGTAAATCTTTGAAATGACCTTATCCTTCTATTATGTTCTTTTCGCCGCAGCTGATGGCCGATAACCGTTTGTTTGTTTGGGGTTGAAGGTTTGAAGTATTTTGGATTGATAACAGTTGTGAATGGTGTGACGTCAGAAAGGGATTTTGGATTCACATCAGATACAATTCAAAAAGAAGTTTCAATATTTTAAAGTACGCTATTTTCCTCTTGCAACAGTGCTCAATAATAACTTTTGAGTTGTTAATGAAGTTGGGTAGACAACATTAACCACAAAATTATATTTAGTACTTTCCCTATAACACATAAACACGTAAACATATAGCATAATAAACAGGGAAAGTTTTGGAATTGTGTTAAAATTGTAACTCGAGTTATTTACGGATTTGTACGTTTCGGGCGCTCTAGAATACACTATTTTTAGTGTGACGTTTGTGTGTTATGTGTGTGTGTGTGTCCAATGTGTATATCTACCCAAGATCATAAACTATTCGACGAAATACTACAAAATTTGGTAGATAGTCAGTTATGGGTTAGTTACCCTGGTGCTGATCATATTTTGGTAGGATTCGGAAAAACAGAACTAGCTTTTTTTCCGAAATAACCAGCAAAAATCGTCAAAATCAGAAATACAAGACTATATTTGTTGATATATATTAATTAAATGCTTGTGTTACGCGTAATTTACAACGACAAAACGAATAAGACCGACCCTTTTACTCTAGGAAGGACCATTATCAAAATATTTTTATTTTGAGGTGCTAAAGATGTTTTTCATTATAGTTAAACTACAATTTGATGAACTTCATATATACATATATATATATATATATATATATATATATATATATATATATATATATATATATATATATATATATATATATACGAGTATATATATATATATATATATATATATATATATATAAATTTCCTGCTTTGCACATTAATAACCTCAAAATTACCAGTAACTTTTATGAATTTCCAACATATTTAGTAAATGGAATAGTTAATAAGTTTCGATTAGCCTAAAATTCTCATAATCTCTCCTTAATATCTTATTTTAGCCATACTTCTACATTCTCTTGAATTTACATTATAATATATTTTCATCTTTTACTTTTGTAGCTTTAACTGTAGAATACCTCTTTTTACTGCCTTTACGCAGTACGGTTTTTATTACTCTCTTTGGCAACAGCAGATTTCTTTTCATTTCTGCGTATGGTAACATTGGTCTAGTCATATATTGCTCGCCATGGTTGAACTTTAAGAGGTGTATTTTAAGGTATTTACATTTCCTATATTTTGTTCCAATCTTTATTCTTGTCGTCCATATAACACAAGTTTATAGATAAAATCTATCTTGTGTTTCAGAAACAAGCATTTTTGTGTTCATTTTGAAGGGATATATGGACTTGAAAAAGAATTTTTTCGAAATAAACTATTCTTAAACCTAGAGCTCTTCCACGTGCAAGCTTTTTTGCTTGATTTTTTTGTTTTCCTATTTTCATTCCTCACCTTTGAAATGTATTGATTATCTTTGTCTTTATGACCTGCATTACGTTTCATAATTTCCTTTTTATGGTTGAATTTCCTTTATTTCATTGTATGTTTTAGGCAAATTTTAAGATAATGTATTATGAGTTACTACTTACATTCTACCATTGAATTTACAATTTTATATTTATATATATATATAACCTTACTTCCCATTAAGGACAGCTGATTCTCCCGAAACTTTCAGTAACATGCTTGTAAGTGTTGTAAGCTAATTGTACGCGCCAACCGCAACCGAGAACTATTTTCTTGTAACCTTGCGCTAGCAGCACTCAGTTCAGTGAATCTCTTGATGATATATATACGATGTACGATTGATGTCCACACACGATGTAATACGATGTTCGACGCACTCGATGTACTATATATTTTGGTTTGTTACGATGCGATGACATCGATGTAATGTAATAAACCTTTACTAACTTATGCTAGAATGTTGTTCTTTATAAGTTTTTCTGGCTGATTCGTTTCCCTTACAGTGTTTTACAGTGTATAGTGAAAGTATTGAAATTATTTTTCTAAAATCGAAACTCAAGTTTTGGGAGGATTTACACGTTCCGGGCAATCTAGAATAGATTTAGAACAATTTTAATCGTGACACGTCTGCGTGTGACTGTCAGTGTGTCTGTGCAATGTATGTATTCACTCTAGCTTATTCGACGAAAATTTACAAATTTAAGTAAGCAAGTCACATTTGCGTTACCGTGGTTCTACTTAGGCCTTGGTGCGATACGAAAAATGGAACAGATAACTTTTTTGCAAAATGTCCCACAAAAATCCTCAAAATCAGAAATCAAATAAATATGTGAAATGCATTAAGTGTTTTATTTTTTTATACACAATGAATAAGACCAACCTCTTTACACTAGGATGAATCGTTCTCACGAATCGTTCACTCTTTTCTGGAATTTCGAGGAGTTTATGACGTTTCAAATGTGTCAAATGAAAATGACGTTTTAAAGTTGTCAAATGAAAAAGAACATGTATCGAAACTGTAAAATTGATATAATTTCAAATAAGTTTCTATGTCAGTTTGTATAATTAAACTCAATGGAATATAATAAAGAATTTGATTCCGTAGAGTAAGTTATGTTTACTTTCCCTACCATACATAGAAATATATCCGGTCATACATTTTGCTACCGTAAACCCTTGGGTTGGTCGTGTGGTCTGGGTCTTCATCATAGAAATATATTGTGATGGGTTTAAAAATAAAACCTTCGGATTTCGATAGACTCCAGAGATATTTTGAGCATCTTTGAATAAGAATCAACCATTTTTAAAAATATTTATGTATTCCTGCGGACACGATATCTTTCGAACAAATAGACAAAGTCGAAGAAAATTTGGTATAGTTATTTGAGTTGGTGAATGCTAGAGGTCTATTAATTTTTCTGGGTGAATCGACCACGGGCAGGCTCTCAATTATTGAACATGGTTTTCTCTATAATAATTAAAAAACATTATAAATCATAATGAGATATAAGATTGTTACAAAAAAAATCAAATTTAATGAGTGATTTTTTTATTTTTAAGCGAATTTCATCATTTATAAGATACAAACATCTGCCGTTCTTAAGATAATTTCATCTGTTTGATTTAAAATGGAAAATAATAAGAAATAAAATAAGCTAACTATTATCGAACGAATGCTTTAGGCTTTACCGAATGAATACTAATATGTCGATATGAAAGGACATTAATTATTCGATTTCATCACAAGCTGTTCTCGAGATATTATAATTTAATTTTTGCCATTGAGAGCGTTATATATCTTGAACAAATTGAGAAAATTGAATAACATTTGTTATAATTAATAAATTTCAGCTGCTTATTTATTATTGAATAGCTCAGACCAAGGAACTTTTTTATTTTTCGAACTTTTCTTATTTCGAAAATCGAAAACACATGATGAAAACAAAGATATATTAAAACTTGTTGCGAAAATAACCATGTACATCCAATATTTTATTTAGAAGAAAATTACATCACTTATAGAACGATAACATGAACCGTTCTAGCTATATTGCTTTTTTTATTATTATCTAAAACGGGAAAAACGTAAAAAAATAAATAATTCACTATTATCAAATGACTGAACGTTTTTAATTGAAAAATAAATGGAAACAAGTGTTTAATAGCTACCATGAGCCGTTCTCAAGATATTAGAAATTTTATTTCTCTACGGGGAACGCGATATTTCTTGAAATAATTAAACGATTATATGAAATTCGGAATGGCGAATTTTATTGGTAATTGCGATAAGCCTAATTATTTTTAACAAGATCTAGTAATAAGAAAGCTCTCATTTGTATTGATTTTTCCCACATAAGTAGAATTTTGTTAATCTGTAGAGAAAGCCGTTTTGGCCACATCGGATTTTCACAATACTTTCCCTATGTATATAGGGAAAGTAATAACTTCGACACTTAAAACATGTATTTGCTTCTGAAGATAGGTTCTTAATCTGGGCAATTTTTACTTTTCTTACAATACATCATCTATAATAATTAAGGAAGATGTCTGTGTCGTCAGCAGTGAAAAATCAAAGCGACGTACTACCGTGAAATTTGGTACACAGGTACTTCAGCACCCGAACAGGTGCACCTCGGCGTTATTTTTTAAAAGTCGCTGTGAGTTCTGGTGTGATTGCAATCAAAATTTCGCATCTGAAGTCCTTGGCAATGCTGGGTATATTTCCTAGAATGTTCTTGCGTTGCCCAGTGATTTAAGATGCAAATCTCTGATACCGGAATCCACGGCGAAGTTCCGGAAACCCAAGAACGTTTTAACAATATTCTCGTTTATAAGAAAAATAAGATAAATAAAACTGTTGCTTGGGTATACATATAGGTAAGTGTTAATTAAGTATTTCAAAATAGTTTTACATATTGTCATCAGGAAGAGTGCCTTATGTACAATTCAACGTTAAAAACATTGTGCCGTGAATATTATCATTTTTTCACTGTAAAAGAAGCAAATTCATTGCATTATATAGTGAGAATTATGTGTTGTCAACGTAAGATTTTCTTTCTAATGAAATAACTCTTACATTTATGTTATTGTGCGTATTTATTTATTTATTTTCAGTAGTACGAAACAGATCATGTCCAATTACAATGATGGCATTGGAAAAACAAATTAAAAATAAGAGAAAATGAAGGAAAAAAATCATCTATAATAATTAAGGAAGATGTCTGTGTCGTCAGCAGAGTGAAAAATCAAAGCGACGTACTACCGTGAAATTTGGTACACAGGTACTTCAGCACCCGAACAGGTGCACCTCGGCGTTATTTTTTAAAAATCGCTGTGAGTTCTGGTGTGATTGCAATCAAAGTTTCGCATCTGAAGTCCTTGGCAATGCTGGGTATATTTCCTAGAATGTTCTTGCGTTGCCCAGTGACTTAAGATGCAAATCTCTGATACCGGAATCCACGGCGAAGTTCCGGAAACCCAAGAACGTTTTAACAATATTCTCGTTTATAAGAAAAATAAGATAAATAAAACTGTTGCTTGGGTATACATATAGGTAAGTGTTAATTAAGTATTTCAAAATAGTTTTACATATTGTCATCTGGAAGAGTGCCTTATGTACAATTCAACGTTAAAAACATTGTGCCGTGAATATTATCATTTTTTCACTGTAAAAGAAGCAAATTCATTGCATTATATAGTGAGAATTATGTGTTGTCAACATAAGATTTTCTTTCTAATGAAATAACTCTTACATTTATGTTATTGTGCGTATTTATTTATTTATTTTCAGTGTTACGAAACAGATCATGTCCAATTACAATGATGGCATTAGAAAAACAAATTAAAAATAAGAGAAAATGAAGGAAAAAAATTCATAAATCATAGCAAAATTCTCAAACAAACGTTCTTAAAATTATTTTCTGATATGGAAAACAAATGAATATGATGAAAACATAAATTATATAGTGTGTAAAATTTAAAAACAGATAAGTTTGTTTAAAAATTGCGATTGGCATTAGTGGGAATCCGAAATAAAATATGGCATCTTAAATAAGGTTTGCTAGTATAAAAATCCACAATATTTAAAAAGGAACTACAATC
Source organism: Amaurobius ferox (assembly GCA_951213105.1). Taxonomy (NCBI): domain Eukaryota; kingdom Metazoa; phylum Arthropoda; class Arachnida; order Araneae; family Amaurobiidae; genus Amaurobius; species Amaurobius ferox. The sequence goes on from OX578142.1 coordinate 38,676,844, forward strand.
AATTTGATTATTAAGCAATTTTCGAAAATCAAGCATGCACAAAATGTTCCAAGATGTCAAAGAATTAATGTCAAACGAGACCCTGAGGTATGCTACTGTTATAATACCCATTGCTCTTAAAATAAAGGTACCTCTTGAATTTGTTTTGAACCTTTTCAATTGCATATGACGAATCAAGATAATACGGATACCAAATTATAGAACCATATTCCAGCAAGGGTCGAACAAAAGAATCAAACAAGCGAGTAAGCCATTAATATTTGTGAAATCCCTAATGGTTGAATCTGTAATTGGTAAAATTCTTAAAAATGAAACCAAGTAACTTATAAGTTATAGAAACTGGTATAAGATCTATTTCTGATCTCACAACAATATCTTGAATAATAAACTTTGTTAAATTTGAACTCCGAATAAAAAGTACCCAAGTCGTTGAGTTCACACGAGTTAGCAATTCAAAATTAATACAGTACTGATAAATAATTTTGGCATGACTATGGATGAATCTGACATTTTTATATTTAGCAAGATTAAAACTTCAGTTTTTAATTTTAAGGCCACAGATACAGCTGATTTAGATCAAATTGTAATTTAAGGCGTTCATCAGTAGAATTAATGCACCTATAAAGTTTAAGTTCATGAGCAAAAAGAAGACACCGCGAAAATTGAAGCACCCTGAAAATATCATTAACCAAACGAAAGAACATAAAGGGTCTAAGTTTAGATCCATGGGGAATCCTAGATCCATTAGAACAATAATATGACACAGCAGAGCAATAATTAACAATTGATACCTCTTCGTTAAAAATGAAAATAGCCGATCCAAAATGTCCACCTTAAGTAAACATTTATGAAATCTCTATTCTTATTGGTCTTGTTATCAAATGATTAGCTTATATACCAAATTTCAACCCTCTATCAATTTTTAAAGTATGCATTTCTCATTTATTAGGCAAATCGAACACTTTGGTGTGTGACACCCCCCTAAAGTAGCAAATATTGGAAATCTGAAATTGCACACTTTCTTCCTTTCGAACGATATACCCATACACTAAATTTGAAGTCTCTATCTATCTCATCGCAAAGCATGCTTTTCTATATCACTTCACCTTTCGAACGTTTAGGTGTGGCGCATCCTCTCTACAGAACATGTTTAGAAAATACGATTTTTCCGGGGGGGGGGGGTATCGAACGATCGATTTGTGTACCAAATTGCAAGTCTCTATCTAGTCGGAAAGTGCTTAAAAAGCGTGACAGATGGACGGACGGACAGACGAACACTTGGCAATTAATATATTAGATAGATTGATATATTTCGTCACTGTAAAATATGTAAATTAATTGCATTATACAGGGAATGTCATCTGCTGTCCACATCAGATTTATTTTTATTTAGCTCACCCTTCAGTTTCAATATTCTGATGTGACTCTCCACGCAAAAATGTTCCCCTTCTGTTCGGCCCTGTTGCAATGGGAGTATTATCTTTTCCATCTAAGAAATTACTAGAATTACCTTATAATATGCTTACATTTAGTATAATTTTATATTTATCCTGTATGGTATTAACCTCCCAAACCGTATATTATACACTCTAACATCTTCAAACATAATGATGTCTTTCTAGGTACTTTTCTATTCGTCCAGCCTGGCATTAAGTCAGAGAACTCGTTTGCAGTTGGATATATTTTTATCTGCCAAGACTAGTGATTCCAGTGAATAAATGAACAAGTGTTTATGAAATGTCGTGGGTAATGGGACGATTTAATGACGCAGTCATATTTCAAGTTACAATTTAAATGTCCCGAGTACCATTTTAGCATGCTTTTTCAATTGGATCAATGGTAAAAGCTTACATCGAGGAGAAAAGCTGGTCTTGAGTTCTGAAGAGCTTCTAATGACCTAATGCTTTGAACATTATCTGGTACCCTATTATGGAGATCGATAGTTCTATACAATTATATTCAGAATACTTTTCAATCTAGTTTTCTGCAAATTATGAAGAGCAATTGACTTTGATTTCGAGTTTAAGGATGCATATTATTTTGCTTTATCTACTATACATAGTGTATGAAAAGAAAAAATATCGATGTTAACAGAGTTGTTGCACAATATTGCATATGGAAAATTTACATATTTGATGATACTTACCGGATATTTTTTACATTTTATGTAAATTTTGTGAAAATTTTATTTGAAAAACGTGCAATATAACGAGCATTTTAAAGATTGTGTCAATCGCTTTATAATGAAAAATTACGTATGAAATAATTTATTTAATAGTATTCAAGATCCTAATTTCTTAAAGATTTTTTTAAATTCAATCAAAAATCGTACAATATTTCGAAAACAGTTAATGTTTGTGTTCTTCATATCATTCGCTCTCAAATAAAAATTATGTAAGAAATGATTACTTATTTATCATTATCTTGATGGTGGTCTTAATTTTTTTTAATAATCTTTCTTTCAAAAATTCATTCGAAAATTTGAGAGGGTCTTTCGAACATTCAATTGCGTTTAAAATCAATAGAGTTCAAGTATTGACTGATTGTAATAATCGTACCAATTACGATTAATAAGCTTCATTCGTTCATGAGATACTACATTCACAGGCTCAAAGACACACACACTAACATACATGCATGTAAAATAACACACACACACACAAATATACAGACGTCATTTCGAAAACGTTCAATTCGAGTTCAGGGATGCTTGACATGTACTCTTTCGTCTAGAACTCTAATTTGAATTTTCGCATGTATGTAGGGAAAGTAAATAGATGCATTTGTGTCAGATGAGAGGGGGATCATAAAAAGTTAGTGTGTGCGTGTGTAAGAAAATAGTCAGTAGTAAAAATAGTCAGGGGAAGCTCCCTTCTTTGTTTCCCTCAGGAGTTTCTCATCGAAGGAATTAATACTAGAATTACCTTACAACGTGCCTATATCTAATATAATTTCATATTTATCACCCATGAAATTAACCTTCAAAACCGTAACTTATACACTCTATAACACCATGAATAATAATGATATCTTGCTAGAAACCTACCTAGTCTTCCAGCCGGGCATTAATTCAGCTCATTCATTTGCAATTGGATATATTTTTAGCTGCCAAGATCCCATTCCAGTGAATTTATTACAAGTGTTTATGAAATGGCGTGAGGGAATGGAGGGATGTAATGCGGTAGTCATATTTCAAGCGACAATTTAAATGTCTGGGGGTATCTATTTAGCATACGTTCAATTCGATCTTAATGTCAGAAGCTTATATATGGAGGAGAAAAATGGTCTTGATTTCTGAATAACTTTTAAAGACCTGATGCTTTGAATATTATCTTGTACCCCTCACAGCAAAGATCGTCACATGTGTGACAGTGACGTTGTAGTCACGTGGCACCTGTGTCACAATGTGACATCATATTTGTGACTTCTATGCGACGTTACGCATTAGTCACTTTGTAACTTCATTGTGACTATATTCTGTGACGTTTCCACAAGTTAATTAACACGTAACAATGTGACGACATTACAATGTCAATTACAATGTGACGTCACAAACGATCATGAAAATGACCGAAATGACTTCGCTGTGACCTCAATATGACATTGCCGAGACGTACTGCGACGTCCTGTGACGTCCCAAAGTCACAGTGTGACGTAAATCTTACGTCACTGTGAAAACAAATGCTGTTAGGGACGCGGTTATAAAGGTAGATAATTCTAGACAATTACATTTAGAAGACTTGATTTCTAATCAGGTTTCATATGAATTATGAATAATAAGGGACTTTGATTGCGAGTTTGAGGATATACTTTTTTTTGACTTTATTTACTACTTAATGTATCCGGCGTTGCACGAGATTTAAAATGCAAAACTCTAATTAAAATAACACCGGAACTTTCATGAATTCTCGAAAATTCTGGATGTTTTAAGGATACGCCCGCTTATAATAACAACCACAAAAGAAAGATACAGCGTCGATGTTTTTAAGATGAGAATATTTCGTAGTTTTGCAGAAGTACGTCACCACCAGAAAAAAAAAAGTATATTTTTTAAATTCACTAAAATTCATCTATTAATAATATGGAGTCCGTTCAAAGTTTGTTTGACAGATAATTTATTTGATCTTTCCGATGGCGTTATGATAAAAACTCTGCGATAATAATTTTGGTCGCTAAAGAACCGATTTGCCTGATAATCGCTGAAAGTCGTGATAAAATATAAAACAACTAAAACGAATTTTAAGAATATCTCGTTGAGATGCATCGTCCCGGGTCCTGAAATACTTACGTTCCAAATTTCTTGACCGTACGATGTTTAGATTTTTCACTATAGGCGATACAGATAGATAAACGGAAAGCCATCATATTTTATTATTATGGATAGAGTATACAGGGTGCCAAGGAAGTCATGGATCATGACAATATCACGAGAACTATTTCAGTTATCTTATTTTTTATGCAGATGTAGACGAAACCCCAATAGCGCTGCACGATCGGACAACTTTATAGGGGCTAACCCCCCCTTTAGAGAATAGTGGGACTGTCTCGCTACTTGAAAGATAGGAGAAGAGTCAATTATAAAATTATAGAGCGTTGCAAATTTATTACTAATAATTTTTCCCTACAGCGAAAGCTGCAAACTAACTCTCCTCTCTAAATAACGAGTTAAAAATAGACACTTTTATTAATATGCATGCAACAGTGTAAAGGTAAAGACATTAGAAACACGTGTGAAAGTATGCATTGTTGCTGAAGGTGGACAGTATGTATTTTGTGTATAATAAAATCAATTTTATTCTGCCGTATTGTCTAAATGCTCGATTTTAGGGAGTTAGATTATGTACGCTGTTTTTCAGGATTCCTTTCGATTTTTTGCAAGTGGACAATAATGCTTAGTACTAATTTTCTAACGCTCTACAACTTTATAATTGACTGCTCCTCTATCTCTAACAGGAAGCGAGATAAATCTTACACCCCTTCAAAAGGGGACAGTCCCCGAAAGTTGTCTCCGATCTACGGTTGTCTCATCGTGTAGCAAAATAGAGGTTCCTATACCTGCGTAATAGATATACGATAGTAGAAAAAAAATGCTGCTAAAGTAATTGGTCTAATCCAAGATTTTCCTTGACACCCTGTATATAAAGGAAAATTACTGTAATGGGGTCAAAACTCCTACTCTTGGACTTTTGTGAATTTACAAATTTTGAAATTACTACATTATGTAGAAAAAGTCTGACCACACCAGATAACCCCTCCCTCCATCTCTACCTGGACAACTTTAAATGGCATGTGCAAGTTCTATTTTATCTAACAATGTGTGACGTTTAGCGTCGAAAATAATCTTCTTATTAATCAAAAATAGACCCACTTATGTTCTGTCCCGTAGGCGATATTATGTATACAAGGATTCAACATGTTAGTTCACTGGAGGGCTTCAGGAGAAACTGGAAAGACACAAACATGTTAGACAATTATTATATAAATTCTCCTCTCCTGGGAGGTAAATAAAAATTCAGCTCCGTTTGTTTCTGTCCTGCAGATGATACTATAAATGTGCAGAGATTAAACATTCTAAGTTGCGTGTGAGGGGGGGAGGGTCTGGAGAGACATGAACATGTTAAACAATTATTATATAAATTTTCCTCTTCCGGGACGGGTAAATCAAAAATTCAGCTTCGTTTGGTTTTGTTCTGGAGACGATACTATAAGTGTGCAAAGATTAAACATTCTAGGTCAACTAGGAGGGATCGGCCAGGATCCTCTAGAAAGACACAAGCTTGTTAGACAATTATTATATAGATAGCTTAAAAACTAAACGTGAAATGCCCCACTAACTAGCTCAAATTCTTCTAATAAAATTTATATTTTGGTAATGACTCTGAAATGGTCTTTACTGGTAGTTGCAGATGAATGATCTTTAAATGCACAATCTCGTAAGCTGACTTTGGATGTTTAACGTCAATATCTCACTAATGTTCATAAAATTGCATGCATCATTGCTTTAACATCACTAAATGTCTTTGTTTTTATAGCTTCAATACATAAAAGGCGCGGTTGGATGTAATATTAGAGAGTGTTATATGTAAATTTATTCAGTTCTGAGATTTTAGGAAAACGCGACATAACGCCTCAGTTTTTTTTTTTTACAATTCTTTTAAAGAAAATTCGGGTTGAATTGAACTACCCCAGGAAGTTTATCTTAAATTTGTGCAAGTAAAACAATAAATAATTAATTTGGAAATGTGTTTTTAGGAAATGTATCGGGCGTTATCCGAGATTTAAAATGCAAACTAAAAAAAAAAACGCGAACTGATAAATACAACATCAGAACTCACAGCGAATTTCTGAGCGCGATTAGCTCCCCTGTGAGTGGGAATGAACTCAGTAAGTAGAACAGCTCCCGAAAAGAATAATTAGATACCGCTAGATTCTTTCAAAAAATTTAAGAGATGACTCGGTTCAAAAATGTATAATTAATCAACGGATGCTTTTATGAAATTATATATTTTTGAGTAGTATGTGATATATTTAGGAACTGCTGTTGAAATATAAATGTCAGATGGCGCGTTAATTTTTTATGTCGTAATATAACAATTTCTCCTATTTATCCTATAGATTCTGTTAAAAATTTGTTTGAAACATAATTTTCGATCTTCTCTATAGAAACTATGAATAAGATAGAAACTATGTGATATCATTTTAGATCGCTAAAGCACGCATTTGTGTGAAAATCGCCCAAAATCGTTGTAATCGGGCTAAAACATAAAATAACTAAAAACTATCTTGAAACAAAAAAAACCCACCATGGTGTACATATTAGTGTCCTGATGTACTGTGCACAAAATTTCATGGCCGTACGATGCTTAGATTTCCAGCTACAGACCACACAAAGAGACAAACACTCAGACATCTTCCTCTATTAAGTAAGACAATAAATAAAGTGCTTCAAGGAAAGGCCTTAAGCACCCTCAAGCACTCAGTTTTGTTAGAAAACATCCGTGACCCTACACATAGGGATATCTATAGTCAAATGACTATGCTTTATGAAATAAAAGCGCCTGTAGTGGAAAATTAAAAAAATATATTATGACAAACTCGGCAACAAAGCCAGATAGACTGAAAGAATACAAAGTTGCAAGGCATATTTTAAAGAGTAGAAATTGACACCAGAAACGAACGGAACCAAAAACGGTTGGAAGTTATGAAAACAGTAAATGAAATAATGTGCAATGTTTTTGTAAAAAATTCCCAGAATTCACTTTTTATACAACCGCTCTTACGAGAAACGTCAAATTACAAAAATGTTGCCTGTACAGTATTTAGTAAAACTGACAAAAACTTGGCGGTAATGCAACCAGATTCACGCATTTATCATTGATTAAAATATTCATTGGGAAATCCGGGGGCATCCACAAATCAATTTCGGTAGCAAATATATATAATTTTTACTACTTATTCAAATTTTTTTTTATGTAAATATTTTAGTAAAGTTATTACATCACCATTACGTTGATTCACAGTTTGTATTTAATTATTATTTTTTTTTTTTGTTTTTGAGATGATGTCTGTGTGAGTGAGTGTGTGTGTATGAGCCTGTGGAAGCGATATCTCACAAACAAATGGAACGTTTGGGGGCGAAATTTGAAGAAAATACTAGTAAAATCGGTAAATACTGGAAGTCTATTGATTATAAACGCAATCGAATGTTCGGAAGAACCCCAAATTGTCGAATGAAATTTTGAAAAAATCATTAAAAATCAGGACTTTTAATATTGTTACGTAAACGATTATGTCTTATGTAATATTTCAGTAGAAAACGAATAACATACACTTGAGTACGCTAACATGAACCGTTCTCAAGATATTGCACATCTTCCCAATAAAGTTATAAAATGTATTAGATCGAATTAAAAAAAAAGTATTAACTATCGTGAAATATGTTCACTTTTTATACAATATGATCCGACAAATATGTTTATCATTCTCGTAGATTTAGTTCGTTTTATTTACGAGATAAGATATTTGAGTAATACTTTTGTATATTTACAACTAACAATTCGCCTATAGCCATTTATATATAAGTAAAGCTCTTCTTTCCGTCCGTGTGTAAAGCTTGGCGATAAATTTAGTTAATTTGGCGACTCATTTAGCGAAATATCGCCAACTTGGCTATAAGTGGCTCCAGATTGACGAAAATATAATCAAAATTTCAAAACTAACGCTAAATTAACGGAAATGACGCCAAATTGATTGAAATATTTGAATATATGGCCTATATTGCTGATTGCGGATACTAACAATATTAATAATTGCCAATTTAAAGTTGTGTGAAATATAAGTTATTGGGTATTTTGAAATACGTGTTGCCATCAGAAAAAGCGCCAAAAGTACAATTTCATATTTAAAATACTGTGCCGTGAATCTTGTACATCATTTTTTCACTGTGAGAAAAGTAAATTCATTGCACTATGCAGGGAAAGTCATGTGCAGTTTACATCAAAACATTTTTTATTACAAGTTAAAGTTTTTAAAGATAATTTCGAGACACTCTGTAAATGAAAGTAATAATGCAACAATGATACGACAATTTCCTCTTTTATATCGATTTTCTTCGAATTTCTGGGAGCGAGAAAGCTAAATGCAAAAATGTCATTTTGATTTGACCATAATTTTGTCTAATGACTGTAACTTTTAATCAGCGCACTAAATTTAGTTCGCTTAAAGATTAGGTGTATTTCAATGCACCGCGATAGCGTTGGGACACAGTTCCCAACTTTGCTATCTATGTTTAGTGTTTACTTGCGAAATGCTATTTTTACTTTCCTTATCCAACAATTCACAGTATAGGGGAAAGTGTTGTTATGGAACCGAAAAATCCAACCTTTGGACTTTGATGGCTATCGCCCGTTATAAGCATCCCTGAATGCGAACCGACCGTTTCCAATGAGAGCGTTAAGACATAGTTGCAAATTTTGCTATTTATTATGGTGAAATGTCTTCTGACTTGCAACAGGGTGTTCAATAAATATTAAATTGTGATGCATTGATCATTAATTATTTTGTGTGGACCATGATTTAATTGTCATTACCACTCTTCCTCACGGTGCAGCAGGATTATGGACTCCCTCAAACATTTGTCATGAGACCCCTTCCATATTTGATTTCCCCTGCCTTGTGAATCATTAGTGTCTTGCCCTCCCTAAATAAATCTAGTGGTCGGGCCTCTCTAACGCCCAGGTCCTCCACTCGTGCGGTGTCTGTCCCCTCCCCCCCTCTTTTGGTGCATTTAGGTGCAGGCGATAAGATGATCAGTGTCCACCAAACTTGTTGAAGCAAGAATTTAAGAAATTTTCTGTTAGATTTATTTACTTCGAAACCAAGAAACGGCGCAGTAAATTATTTGACTCTCGTTTCTCATTTACAAAATGCTAATCGCTCCGGATTACTAAGTTTTACCCTATACCAGGGTATTGCAAGAAAAAACAAGAAAGTGCTCAACTAATCATCCATCATCACTCGTGGACAATGGGTACTATCATGGCTTGCACCGTGCTGATGAGTGGTACTGACTGCGAAACTATAGTCCAAGGGTGGTAATGGATGATCAGTTGAGCTTTTATGAAACGGCTTATTATAAGCAAAAGTAGTGCTACCCAGGAGCCAACTGAGACTATAAAACTGGCTCGGGAATTTTAGAGTTTTACGGTCCTTTATAATTTTATTATATTCAACATCATGGTTGGTTACCTGGAGACCCATGTAACGAATCCAATTAGCCCCCTCCTCCATCGAAAAAAAAATCTGCCTTTTTCCGTTCCTCCTAGGTAATTTTATTTTATGTTTTCTATTTTTCGCTTGACATCGAGGTTTTTCCTGCGTCAGGTAATGCAATTAGTTATTAACAGACTTTAACTTACCTTTATTGCGGTGATTCCTCTGGCTTCCGTTGACAAAAGAAAATCTGATGCGGGCAGCACATGAATTTACCTATATAATACAATGAATTGACTTATTTCACAGTAAAATCTATATATCTAAAGAAGAAAAGTTTGTATGTATGTATGTATGATCCAACATCACGGGAGAACGGCTGAATTGAATTTAATGAAATTTGGTGGGTAGTCTTGAAATAGCCCCACTTAAAATTAAGTCTGTGTTTCGAATTTCTAACAGCAAGGGTTGTCCCGATATTAATGAAAAACGAAACTTTCGTTTGTCTCATCATCACGGGAGAACAGCTGCATCGAATTTAATGAAACTTTGTAGGTAACTTTGAAATATCCTCCCATAAATTCAGTCCAAGTTTCGAGTTCTAAGACCAGGTGTTGTCGAGATATTAATGGAAAACGAAACTTTTCCCTAGGAGTTCTACTCTCTAACTCCATGATTCCCAACGAGAAAGGTTGTAAATCGTTGGTTTAAAACGTGAAAATCAATTAAATCGTTGGTTTAAATTGTGAAAATCAATAAACTCCCTCAAGGTTTGTGGGAGTTTATTGAACGTATTAGTCACTTTTGAAAATCGCAGGTTTGAAATATGAATTTAAATGGAAACTCTATCACCATGGTTTATTCTTCACAGGCTTACTCAACAACGAAAAGTATTAAGAAATCAAAATGGCTATTTAATTATCAGCATTTTATGAGGAAGATTCTTTCTTATGTCATGACAAGTTATATGACCCTGCAGTGGACACCGATGATGCCATTAATTACCCACATGGAATGCTTTCTCATATCTTGAAGTTAAAGAAAGGATCACCAATAATGCTTCTGCGGAATCTGGACCCACCAAAACTATGCAATGGAACACGGCTCTGCGTCAAAAATATTTTACCAAATATCATCAAAGCCACGGTATTAACGGGGAAGGCAAAAGGAGAGGCCGTATTCATACCTCGCATACCGTTGATACCAAACGACCTACTGTTCAGCTTCAAACGAGTCCAGTTTCCAGTTAGACTGGCATTTGCCATGACCATCAACAAAACTCAGGGACAGGCCCTTAAGTTTGCAGGCGTGAATTTAGAAAGTCCTTGCCACTCTCATGGCCAGTGGCATACTCAAGAGTAGGAACTTAACAAAATCTGTATGTTTTAAAATGCTAAAAATATGTGGTTTACAAGCAAGCATTGCGGTAAAACCTAACAAATTAGGATAATGTCATTTAATTTGTGAACATTTGCATTGTTGCCTAGCGTTTAAGAGTAATTTTAATTTTCCTTTCAAACTGTACATATTTTCCTTCCAAACTGTACATATTTCAAACTGTACATATTAACTGTACATCAATTGTGAACACCTAATAATTGCATTCCAAGACGCTGCCCGTCAGGGCCACCCGCCCGGAAGGCCTGGCTGCGAAAGGCGTGCCGTAGGCACGCCGGAAGCAACTATGACTTATATAATGCAATGGTTTTTTTTCTCACATAATTCAATAAATTTACTTCTTTCACAGGGAAAAAACAATGTATAAGATTCACGGACCTATATAGTCCGGTGTAATTTTTATTAGAGTTTTGCATAGTAAATCCCGAGCAACGTCGGGTAATCGCTGCTAGTATGATATATAACATCCACGACATATAGTTTTTCACATTAAATTGTGCATTTAGCACTTTTTCGGATGACAACATGTAAAACTATTTCAAAGTACCCAATTAACTTATATTCCACGCAACTCTAATTATTATTATCGATAGTATCCGCCCTAAGCAATATAGTTCATATATTAAAATAATTTGATAATTAATTCATCAATTTGGCGAGATTTTTGTTAATTACCCACGAGATCGAACCCACGAAAATTATGTTAACAAATTTATAGCATAATATTACTTGTGAAAAGTGATCGTATTTCACAGTAGTTAATACATTTTACTTTCCCTACAAGATATCGTAATATATAGGGAAAGTATTGGAATTGTGTCGAAAATCGTAACTCGAGTTTTCGGTGAATCTGCACGTTTTGGGACATCTAGAACATGAAACAACTATTTTTAGCGTGACGTCTGTGTATCTGTATGTCTCTGTGTGTGTTTGTCTGTGCAATGAATGTATCCACTCTAACTCAAACACCAATTAACCAAATTTTTTAAAAAATCATCAGTAAGTCACTTGTGGGTGACTCTGGTTCTGATTAGATTTTGGTACAATTCGGGATAAAATAACCTGCCTTTTCTTGCAAAATGGCCCTGAAAATTGCATGTATCTCTAACTAAAACTAATTTACCAAATTTGACAAAATTTGGTATATAAGTCACTTATAGGTAATTCTGGTGCTAATTTGATTTTAGTACAATTCAGAAAAAAACCTGTCTATTTACAAAATGGATCAAAATCTAAAATAAAAGACTACGTATTCCCAAATGTATCAATTAAATGCATGTATTACACATAATTTTTGAAGATGAAACGATTAAAATTAAACTCATCACTCTAGTACTAACCGTTCTCGAGATATTTTAGCGTTTCACATTTTTGCTACACAGCCATTGAAAATGCGTCCAGTTATCAAATGAAAACTAGAATTGAATTAAAACCGCAAATTCAGTATAATTTTGAATAATTATGCGTGATATTTTGTGCAATTAAACTTCATTTAATGAATTAGTTAAGAAATAAAGAGAAAATGTATCTTAGTGTGTAGGGAACCTCATGTGCTGCCCACATCAGATTTTTAATTTTGTTATTTTTTTTAATAAATTGATTTGAAAAATATGCAATATCTCGGGAATGGTTCATGCTAACTTTCTGAAGTTTATTATGTCATGCATTTTCTAATGAAAAGTTTGCATAAGAAATAATCATTTACGTAACAAGATTGAAAGCTCTGATTTTTTAATGATTTTTTTTCAAAACTTCATTTAAAAATTTGGGGCTAAACATTTGATTGGGTTTAAAAGCAATAGGCTTGCAGTACTCATTGCTCAAAAGCAATAGGGTTCCAGTACTCATTGATTGCAATATAAGTACCAAATTTCGTTCGACACTCTCTATTCGTTCGTGAGATATCGCATGCACAGACTCAGGGACACACACACACACCACCTCAAAAACTATCGATTCGAGTTCAGTGATGCTTGAAACGTGCTCGTCCGTCGAAAACTCGAATTTGAATTTTCGACCTCATCACAATATGTGTTCTTAATATGTATTTGAACATGTATGTGTCGAATATATGTTCTTGCTGTGCAAAATTATCTGTGTAGGCATATCAGAAAAATAATACATTACGGTTTGTAAACCAATGTACAACAAGAAATTTAATAAGTACCCCTCATAAGGTTGGCAAGTGGTGTGTACGGAAGTGGTAGGCATTTTCAATAGAATGGGTTGTATGTAAAAGATTAAGTATACTCTTTTACGTACAGCTGAAACTGCTGCTAAAGAATAAAATAGAACTTTGTTAGAAGCAGCATATAAAACTATTGACATAAACCTCTCTAGCTTAAACCGTTCCCGAGACATTAAGTTTTTAAAATATAATTTTATCTAAAAAATGACATAAAAATGAGCAGTTGTAAATATCATCTCCACATGCAGAACTTGGCGATAAATTTAGCGACCGTGGTCGTTGATCGCGGACTTAGCGACTTTCTTATATTGTGTCAAATCGAGAAAAATGCCGCCAAATTGTTGATGCAGATGTTAGCGATCAAATATTAGTGTACTTTTCAAAGATAAAACATTGTATCGTGGATCTTATGCATCCTTATTTCACATTGAACAAAGTAAAGTCATTGATTTATGTAGGGAAAGTCATGTGCTGCCCACATCAGATTTTTTATCCTTTTGCAATAATCACTTGAACACATTCGAATATATATATGTTCTTGCTGTACAAAATTATCTGTGTAGGCATATCAGAAAAATAATACATTACGGTTTGTAAACCAATGTACAACAAGAAATTTAATAAATAGCCCTCATAAGGTTGGCAAGTGGTGTGGACGGAAGTGGTAGGCATTTTCAATGGAACGGGTTGTATGTAAAAGATTAAATATGCTCTTTCACGTATAGCTGAAACTGCTACTAAAGAATAAAATAGAATTTTGTTAGAAGCAGCATATAATACAAAATTAAACATATCGACCGGTTTCGAAAGTAAAAACAGCCTTCTTCTTCAGGACACACAACTCGTCAGGAAAAGATCGGCGACTGATGAACGAACAGCAAACGTGTCTGAAATAAGAAAAATATGTTGCCAATGACGAGAGAAGAAAATTGAGGTAAAAAACCTATAACGAAGGAACAAGAGGTGGGATATAATAAATGAACGGTAAAATAATTTTGCTATTTTACAGTTCGTTCGCTTTGCATATGGCAAATTTATGTAAAACCACTTCGAAAAGAGAAAATCAATACCTTTAATCTTGGTATTTTGTAGTACTTCGCATATCGCGTTAATTATAGTTCTGCAATAAAGCCTTAAATAGTTTTTTTTACCGGAGACGTTGAGGATTAAAACTTTCATTACGCAGAGGCTATGTCAGAATAAGGATTTCTAACAAATTGATAATTACCTGCGTAACAAGGAGTAACTATGGTTAAATGTGCAGGAATTTAACTGCGTTTTAATTAATGTCAAGTATAGAGAAATAGATATGCGGTAGTGTTTGTGTGTAATAGTTAAATAATTGCACCAAAGCTAAATATAGAACAGACCAATCAAGAAACGTGTCACTTTAATGAGACGAATTAATACATGATTTAATATGGAACATTTAAACTATCTAAGCTGTCTCGAAACAAAATATTTTTAAGTAGCTGAAGCAATACGTGCAACTCAAATTGCTTCTAAAGAATAAAATTGGAATAACTTTGTTAAAAGTAGAATATAATACAAAATTAAAAGTATCGACCGGTTTTGAAGAAAATAACATTATGCATCGTCAGGACACACAAGTAGTTATTTTCTCTTTTTTAGTGTGAAGGTTGCGTTTCTTGAGTGTCTTAACAGACAAAACTGTTTTTGCCTTCAAAACCGGTCAATACTAATCATTTTGTATTATATGCTTCTTTTAACGAAGATATTTAAATTTTAAACTCTTTTAATTTTTACACACTTATTTCCTACTGGTAGGTCGGACGGTCTGGGTCTCAACAACAACAACAACAACACTTATTTCCTACAGTCATACGAATTCTCGAACAATCCGAAAGGGACATCTCCAGAACCGGAAACATAAATCATCTGTGCCCCCTCAAACCCTCCGAAATTTAATGCTGAACCAACATTAATCGTTATTTCTATTTCTATAGCCGATTCTGAAATATAGATGTTGAAAGGAACGTGTCATTTTTTATTCGAAAGTTATATTTTCGGAATGTGATGGGGAAATCCATAGTGTGTCATCGTACCACTCTGGAATTTAATGATGAATCCAAGCTTTATCTAAACTTTATCTATAGCCGATTCTGAAATATAGATGTTGAAAGGAACGTGTCATTTTTTATTCGAAAGTTATATTTTCGGAATGTGATGTGGAAATCCATAGTGTGTCATCGTACCACTCTGGAATTTAATGGTGAATCCAAGCTTTATCTAAACTTTATCTATAGCCGATTCTGAAATATAGATGTTGAAAGGAACGTGTCATTTTTTATTCGAAAGTTATATTTTCGGAATGTGATGTGGAAATCCATAGTGTGTCATCGTACCACTCTGGAATTTAATGATGAATCCAAGCTTTATCTAAACTTTATCTATAGCCGATTCTGAAATATAGATGTTGAAAGGAACGTGTCATTTTTTATTCGAAAGTTATATTTTCGGAATGTGATGTGGAAATCCATAGTGTGTCATCGTACCACTCTGGAATTTAATGATGAATCCAAGCTTTATCTAAACTTTATCTATAGCCGATTCTGAAATATAGATGTTGAAAGGAACGTGTCATTTTTTATTCGAAAGTTATATTTTCGAAATGTGATGTGGAAATCCATAGTGTGTCATCGTACCACTCTGGAATTTAATGATGAATCCAAGCTTTATCTAAACTTTATCTATAGCCGATTCTGAAATATAGATGTTGAAAGGAACGTGTCATTTTTTATTCGAAAGTTATATTTTCGGAATGTGATGTGGAAATCCATAGTGTGTCATCGTACCACTCTGGAATTTAATGATGAATCCAAGCTTTATCTAAACTTTATCTATAGCCGATTCTGAAATATAGATGTTGAAAGGAACGTGTCATTTTTTATTCGAAAGTTATATTTTCGGAATGTGATGTGGAAATCCATAGTGTGTCATCGTACCACTCTGGAATTTAATGATGAATCCAAGCTTTATCTAAACTTTATCTATAGCCGATTCTGAAATATAGATGTTGAAAGGAACGTGTCATTTTTTATTCGAAAGTTATATTTTCGGAATGTGATGTGGAAATCCATAGTGTGTCATCGTACCACTCTGGAATTTAATGATGAATCCAAGCTTTATCTAAACTTTATCTATAGCCGATTCTGAAATATAGATGTTGAAAGGAACGTGTCATTTTTTATTCGAAAGTTATATTTTCGGAATGTGATGTGGAAATCCATAGTGTGTCATCGTACCACTCTGGAATTTAATGATGAATCCAAGCTTTATCTAAACTTTATCTATAGCCGATTCTGAAATATAGATGTTGAAAGGAACGTGTCATTTTTTATTCGAAAGTTATATTTTCGGAATGTGATGTGGAAATCCATAGGGAGTCATCGTATCACTCTGGAATTTAATGATGAATCCAAGATTTATCTAAACTTTATCCATAGCCGATTCTGAAATATAGATGTTGAAAGGAACGTGTCATTTTTTATTCGAAAGTTATATTTTCGGAATGTGATGTGGAAATCCATAGTGTGTCATCGTACCACTCTGGAATTTAATGATGAATCCAAGCTTTATCTAAACTTTATCTATAGCCGATTCTGAAATATAGATGTTGAAAGGAACGTGTCATTTTTTATTCGAAAGTTATATTTTCGGAATGTGATGTGGAAATCCATAGGGAGTCATCGTACCACTCTGGAATTTAATGATGAATCCAAGATTTATCTAAACTTTATCCATAGCCGATTCTGAAATATAGATGTTGAAAGGAACGTGTCATTTTTTATTCGAAAGTTATATTTTCGGAATGTGATATGGAAATCCATAGTGAGTCATCGTACCACTCTGGAATTTAATCATGAATCCAAGCTTTATCTAAACTTTATCTATAGCCAATTCTGAGAAATAGATGCTTCAAGGACGATTTTTGAAGAGTAAGTGGTAAAGGAACCGGAAGTGAAAATTCTTAGTGATCCATCCCATCCCCTCTAAAATTCGATGTTGAATTCGAATCAGTTATCATCTCTATATTTAAAGTCAATCTTAGAAAATAGACGTTTTAAGGAAAATGAAAATGTTTGAACCGGAAATGGGAAAAGAACCTTTAATGGGAAAATAACCTGAAGTGAAAATCCTTAGATATATTTTCTACCTCTTTCAACATTCGATGCTGGGATCAGTCAGCCATCTAGCTCTATAACAGATCATGAGAAATTAATGCTTAAATTTTTTTTGGCGGAAAATGTTTTTAGAAAAATTGCTTGATAGCAAATTTGATTGCCACAAACAATATGAAGTTTGATCAACATACGTAAGAAAGAATACTTTGGAATGGTTGTAAAATGTTTATTCCTGTACCACTTTTACTTTACCTGCATATTCCTTCATAGTATAATGCAAAAGGAAAGTATCGTGACGTTGTCGAAAATTCGAATTCAAGTTTTTGACGGAAGAGTACGTTTCAAACATCCCTGAACTCGAATCGAACTATTTTGAAGAGATAGGTGTGTATACATGGGTGTGTGTGTGTGTGTGTGAATTTTAACGATCTGTGAATACTAGAACCCTATTAAGTTGACCCCGTGATCGAACGTTCGGAAGATCCCCTCCTCCAAATCTTAAAAAAAATCAAAACATTTAATAATGCTAAATAAAAGTTCATTTTATGCGTAATTTTTTTATTCTAAAACGATTGACATAAACCTCTCTAGCTTAAACCATTCCCGAGACATTAAGTTTTTAAAATATAATTTTATCTAAAAAATTACATAAAAATGAGCAGTTGTAAATATCATCTCCACATGCAGAACTTTGCGATAAATTTAGCGACCGTGGTCGTTGATCGCGAACTTGGCGACTTTCTAATATTGTGTCAAATCGAGGAAAATGCTGCCAAATTGATGATGCAGATGTTAGTGGTCAAATATTAGTGTACTTTTCAAAGATAAAATATTGTACCGTGGATCTTATACATCCTTATTTCGCATTGAACAAAGTAAAGTCATTGATTTACGTAGGGAAAGTCATGTACTGCTCACATCAGATTTTTTATCCTCTTGCAATAATCACTTGAACACATTCGCAAATATATGTATTTAAAAACTTTTCCCCAAATTATTACAGTATTCTAATATTCTTTGGCCGTAACTAAAATAACAATCTGAAATTTTTTTATCAAATTTAGGGTTATATCAATTTTTTACTTTCCCTGCAATACATGGTAATGTATAGGGAAAGTATTGGAATCATGCCGAAAATCGCAACTCGAGTTTTCGACGGATCTACACTTTTCGAGACCTCTAGAATACGAAAAAACTATTTTTAGCGTGACGTATGTGTGTCTGTGTGTCTGTCTGTCTGTCTGTGCAATGTATGTATCCACTCTAATTCGAAAACTTATGGACCGAATTTCATAAAATTTGGTTGGTAAGTCACTTTGATGTGACCCTAGTGCTGATTAGTTTTTGGTACGATTCGTAAAAACAGAACACGCCTTTTTTTTGCGAAATGGCAAGTAAAAATTTCATACATCCACTAGCTAAAATACTAATTAATCAAATTTCACAAAATTTGGTAGATAAGTTACTTGTACGATACCCTGGTGCTGATTAGATTTTGGTATTAATTGGAAAAGAACAGCCTGCTTTTTTTTTACGAAATGGCCAGCAAAAATGTCATGTATCCACTCTAGCTAAAATACTAATTGACCAAATTTCGCACAATTTGGTAAATAAGTTACTTGTGGAAACTCTGGTGGTGATTAGATTTTGGTATTATTCGAAAAAGAACAACCTGCCTTTTTTTACAAAATGGCCCGCAAATATCGCCAAAATCTAAAAAACAAGCTACGTATGTTGCAATATATTAATTGCATGCTTGTTTTATATGTAATTTTTGATGAGGAAAAGAATAAGAAAAATTATATTACTCTAGCACTAACCGTTCTCGAGATATTTGAGATTTTTCGCATTTAGTTATACCTCTTTTGGAAAAATGTCCAATTATCAAATAAAAACAGAAATTGAATTACAAATGCAAATTTAGTTGCATTTGGTTCAATTAAGCTCAATCTAATGAATTATTAAAGAAATAAAGAACATATGAATTTGAGTCTGCAGAGAAAATCATGTGCTGCCCACATCAGATTTTTTATTATTGAAATAGTAAAAATTGTCTGAAAAATGTGTGGCGCATAAACACATTTAATTTAATGCCTCTACAACGCAGCATGATATAATTTTCTTAAAAAAATTATTTTTGGGGATCGGAAAATCGTCTGTGTAATGCTGTTTCTATGGGAGGGCTTTTAATTAATATCTTCAGAGCCCCTGGGCCTACAGTTTTAGGTTACTCGCAGTGACGTAAAGAATAACCATATCAAATTTAACAGAAAATAAAATTCGCCAAAAACTGAATATGTATACGGAACAGATAAACAAACAAAGCGAAAATAACAAAGAAACAGACTTTTAATTTTTACTTTCCCTATATATGTAGTTTAATGTACATGGGAAAGTATATATTGTGACGTGGTCAAGAATTTGAATTCGAGGTTTCGATGGAAGAGCACGTTTCAAGTATCCCTAAACTCGAATCGAGCGTTTTTGAGGTAATGCGTGTGTATGTATGTATGTGTGTGTGTGTGTGTGGCCATGAGTCTGTAGATGCGATATCTCACGAACGAATAGAGAGTTTAGATAGAAATTTAGTACCGTTATTACAATCAGTGAATCCATGGAACCTTATTGATTTTGAACGCAATCGAATGTACGCCCCCTCCTACTTTTTGAATGGAATTTTGAAAACCTCATAAAAAAATCAGAATCTTCAATATTACATAAATGATCATTTCTCATGTAATTTTTTATTAGCAAACGAATGGCATAAGCTTTATAACTGAATGTGACATGAATCGTTCTCGAGGTATTGTCCGTTTTTAAATAAATTTATCAAAATATTACATAAAATTAACAAGTATTAATTGCTGTTAAACATGTTCACTTTTTATAGGCAATATTATACTACAAGTTTGTTAACATCATTCTCGTGAATTTAGTGCATTCCATTCACAAAAAATATACTTTGGGTAATAGCTTTGTATTTTGACGCCCAGCTATTCACCAATAGTAATTTATTTATGCATAAGAGAGTATATTCTCTCCGTCTATCTATAACGTTTGGCGATAATTACATGAGCTTAGAGAACTAATTTATTGAAATACCGTCAACTTAGCTATATTTCGCTCGAGATTAACGAAAAGATCGTCAAAATTTCAGAAATGACGTCAAATTGATGAATAATTTATTAAAATATTTTAATATATAGACTATATTGCTTACTGTGGATGCTCATTGCTCATTACTTATTGCGGATAATTGTCAAGTTAGAGTTGCGCTAAATATGGGTCAATTGGGTACTTCAAAATAGTTTTACATGTGTCATCCGGAAAAAGAGCCAAATGTACAATTCAACATTAAAAACACTCTGCATATTTTTACCAATGAAAGATGTTAAGTCTTTGCATTATGTAAAGAAAGTTATGTGCTGTCCTCATTGGATTTTATCTATATAAATTCCTAACTTATATCTAGTTTATTCATCGTAAATTTTTCGATGTAATCTTTTATGTACACTTAATAATGCTATGTTAAATGTTTATATGAAAGATTAAGTACAAGAATAAAAAGTATTTAGATAATCTGTACAGTTTGTAGACATAAATGCCATTACATGATTATAACTATAAGGATAAGATAAAAATTAATTATTATCGTTAATGGGAGAAGTTTTATTTATCTTTTTGATTAAAAGCAGTGGCTGTCGTTTGAGGGAATCATTTTTACTTTCCCTGCAATACATGGTAATGCATAGGAAAAGTATTGGAATGATGCCCAAAATCTGATGTGGGCAGTACATGGCTTTTCCTGCAGACTCATATCCACGTTCTCTTTATTTTAATTAAATTTAATTCAGTTTTAATTCAATTTTCGTTCTCATTTGGTAACTGGACTAAAAAAATCGTCAAAATCTAAATTAAAAAACTACGTATGCTCAAATATATCCATTAAATGCTTGTTTTATACGTAATTTTTAACGAAAAAAAGAATAAGATCAACCCCATTACACTAGGACTGGCCGTTCTCGAGATATTTTAGTTTTTTCGTATTTTCTCTACGGCACCTTTGAAATTAAGTCCAGCTACCAAATGAGAACGAAAATTGAATTAATAGTGAATTAAATTTAATTAAAATAAAGAGAACGTGGATATGAGTCTGCAGCGAAAGTCATGTGCTGCCCACATCAGATTTTTACTTTCCCTGCAATACATGGTAATGTATAGGTAATGTATTGGAATCATGTCGAAAGTCGCAACTCGAGTTTTCGACGGATCTACGCGTTTCGAGACCTCTAGAATACGAAAAAACTATTTTTAGCATGACGTCTGTGTGGGTGTCTGTGTGTCTGTGTGTCTGTTTGTTTGTGCAGATTTTGTATCCACTCTAACTAAAAAACTAATTGACCGAATTTCATAAAATTTGGTAGATAAGTCACTTGTGGGCTAATCTGGTGCTGATTAGTTTTGGGCGCAGTTCGGAATAAAAGAACCCGTCCTTTTTAGCGAAAGGGTGTGCAAAAGCCTGTATCCACTCTAGCTGAAAAACTAATGGACCGAATTTCACAAAATTCGGTTGATAAGTTGCGTGTGGGTTACCCTGGTGTTGATTAGATTTTAGTACGATTTGGAAAAAAATAACCTGCCTTTTTTTGCAAATTGGCCAGTAAAAATCGTCAAAATCAAAAATAAAAAACTACGTATGCTCAAATATATCCATTAAATGCTTGTTTTATACGTAATTTTTAACGAAAAAAATAATAAGGCCAACCCCATTACACTAGAACTAGCCGTTCTCGAGATATTTAAGTGTTTTCATATTTTCTCTACGCCACCTTTGAAAATAAGTCCAGTTACCAAATGAGAAAAAAATTGAATTAAAAGTGAATTAAATTTAATTAAAATAACGAGAACGTGGATATAAATAAGTCTGCAGGGAATGTCCTGTGCTGCCCCCTTCAAATTTTTATTCTAGTTACAGTTTTTCCCTTTTTACTGATATCAGTTATACTTAATTACTTGATACGGATTGTTTAATACATTTAATTATTTGAGAAATTTAATCAACTGTCTAATACTGCTGTCACCGGAGTGGTTTAATTTTCAGGTATAAATTACTTAAAAGTCAATTAATGTACAGGATTTAAAACATTTTTCACAAACTAAATTTCAAAAAGATGCATGCATTTCAAATACTTGCTAGTATAACTTAATGAATTCTGATGTGGGCTGTACATGATTGTGCTTACAAAATACAATGAATTTACTTCTTTCACTGCAAATTCATGGTGTAAATGACACAATGCTTTTGGCATTGAATTAACAAAGCACAAATTGATATTTGGCGCATTTTGGCAACTTCTTAGTTTACGCAGAATGAATTATTCATTCACACGTGTAAAACCCTCATCAAAATGAAATTGACGTTGAATTAATATTCCATGAAATTAATGACTATTGGCGAATTCTTTGGAATCAAAATACAAAACTATTACAAGATTATCTATTATCTATTATTTATAATTTTTCTCGTGAATGGAACGAAGAAGATTCACTAGCACGGCGTTTTGCAAAGTGTGTTTGTTCTGCGGGACTCCGGGGTTCCGCGACGTGATAATTTTGTGTACATTTTCTTAAAAATAAAAATCGCGTAAAATTTTTAATGCATAATTTGAATCACAATGGACTTTTTTCAATTCGCAGTTCCGCCATCAAATTCATTTTCAAAAGAATTCCTCAACCAAAAAAGTTCACCGGCTCTCGTTAGACCACCGAAGTCAAGCAGCATCGGGCGCGGTTAGTACTTGGGTGGGTGACCATCTGGGAACACCGCGTGCTGTTGGCACATTTCGGACGCGGTAGCCCGGTGGTTTGCGCGCTGGATTTGCACGCTGCCACAACTGCCGCCGTGTTCATGCGGAGTACGATCACGTTAAACATGTGGGTCCGTAAGTCCTTCCGAGAGGTTGGTGGTAGGGGAAGGAGGGTACGGTCCCTGTGGATGCCTCCCCCACTGGGTTCCGATCTAAATTGGGGGCACTTCCCGGCCGTCCAGACGGTTACTTTACACCTTTCTGGTAGGTCGGATGGTCTGGGTCTCAACAACAGCAACCCAAAAAGTTTTCAAAACACTACACTAGAATATTGTGAACTGAAAGCGAACCTATTAATTTGATATAATTTTACTGAAGGATTTATTTTAGAAACATGCGGTATTTCGAGAACGCTCTATCCTAGCGTTCTATAGTTAGTATCATTTGTTTCCTATAAAATAAATTACGTATTAAAAGATTGTTTCTTGATCATTATTGAAGGTTCTGATTTTTAATGATTTTTTTTTTTCATTCAAAATTTGGGTCTGGATTTTCCGAAAATTCGATTGCGTTTCAAATCAGTAGGATTCCAATACTCACTCATTGTAATAATCCGGCAAAATTACGTTCGAAACTCACAAATTTTAAGTATTATGACAGAAAAAAGTAAGTACTACTTAACTATTCGTTCATGATATTTCACGTCTACACAAACACACACACGCATAACCTCAAAAACGTTGTATTCGAGTTCATGAATGCTATTCTTGTTTGTATGCTGTTCTAGATACAAATTTACGGTACATCTTAAATTTCAATTCCGTAACAGCAAATTAATTTCATATCAGAAAAGTTTGAGCACTACCTCTCTAGTCTATTGGGCTTCAAATATCTTCTCTTTGCACTACTAATCTAACTGAAAATGAGATTTGATTAGTAACTGATATAAAACAGCGTCTGAGATTAGCAAGAAATTTATCAGTCAGTCACCAGTCTGACATTGAAAGATTCAGTAATGATACCGAATGACTTGCTAAAATATTTGAAGATAAAAATTTTGTGTTTTTTTTTCTCCTTTGTAAATAAATTATTTACTTTGTCAATCTATGGTACAGAGCAGAGGCCAACGACCTGCCCCTCGTTATAATTATCTAACTTAATATTGCACGGTCTTATTAATTTCTTTATATATATAGTATAATATATATGGAAAGTATTGAGACAGGGTCAAAAATTTGAATTCGAGTTTTCGACGATAAGAGAGCTTGCAATTCCATCTCAGTAGCTAAATTGTGAGGGCATCGGCAGGCCAGTACGAGGACCCCATGGTTCGAGTACCGTCTAGAGCAGTAACATAAGGAAACTAGTTAAGTCCCTATTATACGACAGGAATTTGTGACAACAAACCGTTCGCAAAACAGCTTTGGGACGTTTGTGACGTCACTCCACGCAGCACAGAACGAAAGTGATGTCACTGGAAGCAGCAAATGGGGAAGCTTAGCTTCCCCATTTGCTGTATCGAGTGACGTCGCTTTTTGTTCAGTGTTGCGTGCAGTGACGTCACAAATGTCCCAAAGCTGTTTTGCGAACTGTTTGTTGTCCCAAATCACTGTCGTGTAATAGGGGCTCTCAGCATGATTAAGCGATAATGGAGTGAAATATGGTGTTATGCACAAATCATTAACTAGAATATTGAAATTTTTATTGATGTGTAAATTTTCAAAGAATTCCAGGTCTTAAACTAAATCCACCCAAACCAGAACTATTTTTTGACCCCATTACGATACTTTCCCGTTACGTATACTATGTATTGTAGAAAAAAAGCGGACATTTATTATGCAAGCTGTAATTTCAAGACAAAGCTCAGAAAAGTTTAGTTCTAATTACTTATATTTCTAATAATAGATTAGAAAGTCTGTATTTTCTAAACGCCTAAGACGACTTTCAAGTATTAATTTCTTGGAGACGTGTATTGATTTTAGCTTGTCATAAATTTTATGAAGGTTTTTCTTAGATAAAAGTGAAAATTCTCTTCGAGTTCGCGCCAAGTCCTACGGTAAACATGCGTCAGCTAATATTTTGAATCGATGATTTTGTTTGGATGCCAGCTTAACATTTTTACAATGCATTATCACAGAAGAAATCGAAAGAAAACCATAAGTCGAATGACAAATAATAATCGGTATTTTCTTATTAAATGGGGTGTTAGCTTCTAGTAATGTTACCACAATATATTTTCCCTTCCCGAATCAGGTTTTATATGTTTAACGTTTTTACACAAAATTCTTTACATAAAGTTCTTATTCTCTCCTTTTTACTTTCCCTGCAATACATGGTAATGTATAGGGAAAGTATTGGAATCATGCCGAAAATCGCAACTCGAGTTTTCGACGGATCTACACGTTTCGAGACCTCTAGAATACGAAAAAACCATTTTTAGCGTGACGTCTGTGTGTGTGTCTGTCTGTCTGTCTGTCTGTGTGTCTGTCTGTGTGTCTGTCTGTGTGTCTGTCTGTGCAGATTTTGTATCCACTCTAACTAAAAAACTAATGGACCGAATTTCACAAAATTTTGTAGGTAAGTCACTTGTGGGCGGGGCTGGTGCTGATTAGTTTTGGGTACGATTCGGAATAAAAGAACCCGCCTTTTTTTGCGAAATGGCCCGCAAAAATCGTCCAAATCTAAACTAAAGAACTGGGTATACTCAAATATATCCATTAAATGCTAATTTAATACGTAATTTTTAACGACGAAAAGAATAAAACCAACCCCATTACACTAGGACTAGCCGTTCTCGATATATTTTAGTTTTTCGTACTTTCCCTACGCCACCTTTGAAAATAAGCCCGGTTACCGTATGAGAACGAAAATTGAATTAAAAGTGAAATAAATTTAGTTAAAATAAAGAGAACGTTAATATAAGTCTGCAGGGAAAGTCATGTGCTGCCCACATCAGATTTTTACTTTCTCTGCAATACATGGTAATGTAAAGGGAAAGTATTGGAATCATGTCGAAAATCGCAACTCGAGTTTTCGACGAATCTACACGTTTCGAGACCTCTAACATACGAAAAAACTATTTTTAGCGTGACGTCTGTCTGTGTGTCTGTGTGTCTGTGTGTCTGTCTGTCTGTCTGTGCAGATTTTGTATCCACTATAACTAAAAAACTAATTGACCGAATTTCATAAAATTTGGTAAGTAAGTCATTTGTGGGCGAATCTGGTGCTAATTAGTTTTGGGTATGATTCGGGATAAAAGAACCCGCCTTTTTTTGTGAAATGGCCCACGAAAGGTTGTATCCACTCTAGCTGAAAATGTAATGGACCGAATTTCACAAAATTTGGTAGATAAGTCCCTGGTGGATGGATCACCCTCGTGCTGATTAGATTTTGGTACGATTCGGAAAAAGTAACCTGCTGTTTTTTGCAAAATGGCTGGCAAAAAACGACAAAATCTAAAATAAAAAACTATGTATGCTGAAATAAATCCATTAAATGCTCGTTTAATACGTAATTTTTAACGACGAAAAGAATAAGACCAACTCCATTACACTAGGACTAGCCGTTCTCGAGATAGTTTAGTTTTTAGTATTTTCTCTACACCACCTTTGAAAATAAGTCCAGTTACCAAACGAGAACGAAGATTGAATTAAAAGGGAATTAAATTTAATTAAAGTAAAGCGATCGTGGATATAAGTCTACAGGGAAAGTCATGTGTTGCCCACATCAGATTTTTTTACTTTCCCTGCAATACATGGTAATGTATAGGGAAAGTATTGGAATCATGTCGAAAGGCCAATTCGAGTTTTTGACGGATCTACACGTTTCGATACCTCTAGAATACGAAAAAACTATTTTTAACGTGACGTCTGTGTGTGTGTCTGTCTGTCTGCCTGTCTGTCTGTCTGCCTGTCTGTCTGTCTGTGTGTCTGCCTGTCTGTGCTGATTTTGTATCCACTCTAACTCAAAAAGTAATTGATCGAATTTCATAAAATTTGGTACGTAATACACTTGAAGGTGAATCTGGTGTTAATTAGTTTTGGACCGCAAAAGCTTGTATCCATTCTAGCTGAAAATCTAATGGACTGAATTTCACAAAATTTGGTAGATAAGTCGCTTGTGGATCCTCCTGGTTCTGATTAGATTTTGGCACTATTCAGAAAAAAATAACCTGCCGTTTTTTGCAAAATGGCCCGGAAAAATCGACAAAATCTAAAGAAAAAAACTACGTATGCTGAAATATATCCATTAAATGTTTGTTTTATGCGTAATTTTTAACGAAGAGAATAATAACGAAAGTAATACGAACGAAACTAATTGACCAAATCTCATAAAATTTGGTGGATTAGTTACTTCTGGGATACTCTGGTGTCGAGTAGATTTTGGTACGATTCGGAAAAAATAACCTGTCTTGTTTTGCAAAGTGGCCCTCAAAAATCGTCAAAATCTAAAATAAAAAACTACATATGCTCAAATATATCCATTGAATGCTTGTTTTATACGTAATTTTTAACGAAGAAAAGAATAAGACCAACCCTATTACACTAGGACTAGCCGTTCTCGAGATATTTTAGTTTTTTCGTGTTTTCTCTACGCCACATTTGAAAATAAGCCCAGTTACCAAATGAGAATGAAAATTGAATTAAAACTTAATTAAATTTAATTAAAATAAAGAGAACGTGGATATAAGTCTGCAGGGAAAGTCATGTGTTGCCCACATCAGATTTTTACTTTCCCTGCAATACATGGTAATGTATAGGGAAAGTATTGGAATCATGTCGAAAATCGCAACTCGAGTTTTCGACGGATCTACACGTTTCAAGATCTCTAGAATACGAAAAAACCATTTTTAGCGTGACGTCTGTGTGTGTGTCTGTGTGTCTGTCTGTGTGTCTGTCTGTGCAGATTTTGTATCCACTCTAACTAAAAAACTAATCAACCGAAGTTCATAAAATTTGGTAGGTAAGTCACTTCTGGACGATTCTAGTGCTGATTAGTTTTGGGTACGATTCAGGATAAAAGAACCCGCCTTTTTTTGTGAAATGGCCCTGAAAAACTTGCATCTACTCTAGCTGAAAATCTAATGGACCGAATTTCACAAAATTCGGTAGATAAGTCTTTTGGAGGTCACCCTGGTGCTGATTAGATTTTGGTACGATTCGGAAAAAACCACCTGCATTTTTTTGCAAAATGGCCCACAAAAATCGACAAAATCTGAAATAAAAAACTACGTATGCTGAAATATATCCTTTAAATGCTTGTTTTATACGTAATTTTTAACGAAGAAAAGAATAAGACCAACCCTATTGCACTAGGACTAGCCGTTCTCGAGATATTTTTGTTTTTTCGTCTTTTCTCTACGCCACCTTTGAAAATGAGTCCAGTTACCAAACGAGAACAAAAATGGAATTAATAGTGAATTAAATTTAATTAAAATAAAGAGAACGTGTATATAAGTCTGCAGGGGAAGTTATGAGCTGCCCACTTCAGATTTTTTATGATTGTAAGAATTTTAATATTCTATTGTTGGTACGAACAATTTTTCATTAAAAGTATTTCTCAGGATCTGCTATATAGATAGAGTTTAGATGATGACTGATTTGGATTCAGCCTTAAATCTCAAAAGTGAATGGGAGTTCTCTAAGGATTTCCAATTCTGGTTAAAAAATGATTTTCTAAAAACAACTCTTTCTGAAAATTGACTATAGATAGAACTTCGGTGATGGCTGATGTGGATTCAGCATCGAATTCCAAAAGAGGTATTAAGAAAGGCTGGCCACACTAAAGATTTCCACGTCCGGTTCTACAGATGTCACTTCTGTATTTTTTTTTTTTGTGTATTAATTCGCATGACTGTACGAAAAAGTATGCAAAAGAGAAGAAAACTCAAGCAAAAATCAAGTTTGCACACCATTTACCACCACATAAAGACTCCTTCATAAATTTCTTGTTTTATTATGTGTTATTGCGCCTTTTAGTTCTTATATACACTCCAATTTGCGTTTTGTACAAATCTGCATAATTTTTGTCTGCCGCATTAATGTCTTTCTAGAGCCTCTAGACCCCCCCCCCTCCCTGTAACCAAGAATAGAGAGTCCCCACGGACCGAAATTCCAGACTTTCACCTTACCCGATCCGACAGAGCCAATCCTTAAACCCGACCCAAATTTGAAATCATTTACACATGTAGAACCCGACCCCGGCCAGGACTTGCACAAAGAGCATTGAGTCTCGGCCCGGCCCGAAGTGATTTGTATTCAAATGTGTTAAACCCCGAATTTGTTAATTTTTGTACAAAAAGTAATGGCTAAAGTTGATTTATTTTTAAACATTATCTTTACATAGTTCAAATCAACTCTCAATTTCATGTACTCTATTAAAATGTATTTAAAACTTTTTTCAAAATCTAATATATTCAGCCCATTTCAACCCGACTATTTTAAAATTTAAGCCCGACTCTCGGCCCGACCCAAAACAGTGTTTGAAAATTCAAGCTTGAATCAGCTTATAAGTCGGGCTGATTCTAAACCAGTGGGTAAGGGCCTAAGCCAGTGAGTCCGTGCATACCTCCTGTTTTCTTTTATAGTTTCTTTTTGCACTTAGATTGGCAAAAAATAAAAACTTTTTGGAATATTTAAATTTTAGTCAGTTCGTAGTTTGGCTTGGAGGTTGCAATTAGTTGTAAAGGGACTTTTATTGGTGGTGTTTGGGACTTTGTTACTAACTTTTTCATTTATTTTAATAATATTTTATCAGGAGGTATTGCTTTTTGTGAACCTAGTTTTGGGGTTGTTTCTCCTTCGTTTTATGTAGGGGTAATGTGTGGGAATATTAATGAATATTTCATACTTCATATCATGGTTAACCCTAATAGATTTATAAATTGTTTTGGTTTTCTTTTCTTCATATGGGCCTTCTCCTATTCTTAACGGATTTGGGTTTGGTTTAATTTAATTTAATTTACTAGTTATGTTTTTTTTCTTTTCAATGTTTAATAAGTGTTTTATTGGAGTTTCCCTATTGGTAATGTTTGTTTTCATTGTTAATTATTGTTGTATAAATTTTGGTTTGCTTAAGTTATTCTAAATCTGTTTTTTGAGGTCGTTATCTGTATTAAATGTGCCTTTTTTGTCTTAGGTTTATAATGTGTATAATTATTTAATATATATTCTGGTTCATTTGCTTTGACTATTTATGCTGTTTTGGTTTCAAATACATACATACATACATATATATATATATATATATATATATATATATATATATTTGAAATGTAATAATAAGAATTATGTAAAAATAAAAAAATAAAAATACAATTCAAGTAATATTAACATCACCATAGAAGCAAATTCACGGCCATAATGCCGATAAGAGAAAAGAACAGAACCTTCCCAAATTCGATGATTAATCAGAATTAAATTCCTCTTCAGGTCTGAGTATTTAACTCTAATTAACCCAAACAAATGCCTGTTTCAGATTAAGCAATAGTACATTACTATAAATGCTTAAACTCAGACTACAGGCATCAAAAAATGAAAAAATGAAAAAGGTATACATTAAGAAAATTGTATTACCATGCGGCATGAATCATTCCTCTTCGACCACGTGTATACACGATCAACCTCAACAACTTAATCTAGAAACACCGGAATGAACAAGTCGAAATTCTACCAGGGAGGCAGTACGAACGTTCACGGAAATACTCCCAAACCCGTCCAGTGAGTCTAAGCTGAAGACTGGACAAGCAATTCAGAATACAACTTCCCAAACATGCAGAACTGAATATGAATATGAATCAAAGATGAAAATTCCTACTAAACAAGAATTCATAGGAAAACTGGATAATCGAGAATGCCACTATACACCATTATAAGGGCGCACAAAACGTAGTTTCAATACTGACAAAAGTTACATTTTTTTGCGAAAATAAAATTCAAAACATTAATGTTAATGCATCTTATTTTCCGATTTTTTGATTTTTCTAATGTTTTTGACTTAGTTTATTATTTTTCATTTTTATTTATTTATATAATTAATAAATAATTATATATAACATACAAACATATATATATATATATATATATATATATATATTTTTTTTTTTTTTTTTTCCCCACTCTCTCTCTCTCTCTCTCTCTCCTGTATGTTAGTCACTATAAATGGGAATGTTTTCTAGGATGTTATCGAGTGAAATTTGATACACTGAGTTGATAATTTTAATAACAAAATTGGGGGGATATGCATTATTAGTCGCTGTACTCAATAATTCCATAAAGTGCGCTAATTTATAATATTCATCACAAATTTTATTGATTCTAAGAGCCTGGTTTATTATAATATTTCTAAATACAGATATATGCAGACAAGAGTCAAAATGTTGAATTTTTGATGTATTAAATATATATATATATATATATATATATATATATATACTTTAAAAAAAAGACACAAAAATTTGAGAGACTATCAACAGTCGACTTATACGAAAAATTAATAGACCTTTGATTTTTTTTTGATTGAGAGAATCTTATTAAATTTCATCCGATTTGCCCTATTTGTTTGAGAGTTTTCATGGGCACAAGCTCAGAGGCTATTGACTTCCGAAGTGAATCCAGGTATGAGTCCCAAATTTTTCGAACAATAGTTTTTTCAAAATAGAAAAAGATAGTAAAAGTATAACTATGTTTAAAAATAACGAAAATAACTATTTTATGCGTTATGTATTATTTAAACGCGATTGACATTATTTATAGGCGATAAAACGTGTCAATCTCGTGTTATTCTAAATTTGTTTTCATTCTAAAATGATAAAAATGTAAAAATTAAATATGCCTCTATTATAAATTAAGATAATCTTACATAATAAAAGAAGATATATGTGTATCTTTCTGCCTGTCTGTCTGTCTGTGTGTGTTTGTCCAGCAGTCTATCTAACGAAGTGTGCTTTATTTATCAGTTTTCTGACTTTGCGAATTAAAAACATATCATTCTAATTTTTAATATGGTATTATATTATCATTGTGCTTATTGTGCTGAAATTTGACTTTTAGTGAAAACTCGCTGAGATAGCAATAATCTTTTTTAATTTTGCTTCTGGTGGGTAAAGAAAAAAGTTTTTTTCTAGCAATTTCAAGTGTTTCCTTTTATTTGTGTTTATTGTAAACAATCCAAAAGTCTAACTCCTTGAATATCGATTCTCCAACTTTGATTTCAAAAGATAATGTATATTCTGTGTCATTCTGCCAACGAACGGCGGACCAGATATTTGTGCGCATGCTTGGCGTATTGCTGCGCGCTTATTATGGGCGTATCAAATTACCTTATTTAGAGCATGTTAAAGGAGCTCATTTTGGGCGCATGAATCCCGTGTTGTATAATTAGCATATTTGAGCCTAGAAATAGCGGAGTGTAGCAATGATTTTAGTTCAAAACAGCTGAATTAGAAATTGAGTTGTGTTATCTGTATCTGTATTATTTATATAGCGGGAGCTGATTTAGGAATCTGAGTAATTAATTCTAGTTATAGAAATATATAAAACACAGATCGAGGGATTTTAATGACAAAAAGAATCGTTTCGTTATGTCAAATGATATTGTTATTTCTTGAGTACATTGTTATTTCTCAATATTACCTGGGGAGATTAGAAATTTGATTTAGGAAAGAATAACAGAAAGGCTTGGATAGAAAACGACGTCTACTTAAAGTTAAGGGAAAGCAAATCGGTTTTCGGTTCAGTCGTCCAATGAAACTATTTGGACCGTGAAATAGTATCATAAATTTTATCGCATTGTCATAAATTATCGTAAAATTTGCAAAAAATGAAACAAAAATATATGAATGAAATTTTGAATATATTAATTCGAATTCTGCTATGGCAATTCATTCATTGCACTGAAGTTACTAATTGTTAATCGCTGTCTTAACTTCTTAATTCTGAACTTATGTAAACTTAATTCTGGAATCATATTACATGCAAATGTGGATCTGAAAACATAACATAACATTAGGTTTTAAATAAAATCATATTTTATTTATAATTTGCACAATGATCTGAAACAAGATCCATATTTCGTGAAGTGACTTTATAGAATAAATTATGAATTATGGCAAAGTGTGAAACTTTGGGCGTATCTCAATTATATATCCTGATGCAGCAATTCGCAGCATTAAAAAAAAAATCGGAAATTAATATTGCTACAGTTAGAGAGAAGTCATAAAGCCATACTATTTCTTGATACTTAATAAAAATCTTAACAGCACACTGTAATACATTTTGCAACCTTTGCTCATTTTCTTTGTTGATAATTTCGGCAAACTATCAGAAAAGCTGCAATTACAAGCGTTCATGAAAATTCCAGCGTCATTTCTGAAATATTCAGCTAATTATTGTCTGCCGAAACGTTAATTTTGTATATATATATATATATATATATATATATATATATAGTATATATATAATATATATATATAGTATATATAATATATATATATATATATATATATATAGTATATATATAATATATATATATAGTATATGTAATATATATATATATATATTATACTATATATATATATTATATATATACTATATATATAATATATATATATATATATTATATATATAGTATATATATAATATATATATATAGTATATATAATATATATATATATATATATATATATATATATATGTATATATATATAATATATATATATGTATATATATATATAGTATATATATATATATATATATAGCATATATATATATAGTATGTATATATATATATATATATATATATATATATATATATATATATATATATATATATATATATATATATATATATATATATATATAATAAAAATATAATATGGAAATCCAGTGATAGAATAGAGAAAAGTTGTAACTCAAAATACCCAAACTTAAAATATTCCCACAACTTGCATATAGTATATATACATATTATAACAATTAGGAACCTTATTTCCTATTACTGACAGCTGATTCCCCTGAAATTTTCAGTAACATGTTTGTAAATATTTTACAGTGTATTGTTCCATCTCTATGGAAGTATTTTCAGAATGAAATAAATGCCCAATAAGAAAACAATATTTTGCTATTTAATTAGTTAATTCAAAAAATATTGGTTTCCAGACTTGCACAATTCATAGAGCTAAAAATAATCAAAAATTGTGATTCAATTCATTTTATCACAAAATTATCCATAATCTTTCTATTCGTAATCTTTGTAAGATAACGGATCATTCGTAATCTGAGTAAGATTACTGATCTATTCTTTTCCTCAGTTATCACCTCACATTTAGTATCAAACCAATCTACACGTTTATTCTTTTATTTTTCCAAGAACAGAATTAGCAGCATTAAATATACTCTCCTTAATACTGTTTCATCTGCTGTCTATACTACTCGATTTTACTTTCCTTATATACGTAGTACAATGTATAAGGAAAGTATTGTGACGGGGTCGAAAATTCGAGTTTTAATGGTCATGAGACCTAATTTCTCAAACATTTTTTAAGCGAATTTAAAAGCGAAAATTCCCAAATTGCTTCGAAAGTTTTAGGAAATATTCAAATTATCCCAGAATGGAATAAAAGTGTATGATTGAAATATTTACTGC
This sequence comes from Amaurobius ferox, assembly GCA_951213105.1. Lineage (NCBI taxonomy): Eukaryota > Metazoa > Arthropoda > Arachnida > Araneae > Amaurobiidae > Amaurobius > Amaurobius ferox. Next base: position 38,711,736 of record OX578142.1, read on the forward strand.
TTTTACATAGAGAGCCAGGCGATTTATATTTCGATGATTTATATTTCGATTTGAATAAAGTTAATTTTTTTCGATGAAGTTTTAAGTTTTCAAATATAATTGATTATTGTAGTATTGTGATAATTTTAAAAATATTGCAGCTGAATGCATCGTATTTTAGAGATGTTTAAATAAAATTGCATTCATGTTGGAAAGTTTTTCATAATCAATGCTTTATGCATGATTCATCTTTCTTGTTTAATTTGGCAGTAGTTTTTGAGATGTTTTGCTTTTTATGCACTTCTGAAGTGAATTTTTTTTTTCGTATCGGCACGTCTGGGGGATTTCTCTGTTTTGTACTGCAAAAACTGTAGCATACAAAAATATAAAATTTGGTACATGTATAGAGAAATAATAGGGCACACGATGAAATTAACCGTTTATCGATTAAAACTTAGTTGAGCATGAAATAGGTCGCGAAACGAGCTCAGGATCAAGAAATTCAGTTTTTGAATTCCCTGCGCTATGAAAATTCCTTGCTTTAACCGCCTGCGGAAAATAGGTAGGGATAGAAAAAGAGAATTTTGAAAGTAGAAATTTTAGGACAGATAGGTATGAAGCGAGCTCTACGAAAGCAGCGAGTTGGAAGCGAAGCCTCCCGAAAGGGGATGGCGATGCGTAGCGAACAGAGGGCAGAGCCCCTAGTATATATATATATATATATATATATATATATATAATAAAAGTTTAAAAATCCAATGAAAGAACAGAGAGAAGTTTCAACTCAATAAACCCCAACATTATAAAATGCCTTACAAATAAAAGTATCAAACAGAGAATCATCAAACAAGTGGAAAATAAAAATGCAAACCTCTAGTCATCAAGCTGAAGACAAACAAAAAACATCAATGGAAAGGAATCGATAAAATAATTTCAAATAAAATCCAAGCATGAAAGCTTTACACGTGGACAAGCACTAGGTCTAATAATGAATTGTTCATTTCGATAAAACTCTTTATCAAGTCCAAGTATTTTATAAAAATGAATACAAAATGCATGTTTCTGATATCAGCGATAGATTATATCTATATACTTTGATAACTTGGACAACATGCATGAAGATTAAAAAATAATAGGGAACAAGAATACCTGAAAAAAATCTGCATACGTCTGAACCATTGGAGGCCTTGAATAAGGAGACCAATGCTGCCAATCTCAAAAAATAAAAATTGAGAACTGCTGTTGCCAATCGTAAGAAAGAAATAACAGTAATGCGAAAAGACGATAAATGGTGATATTCAACAGTAAGAGCATGTAAGTACATGGTAATGCTTATTAAAGAGAAAGTGGATGTCTGGCTAAAATAAGATGCTAAAGGGAGAATTTAAGTATTATCTTCCATTCCAAACATTTTAACTATACTGTGTACTACATAAGCTGGATATTTATATAATTTGCTAGTAATTGTATGCTTATTAATATGCATAGCATGGAATTTTTTATCAGATAATCTATAAATTCTAAAAATCTGTTTAAGTATAATATTTCTAAACAAATGAATCGAGTTACACGAATTAAAAAGTAATATTTTATTAATGTTAAAGTTAAAAGAGTCTTTTTTATCATATAAATTAGTAATTATTCTATTAGTAGGTTCAATAATAAGAATTATGTCCAAAAAATTTATATATATATATCCATTGTAATGTTACCTTCTATCTTTATCCTTAGTCTTGGTCTATAGTCACTCATTTGTAACAGATATGCTAGAGATGGGTTTTTTTGTACATACAGTAGTTTATGCATAATTTTCGATTAAAATCTTTCAATTTTTATTTATATATATATATATATACATAAACAACTTAAAGAAGATAAGAGATTAAGCTCCTAACCAAGGAACAGGCGCCAATGCAGCTCAATATCCGAAATATAAATATAAATGAAAAGTTTGAAGTATAGAGTATAGAAGGGGAAACCAAATGCAATGCATATAATGGTAGAGGAGGATTGCGACTCCTCTTTCCCGTTTAAAGCAGCTTTTACAGCCCGGGCAACGCTCACGGAACCACTGCATTACAAAGGTTGATCCCCGAAATGTGCATAGTCAGAAGCACTCGTACAAGGAGAGACAGAACGACCGATAACGGAGGCCAAGAAGCGAACAAATGAAAAACCAGACGGTGCCTCTTAAGTAAGAAACGGTGCGCATGTGCAAATTTCCATCAGATCTGCAGAAACTATCCCAATTCATTAAGGTCTCTCTGGAATGCATTGATAACATATTTTTCGTTGAAAAAAGAATTATAATATTTTTTCAAGAAGTTGATAGGGTATTTCTTTTTGATAGCATCCATTACTATTCCTTTGTTACTTGAGATGCAATCTTTCAATAATGTGTTGCATATTAGATTACGTTTGAAATGTCCCAATAGAATATTCCTAAATACATTTCTAGAAAGGTTCGTTTTCCTGTTGATGATATGGTTTATTTTGATCTTGTAACTGGCTCTTTTGTCGTGTAAACAAGTATATATACCATACATTTTGTGGTATTTAATTGAGATATCCAAGAAATTTACAGATCCATCTTCTGTACCAATGTTTTCCATTAAATCCAGATTGTTGGGATAAAAAGAGACATCCATATCTTGTGAATTTTCATAATAACCATAAAGCACATCATCCACAAACGGAAATATGGTATTTCATATATTAAATGTGTGCCCTTTTCAAATTTAGTAAGATAGATCTCAGCCAATAAGGAGGAGCAACCTCCCCCCATTGGTATACCTTTAATTTGTCTATAATAGTTTTTTCCGTCAAACAGAATATTTTCTCTTAAAACAATATCTACAAGATCCATGTATCTGCGATAGGTAATATAATTTTTTAAATTATATTCTTCATAAATTTCCTTTAATATCAGATATAGTTGTGCAATATCAATGTTATTAAATAGATCGCGAATAATACTGAATAAGCTGGATATTTATATAATTTGCTAGTAATTGTAAGTTTATTAATATGCATAGCATGGAATTTTTTATCAGATAATCTATAAATTCTAAAAAGCTTATTAAGTATAATATTTCTAAACAATTGAATCGAGTTACAGGAATTAAAAAGTAATATTTTATTAATGTTAAAGTTAAAAGAGTCTTTTTTATCATATAAATTAGTAATTATCCTATTAGTAAGTTCAATAATAAGAATTAAGTCCAAAAAATTTATATATATATATATATATATATATATATATATATATATATATATATATATATATATATATATATAAGTGTTTGATGTAAATAAATATTTTCTTTGTTAATTTACGATACGGATTGATGTTTAAGACCAGGATTAGAACTAAATTACTTATCGCCAATTACCAAAAAATTCTTTTGGGCGATGATATTCTTAAGTGGTGAATTAATTGTTTATGCTATGCTAAAAAAAAATTTCTCCTTCTCGTAATTCTAAAATATTTGCGATAAATTAAAAAAAAAGCCTCCATGGGAACATAAACGGTTTCATTATGCCAAGAAAATATATATTAAATGTCTTTCATTTGTATATTTAAATATAATAGATGTATGCATAGATTTGTAGAAATTATTTTGAAGGAATTAAGTGGCAATTTCGTTTTTTTGAGGTATGGACAGCAATTTGTTATCCGTAGGGTACGAAAGAAAAATTGTTGTTGGTATTCAGAATAATGTTTATTTTTTAATTTTCGTGTATATTATTAATTGATTTTTACATTTACTGAGAATTCAGTTAATAATTAGAAGGTTTCTAAATTATTGCGAACATAAATGATTCCAATAATGGCATAGACCATAGCTCTGGAGCGACACGCAACCAGCCTAATCACATTGTTGAGCACCACGGTTTTAGTCGCAGTAGTGTGATGGTGTGGGGTGGATTTCCTTTGTAATATCGTACCTACCTGCAAGTGTTCACATGGTGGTACTGTGATGGCGAAAAAGTATCGGAATCAAGTCCTTGAACACTTCATGAGGCTCCACTCTGCACATTTAGGTCCATATTTTCTTTTGATGGACTTGAACAGTCGTCCACAGGGCTGGTGAGCGTGTACCGTGAGAGCGAAGGTATTGCTTTGATGTGGTGGCCAGGATTTTCTCCGGACCCAAATCCCATCAAAAACCTTTGGGATGCCTTGAAGGGCTGTCTTTACCTATCTACACTCCTCCAATTCCTCTCCTGCAAAAGCTGAAAGCTGCATTTCTACCGGAATGACAGTTATTGCCCTCTGTTATGTTGGATCACGATTGAAGAAATAAAACATCGATATGAAATTTGTATCAAAGTCAAGAGTCACATTCCATATTATGGTTGGTTTATATAGTACACAAAAGTTTTCAAAATGTACTAAATGTGAAGTAAATGCTTAAAGGGTTAAAAATTCCGATCAGATATCCAAAGCAAACATGCCCACTACCAAGATCCCTATTGCTTTACCCACCAGTTGATGCCTTTGAAAGACGAACGAATGTCATACATACCAAATACGAACTGTTTCTAAATGATCAAGAACCTTGGTCGACCCCAACAAAGTTCCAGGTCAGGAACCTTTAGTAGAGGTCCCTAACAGAGATCAAGCTGCAAACAATAAGTTATTTCAGGAAAAATCCCATGGAGCATACCACTTGCCTTTCACAGGCTTTGTTAGTTCAATTTCGAATTTGCTGAAAATCATTCTTCCTATCAGCATGTCACAGCACTCGTCGCCTTCATGTTGAAAATAATAGGTCTTTATCAGGTTGTCTCGCGCTGTTCTCACAGACTTGATGCCAACGTTTTAAATTAAGAGAGGAAGTGTTGTGGTAACCTGTTCTTCCGTCATTTAATGCTACGAAGCATATTCCGAATTATACGTTTAGACCGGAAGATATATTTTAGTCCGAACGTAACATTCGGAATGTGCTTTGCAGCACGGTCAAGTGTGGGATCGGCTGCCCCCGAGGGGGAACCCTGGCACTCGAGTGTGGTAGTAGGATACTATACGGTTAGACCAAAAGATATTTTCTGGTCCGAACTTATAATTCGGAATGTGCTTTGTTATGATGATCGATCGTTGTTAGAAAGGCGCAAGAGCCGGTTGTCATTATCTCTTGTCTTGCTTGCAAGGGAAAGAGGTAGCCCATAATGTGTTTTCTGAACAATTATCTATTTCTTACATTTTTACGCAATATTTTACGTTGTAGTATATTTATTTATTTATTGAGTGCAAAGTTTCGTTCTGTATTTACATTTTAGTTCATTGTGTGCAATGTAATAAAATTATTGTCACATCCATTTTCGCAATTTAAAGCTATTTTGGGGAAGCATCGTTAAAGTTATTTTATAGTAATTTGAAAACTTTGTCTGAATTCTATGCAAACTCATAGTGGAAATCTTCAATAGAGTTACAAACATCGCAGTATCTTCTGAATGATAATTGGAGTTTTTCCAAATTGCATTATGATACGTCTGTTTGCATTTCTTCTTTTAAGTTGTTTATTGCTTCAGCCATTTTCTATGACTGTTGGTGTCGCAAACATATTTATTTTGCCAGACAAAGTACTCAATCGAACAAAAGAAGCGGCCAGATAAAGAAAAATCTTTAAACATACGAAAAAAGTAAATTGTCTTTGAGTATGACATTGATTAATTTTTGCTAACTAGAGCAGAAAAGTTTTTGCTGGGAAAAAAATTCTTAACTGTGCGGCGGTGAAATTTTCCAGCGGGTTAGACACTGATAATAGAAGAGCGAAGCAACATTGCATCATTAATATTTTTTTTATTTTTTTATATATTTAAAATTACAATAAATAGAAAAAAATGATTTTTAGTGTCTGATATAATATTAGTTTAAAATTTCATTCCTTCATTTACACGATTCTCAATCTAACAGTAAAATATCTTATGTGCCCCACACATGACTTACCATTATGAAACATTCATTCATTTGATAATTGGAAGCATATTAATTTATGATTTTTTTTCCAGTTTAAGGAGGAGATGGCCCTTTTGAGCTCAAAAATTGTTATTTGTTTATGATGCTGTCATTATTTCTCCAAATATAATAACAGTTTTCGGGTATTTTGACCTCTTCTTTATCTAATACTACAAAATAAATAAATAAAATAAAAATAAATAAATAAAAAATAAGCAAATAAAATTAAAAAAATAAAAAAGTTTGGTAGAAAAATTTGTTTTCATGTTAGACTAGAAAATGTACTCAGCACCCTGGGAGTTAAAGGATAAATTCACCCTTCAATTTATTATTTATCCCCATAAATTAAAAACGTCTCAACTCTCAAATAAAAAATTACCCCCTCCCTCCCCCTCCCCCCATGGACATATTTTAATATAGCTCTGCATAAAACATTGATTATGGCAATACTTTCCAACTCAATATTTCAACATGTTTAAAATGCGATACATTCAGCGCTGATATTTTAAAAAATATCACAATAATGCAATAATTTATTTTATTTAAAAACTTAAAACTTTGTAAAAAAGAAAAAACTTTATTCAACTGACATCATTGAAATATAAATCGTCTGGCTCTCTATGTAAAAGCAGTGAACTTTATTTATACACATTTATTCCAGACTCCAGAGTTAAATAATTTTGCGTGAAAAAAAGTCAGCAATTCTTATACAACTCATCTTACAATCACTTGTTTACATTCTACATCCATTAAATGTAGGCTTTGTTTTAGGAACTATCAAAGCTTGATGATCATTTAACTATATTGTAATTCATATTGTAATTGCTTTGGCGCAGAATATAGATGCACAGAAAATACCAAAAATAAAGCCATTTTAGGACGGATGCAACATTAAATATAAATTTAAAAGAACTTTAAAAATCACGATTTTGATACTGGGTGAAAAGATGGATGCCATACTTTATTTTGAAGTCGGTCACGTGATCTCTTCATATTATATGGGTGTAATTATTTTTTTAAATTTTTATTTAAAAAACTACTGAACATATTTTGCTTAAATTTGTTTTATATATTTTATTTAATAATTTGAATATTTCCTAAAATTTTCGAAGCAATTTGTGAATTTTAACTTTGCTTAAAAAATATTTGAAAAATTAGGCCTCATAGGGTTCAATGCATTTCATTTTTTCGACTTGGGTTCAACACAAAACTAATGGGGCGATATTATTCATTTACATTCTGTCCCACAGACCGTCTTAACAACATACTAAAATTTCATTTTGATTAAGTCATTTTTACGGCAGTTATCGTGCGAATGGCAGACAGACAGACAAAATGAACGAAGTCATAAACACTTTTCAACTAAGTTGTAAAGTGTTAAAAAATGAACGATAAGGAGATAGGGCATGACTTAAATCTTCCTAGGCGATAAAAGGTAAGATATACTCGTAGAAAGGTTGAACCTTGGAACGCCCGGAAGATGCGTTCGTTGGTTTGCGATGACTTACACCAAAACTAAAATTACTTAGGAAATCGAAGAATTTTTTTTTTGTTAAAATCCGTTTACATAGATATACATGGAACTTTTTGCCTAACGATAGAATTGTGCTATTCTTTGAATGTGACAAAAAAAAATATATAACCAAAAAAGTGTAAATATCGATGTATTTAAAAATATATGAAGGAATTGTCCGAGGAATTCGTTTCAAACATCGTTGAAGAGAACGCTCTTAGAACTTTCGGATGGTGTCAAGATGGAAACTCTGTGATGCTATTTTCGGTCGTTAAGGAACCGATTTTCATGAAAATGCTAAAACATAAAATAATTGAAAAACGAATTCGAATTAAAAACAATATCACCGAAGTGCACTTTCCCGGGTCCTGAAGTATACCTGTGTACCAAATTTCATGGCGTACAAAGATTTGATTTTCCTCTACGTAACCTCACGTGATAATTTCTGGGCGCAGGATTCTGGATAAACTATGATACATTCATTTTTTTAATATAATCTTTAATTTTTTTAATCTAACTTCCACATAAAATAATATTGAAGTTTGCAAAAAAAAAAAAAAAATGTAAATTTTAAGATTTATTAAATTATTAATTTTTATTATTAATTTTTATAAAAATGTATTGACAATTATTTAAATTTAGGTGGAGTATATGTGTCAAGTTTTAAGATTCTGGGTTAATTATTTTGATCCTACAATGCGCACAAGGTTGAATGTATTAGGCTTGAAAAACACGATGACAAAGTCAGGGAGGCCTGCTTTATTTGTACATGTTTGTTTCCCCAATTTTAATATAAAACTGTTTAGAATTTTAATATTTTAATAATTATTTATTTAAATATTTTTAACAATTTATTCAATAAACATAAAAACAAAAAGTTTTTCGAAGTTAAAAGAGTAACCTCACCCCCCTTAAATCAAGGGCGCGGTATCCCAGTGGTTAGCGTGTGGGAATTGCACTCGGTAGGCCCGGGTTCAATTCCCTCCGCTGCCAAAACTGCCGCCGTTTTCACGCGAAGTAAGATCACGTTAAACATGTGGGGGTCCTTCCGAGAGGTTGGTGGGAGGGGAAAGAGGGTACTGGCCCTGTGGATGCCTCCCCACTGGGTTCCTGTCTAAATTGGGTGGGTCTTCCCAGCCGTCCAAACAGTTACTTTACACCTTTCTGGTACCGGCCGTCCAAATAGATGCTCAAGTCCTTGGTGACGAGTCGGACGGTCTGGGTCTTCAACACCTTTCTGGTAGGGCGCGGTAGCCCATTGGTTAGCGCGCTGGAGTTGCACTCGGTAGGCCCGGGTTCGATTCCAGCCACTGCCAAAACTGCCGCCGTGTTCATGCGGAGTACGATCACGTTAAACATGTGGGTCCGAAAGTCCTTCCGAGAGGTTGGTGGTAGGGGAAGGAGGGTACGGTCCCTGTGGATGCCTCCCCCATTGGGTTCCGGTCCAAATTGGGTGGCACTTCCCGACCGTCCAAACAGTTACCTTACACCTTTCTGGTAGGTCGGACGGTCTGGGTTTCAACAACAACACCTTTCTGGTATCCTTCCCGGCCGTCCAACTGGTTACTCTAAGTCCTCTGGACGAGTCGGACGGTCTGGGTCTTCAACACCTTTCTGGTATAGGCCAACGGCCGTACCGTGCTGAAAACACCGGTTCTCGTTAGATCACCGAAGTCAAGCAGCATCGGGCGCGGTTAGTACTTGGTGGGTGACCACCTCGGAACACCGCGTGCTGTTGGCCATCTCGGGTGCGGTATCCCCGTGGTTTGCGCGCTAGATTTGCACGCTACCACAAATGCCGCCGTGTTCATGCGGAGTACGATCACGTTAAACATGTGGGTCCGTAAGTCCTTCCGAGAGGTTGGTGGTAGGGGAAGGAGGGTACGGTCCCTGTGGATGCCTCCCCCACTGGGTTCCGGTCTAAATTGGGTGGCACTTCCCGGCCGTCCATACAGTTACCTTACACCTTTCTGGTAGGTCGGACGGTCTGGGTCTCAACAACAACAACAACAACACCTTTCTGGTATAAAATTAATATTTTCACAGATAGTTTTTCTTTTCCTTCGGCTCTAAATTCCATTAAAAATAAATCCTCTTATCTTTCAAAAATTAAACTTAATGCTTGAAAGATAAGAGGATTTTATTCGTGGGCCTTAACCCAACGAATATTAACAAAAATCTTATTAATATTCGTTGGGTTAAGGCCCACTCTGATATCTCGGGAAATGAGACTGCGGATAAGTACGCCAAACTTGCTACCTCCTCGGGTTCTCCCTTTTCCCTTCCCTTCCCGTTTTCCCTCCTTAAAAAATTTTGTAAACAAAATATTTCTCATCATTGGCAAATCTTTCTTAACTCTTATATTTCCCCCCGGATTCACGACCCGACCCGGATTTCTTCCTTCCTCCCTCTGGTCAATCCCTCCCTCCAAATTACTAACAAATATTTAATATATTTTTTAACTGGGCATGGCCCATTTCTAGATTATCTCCATTATTTTAAACATAAATCCACCTCTTGTTGCACCTGCGGTTCTTTCAGCGATGCCGACCATTTTGTTTTTTCTTATACAAAAAATTCCCCCCATTTGTCCCCATACAAAAAATTTTCATCTTACAAAACCCTCCCCTGCCAATTGCGCAGCCTGGTTCTCGAGAGTCAGTTCAAATAAATCTTCTATAGATAAAATTAAAAACTGTGTTCTCATTGCTAGAGACATCTCTAATCAAATTTCCTGATCAGCTTGTGAGCCTCTCCCTTTTCCCCCTTTTGGTCGGTGGTCCCCTGTTGTCCTTTTCCCTGGAGGTGTTACCCTCTCTTTGTATGGTTGCCTTGTTTTGTCTGTGTTTTGTTTTCGTCTTTGTTTCGTCTGTGTTTTGATTGTGCCCCGTTTGTTGCTGTTTGTCTTGGTTTAGTTTTTGTTTTTGTCTTCGTTGTTGTTTTTGTTGTATTATTTCTCATTGTGCACCAGCTGAAGTAACAATTGTTCAAGAATTATTGTAATCCGTTTTAATGTGTCTTTCACTGTTTAAACTTTATATTGTTTCAAAATGTGAAACATATTATGTAAACTCTCCTGTAAATTTTTGATTCTCAAAATAAACGCTGCTGGACCGTCGGACGAAAGCCATGGAAGTTGGGAGTTGGTTTCGGCTAACTCCTTCCCGGCCGTCCAAATGGATGCTCAAGTCCTTGGACGAGCCGGACGGCCTGGGTTTTCAACACCTTTCTGGTAGGTCGGACGGTCTGGGTCTCAACAATAACCCCCTTAAATCACAGGTATCAAAAGGTGCAAATGTCAAAAAGACACTTTCTGTAAATTATGTTATTCTCTTTTAAATAACGAACACAATTTTATGTAACATTCTAAAATTATTTATTTTTATAACGTTCAGTATAAGAATCATTTATACTTTATTAAATATTATGCTCAACTGACGAAGTTCGCCAATTTGTTCGAGAACAATCGTGCCCACAGCAAACAGGCACACATATGGTGATTCTTTGATATATAGTGCTCCCTGTGGAAGGAAAATTCCAATATCTCACCACTTCGCACTTACTTGTAGCAATCAAATTTGATAACTATGTTTATACTAAATTTCTTTTCAAGCATCTATTTCGCATAATATATTATAAATATAGCTTAGTTGATGGCTGTTATGGATTCAGCATCAAATTTCGAAGAAAGTATATGAGGAGAGGGGGAGGGGGGTCACCAAAGATTTTCACTTCCGATTCCTTTTTCATTTCCGGTTCAAAAATTTCTATTTTCTTTGAAACATCTATGTTTTAAGATTGGCTATAAATAGAGTTTAGAGGATAGCAGATATGGATTTATCATCAAATTCTGGAAGAGGTAGGACGGCTCAAAACTATTTTCGAATTCTGGTTCCTTTTATACTTACGCTTTAAATATCTTCCTTTAAGTATCTATTTTAGAAGATTGGCAATAGATAGGGCTTAGATAACGACCGATATGGATTAGGAATTAAAATGTAGATGGTATACAGGGTGATTAAAAAAGATTGGGCAAACTTTACGAGGTGGTAGTACATACCAAATCAAGCATTTTTGTCATTGTTTACCGGGTCTGAAATGAAACGTAAAGGCGCTAATGGGCGCTTAATGGTGGAACGGATGGTGGGAGGCGAAAACACAAGAATGACTTAGAAGTTATAAAATGACATTTAATAAACGATAATTACAGTAATGGCTCAAAAGAGCGACTGCCAACCTGAATGCACGTCTTACAGCGGCGAGGGAGAGATTGGCGAATTTTCTTGAATAGACCAAGCATGTCGCGCACATCGCCAGTAGCGGCCGAAATTCTGGCGACGAATTCCTCTTCAGATTTAAAAGAGTGTCATAGACAAGACTTTTGATCCTCACAAAAAGACGTCAAGACACGACAGATCGGGCGATCGTGGGGGGCCAAGCTATGTGTGGTAGCGGTTTCAGAACCAACTTGTGGGAACAGATTCCGCTACACACAAAGCCCAATGTGATCGTAAACATCACAGCAAAAAACAACAGAGTAATTATAGTGGTTAGTGTTATTTTTAACAACCCAGGTATTATCATTTATGCAAAGATTCCCCAGTCTAGAAGAATTGAATTCTAGATGGTAAACAGTGAGAAAGAAACATGAAGGGATACTAGATTGAGAACACATTTATCAATTAAAGAAAATCTATTTATTCAATCATAAAGCATTACTTTCAATTCAATATTCATTATGTATTTTATCCTTTCATAAGAGCATTTTTTCTCAATAATATAGTTAACACATTAAATACATGCTCATCATAGAATTTTAATAAACAACAATTCAATTCAAATTAGATATTATAATAATAATTCTTTTAACAATTTATGTGCCTGTTTGAATCACTAAACTATGACTGCCTTGGAACTCTCAGTTCCAGAATTATTTCAACGGGTTACCTTATACCGGGAAGGTGCACTTAAAGGAGTTTCTTTAGATAATCCAAAAAAAAGTTCAAATGAGCTTCGCAAGAATGAACCAGGAAAGTTCCAAATGAACCAAGATATGATCCACAATCCGTCTCGAAAGGCACCAAATCCTCCATCAACAAAATGTCGGACTCCCGAACAAAACCATCACAAAGGGGGTTAGGAATCACCGGAATTTCCTAAAATAAAAGAATAAAATTTAGAATTTGGAAAAAAGGAAAATGCAGTTCATCAGGATCCTCCGCTTCTTTGTCCAGGATCTTCAAATGAAACTTAACAGAAACAACGGTACGGCCATCGAATTTTAGCCATTTCGGCCAAGCCTTTGTCTTAAAGTTTTAAGACAAAAATTCAATGCTTCTTCACATCTCGGTGTCCCCGTGTTCACGCGGAGTACGATCACGCTAAACATGTGGGTCCGTAAGTCCTTCCGAGAGGTTGGTGGTAGGGGAAGGAGGGTACGGTCCCTGTGGATGCCTCCCCCACTGGGTTCCGGTCTAAATTGGGTAGCACTTCCCGGCCGTCCAAACAGTTACCTTAAACCTTTCTGGTAGGTCGGACGGTCTGGGTCTCAACAACAACAACAACAACAACATCTCGGTGTCCACGCCAGAAGAGCAAAAAAAAAACGGAGCAAAAGCGAAAACTTCTCCAAAAAGCCGCTTCCTGATTGGCAGGAAAAAGCGAGCGCCCAGCAACACGCGATGCGACGTCACTCTCCGGCAGAGACAGAAATCCTCCTCCGAGCCAACGGATCCGAACGAAACACGATTTCTCAACGCTCGGTAATCTGAACAAGGCCTAGCAAACTTCAAATACAGGCACAGGCGAGAAAAGAGAGTTCTCTCTCGGAAAACACAAAAAGGTCATGGCGCACAGAATGGCGACATGACATATGGGACCACCTCGCCCATTCCATCGGCTCGGAAAAGTGACTTGTAGATAGTTCCTTACTTCTCGCCCAATTACGAAAATTTGCATAAGGGTTCTCCTTCTTTCCTAGATGAAATTTGCATACGCGGTTTTCTTTTCAACCAGAAAATAGCAACCAGAATGACGCTTTTAATTTTGCGGAGTGGCCGCTTCCCAGTGAGTAATCGTCCTGTAACGCCTCTACGTTTAATTTTTGACCCGATAAACTATGACGGAAAATGCTTGGTTTGGTGTATACTACCACCTCGTAAAGTTTCGCCCATCTTTTTTGAATCGCCCTGTATATTCTATTTGCTAAATGTCTTTACCAAATTTCTTTTATCATCCATTCCGCATGATATACATTATATATAGAGCTTAATTGATGACTGATATAAATAAAGCATCGAATTTCAAGGCCCAAAATTGACCAAGAAAATCTTTAAAAAGCATTAGGGAGCTTCTAAAAATTGAACTGTACAGCAGAAAAGCTCCGATCTGATAGTCTGATTCCGAGTTTAGTTTTAATGTTACACTAACCCCAAAAAGTAATCGAATGGAATCTTTATACAATTAATTGTTGTTACTGAAAATTTTGAAAAGAAAACTTATATTTTGTCAATTTTATATATCGTTTTAGCGTTTATATTTTGATACATGCATTTTTTTTACTTTCACTCCCCTGGAATCAAAGAATGCCATTGAGATGATCACTGGAATCAAAGAATGTCATTGAGATGAATGAATGCTGCAATTTCTTTCACAATCTGGAGAGAGCAAATTTCAATTTTCCCCTGTCATTGCAATTGCTTTTTTTAAAACCCACTTGATATGCTATTTGTGGAGTCAGAGACCTTCTAAATTCTGATCACTTCTGTATCACGATTTTCACAAAAGTTATAATATATTTTTGAATACCTATTTATAAAGTTTAGAGATCCAGTTTCAGAAACCAACAGTTTTGTGGAATCTGTGCAGTCTGCGTAGCACCAAAGCTGACAATGAACCTGGAAAGAAGAAAAACCTGATGGTTTTTGAGATGTGGTTTATCAAATAGTGATGCTATTCTGTAATATCACAATTTCATAAACACCATCTTGGAAGCTAAGCATGTCTTCAGAAGCAAGTTCATCAACAGGCCGCTTATCAGCACCATCTCGACAGAAGAAGATCCTTATGATTTCTGTCGGTAAAATCGCTGTCACACTCTTAGTCAGATTGATTTCGTTTTCACGTATAACATCTCATAAGCAATGCATCTCTGCAGAAAAAGACAGGTTCACATATGAACCAAGAAACAGTCTCCAAACGTTAAGGTCAATCAATTATTTGACCCTCACCATACCAAAAATAAACATAAAGATAATAAATACATACCAGAAGTAGCGACACGTCAAAATTTCAAATCATTAAATCAACTAAACAAATGACACACCTTAAAACCAGATCCAAAGGTTACTTTATTAAACAATCATCCTACAAACGTACATCAAATACAGCCAAAGCGCTTTCGAACATCCTCATGTTCATCTGCAGTGGCGATCAGCTGTAATAACCCTCGTTCTATCTTACTTTAAGAATCCCTTTTCATTTATCTATATCGTTCTTCTATTTGTAATTTTGACCCTGTTCAGGTTTTAAGTTATGCTTGGCGACTCGTTCTCGATTCTGTGCAAATTAAATCTTTACATAGTTACCTTAATTTATAATATTGTTCTAAAATATTTAAAGCCTTTAAACAGTTTTTTTAACATATTTATCTTTGAGCTATATATATATATATTGTATAATTTATATCTGTTGCCGATGTGGTGGCCGAGCGGTCAAAGAAGCAGGCGTTTCCTCGTGATGGCTCGGCTGCCAGATTTCGGGTTCGAGTCCCGCCTGCGGGCATGTATGTTGTAATGTCTTATTTGGGGCAGAAGTCAGACTTCTACCTTCGGGTGCCCCGGGTCATTAGACTAAACAGAAGCAGTGCACTCATTCTTCCTTAATTGTAATGTTAGGGACACGACAACAACAACAACAATTTATATCTGTTTTATAATTCACCAATTTGTACGGCTGACAATTTCTAAGATATGCAAATTTCACTTAACGGCGATGGATTGTATTTAAGCATGTTGGCATCTGTTTTTAATTATATCGCCACTAAAGATGAACATGGGGATGTTCGAAAGCGCTTTGGCTGTATTTGATGTACGTCTGTAGGATGATTGTTTAATAAAGTGACCTTTGGATCTGGTTTTAAGATGTGTCATTTATTTAGTTGCTTTAATAATAAATACAGTTTATATAATGGATAATAAGTCACGTTAAAATAAAATGAGAAATAGTCAAAACGTACTCAAGAGGTCTTAAAATATATATAGGCATCAAAATCTCGGAATCGAAAATTTTCGTGAAAAAAAGCAATACTTTCTTAATACTACGTATGAAAAATAAAAATCAAATCTGATGTAGGCAAAAACAGAATTCTAATTAATCAGTTTTTGTGAGGGTACAATAGCTCGATTATATTTATGAGAGACTGTACACATGGATAGTCATATTTGAAACATCGATGACTGACGATGAGCGGTGTTCGATGGTTTTAATCATAAATCGATGGCTTTGAAAAAACATCGAGGTTTTCTTCAAATAACAGTTTTCTTCCAAAAGTAAAAAATTTTGTCCACAATTTGGCATTTCCTTATTCACTATGTTTGATGTTTGATTTAGTACAATGTTATTATTCATTTGCATGCTTTTTTACTAAGAAAAATGAGAGGAAATCTAAGGAAATCTAGAATGGAAATCTGGAATCAGTTACGGCAATCTAGAATGCTTAGATTCCCAAGAGATCGAAAGAATGAAAAAGTAACCCTGTTTTCGCCATCTCTTTCGACATCTCTGTTTCGAGTGCAAATAAATCGCTGTTGATGAAGGAGTCTTAGGTTAATCCTTGTGATGATATTTAGGAGTCTTAGGTTAATCCCTGTGAAACTTTTTATCCCTCTTCAAAATTTGATGCTGGAAATTTATCTGTCATTATATAAGCTCTATACATAGTCAACCTCGGAAAATTTTTGAACCGGAAGTGGATAAGGAAATGAAAGTGAAAACCCTACCCCCTCCAAAATTTTATGCTAAATCCATATCAGTTAGAATCGTTTACTATTTAAACTTGAAAAATAGATGCCACAAGTAAAAGGAAAAATTTTAAACGGAAAATAAAAAAGAATCGAATGTGGAAATCCCTAGCTAACCGCCTATTCTGCTGTGTATAAATGTTCCCCTGTGAACTCCTGCACCTCAGGATTTGATTTCGGTGTTTATCGACACAAAACAGTTTTTTATGCCCCGAAGTATCATTTGAAAAGAATCTTTGAGATGGCGATCTGTCGGCCGTTTAGAGGCTGGGCAAACACTAATGGAAGTGGAAAATTTTTTAATTAGTTTTGTGTCGTATGCATTCATATTCGATTTTTCAGTTTGTATTTATGTGTTAGGATGCTATGTATCACTCCGAAGAAATTCATTCAATTATATTGAACAGTTGTTGAGAAATCGGAGTTTATGTGCATGTGAACATATATGTAGTAAGTTCTGAGGAATAGATGTTTCAAGGAAAAATTTCGCAAAAACTATAGAATGGCAAAATTTTTGCCCCGATAAATATTCAGTATTTCGAGGAAAGTCCATAAGGACCACAATAACGTCTATTATCATGGGCCTTTCTTGGATGATATATAAAACAAGAAAGATCAATCATGCATAAATCATTGATTATAAAATACTTTCCAACTGAAATGCAATTTTATTTATACATCTCTAAAATGCGATACATTCAGCGCTGAAATATCACAGTACTACAATAATTTATTATATTTGAAATCTTAAAACAACTTAAAAAAAAGATAAACTTATTTTAAATGACGTCATCGAAATATAAATCGTCTGGCTCTCTATGACTGTGAATATTTCATTCATACACTTTTATTCCACACTGTAGAGTTTAATTTTGCGTGAAAAAAATTCAGCAATTCTTATATAACTCATCTTACAATCGCTTGTTTACATTCTGCATCCATTAAAATTAAGCTTCGTTGTAGAAATAATCAAAGTTTGATGTTCATTTAAATTCAAAAATATTGAAATATTGTAATTGCGTTGGCACAAAATGTACATGCACAGAAAATAAGCAAAAATAAAGCTGTTTTAGGATGGATGCAACACTAAATGTAACTTTAAAAGAACTTTAAAAATCACGATTTTGACACTAGGAAAAAAAGATGGATGCCATATCTTATTTTGAAGTGGGTCACGTGATCGCTTCATATTATATGGGTGTCATTATTATTTGAATTTTTATTTTAAAACTACAGAACATATTTTGCTGAAATTTTTGTATATCTTTTATGGCATAATTTGAATATTTCCTAAAATTTTCGAAGCAATTTATGACTTTTAACTTCGCTTAAAAAATGTTTAAAAAATTAGGCCCCATACGGTTCAATGTATTTCATTTTTCCAACCCGGGTTCAACCCAAAACTAATTGTGTGATATTATTCAGTTACATTCCCATATGTCCCACAAACCGTCTCAACAACATACTAAAATTTTATTTTGATAAATTCATTTTTATTTCAGTTACGGACAGACAGACAGAATGAACAATGTCATAAACACTTTTCAACTATGTTGGAAAGTGTTAAAAATGTCCATGAGAGTACCCGTTGGAGCTATCTATAGTAAGGTGACTATGCCCGAAGAAAGAGATAGAAGAAAAGTGTTAACTACAAAGTTGTACAGGAAAGTAGGGATCGACATGAGCAACACACTAAACGTTTGAAAAAGCAATAAATGCCTGGCAAAAATATGTATCTTCAGGGACTACATGGTGACACCTGCAATCGTGAAAGGGAATACTCTTTCCATGTTTTTATTATATATATATAATAAAATATATATATATATATATCTGTAATACTCTTTTTCGAATTCAAATGTGCATTGTTGCTGACGGAGGGCAGTTTAAACATACTATACTTAGATTTCTGCATATGTAAGTGTTTATAATAATATACTCAGCGTATATAACATGTATAAATATACCCGGCGTTTTTCGGGAGTTAATTAAATCAGGATAGTAATAAAAATTAACAAAATAAATAAATTTTATTCATATAAATAACATTGAAAATTGATGCAATTTGTGTATATCGGCGCAACTGGCGTGATGGGAATCCCCCCCACCTAAATCACAAACCCAAACTCGTCACTTGCAGAAACTCTGCATTCTATGTTAATATCTACCGACTGACTTTTCATATAATTAACAGTGAAATTTTCATGCAGTTCGTGTAAGCGCAACAGGAGTGATACGGTGATACGAACGCATTTCCCCAAATGAGAAAACCGAAGCCCGTTACTTAAGGATAAGGATTTTAAGTTCTACATTAAAATCTACTAACCCATACAATTTAAATCTTAATTTCAACCAATACAGCACAAGTAGACCAATTTATGTATTGCCCATATTTTCCGCAAACAACGTAATTTTTATATTTCCAATTCTCCATTTTGACGTAAATAATTTTCGCAAAACGCATGATACTAAATGTGTTTGCTAATAGCTGACGGCAGCAGTCAGAAGAAAAAGAGTCCGGTCCGCATTGACGAACACTCCGCTGATTCAAAAATTTTAATATTTCGCTCGGTTAAAAAATTTATAATTAATCAATGGATACATTTAGTAAACTATTTTTTATTCTAGAGCAATCTTATATATTTTAAAAGCTGCTGTTAATTTATAAACGTCGGATGGCACGTTAAGTTTTTAAAATCGTAATATAAAAATTGGGGAGGTTTAAAACGCATGAAAAGTATACACTTTTTTTAAATTCACGAAAAACCGTCTATTAATCGTATGGATACCTTTCAAAGTTTGTTTGAAACAGAATTTTTCGATCTTTCCGATGAAGTCAGGATGGAATCTCTAATAGTCGATAAGGTATCGATTTGTGTGAATATCTCCCAAAATCGTTGTAAATCCGGCTAAAACATAAAATAACTAGAAAAATAATTTGAAACTTAAAAACTAACGCCAAGGTACACCTATTCGAGTGCTGAAGTACCTGTGTACCAAATTTAATGGCCGTTCGACGTCTAGATTTCCCGCTACAGACTGCAGAGACAGACAGAAACACACACATACATTTTCCTTTATTATGTAATATTCCGGAATATGATAGATATTTGCAAACATTCATATTGTGTGAAATAAATGAATTCTGTAACAGCTTTAGTTACCAATACCTACTAATTTGACAATGCTCTACAACTTTGTAATTATCTTTTTCGCTTTGTTGCCTAGTTGGTTATCCTAACTTTCTTATTCGTACGCTTGGAACGCTGTAATATGAGCGGTAGGCGGCGCCAAATATGTCTTCAAAGAACATAAAGATGTGCATATTTCATCTTCAGTAACATAATGCGCAACAAAATCCTAATTATACCTAATGGAATACTTTACTTTGTCATGAATATTAAAGATGTAGTTCATTTAAAAGTATGAAGAACATAGAAAAATCGAATGTTTTTCGTAAAGGAAGACAATTTTCAATATAACTTTCAAGTGTATAATAAATTCAGCTGAAATAACTCTTTTGTTGGATGATATATTATGTGGCTAGACCCAGACGGCGACGAAATATCTAGTGGTCATAAATTGTACATTTTAAAATTTGTTTGTAATTTCAAAAGGCTAACCGGTGAACTGAAAACTTATTTAAATATTTTGAATCATTGTTTTTAAAGAAAACAAATATAAATTCATCACTTTAGTGTTATAAAAATATTAAATTTACTGGGTTTTTTGCGGGGAATATTCTGTGGCATGTACTGGTAGTTCAAGATAATGTGGCCGGAGTGGTATTACTTGTAGCAAACAATCCACAAGGTCGAGTTCGATGAGCACGTTCGGATAATTGTTATTTTAATGTGAAATTAATTCATACACGAGCAGTACTATAATAAACGTCTACCTCAAAAAATCAAAATACTTTGTTAGAAACAGCATGAAAGGTTGGTTAAATTTATCAATCGATTTCAAAGGCAAAATATCTGATATGGGCAGCAGATGACGTTTACTATATAATGCATTAAATTTATTTCTTTTACAGTGAAAAAATTGTGTTTAAGATCTACGACACAATGATTTTAAAGTTGAACTGTACATTTGGCACGTTTCCGAATGACAACGTATAAAACTATTTCGAAGTACCCAATTAACTTATATTTAACAGAACGATAAATTTATAATTATTAATGTTGATAGCATCCGCAATAAGCAATATATAGTCCATATGTATTTTAATAATTAATTCATTAATTTGGCGTCATTTTCGTTAACATACCATCATTTTTCAATTTTACCGATATTTTCATCAGTACAGGGCGAAATTTCGCCAAGTTGGCGATATATTGCTTAATTAGTTACCAAATGTATCCCCAAGCGTTACAAACAGACGGAGAGAAGGGCATTTCCTCTATATAAATGACTGTAAGCGAATTGTTAGTCGTCAAAATACAAAACTATTACAAAGTCTTTTTTCTCGTCAAATCCACGAGAAGGATGTTAACAAATTTATCGCGTAATATTATAAACGAACAAGAAAGATCAATCATGCTTAAAGCATTGATTATGAAACACTTTCCAACTTCAATGCAATTTTATTTAAACATGTCTAAAATGCAATACAGTCCTCGATAATATTTTAAAACTTATCGCAATACTACATTAATTTATTATATTTGAAACCTCAAACCTTCATCGAAAAAAATTAACTTCATTCAAATGACGGCATTAAAGTATAAATTGCCTGGTTTAAATATCTCTAAAATGTGGTTTAAATATCTACATTCCTCGGTAATAATTTTAGAATTATCATAATACTGCGATAATTTATTATATTTGAAAACTTCATCGAAAACAATTGAAATTCATTCAAATGACGTCATAAAAAAATAACACGCCTGGCTCTCTCTATAAAAGCAACATTTCATTCATAAATAATTCCCCCATTCATGTCATTCATCACAATACTATAACAATTTATTTTATTTAAAAATTAAGACCATTGAGCTACAAGTAAGTAATCTTTATGCGTAAAACTTCATCGAAAAATATCGTCCTTCTCTTTCTAAAATCAATAAATATTTCATTCATATCAGCTAAGCAGACTCCATGGACTAAATTATTTTGTGTTAAAGAATTACAGCGATTCTAATACAACTCATTCTATATATTTTGCTGTTTACATTTTACATAGGTGAAAAATAGGCTTAATAGTAGAAATAATCATATTTGGATGAGCATTTAAACTGAAATATATTGTCATTGCGTTGTTTTAGTATGTAGATGCACAGAATTTAGGCAAAAATAAAGTAGTTTTAAGACGGATACAACACTCAATATGCATTAAAAAGAACTTTAAAAATCACGATTTTGACATAAGATGGATGCCATATATCATTTTGAAGTGGGTCATGTGATCGTTTCATATCATGGACACGTGATCTCTTCATATAAGAGGTGTTATTATTATTTTAATTTTTATTTAAAAAACTACTGAATATATTTCGCTGAATTTTTTTTTATATATTTTATGGAACAATTTGAATATTGCCTAAAATTTTCGAAGCAATTTGGGAATTTTAAATCCGCTTAAAAAATGCTTGAAAAATCAGGTCCCATAGGGCTCAATGTATTCCATTTTTTCAACCCGGGTTCAATCCAAAACTAATTGTGTGATATTATTCATTTATATTCCCATAGGTCCTATAGACCGTCTGAACAACATACTAAAATTTCATTTTGATTAAGTCATTTTTACGGCAGTTATCGTGCTAACGGACAGACAGACAGACAGACAGACAGAATGAATGAACAAAGTCATAAACACTTTTCAACTTTGTTGTAAAGTGTTAAAAATGAACATATATCGCATTAGTTAATACTTTTTTTTAATTTTATGTTATTTTTTAATATATTTATTTGAAAAATTGCAATATCCCAATCGTAGTAGCATTTCAATAGTTTTCTTACGAAAAGTTACAAAAAAAAAATGATTATTTACATAATATTTGTGAGACCAGAATACATTTAGGCTGTGTAATATATAAAAATTTGGGCTTTCTGACAAGCTATACAAAGGGCCCAGACTGGTAGGCCCCAGTTTACAGCAGCCCTAACCCGAGAGGTCTTAAGAGCCATAAATAAGGGGGCTTCATTTACAGGTGTGGTCGAGCCAGAGAAGTTACTGGAGGCTAAAGATGAAACTATAGGATTGGTTAAAGCTTTAACCAATGAGGAAGTGTTGTCACATCGTTCTGAGGTCAACCAATGAGATACGGTGGGCGGATCTAGACATCAGGCAAAAACGATGTGGTAACAAGCAGAAGGTAAAACAGAATATAATAGAATATGTATCAAAGAATATGTATCAAAGAATATGTATCAAAGAAATAATAGAATATGTATCAAAGAAATAGAATATGTATCAAAGTTCTCTTACAGTTCAGTCATGTTAGAATATTCATCAAAGTACTCTTACAGTTCAGTCGTCATGTTACAATATGCATCAAGTTATCCAACGATGCAGTCAGCATTCAGGTAAGCATCCGTATTCAGAGAGTGAAGAAGCATTCATAAGTTACCCATGCATTCAGTGAAGTGTTGGTATTAAGAACCGGTGTGAAGAGTCACATTCGGAGTCTTCTCAAAAAAGTGAGAGACTATGCGGGCCGAGAGTGTGTTTTAGCAGTCAGTATGCAGATATATAAGGTGGTACAACAACCAATGGAGCACAAAAGTCTAAAGACAACAAGGAGGTATGTACCTATCAGCTATTATCAAAGGTCATAATGATATTTGGCTAACATATACCTGGTCTCACATACCCAATCTCCTCCTTAAATACAATATAAGTATAGTTATTGTAAAATAATCATAATTCTAATGTGTTTAATAATGTTTGTTTTAAAGTTAAAATGGATTAAGTTAATTGTGTAGTATAATTAATAATTTTATTCCAGGAACTTGCACAAAGGAATTTATAATGGGTTATGATACAGCACAATATATTATGTACGGCTTTACGAGTTTTGACCATGTTTGATATGTTTAAATTTTAAATATGCGCTTTGCATATTTGTCTCTACCACCACAATATTATTGAAGGTTTTGATTTTTTGATGATTTTTTCAAAATTCATTCGAAAATCTGGGGGTGTTCTGAACATTCGATTGCATTTAAAATCAACAGGCTTCCAGTATATACAGATTGTAATTTTTGTACCAAATTTTTTTCAAAACGTTTCTTTAGTTCGTGAGATATCCTCTCGACAGACTCACGGACACATACACACATTCTTACACACATACACTCACGGACAATGAAAGTTGCTCACCAAGAAGAAAACAAAGTACAACCGCGAAATGACATAAATAGCTAGAGAACTGGCTGATATACAAATGATCCCAGTATGGTGTGATTGCGCATAACCGTACACCCATGAATGACGTTTCAAGCATGGGCCAGCGGCCTTATAAACCGGCATGTAGTCGACTCCTCATCAATGCGAGAAGCTTCAGCCGATACAAGCACGAGTATGGAGTGAAAAGAATGGTGAGTAGATGCCAGAAACGTCGATATGCGCAACTGACTGACTTCGAGAAAGGCCTGATCATCGTGCTGAAAACCACAGGGTGGTCAGCGCGCCCGATAGCCTGTCAAGTGGATCTTTCGGACTATACCGTCCGACGGTGTTGGGAGCATTGCCAGGCAGCAAAGTGGGAACTTGATCCGCCACTCGGCCTGCAGGTTTTAATTCCCCACCGCTGACAGTCGTCTGCAGACGACAAGGCTGAGGTCCAGAAGAAGGCGTGTCGATATGAAGCCAGTCGGAAGATCAAGAAAGGACACAACGCGAAGAGCACACAGAACATCTGAGGGACCCTTAACCGCACACACCACGCCCAGAGAGCAGCCGATGGAAGCAGAAAGCACTCAGGGATCTTCAGGGGAACCTCCCTTAATTGAGGAAGCCTGAGCGAAAAACTCCCCAACTTCCTGGGGAGTTCGGGGACACATGAGAAGAACAGGAACGATAGAAGTCTATTGCAGCGACCGACCAGAAGAGTCAGAATGAGTCAAATTTTTAGCAACAACAACAATTTCATTTTGATTTCGCTGAGGATTTCGACTTTCTACCCCTTGGTAGTTATGCAGAGGCAGCATACAATTTAAGAGGCGCTGTCGTAGCCCGGGCTTAAACCTGTGCTGCCAGGTTTACTTAATCTTATAGAAAGAGAGAAGAAGAATACAACTAACAAAGGGCCGAGCTGAGAACAAGAAACTGGCAGGAAATGCCAGCGCAAAGAGACTGTGCCGGAGAAAGCTAAGAGCTTGTCTGCATAACAACTTAAACTAAAACGCAAAAGAAGAAACAGGAGATAACTAAAATCTTAACTAAACTAAAAACTAAGCACTTAACTACTCAACAACTAAAAGCATAAAACATATACTTAGCTACTTTAACACGATGCAGAAACAAGTATTAGGACGACAACGACGATTGGCAGGACTCAAAGGTAAGCCAAGGAGAGCCTCGATACATGAAGAAAACTGGAGGAACCCCAAAGGGGGGAAAGCCCAGGGAGGAGAAGTTCTAGCACAAGGAGGGAGCATATAAGCCAGTCTAACATAACAACAAAGGCACCAAAGATACAAGTATACTAAAACTAAGAAACACTAAAGCACTTAACTAAGCAAAGCAACTACATGCAAGAGGGCGCGGAGGGCAAAAAACACTTACACAGGAAGCAGGACGGCCAGGATCTGAAAGGGAAAGGTTAGAACTATAAGGGGGAAGGCGAAGTGGGGCTATCTGGAGTCCAAGCCAACCTCGGCGACCCAAAACATACCTAAAGCCTCCTACAGCTGGAAAGTCCCATTCCCCTCAGGCCTTCAAGCTTCTACCTGAAAAGAGAAAAGCATGGCACATTTAGCATGTAAGGATGGCAACTTTATGCGGAGAGCTGGAAGGGAAGATGACGGTTATGGCTGAAAAGAAAAAGAGGTTAACCGCAAAAGACAGAACAAGGCCCTGAACCCGAGAGAGACCGCTGGGGTGGAGAACACTTAAGAGAACAGAGGGCTGAGACAATACCCCAGCAACGCGATGTTTACACATTCCAGCCTAAAAAGAAACCCGGACACATGCATCCACTACTAAGGTGGGAAAAGACACCGCTGGGACAAAACCACTGCAGACCGAGCCCTGAAGCCGATACAGATGGTATCAGAAGGCCACAACTTCTGTGGCTGGACAACTAAAAGAATCTGGAGCAATTCCCCAGAGACCAACTACAAAAGAGAAACAAAAGGATCCAGGAAGAGCCCTCACTGGCTGGAGGAAGGAAAAGAAAGCGTAGCCAGCAAGGAGAGAGAAAGGAAAGAGGAGATGAAGAGAGAGGAAAAGAAAGCCTACAAAAGTAGGAATCACTGAAGGGGAAATATCCTCCAGTGACGGAGTACCTGCCAAGAGTAGAGGTTTTCTCCGAATCATGGTGGGAACTTCCTTCCACCGATTCCCAACCACATCCTCCCAAGTATTGGGAGCACTGGTCACGGGATGGCACCCAGGCACGGAGGACCGGCTATGGACGGACCAGGCATACCACGAGTAGAGAGGATCAAATGATCGTGAGGCAGGCACGTATAGAGCCCACGACGACCCGATTAGCGATACAGGCACACGTAGCGGCTCCTGTGTGCCCACGAACCATATCTAGACACCTGAAGGAAGCGAATCTGCGATCCCAGCGTCCCTTATGTATGCTGCCGTTAACACGGGAACATTGGCTATTCCGGTTGCAGTGGTGCCGGGCCAGAGCAACATGGATCGCCACAGATTGGCGATGTGTGGTGTTTAGCGATAAGTGCCGCTTCGTTTTGGGGATCGATGATCAGCTTGTCCGAGTGTGGAGGTCCCCTGCACAGCGCCACAATATCAACCTCATTATCGAGCGGCACACCAGCCCCTCTGCAGACATCATGGGCTAGGGAGTCATAGCTTACGACAGTCGATCCGCTCTAGTAGTAGAACCTTGAACATTGACGGGCCAGCGGTACGTGGATGAGATTCTACAGCCCAATGTGCTCCTATTAGTTGCTGAGATTCCAGGTGCGCAATTCCTGCAGGATAATGCCCGGCCGCACACGGCTCGGGTCGCTCAGGCCTGCTGCCATGCCTGCTGAGTCATGTGCAGACATTTCCACGACCTGCCCGTTCCCCAGCCCTGTCAACTATCAAGCATGTGTGGGACCAGTTGAAACGCCAGCTGCCTCGTTGTCACAATCTTTGGGATTTGGAACGTAACATCCAACAGGTGTGGACTCGCCTGCCGCAGGACAACATCAGGCGTCTGTTCGACACCATGCAGGACCGTATTGCTGCTTGTATCGCAGCACGAGGCGGTGCGACGCGCTATTGGGGATGACCGGACTGTGTACCAGAGTTCCCTCTGTACGTGTTCTGCTGCAGTGTTTTTCTGATCATGTATATCATTCACCTCTATTCTTCCATCAATAAAATTTCAGATCCATCCTATGCTTCCTTCTTGATGCTCAACTTTAATTGTCTGTGAGTGTACTTACACACACATAGGCATGGTGGGTGACCACCTCGGAACACCGCGTGCTGTTGGCCATCTCGGGTGCGGTATCCCCGTGGTTTGCGCGCTAGATTTGCACGCTACCACAAATGCCGCCGTGTTCATGCGGAGTACGATCACGTTAAACATGTGGGTCCGTAAGTCCTTTCGAGAGGTTGGTGGTAGGGGAAGGAGGGTACGGTCCCTGTGGATGCCTCCCCCACTGGGTTCCGGTCTAAATTGGGTGGCACTTCCCGGCCGTTCATACAGTTACCTTACACCATTCTGGTAGGTCGGACGGTCTGGGTCTCAACAACAACACACATAGGCATTAACCTCAGAAACGTTCGATTCTAGTTAAGGGATGCTTAAAAGATGCTCTTTCGTTTAAAGTCGAATTTAATTTTGACCTCGTCACAATACTTTCCTTATACATTATACTATGAATATAGAGAAAGTAGAAAGATACATTTTTGTCAAATGAAATGGGAATTATAAAGAGTTAGTGAGTGTGTGTGCTCCTTATACATGTATAATGTATAATGAAATTATTGTGACGGGACCGAAAATTTGAATTCGAGATTTCGACGGGAGAGTACTTTTCAAGCATCCCTGAACATGAATCGAATGTTTTTGAGGTGATGCCTGCGTGTATTTTATGTGTGTGTGTGTGTGTGTCAGATGGAGACGTTACCTCATGAACGAATATAGCGATTCAAATGAAATTTGGTACAAAAATTACAGTCAGTGAATACTGGAAGCCTATTGGTCTTAAACGCAATCGAATATTCGGGAGATTCCTCCCCCCCCCCCCTAAATCTTCGAATAAAATGTAGAAAAATCAAAACCTTCAATAAAGTTACGTAAATAACCATTTCTTTTGTGATTTTTTATTAGAAAACGAATGACGTAAACTGACGTAAACACTAGTATGAACCGTTCTTGATATATAGCCCAGTGGTTAGCGCGCGGGAATTACACTCGGTCGGTCCGGGCTCGATTCCCGCCACTGGCAAAACTGTCGCCGTGTTCACGTGGAGGACGATCACGTTAAACATGTGGGTCTATAAGTCCTTCCGAGAGATTGGTGGTAGGGGAAGGAGGGTAGGAGGGCCTGTGGATGCCTCCCCCACTGGGTTCCGGTCTAAATTGGATGGCACTTCCCGATCGTCCAGACAGATACCTTGTACCTTTCTGGTAGGTCGGACGGTCTGGGTCGAAGAAGAAGAATACCACCTACTAACAAAGCGCAATTTATTTATGACCCCTTACAACCCCTAATAATACGTAGCTATATCACGAATATTAAAACTTGCTATATGTAAAATCAAGAATATTAAATTAATAATGTCCACAAAGCAACAGTTATCAATGAAATTTAAATTTAGTTTTCGAGATATTGAATCTACGTCAATTTTGTGATATTTCGTACATTTGAAAATACTTTAGAAAATTTGGCGATTTTTCGAAAGCTGCCAAATGTGTCGCCAAGCTCGCCAAATTTATACAAGGCGATACGGACAGACAGATGGACAGACCAACAGAAAAGCTTTTCTTATGTAGAATTTGCTTAATCCAAAAAGGAGGATAGCTGAATCAAATATAGAGGTTTACAATATTGGATTTCATTTGACAATATTGAATTTTGAAGAACTAATGTGCAGCTAATGTGGAATAAAGTTAAGACTCTCGACCGCCTCCCATTCCTGCCTACGTGAATGTGCATCCATGGCTACAAACATTATGTAAAAGTAGACTTACTTACACATCAGTAGGTTACTTAAAAATTGCACGTGTGTTGTTTGGAAAATACAGTGACACACGACTGTTGGCAGCAGGCAGTAAAAACTCTAATTTGATTTCCATGCAAATATTCCCCATCGTTCAATCCTAATCGATTATGAATGGCATTCTGTAAACTAAATATTTTCCCACAATCATTTCATTGTTGTTAATGGTTCAACATTTTCAGTGATCTCCCAACCATACATCCCAAAACCATTTTCAGGCAAATTAACTGGGGCAATCATGTTTAGACTATGTATCTCATGTTTGTACTATGTATCGAGGTTCGCCCATAAAAAATAGCTCATTGTCCATTTGATTATGCGAATCCTATAACAAATATTGTTCTATTTCTTATGATTATTCCTTTTCAAAATACATTGTTTCTTTCTTCTTTTCTATGCTTTATTGTCACAGTTTAGCAAAGACGTGGCCAGGACGTAAATGGAAAGGGGAAGGGGGGAGGGGTTCAAGACAGAAGCGTTTCTACGGGGCTGGATTGCGTTTAGCCAATGTCGACCACCAAAGTAATTGTTCAGCCTTCGGTGTATTATGACTCTAAATTTACCTCTGCTACACCAGTGCAGCCAAGCTAACTTTCATCCTTAACTAACTTAATAAAGGAAGATGTGTGTGTGTGTGTGTGTGTGTGTGTGTGCGCGCGCGCGCGCGCGCAATCGGCAACGCAAAATCTAAGCTGCGTACGATAATGAAATTTGATACACAGACAATTCTCGAAGTGCACAGGTGCACCTTGACGCTATTTTTTTAATTAGTTTTTTTAGTTATTATATGTTTTATCACAATTTCCCACGATTTTGGCTGATCTTCACACAAATCTATTCCTTAGCGACTTAAATGTTATCACAGAATTTCAATCACCAACCATCGGCGGAATGACGGAAAAATTACTTTTAAACAAACTTTTAATAAAGTCTATACTATGAAAGGACAGATTTTAATGAATTTTTTAAAAATATATTCTTTTCGTGCGTTTTAAATCTTTTCTATTTTTTTTATTTTACTGTATATTCAAATTGATGCTCCATCCGACGTTCTTTTTTTGCAACAGCTGCTTAAAATATCGCAGACCACTCCATTTATTTAGGACGTATCAAAAGAACTTATTCACTCGCGTAGGAGGGCACAAGGCATATTTAAGGCGTGATACGCAGCGTGTTGGAGCGTAGCATTTGATGTGCCCAGCACCTCACCAAGGCGTTTTACGTGCCCGAGCAGCGGTCTAAGGTGTCATTAGGAGCTTTTTTAGGAAGAGCATGTGCTTCCGCGTGTTTCATAATTTAAGCGTTTGCTCGCGTATCGGGCGACTAAGTCTTTAAAAACCCTTAATGAAAATATTCAATTAAACCTTGCTTTAAATTCCGGGCAAGGACGGATACAGTTTCTAGTTTTAAAATAAGTGAAAAGTAGGAAAATTTTTTTTAACAATTTATTTACGAATTGATTTTGTCTCCTGGTTTCATGTCTCTAGAAATTATTGCATCACGCTTCGTCACCGATGACCACAAAGATCAAATTATGTATAGATGGCAAATATAATTTCATCCCCTTGGCAACATTTTCATCGAACTGACCCCACATATAAAAAATTATCAAGATGGCGATATTTTGTCAAATTAGTCGCTAATGTCGCTACATTTTTCGCCAAGTGTTGCATATTTGATCATACTTTTCATGCATGATTTCATAATGTGTACATGATTTCATGTACACATGCGCTAAATACATGATTTCATGTATTTAGCGCATTTTAATATATTTTTCATGTATTTATTATTATATATCATTATATTTTATATTCATGTATAATGATTATATATTTTTTATTCATTTTATTATATATATTTTAATATATTATTTTATTATATTATTTTAGCGCATTTTAATATATTTTTCAAATGCATTCGTTTGAAAAATGTGCAATATCTCGAGAATTCAAACTAGAGATCTAAATTTTGTGACATTCTATGTAGAATAAACAGATAGGTGCAAGTTAATTATTACTTTCCCTACATACATAGTATCATGCATAAGGAACGTTTTGTGACTGGGTCAAAAATTCGAATGCGAGTTTTCGACGGAAGAGCACTCTTCAAGCATCCCTGAACGTTTTTGAGATGTGTGTGTGTGTGTGTGTGTGTGTGTGAGTGTG
Source organism: Amaurobius ferox (assembly GCA_951213105.1). Taxonomy (NCBI): domain Eukaryota; kingdom Metazoa; phylum Arthropoda; class Arachnida; order Araneae; family Amaurobiidae; genus Amaurobius; species Amaurobius ferox. Next base: position 38,742,739 of record OX578142.1, read on the forward strand.
TGTGTGCGCGCGCGCGCGTGTCGGTGAGTTTGTGGAGTCTGTGAATGCGATATCTAACGAAGTGAGAGTCTCAAACTTAAGTTTGTACGATTATTACAATTCGTGAAGCCTATTAATTTTAAACGCGACAGAACGTTTGGAAGATCCCCAAATTTTGGAATGTTGATTTAAAAAAATTAGTAAAAAAAATCTGGGGATTCAATAATGTTAAATAAATAATAATTTATATGTAATTTTTTATTCTAAAACGATTGATAACCTTTAGAACGCTTTCTTAAACCATTTCCGAGATATTACACTTTTTTATTAAATAAATGTACCTAAAATATTGCAAAAAAATTAACAGCAGTAAGTATCATCAAATATGTAACACTTGGCGATTAATTTTGCAAAGTATCGTTAACTTGGCGACTCTTTTAATGTAGTGTCAAATTAACGAAAATATCGCCAAATTTGTAAAAATGAAAATATAGCTACGAAAATAACGCATATGGATGAATTAATATTCGTATTTTCATAATATAACTAGCAGCATACCCGTTCTTCGTACGGAGTATATAATATAAAGAAATTTATAATTCGCAATCATGTGCAAATTCTGTTAAAATATTAAATTCATTGCTCATAAAGAGAAGTTTAAGAATATCTGTTCTCACTATGCAAAATTATATTCACGGGCAGATCTGAAGAATAAAACATCCTGGTCCCTTTTGTAAGTAAATGTACAAAAAAAAAGGAATTGAATCAATATATGCAAACCCGTACTACTTATATTGTCGCAGATTAGAAAATGTGCCAGTGTGCTTGTAGAAGCTTACCCGTATTGCAATATGAGTCTCAAAAATATTTGCCAAAATAAAAAAGATGACGTAATAAATTGAAAGTATCAAAAATCCCCGTAATCTTAATACCAGAAGGTCGTAATTGATTCCAATATATGCCAATATATATCAAAATATATGACAATATACCTGTACTACTTATATTCTCGTAGATTAGAAGATATACCCATGCATTTGTAGAAGATTACTCGTACAACGTACTATATATAAGTTTCAACAATTTTCGTCCTAATAAAACAATTCCATAATAATTTGAAAATATCAATAATCCCTGAATCAACAGTCCCCGAAAATACCAATAATAATGAGGTTTAAATCTGAAGACCGTAATTGATATTATCCAGTCAAAAATGCAATGTCAATGAAATTTATTTTATATACATATTTTTATTATTCAAATCGGAAAAGAGTTAACAAAAATCGTATGCCGCATAACATATTGGATCCGTTGCTAAGCGACATGATATCATTTGCTTCAAATAAATTGATAGAAATCATATCATCTGAATAATGCAATCAATCTCCATCGAAAGTTTGGCGACATTTTCGTCAATTTAGCGATAACTTAAAAAATCGCCAAATTTATCGCCAAGTGGGACTGTAGAACTGATAGTCCCATTTTGCGACAAATTGACGAAACATCATCACAATACTATCCCCTAACAAAACACAATTAATTTCATTTATTAAGCGCGATTTTATCAATTTCATGATATTTTTATGGATTTAAAAATATTTTTACCAATTTGGCGATATTAAAAAAATTCCTTTAATGTGTTACTAAGTAGGATGGATGAACTGACCGACAAATGCTACAGAAACATCATTTCAGTACTCTATTCTAAAAAAACAAATTTAATTTCATTGATTTGGGCCATTTTTATCAATTTGGAGACATTTCCACTAATTTGATAAAGTTTAAGAAAAGTTACCAAGTTATTAAGAGATATTCCGCTAAATTCGTAGCTCTGAATTTGCAGATCTGAAGAATAAAATATCCTGATCCCGTTTGTATATACTAAATGAAAATACTAAAATTGTATTAGAAGATACATACACCCGTTCTACTCTTTTTCTGCTTCAACAATCGGCTAAATGAATTTATTGGGTAAACACAATATATGAGTTTATTAGCTAAACACAATATATGAGCTTGAAACCTCTTTGCTTAAATAAATGAAAGTGATGTACGCAGTCTGCAATATATATAATTAAAATAACAATCAAACCGTTCATTTATAAAATATATTTTTACCTCCATTTATTTATTATACAAATAGAAAAAATAATAATAAATATTACCAACACATTTAATTTCATTCCATTGCCGAACAACATGATATAAGATAGAATCTTCCTCATAAAATGTGAAATTAAATAGCCATTTTGATTTCTTTATACTTTTCATCGTTGAGTAAAAATTTGTGAAAGATGAACCATGGAGGTAGATTTTTCCATTTAAATTCATGTTTCAAACAATTCATGCTTTCCTATAGTGACTAATTAATGCAAAAATCCTGTACCAAACTCGGAAATAAAGTTTTATTTCATTTTGGCGTTTTAAACAAACGATTTTCATCCTTTCCGTTTGGATAAATCACGGAGTTGGATCTCCTAAGAAAAAGTTCCGTTTTTCATTAATATCTCGACAACTCCTGGTCTTAGAAACTCGAAACTTGGACAAAATTTATGGGGGGCTATTTCAAGGCTATCCACAAAATTTCATTAAATTCGGTTCAGCCGTTTTTCCGTGATGATGAGACAAACGAAAATTTCGTTTTTTACTAATATCTCGAGAACCACTGGTCGTAAAAACTCAAAACACAGACTAAATTTTAAATGGGGCTATTTCTAGGCTACCCACAAAATTTTATCAAATTCGGTTTAGCCGTTCTCCCGTGATGATGGGACAAACAGACAGACAGATTTTCATTTTTATTTATATAGATGAAGTATATTGCTCAGTAGATGAATACAGCATATTTTCAATTGCACTAATGAATGTAGCATATTTCCAATATTTGCTCGAAATGTAAATTAATTTGGAGCTTTAAAATAATTTTACATGTTCGCTATCCAGAAAAGCGCCAAATGTCAGTGTACTTTTTAAAAAGATTGTGTCGTAAATCTTGGCCATCATTTTAGGCGCATTGAAAGAAGTAAAGTACTTGCATTATGTAGTGGAAGTCATCTGCCGTCCACAACAGATTTTTTCATTTGGTGACTTATTGCTTTGTGAAACGTTGGTCAACTTGCCAAAATTATATATCTCGAGAACGGCTAATCCCAAAGAAATGGAATTGGTCTTATTCTTTTTTGCTGTCAGAAACTACATAGGAAACAATCATTTAATCAGATAATTAAGCATATTTAATTTCGAATTACAGATTTTGATGATATTTCCAAGCCATTTTGCAAAGAACACAGGTTATAATTTTTCTTATCGTTCCAAAATCTAATCATTACCAGGGTAACCTATAGGCGATTTACCAATTTTTGTAAAATATCGTTGAATAGTTTTTGAGCTAGAGTGAATATAAAAGTAGCATAGACACACAGATGCCACGCTGAAAATGGTTTGTTCGTGTTCTAGAGAATTCGAACGTGGAGATCCGTCGAGTTCCGATTTTCTACACGATTCCAATACTTTCCCTATACATTATTATGTATATTGTAGGAAAAGCAGATATTCATAACAAAACTGATAAGCATGTCAAAACAAAATGGTACACCAAACTTTAAATATGAAATGAAATACAAAATTTGAAAATATATATATATAAATTAAAATTGACCTGAGAGTAAATATAATAAAAGGAACGCCAAAATCATATGTAGAACATTTTTCAAAGCACGCTTTCCTATCTTGTATACTGAGACATCATTTGACTAAAATCTTATATTTCCATTCAAAATAAATTCTACGAGGTTTACATTTGGACGGACCGGGATTAAAATCCTTTCAGTGTCACTGCACTTCCTAGAAGTAAACCTCTATATAGGAATTTAATAATGTATCTGTCATAATAATCACTCGAACTTTTCATCCTTTTTGTCATATCCGACTCGATGAATAGTGCAGGAATATAGAATACATAATGTAAGATCAAATCTTATTTAGCAAACGTTGAAACTTGCATATCCCAAATAAATTTACAAAAAAACAAAAACTTAAGGCATCCTTTCAATTCTCTAGCCTAGTCAATAATATCATCAGAATGAACGAAAAACGTTTCATATAGCATGAGGAGTAATATTTAACTTTGAGGATTTATGTAGAAAGATCTGGCCCTCAAAGTTAAAAAATGTATTCAGTTCTGATTTTTATACTTTCTCTATATGCATGGTAAAGTATAGAGAAAGTATCGGAATCGCGTCGAAAACCTCAAATCGAGTTTTCGATGAATTAGGACGTTTCGAATACTCTGGAATCCGAATAAACTATTTTTAGCGTGACGTCTGTGTGTGTGTCTGTCTGTACAATGTATGCATACACTTTATTTAAAACCAAATGGACAAAATTTCACAAAATGTGATAGATAAGTCACTTGTGGGTGACCTTGGTACCGATTAGATTTTGGTGCAATTCGGAAATAAATAACCTGCATTTTCAGCGAAATGGCTCGCAAAAATTGTATCTACTCTAGTTGAAAACTAATTGACCAAATTTTACAAAATCCAGTAAACAAGTCACTTATGAGTGAGGTATTGATTCGATTTTGGTGTGATTAGGAGAAGAAAAACCTGCTTCTTTTTGCGAAATGACCCGCAAAAATCGTCAAAACCTAAAGGTTTAAAACTACGTATATTCGCTCAAATGTATCAATTACGAATTTTCGAATTTTTAACATATGGCATTTGAAAATACATCCAACCGACAAATGAAACTGTAAATTGAAGGCGAATACTGCGAATTCATTATTATTTAAAATAATTATCCAAGTTATTTTGTGCATTTTAATTCAATTTAAAGAATTGTGAAAGAAAAGAGGAAACGAATTAATGTCTGTAGTAAAAGTCATGTGCTGCCCACATTGGATTTTTACTTTTTTATACCATATAAACTACTACAAAAATAAATATTGTGATTGGGGGGGGGGGGTCGAAAATTCGACTTTCTGATTTTGATGAATTCACACGTTTAGAACATAGGAAACTATTGTGGCAGAGTGAAAATTTGAATTCCAGTTTTCGACGGTAGAGCAAGAATATATCAAGCGTCTCGAATCGAACGGTTTTGAAGTATAAATACTGCGTACGTAAACCAATTGTAATCATGGAATACTCATAAACTCAGTAGTGCCAAATTGTAACACTCCGAACGGGCGGTCGGATCGTAATCAAATGGCCAATACAATACATGAAGAGTCAAAATAAAATATAAAATCAATATGAAGTGGTAGTACTAACCCGGTGGCTCTTCTTCCCTGGTGATGGTCGCATGGACCCATCAATGGCTGGAAACAAAAACATGGCATGGAAAGGAGACATATATACAATGTGTTTAAAGATTACTAAAAAAATGGAATTAAATTATTTTAATTAAGATATTAAATTATATATATATATATATTCAAGTATGCCATAACAAAAGGCATTATATTATATTAAATTCCTTCAAACAATTTCAAACAAAAAACATTCTCTTGATTTACATTTAAATATCAATTATACTACATCACTGAAACCTAATTGTTCACAAATACGATATTTTAAACTCATATATTTATATTTGGCTTAGAACTGACTGGCTTCAGTTCCCCATCAAGAAAATAACTTAAAGAATCTCTAGAGCAAGTTCTGGTATTTAAGTTCATCCTGTTTGGCTCGATGGGCCTTAGAAACCCATAATTCCACGAGTTCTCTCGAAATTAATATAGATTCATAGCTTTCAAATCAAAATGTTATTTACATTGTTTATGTAGGTATGTCGTTTCAATTCTGGTAGGTTGGGCTCAGGGCTTAAGAGCTGAATATTCGTTAAACTGGAAGATAATTTTCAAATTTTTACTTACAGATGTTTCGTTCATTTCAGATGAGCTTACTAACTCATGACTACTGGCAGGGGGTTTCTTAGTATTTTGGCATTGAAAAATCTAAATTGATTGGGATTTACAAATTATAAAATTAAGATTGGCTCGCCCGTAGGTCCATTATTAATGAATTCTTTATGCCATCTCTCCGAAAGATAGCGTCCCCACGCCAAAACCACTACTGCATTGACGTCAGCAAAATATCATGCCTTTCAAAATTACCAATAGGAAAGACGACGACACATACCCTTTTTAACCGTCAGAGAGAGAGGGTTCACATCCCGAGCCCCAAAACTCGGAAAGCTTCACTTTTTTCCAGCCAGGCAAATAAACAAAATAAAAACCCATACGTCTACTTGAATTAACGCTTTCTCTCAAAGCGGAAGTAAAGTCAAGAAATGAAAGTTCAGGAATCGTGCGGTTTCTCGCACACAGAAAAACACTTAAATCAGAATATAATTACACAAGCACATACAATATAAAAATACATTTAAATTTAGCAAAATCTAGAATTTATAAAATTCCGACACGACAGAAGTGATATCTGTGTATGTTCATGTATGTTAGTGGGTATTTGCATGTATGTTAGTGTGTATATCTGTGAGTCTGTGGATTCGATATTTCACGAACAAATAATGCGTTTCTAAGTTCGGGATGATTATTTTCAATCAATGAATACTGAAACCTAATAGATTTGAAATGAAATTGAAATTTCGGTAGACTGCCCCAAGTTTTAAATAACATTTTGAAAAAATTTTTTTTAACAGAACCGTCAATAACATAAATAATCATTTCTTGTGTAACTTTTCATTAGAAAATGAATGACACAAACTTAAGCACTAGCTTAAACGTTCTCAAGATATTGTACATATTTCAAATAAATGTATAAAAAAAATTACACAAATTAAAAATGTGTTAATTATCGAGAAATATATTTCTTTCCCATATGCAATACTATACTACAAATTTGTTAAAGACAATCTCGTAGATCTAGTTCGTTCCACTCACTAGAAAATATACTTTTGTAATAGTTTTGAATTTTATTCCCACCAATTTGCCAAAAAACATTTATTTGCCTGTCCGCTCACCTTTAATGTTTGTCGATAAATTCGAAGACAATTTGACAAAATATCGCCAACTTAGCGACTTTTTGTAAATGTCGGGAAATCGACGAAATTGTTGCCAAATTGGTAGAAATGACACTTAATTAACGAAAGTGGCGCCAAATGGATGAATATTCAATATCTTGGAAAATTAAGTTCAATTTATTTGATAATCCCTGTCGCTTTGGAGAAACTTATACTCTTGATTCAAAGCATAGCAAGTTCCACGGTTTGTGGAACAGTTTTGTTAGTGTGTCTAGAGGGGTCGCAATTTAATGGCGTATTTTAAGGGGTGTTATAGCAATTACTTTTCGATGAGAGAGACGTATAAGAATAAATCAGTATGACGTGCTTAACGTGAAATGTTCTACGACCATTTAGTTATGATTTGGTAGTTGCCATAGTAACGAGATTCGCGTTTTCAAATTAAACAACAAAATGTTAAATACAATACTGGCATATGAAGAACATTATTAGAATTGTAATTTTGAATTTTAGGAATCTATTGATTGGATAGAAAACCATCGATTTCATACAATAAAATATTAGTTCCTAATGATTTTAATTTGTTAATATATGAACTATATTACTTAGCGTATGCAAGTTATGTTTCTAATAGTTAAATTTGATTTACGCAAGTTAATTGGATACTTCGAAAGAGTTTTATGCTATCATCCAGAAAAGCGGCCAGTATTAATGTACTACTCAACGCTAAAAACATTATGCTGTGGATCTTATACATACATATTAAGGTAGGAAAGAAGCAGAATCATTTTCACGATGCAGGGAAAGGAATGTACTGCACACATCAGATTATTTATTTAACATTATTGAATGTTCTGATATTTTTAATAATCTTTCAAAAATTCATCCAAAAAAGGGGGGGGGGAGGTCTTCCAAACGTTCGATCGCATTTAAAATCAATAAGATTCCACTATTCACAGATTGTAATAATGGTACCAAATTACGTTCAAAACGCATCCCATTCATTCATGAGATATGGCATCATAAAACTCATGGACACACACACACATACACACACGCACGCACACATACACACATACACACACACATACACACACTCAGCGACAGAGAGAAAGAGAGGCAGAGACAGACAGATAGACAAATATTACCTCAAAACGTTTAATTAGAATTCAGGGATGCCTGAAACGTGCTCTTCCGACTAAAATTCGAATTTGAATTTTCGACTCCGTCACAATACTTTCCCTATACATTATATTACGTATATAAGGAAATCAATTAAATGACTGCAAAGCGATAACTAAAGCTGCGAAAACTGTAATCATTTTAATAGGCACTTAGCGAGAATAATTAATTTAATAACGAAAAAATAAGCTTCTATATCGCTGCGGGGGGGGGGGGGGGTCGAACATTTGCTTGAGTTTAAAACAATAAGTTTTTAGCATTCACCAATTGTAATTTTTTTACTAAATTCCATTCGAAACGCTCCATTTGTTCACTGTTAAAATATTTCTCTCTCTCTCTCTCTCACACACACACACACACGCACGCACGCGCGCACACGCACACACACACACACAAGCATATACATACAATAAGAACATATATACACGAGTACACGCACACATCCACATTGGGTGCGGTAGCCCATTGGTTAGCGCGCTGGAGTTGCACTCGGTAGGCCCGGATTCGATTCCAGCCACTGCCAAAAGTGCCGCCGTGTTCATGCGGAGTACGATCACGTTAAACATGTGGGTCCGAAAGTCCTTCCGAGAGGTTGGTGGTAGGGGAAGGAGGGTACGGTCCCTGTGGATGCCTCCCCCACTGGGTTCCGGTCTAAAGGCACTTCCCGACCGTCCAAACAGTTACCTTTCACCTTTCTGGTAGGTCGGACGGTCTGGGTTTCAACAACAACGCACACATCCACAGACATCACCTTAAAATGTGTTCGATTCGTGTTCTGGGATGCTTGAAACGTGCTCTTCCGTCCAAAATTCGAATTTTCAACCCCGTCACAATACTTTCCCCATATATTATACTATGTATATACGGAAAATCATTAAACGCCTGCAAAGCGACAACTAAATCTGCAAAATCTGTAATCATTTTAATAGGTCCTTAGTAAGATTAATTAATTTAATGACGAAAACAGTAGCTTCTATATGTGCAAGACAATAGCTTTAAAGATGACTTAATGAGAAAAATGGTAATACAGAGAATAAAATGTCAGAAATGAGAGTCTTTAAACTAATTTAAAACTGAGACTGCTCTGTACTTTAATTATTACTCTTTGAAATCTTTAATTGATGATGTAAACTTATTTTAATGATGTCTTTAAAATGAATGTAAAAATCTGACTTTCCCGACAGATGTTTTCTTTATTTCTTCAAGCATTGATTAAATTGAGTTTAATTGCACAAAGTAACTAACATAATTATTTTAAATTACACTGAATTTGCACTTTTAATTCAATTTTCGTTTTCGTTTGGTAACTGGACTTATTTTCAAAGATAGCGTAACAAAAACGCGAAAAAAACTAAAATATCTCGAGAACGGCTAGTCCTAGAGTAACGTTGCTGGTCCTATTATTTCCATCGTCAAGAATTACGTATAAAATAAGCATTTAATTGATATATTTGAGCATACGTAGTCTTTTATTTGTAAATTCAACGATATTTGCGGGGCATTTCGCAAAAAAAATGGCAAATTTTTTTTTTTTTTTTTTTTTTTTTTTTTTTTTTTTTTTTTTTTTGCGAATCATACCAAAATCGAATATAACAAATATGTGTATTTTGTATTTCATTTTCTTATCTTTGCCTCATTTGAAAAAGTAAGATTAGTACAATTTTATAGTTTGAAAAACATAAGTATACCTTTGTCTTCTAACAAAAAAAAAATTTTTTTGAATGGCTTTTTTCTTCTCTAATTTTCTGTTAATTTTGAACCAAACACATAAAAGTCGAGATTTTCAATTCTGTTCTTTTTCTGGTTTGTTATCGGGCGCAGTGGACGTTTGTGAGCATGCATGACAAATTATAGCGCGCGATTACATATGCGTTGCAGCTAATGAACTTGAACTGAAAAGAAAAGTTGTAGTGGTTTTGCTTCAATATTTAGGACCCGTGCAAAATTCGTTCTACCAATATTATAAAGACTATATAATAGGGCATTCGTAAGCGCATTCGAAGCGTACTCTAGAGAGTACTCTAGAAAGTCCCCAAAAAGTGGGAAAATTTTTCAACCTCATTATTCTAAAAAAATTGCGTTTTGCTTTGTAAATGTTTGTGATTTTATAAACAATTAAATGGAGTGTGGTTCTCATACCAGAATCCATTTTTTTTTAATATACTTTTTTTTTTTTTTTTTTTTTTCAAATTTTACAATAAAAATGTTGAAAAATCGGTATTGTGGGTCCAAATGATTACAATTATAGCCTGTTACCCTTCACATTAAAGGGCTTAACAAAATATTTCGATGGATATCAAACTTTATAATGTAGCCCCGACGGGGGGGGGGGGGAGGCACTTTCCTCCGAGTGAGGCTAATGACGCCATGAACAAAAAAAAATGTATCTTGGCTATCTTTCGCAACTATGATTAAAACTATTAAATCTCGTGATCATTAAACCATAAACAAACACTTTTATGGATAATTATGTCAAATTTCGTCCCATAAATATAAAATTTCGAAGTTTCCGCTTTTTCTTCTTCGATCCAGACCGTCCGACCTACCCGAAGGTGTAAGGTATCTGTTTGGACGGCCGGGAAGTGCTTCCCAATTTAGACCGGAGCCTAGTGGGGGGATTAATTCTCAGGGACCGTACCCTCCTTCCACTACCCAAAACCTCTCGGAAGGATTTATTGACCCACATGTTTAACGTGATCGTACTCCGAGTGAACATGGCGACAGTTTGGGCAGAGGCGGGAATCGAAATCGGATTGTCCGAGTCCAATCTTCGCTCGCTAATCACTGGGTTGTCGCGTCCGATGTTTTCCCTCGAATTAAAAAAAATTCTATCTAGTTCTAGATTTTTTGATAACAAAGTCGGATATAAAATTTCGTGAAAATCCATTAATATCTGTGGCCGCTAATATACATACATAAGAAATCGATCACAGACATACATGCAAATAGATAGACGGGCATCACTCCAAAAATAGTCCAAACGTATTCAGCAGGTCTTAAAACATATTGACATTAAAATCTCGAATTTGAAAATTTTCGTGAAAACAATATTTTCTCTATACTATATTTCATTGTGTGAGAAAGTAACAAGAAAGATTAATTATGCATAACGCATTGATTATGAAACACTTTTCAACTGAAATGCAATTTTATTTAAACATCTCTAAAATGATATACATTCAGAGCTGATACATTTTAAATTATCACAGTACTACAATAATTTATTATATTAGAAAACTTGAAACTTTATCGAAGAAAATGATATTATTCAAATGACGTCATCGAAATATAAATCGTCTGCCTCTCCATGCAAAAGCAATGAATATTTCATCCATATCAATTTTATTCCTCACTCCAGAGCTAAATAATTTTGCGTGAAAAAATTCAACAGTTCTTATACAAATCATCTTACAATCACTTGTTTACATTTTGCATCCATTAAAATAAAACTTCGTTGTAGAAATAATCAAAGTTTGATGATCATTTAAACTCAAAACTATTGTAATTGTGTTGGTACAGAATATAGATGCATAGAAAATACTCAGAAAAAGCAGTTTTAGGACGGATGCAACCCTAAATATAAATTTAGAAGAGCATTAAAAATCGCAATGTTTACACTGAGAAAAAAAGATGGATGCCATATTTTATTTTGAAGTAGGTCACATGATCTCTCATATAATATGGGTTGTTGTTGTTGAGACCCAGACCGTGCGACCTACCAGAAAGGTGTTGAAGACCCAGACCGTCCGACTCATCCTGAGGACTTGAGTATCTATTTGGAAGGCCGGGAAATACCAGAAAGGTGTAAGGTAACAGTTTAGACGGCCGGGAAGTGCCACCCAATTTAGACCGAAACCCAGTGGGGAAGGCATCCACAGGGACCGTACCTTCCTTCCCCTACCACCAACCTCTCGGAAGGACTTACGGGCCCACATGTTTAACGTGATCGTACTCCGCGCATATAATATGCTATAATTATTATTTTAATTTTTAACATATTTTGCTGACATTTTCTTTTACATATTTCATGGGACAATTTGAATATTTCCTAAAATTTTCGAAGCAATTTGTGAATTTTAACTTCGCTTAAAAAATATTTGGAAAATTAGGTCCCATAGTGTTCAGTGTATTTCACTGTTTTTAACCCGGGTTCAATCCAAAACTTATTGGGTGATATTATTCATTTACATTCCCATATGTCCCGCAGACCGTCTCAACAACATACTAAAATTTCATTTTGATAAAGTCATTTTTATTTCACTTATCGGGCGTGCGGGCAGACAAGCAGGCAGAATGTACATAATCATAACCATTCTTCAACTACAAGTATGTTGTAAAGTGTTAAAAATCAGAAAGGGACTGCACATGATTACATAAATAACTTTGCTTCTTTTACAGCGAAATTATGGTGTTTAAGATTAACGGTACACTGTTTACGGCATTGGATGAATAAATATTACGTAAACAAAAACTGGGCTCATTTAGCACCTCATTGGACTAAACAATGACTTGTTGATACTCACATGTAAAATCCTCGTCAAAATGCAATCGGCAGTTACAAAATTCACAACTATTATAGGAAGTATTTTTTCTCGTGAATAGAACGAACTAGATCCACTAAAATTATGTTAATAGATATTTTGCATAATATTAAATACGGACAATGTACATATATGATAATACTCACTACTTTTTTATTTTTATGTAATATTCTTTTATAAATTTATTTGAAAAGCATACAATATCTCGAGAATTACACTTGCGTTCTAAAATTTATCTGATTCGTTTTCAAATAAAATAAAAAACTAAATATGAAATAATTATTTAAATATTATTTTTAAACGTCTTGATCTTTAAAAGATTTTTCCAAAAATTCATTCGAAAATTCAAGAATCTTTCATTCCGTTTTCCTTTATAATCAATGATTTTCTTTTCAAAAATACATTCTTAAATCATACAGTATCTTGAGAACGGTTCATGTTAGCTTTCTTCTTTTCTCTAGCTTTCTTCTTTTCCTTCTAAAGTTTGTATCATTCGTTTTCTAACAAAAAATGACTTCTAAATGATTGTTTATTTATAATGTAGTTTCGATAGAGTTTAAAATCAATAAGATTTCAGTATTCACTGATCGTAATAAATGTACCAAATTATTTTCGAAAAGATTATTTCGTTCATGGGGTATTGTGTTCATAGACTCACAGACACTAAATATATACATAGACACTAACATACACACACATAAATACACACACACAGAGAAATAGAGAGCGATAAACTCAGAAACGTTTGATTCGAGTTCAGGGATGCTTGAAACGTGCTTTTCTATCGAATTCTCGTATTTCAACCCCGTCATAATACTCTTTTTATTCATTATTTATTCCTATTATTTCCAATACATTTCCTAAGCATTAATATGAATCAATCAATGCTTATAAAGTCTTCCAATCTAAATTCTTAACTGCTGTTTAGATTGAGGTAGAATAATAATATTTTCAATTTCTCTTTTATTGGTAATATCATCATAAAACGAGTATTTAAATAAATTATGAGAAAAAACAAGTTATTCATTGTCCTCCTCTAAACAACAGTGGTGCATGCTAAAGTGGAAATTAAATTTTAATCACACATGAAATGGAACCAATTTGAGGTTGTAGGCAGATTCAGTCATAACAATGCTATATAAATGTTATTATCCAAAATTGTTTTTATCCAAAATTGATATTATGCAAAATTGTCAAATGTAAATGAGGATGTAAGCAGATGAAATAGTTTCGACAATTTTGCATAATATTAATTTTGGATAATAATAATATTTGCACATTATTGTTCTGAATTAAATCTGCCTGCAACCTCAATTTGGTTCAATTTCGTGTGTGATTAAAGTTTATTTTCCACTTTGTCATGCGTAACTGTTGTGTAGCGCACTACTACAGCATTTAAAAACTTGCTGTTTCTCATAATTTATTTTTTACGTTTTAGTTTTCATTTCTGATTTTTGATTTTCCTCTCCCGTCCTTTCATTATTTTTTGACGTAATTAATGTAACAAACCTATACAGTATTATCCATGGATCGACGCAACAGAAACAGGTGAGCATTTTGCCTGAAGACACTGATCCATAATTAACAAGGGAAATGCATGAAAAGGGCCAAAGCCTATTTATGACGTACGTAATTGACTTAACGACGTAAAGCAATGACGTAAAAATTTGATACATGGAAATTTTCCAAGATGAAACCATAAGCCGAGTTTTAGCTTTCTACGTGCTCTATGAGCAGAGAACGAGCCCGCCCAAAATGTTGAACAGAAATACAGAGGAAGAGAGATAATTTTCAGTTAATAAGAATTGGTACAAGTAAAAATTTAAAACATAAAAAAAGAAAAAAACATAACTATTTTACACGTTTGTTTTATATGTCTTGTATTAGAACAGCTACTGTCTTTCAAAGCCTTAGTATCCTTAAAATAACTCCATTTTTATGAGACGCATATTCATAATGATCTCATCTAGCGACAATATGAGTTAATTTACTTTAATTACATCTAACCTTTTTAATGGCTCTACTATTGTCATGTACTTAAAAAGGGATCAGAATTCTGTAATTGACGTTTCTTTCCTGCCTAATTAATAAAAGAGGAAAGAAAAACTTTTAGTTTTATTTTCAGGAATGCCATAATATGACGAGAGTCTAACTGAAACGAAAAATCTCGTTTAGCAATCTTTTCTTATCTTTCTCCAATTATTGTGCCATTTTTGGTTACATTTTCTAATACACACACACACACACACACACACATATATATATATATATATATATATATAAATATATATATATATATATATATATATATAGAAAAATTGAAATATACAAATTGAAAAAAACATGTAAAAAGGAAGGAAGGCTCGGCAAAAAGCTTACATTATGGCGGTAAGGGGTTGTGACCTTACTCCCCAGTTCAACGAGCTCGTCAAAAACGCCGCGGCATTTTCACTCCTGGTCGCCAGCCCTGGCCCAAGCCAACCTCCGGAGTGACTTTGAAATCATCACGAGACCTGGATAGAGAAGTGCACGAGAGTCATATCACCACAAATGAAGCCAACTGAATTGCCGACTCAAATGAAATGTAGTGCCAGCTGCGGTCCTGTGATCACAGTGCGGTCCTGTCATATGGAGGGTTCGATGATTTTGCCTCTAATTGAACTCAAAAAAGACTTAAGTCTTACACCATATGCAAAATTGGTTCTGTATAAATTATCAATATTTTTACGCATAAAGGAAATTGGATATTTATTAAAAAATGCTTGTTTTAAAAATTCTTGATCAAATTTGATACGTAAATGTTCCTCTTTGATAGTTCTTTTTATTCTGATTAAACCTCCCAAGAATACATTGCGAAACACATTCAAATGTATGTTGGAGTTCCAATGTATAATTCCAATAATGGGTAGTTTAAATTGTTTTCTTTTATCATAGATGGTGAAGATGAGAGGGATTTGACAATAGTTGATATTCAAATCCAAAATACTCAGTGTAAAGGCTCCAAAATTGTTGAACCTACTATTCAAGACATGGGGAAAGGGATTACGCGAAAAAAAATTAGTTCCAAAAGCACCGATAGGTGGCGCTGTACAACAGAAAATATGCTGAAAAGACACAAAATAATCACAAAAAAACAAAAACACATGAGATATGGAATTTTTCCTTTTTAATTTTTTTTGCTGATATGAAAAAAAAAAGAAGATAAAAAAGTGAAGCAACTTAAACTGTCATTGTAACTGCAATTTCGCACTGTAAGCACAAAAATTTGCATAAACCCTTGGTTTGCAGCTACTATGTTCTGGGCATAAAAGGGGATAAAACTGGGAAATTTTCATTCTTATCAGCGATGGCTGTCACACTGCCAGAACGCGCTTTGCTTGTGAAGCTGTTTTATGGAAACAAAGGACATGCTGCAGCTGCACTTCGAGAGTTTCGTCGACTAAAGAATTTGCGCAAAGGACCATTACTTCCACAAGCTCTCAGGAGAATGATCGCTCGATTCGAGAAAACTGAACATCTTGGAGTTCAGCCGGGTCGAAGACGCAAATCGACTCGTTCAGATGTCGTTGACGATGTTGTCACCGCTATTGTTGAACAATCATTGAATAACAGGCTGTAGTAGTGCACGTGGAGTGTCACGACACTTGAGTGTTCCCTACAGCACAGTGCGGAACGTACTGAGAAACATAGTGCATTTTTTCCGGTACAAAATTAGTCACAATCACCACTTGCTGACCATCGACAGGGAGAAGCGACTGACCTTTGCATTGACATTTCTGGCTAGAGTTGAAGTGGATGCATCGTGGCCATGGCAGATTCTATGGATCAGTGACGTGCATTTTCATCTAAGTGGAACAGGCAACACCCATAACTATCGCATTTGGGACACGGAAAACCCTCATACCTTCCAAGAGAATCCACTTTACTCACCGAAAGTTACAGTCTGGTGTGGATTCACAGCCACATTCATTCTTGAACCTTTCTTTTTCGAAGAGGCTACTCCCAATGGCCCTGTGACATGCACCGTGACGGCCAGGAGGTACAAAAACATGCTTGAAAATTTTGTTGTACCCCAACTGCAACAGCACCAATGTCTTGATTCAATTACCTTTATGCAAGATGGAGCGCCTCCACACATTGGACTCTGTGTGCAGCAGTGTCTTCGACAACATTTTCGGTAGAGTCGTGCGTTTCCGACAACCTGGCCATCTCGTTTTCTAGATCTTAATCCCTGTGATTTTTGGCTGTGGGGATACTTAAAAAGTCTTGTTTATCGAGGACGTCTGGTATTTTTATATCCATTTATTTATTATTCAAATCGAAAAAATAATAATAATCATTAACAAACGCATTTAATTTTATTGCGTTGCCGAGCAACATGATATAAGATAGAATCTTCCTCATAAAATGCGAAATTAAATAACCATTTTGAATTATTTATACTTTTCATCGTTGAGTAAAAGCTTGTGAAAAATATAAGCCATGGAGGTAGATTTTTCCATTTAAATTCATGTTTCAAACAATTCATGCTTTCAGATAGTGACTAATTAGCGCAAAAAATCTCCACCAAACTCAGAAATAAAGTTTTATTTCTCTTTGACGTTTTAAACAAACGATTTTCTTCCTTTCCATTTGGATAAACCACGGAGTTAGAGAGTAGAACTCCTAGGAAAAAGTTCCGTTTTTCATTAATATCTCGACAACCCCTGCTCTTAGAAACCCGAAAGTTGGACAAAATTTATGGGGGCTATTTCAAGGCTACCCACAAAATTTCATCAAATTCGGTTCAGCCGTTCTCTCGTGATGATGGGACAAATATAGATTGCACCACCAATCGACTTATCTGCAAGTAAAACTTTCATTATATAATAGTATATATTTTAATTGCAAATGTCCTAAAAAGTGGTGCAATATATCACTTAAATAAGGAGTTATACTTTACCATTTTTAAGTGAAATAATGCTCTAATTTTGTATATAACTTCAAGTCAAGGTTACACCAAAAATCCGTGCAATGTATCCCTTAAATTAAGTTTATTCGCTTTCCCAATTCAGCGGTGCAATGTTTCACCATAATATGTAGGTAATACAATTGTAGCCGCACTTTTTGGTGTTGTTGTTGTTGTTGAGACCTAGACCGTCCGACCTACCAGAAAGGTGTAAGGTAACAGTTTAGACGGCCGGGAAGTGCCACCCAATTTAGACCGGAACCCAGTGGGGAAGGCATCCACAGGGACCGTACCCTCCTTCCCCTACCACCAACCTCTCGGAAGGACTTACGGACCCACATGTTTAACGTGATCGTACTCCGCAAGAACATGGCGGCAGTTGTGGCAGCGTGCAAATCCAGCGCGCAAACCACCGGGCTACCGCGTCCGAAATGTGCCAACAGCACGCGCTGTTTGTTCCCAGGTGGTCACCCACCCAAGTACTAACCGCGCCCGATGCTGCTTGACTTCGGTGATCTAACGAGAACCGGTGTTTTCAGCACGGTACGGCTGGTGGCTACGCACTTTTGGTGTGAAAAAACCCAGACCACATGACAGACCCGAAGGATTACTGCAGCTATATGTGTGGCCAGACCCACTTTTTGGTGTAAAGTAGCTCGAAATTTCTCGAGATCTCTTTCTAGAAATGTACACTGGTCTGTATTTAGATAAGATACTGTATTTAGATGCACACTGTATTTAGATTCCCACTGTATTTAGATAAATTTTAATGTCGTGACTTTTTCTTTTTGTTTCAGAGCTCTGGTTTTTATATCCCATGGCTACGCTGAACATTGCCTCGTCTACGAGAAACTTGCCAACTCCCTTGCATTGAAAAATTTTTACGTATTTTCACATGATCATGGTAAGATAATTTAGAAGTTATTTTTCAAATTTTGTTCTAATTTTTATACTTTTGATTGGCATATTGTTCTAGGTATAGGCAGCATAGTCAGTACATAAAACCTTCGACACCGATTCCTCTCATTTATAACACTTTCCAACATAGTTGAAAAGTGTTTATGACTTGTTTATTCTGTCTGTCTGTCCATTCGTACGATAACTGTCGTAAAATTGACTTCTAGTATGTTGTTCAGACGGTCTGTGGGACATATGGGAATGTAAATAAATAATATCCCCAAATTAGTTTTGGATTGAACCCGGATTGAAGTCACCACACATACATGCAGAAAGACAGACATATTTTCAATTTTATTTATATAGATTAAATACTGCAACTAATAAAGGATATTGTCCCAAATTCGTCATTAATATTATTAACTCAATGTGTCGACTACCATTCGATATCATCTACGACAAAATTCCTAATTATGTTGTTATGGTGGATACTGATTAATATATATATATGTATATATATATATATATATATTACTTCAACTTTTCCCCACATTAGTAAATATAAATTCAAAAGGCCAAAAAAAAAGAAACAAGATGAAATGGGTAAACATACGGGCAAGGTGCAAAAAGAGGACCAATGAGGGATTGTGACCTCATTTAATTCCCGGTTATCAGCCAGCTGCATGGTCGTGACAACCACTCCCGGAAGCCTGCACGTATCTGTAGTAAACCCCAATGCAACCACAAGTACCGAACATGAAATTCCCGGAAGATTATTACTAAACACACAAGATATAATCAAAAACTAAAACTACACCCGTAATATATTCTCTCTCACACTCAAAAATCCCAATTTAAAGATAATAATTTTTATAAATTAAAAACAATACCATATAAAATCCCCCCCCCCCCCAAACCATAAAATACATATTAAAACAGTTAACATTAAAATCACTACATCAATAAACACCACGTCCAATCATCTCGATAAAATCGCTCAAGCAATATCATTCCATACCTCTCTCTCCACATGCAAAGGTAAAAAACCCATTTTAGATATATGCTTCCTTATACAGCTTTTCTTTAAAATAACGTGTTGCCATATGCGAAATAGTTAATTCTAATACAATTAGATAATATCTAATATCTCGTTTAGATGAGATTTAACTCGATATCTACATGTATTGTATACATGTCTTCTTAGGAAATTCCGTGAGTATCCGTTTTTCATGGCATGTTTAATAAATGCCATGTCTCGTATTTTCCGTATATTTTCATTTCCAATAATAAGCTGATGTCTCCTAATACTATTAGCTACAATATTTCGAAAAATATTCTTGTGTAAATTTGATTCCCAAGGCATTAAGCTGCTAATTTCAAACTTGAATGTAGTACGTTTGTCGTATAGATATCAAATTCTAGTTTTTCTTCTTTATTGTATGCAATATTTAAGTCCAAGAAGTTTATACTACCTTGCGGATATCCTGAAAATTTGGAATTAATACAAACGCCAAATGAAAATAACGGTAGTATAAATTCCTTGGACTTAAATATTGCATACAATAATGAAGAAAAACTAGAATTAGACGGACATATATATGTATGTGTATATATATATATATATATATATATATATATATATATATACCCAGGTAGCAAAACAGCTCTTAACACGAGCCCAATAACTTGTAAACTAGCGAGCCCACGTATTTGCTGCATGCCGGACCGTACATTCAGTGTGGTCGAAAGGTGCAATTGATAGAAATGGACTACAATGGTGCTCAAGTGAAAAATAGTAGGGAACAGCTGTACTAAATTACAGAGATTAACCGCAATGATCAAAAACGGCTCATACAATGACGCCAATTCCACAGACACACATTTTAAATATAAATACCACTTTCATCTCGTGTTTCAGAAATATTAACTATTGGTAGTTCATGGTACGATTTTATTTCTGTTAAAATAAGGAATTTATTCTGTGCAATTGAGAAATGATACGAAACACATTTAGTTCTCTATTTTACATATAGATGGCGACACCAAAACTATGAATAGAAGACAAAGAGCGAGAAGAATTTGGATTCGATATTTAAACCTACTTCGATATTTCTTTTTCTGCTATAAATATACAGATTTTACTTTAGATTTTACTTTGAAATAGTAATTGTTCTAAATTTAGACTAAAACGAATTATCTGGCGTTGCCTGGGTCCTAAATAAACGCCAGCGTCAAGGGCGTATTTACCATTTATTCATATTTACGTTGTATTGTAACAAAACATATAATCACCAAAAAAAGGCTATTCATATCCTGCACGTGTTAGTTTTCGTGGATTTCCTAGTATGCAAAGAAAAAGTCATTGCTTACCTTCTATTAGATTTTGACTTTTTTTTACTTTAATATCTTGTTTTATTTTTAATCATACGTTTTACTTCTCCAGATAAAATATTGTTGAGACCCAGACCGTCCGACCTACCAGAAAGATGATAAAGATGAAATATTGTGTGAATACAGCAGTTTACTCTCTTTGCCAATCCTGTCCGTCATATGTATCCTGTAGAAGGCTAGTTTGGCCTGCAAGATTAAAAGAAATATATCAGTTGGTACCCTTATATTTTTGCTGACGAAGGTTTTATCCACAATAAATTTTTAACCGCAAATTTAGCAAACCGCAATTTGAATGATGGCTTGTGATTTGTGATAATTCATAGAACATTGTCATAGAAGATATACAGGGCAATCTTTCAGCATAAGCAAATTAGGCAAATGCTGGAACCCTGCAATTTTTTTGGCGTCTGTTTCGTTGGTGCCACCAATATTGCAGATAACTTTTAAAATATTAATTTTTCCCTGTCCAATAAAACTTTTGCTTCTGCGAGAGGTGTTTTGCATCTCTCTGTGCGCAAAAACATTAAGGAAGTACATGTACAATAATGAATGACTTTCGAATATTTTGGGTACTCGAAAGATTAGTAGTATTCGTAGTATTCTATTTATTCTTCCATCCCCCTTTAATCCAGGAAAAATCAAGAAATAACAGTCAATTGAATAGAATCGGTAACAATCCATTGAATTGATAACAATCAATTGAATTGATAACAATCAATTGAATTGGTAACAATCAATTTAATTCAATTAATTGATTGACGATATAATTTAATTAACTATACAACCAGGTTATAATTAATTTATTAACTATAAAAATAAAAATTCATATGGCAAAAAGTATGAATACTGAGAAGTTCCATGAAATGGGTGAGGACGTTTATAAGTAGATTTATTATGGAAAGTCTTCGAATTTTCAGGATGAGGGAGCAATTTAGCTAGGGGGCATTATAGTTCTATGGTAGTTTCACTGATTTTGTGATAGAAAACTTTGCATAATGCCCAAGATAAGTTTAATTTCATTTCTCTTTCTAGAACAAAGAGAATATAGAACTATAGCTGCGGTTCTCCGTGGAACCCAAAGGACCGCGCAGAAGCGTTGAAAAGTGGAAGCCGCTTTCACAAAAGTTGGTCAATGATTCTCAACATACATATGGGCTCTGCCTAAAGTACACATATAAAAATTGGAAATAAGTCAGAGGCTCTGTGACCAAATTATTTCTAAATCATGGCTCTGCGGGACAAAAAGTTTGGAAATTACCGATCTAGATCAAATAAAAGAAAACATAGCCATTTTTAATCAAATTATGAAAATTTATATTTTAATTTAGTAATATAACATCTTTGAAACTATTATTCTTTGGGGTACTTGACTGAGAATAATGAAACAATGATAAAATAATAATAATAAAGAGAAAACAAGCAAGTTTTTCTATATTGATTATTAAGGGCTCCATAGTTAAAAGCATAGAAAACCATAGAAAAAATTCTGCATACGCCTATGTAAATAGTACAAATACCAATAACACAACTCAATTTCCGAACCGCCTATTTTGAACCAAAATCATTACTGCGTTTTTTTAATTTTGAGTATTTTAATTTTGGGAAAACTAACATTTCGAGGGGCCCATTTACACATTTTGCTTAAGGGACTAAAATTCCTAGTTACGTTATTGCCCCAAGTGTATTCTGGAGATCAACTTGAACGAATTTTTGTTAAAGAGCATATAAATGAAAGACATTGCAAATCACTTGAGCTCTGTTTTTTTTTATTATTATTATTACATTTATATTGTTCTGGAGTATTTAGTTATGTTATGTTTCGATGTGAACTAAGTGAACTTTGTGAATAGAGCTTTATGAATATAGCATGGGCACGTGAATTGCACGTACCGAGAATTTTGCCCTTACGTTTCTTAACCAGATTAATCATATGCTTAGCACTAAGGTAATTTTTATTATTTTTGCATTAAACACAGCTAGTTTAGAAATTTACAACCGTTAAGTTCCTAAGTTTTATTGGATGTATCTAAATTTATCTTCTTTTATGGAAACTTTAAATTTCCCGGTAAATAAATTATTTATTTCAGTAAAATATATAAATAAGTTTAAGAAATTTAGTTATATACCTTTCCCTTTTCGCCTGCATATGCACTGCAGAATATGTTTGTAAAGGTATATACCTTCAGAACGCTGGCTAGTGACTACGATACAAATGTGTTGTAGTGTACATTCACTTAAAATCTCTTGAAGTGCTCTTTAGTAAATGGAATATTTATATTGTTGTTCACAAGTATTCCAAACAACTTATTTTCAACACAAAGATAAATTTCTATGTTTAATGGGCCTAATTTTAATTTTTGTTTGCCATCATCGTCACTTTACTTTTAACAGGTATGGTAAAAATAATGCTCTTACGTTTCTGCGCATTCTACTACGCAGGCTGTTTATTCACATTGGTGCCTATGCGTACCAGCAGTATTTAAATCATATGAATTTCAATCATGTAAGTAGATATAATGTTGATATTATATATATGTGTGTGAATTACAGTTGGCCACGGACAAAGTGAAGGTCCCCGTGCCTTTATTGAATCATTTGATGAGTTTGTGGATGATGTCTATAAGCACGTGGACCATATCAAGAAGAAGAACCCAGGCTTCGACTGCTTCATTTGTGGCCACTCTATGGTAATTTTCATTAAGAATTCCCTCTTTGCCTTTTCCATTTCTTTGTTTAAAGCAGGGTAGGTTTTTCATATTTATTTAAAAAGTATACGTTTCAGTTCCCCCCCCCCCCCCCCGAGCAATCCTATAACGGAATCGAAAATTTTAAATGGCGTTTTAGACGAATTTATGCTCTTTAAGCATCTTTTAATACAATATAACTGCTGTTTTCAGCATGTCGTATATAAGGATTTCTGAGTGTAATGATTGAGCAAGGTGTTGTTGTTGTTGAGACCCAGACCGTCCGACCTACCAGAAAGATTGAGCAAGGTGTGTAGCATTAAATTAAAATGAACTGGAGTCTGGTTTAATCCGACTCTCTCATATCAGAATCCGTCTTTAAATAACTTGTAATTTTTATTTCTTTATTTATTTGCAAATTTTGTAAGAAATTTGTTGAAAAATCTGTATCATTGGTGCAAATAGCATGTTATACTTCATTTTAAAGAGCTTAAAAATTGTTTCGATTTCTATCAAGTTCGACAATGTACCCCCTAGGGGGCTAATGAGATCAGGAACACAAAAAATATACTGTTGCTATTTTTCTCAATGATTGAAACTGTTAAGTTTCGTAATCATTGAGCCATAAATAACTCCTTTTATACATAATAATGTCACCGGCCATTCAAACGGGTACTGAAAACCCTTGGGTCAGTCGATTGGTCTGGGACTTCAATATAATAATGCCAAAATTTATCCTATATTGCCATGTTAAGGAAATACAAAATTTCGAATAAATTTTAAAGTTTCCGCGCGAATTTCAAAAATTTTTATCTAGTTAAAAGATTTTTTGTTAATAAAGCCGGATAAAAACTTTCGTGAAAATCTATTAATATTTGTATACACGATAGCTGCCTATCGTGTATACAAAAAATCTACCGCAGACAGATATCACTTTAAAACTAGTCAAAACGTCTTCAGGAGAGCATGAAACGTATATTGCCACAAAATTTCGGAATTGAAAATTTTCTTCTAAACATTACTTTTTCTATACTATTATATTCTATAGTATCAGAAAGTACCGCGGTTTCAGTTATTCACGGTTAACCACGGCTCGATAAATAATTAAAAAGTTAAATAAATAAGTGGTTCATTAGTTTCAAACCATATCTGGGTCTGCATTCACTGAGTAGAACGGGGGAGCATATTTACGCACGAATATTTTTTTGCAGGTTATGTACAGGTATTTATATTGAATATATTGTTACGAACGTATCCTCAGGAATCATTGGTGTGCATGCAGGATACATGAATAAGTCCAAGTTTCTGGATAACTAATGTTTATTCACAAGCACAAAGTAAGCAGGAAAAATATCCAATCAAACAGCACTTAAATGCTCCAGTAATTTCACAAAATAAGATATATTATTCGCAAAATACTGACAAAAATACTTTCACAAAAAAGCAGCTACTATTCTCGAAACATTGACAAAAATCACAGTTCACTGTAGCTCGTATCTTGCCAAATAGTTAACTGAACTTCAACGGAGCGATGAGTCCTTTTAGTCTCTCTATAGAAACTTCTGGAAATATCTACATATTCCCTAAACTAATCGTTATTTCGTGGAGTTTCTCGAACATTACGGAAGTTGCTAAATGTCGCAAAATTGACGATACATTGCTAAATCTGGAAGCCCTTCTTCGAACTTGGGAAATTATGGCTAACCCTTGGCTCATGATATGCTTACGTCATACTCACGTTATGGACTGCGTCTGGTCTTCGACACTGTCTTGTCTTCGAGACGCGGCGAAAGAAAGTGAGAGAATATTACGCGTTCGCAACAATATACACTCATGTCCAAAAGTTAAGCATAGTTGCTGTTTCTGTGAAAATTTCAGGAAATCTACATCGGAATGGAAGGAAAAGCGGTATGCGTGTGTAATAGGGTTATAGAAGAAAAAAAACCAATGCAAAACAAGGATAATAACGACTTTTATTATCCAAAGAAAAGGGTTGAAAGAAAAAGGGTCACAATACGAGTGTCAACCTCAGTGAAATAGAATGATTAAAACAATGTGATGTTGCAGTTTAATATTGTGTGTGGGAACCTCGGGTAGCCAAGCATGTTGCACAACGATTCCCCATACTTTTTATGAGGGTTTGCATGAGTTGTGTGCTCAAAGAGTTCCAAGCTTCACGGAGAGCAGTTTTCAATCCCGGAACGGAGCTTGGTGGGTAGCGGAGGGCTGCAAGATGTTTTCCGAGTATATCCCACACATGATCTATTGGATTCAGATTAGGAGAGTTGACAGGTCACTGCATGTGCTGGATATCTTCAGCTTGAAGAAAGTCGTCGACCAAGGCTGCACGGGCAGGAGGCACGTTATCATCCTGAATATGAAATCAGGACCAACAGCACCTCGAAACAATCGAACGGTTGGCTCAAGGACTTCGTCTCTGTATCTTTGATCGGTATCCGACCCCGTGTCAAAGATATGGAGGTCTGTGCGACCGTCCATCATGATACCTGCCCAAACCATGACTCCCCCAAACTGAAAACGATGTCTTTCCGTGATGTTTCCCGGGTGAAAACGCGTTCCATGTTCTCTCCAGATCGTGGTACGGCGAGAATCAGTTTGCAGGCTAAACCTGGACCCGTCACTGAACATGACATTGCCCCACTGTTGTCCACTCCACTGCCGATGTTCCAAACTCCACTATAAACGCGAGCGTTTCTGTGCAGACGTCAGGGGAATGTAAACTGCTGGTCATCTGGCATAGAGACCAACGTGTCTGAGTCTCCTGTAAATAGTTTGTCTCGAAACAGTGACTCCTGTGGCGGCTGTCAGGGCTGAATCCAGTTGTCTGACAGAACGGTTCCTCTGACGTCGCGCAATTATCACCAAATATCGGTCTTACTGAGCAGTTGTTACCCTTGACCAACCTAATACTGATCGTCAGGTAACATCTTCAGTGGTTTGGAACCTCTGCCAGTCTGGAGATCACACACTGAGGCACATTCAGAATTCGAGACGCTCCGGTTTGGAATCGACCGGATTCCAGCATTCCAATAATTCGCCCCATCAAAAACATGTATAGTTGGCATCTTTGTGACATCCTTCGTCCTTTTTAACACTTTACAACATAGTTCAAAAGTGTTTATGACTGTTTTCATTCCGTCTGTCTGTTAGCACGATAACTGCCGTAAAAATGACTTTATCAAAATGAAATTTTAGTATATTATTTAGACGGTCTGTGGTACCTATGGGAATATAAATGAATAATATGACCAAATTAGTTTTGGATTGAACCCGATTTGAAATAATGAAATACATTTTGAACCCTATGGGACTTAATTTTTCAAACATTTTTAAGCGAATTTAAAATTCACAAATTCCTTCGAAAGTTTTAGGAAATATTCAAATCATCCCTTAAAATATATAAAAAAATTGTCCGCAAAATATATTCAGTAGATTTTTAAATAAAAATTAAATAATAATTACACCTTTTATATGAAGAGATCACATGACCATTATATGAAGAGATCACGTGGCCTACTTCAAAATAAAATATGGCATCCATCTTGTGTCAAAATAGTGATTTTTAAAGTTTTTTTTTAATTTATATTTAGTGTTGTATCCGTCCCCAAACCGCTTTATTTTTGCTTAAATTCTGTGCATCTATATTCTGAAACAACTGAATTGCAATATATTTGAGGTTGAATGGTCATCAAACTTTAGTTATTTCTACAACGAAGCCTAATTTTCACTTATGGAGAATGAGTGGTATAAGAATTGCTGCATTTCTTTAACGCAAAATTATTTAGCTCATGGAGTCTGCAATATAGCTGATATGAATAAAACATTCATTGATTTTACATAGAGAAGCAGACAATTTTTTCGATGAAGTTTTAAGCATAGAGTTAAATTACTTGTACCTCCATAGTTTTAAGTTTTAATAAATAAAATAAATTATTGTAGTATTGCGATGAATGAAAGGAATGGAAAATAGTTATGAATGAAATGCTGAGTCTTTTATATAGAGAGCCAGGCGATTTATATTTCGATGAGGTCATTTGAATAAAGTTCATTTGTTTTCGATAAAGTTTTCAAATATAATAAATTACTGTAGTATTATGATAATTTTAAAAATATTACTGAGGAAGGTATCGCATTTTAGAGATGTTTAAATAAAATTGCATTGAAGTTGGAAAGTGGTTCATAATCAATGCTTTATGCATGATTGATCTTTCTTGTTTAATATTAAGAACGCTCCGTACCACAGCAAAGGCGAAATTCTGCCTTCACTGGCCATGCCGCTCGAGGTCGTTTTATACTCATCTGGACGCGCGCGGGTGCTTTGAGCATGTTGACGTCGACTGAGCTGTTTTGCGTATGCACGATGATTTATTTGCCTCCGTCTCACCATTCTCCACAACTGATTGTGAACCATTGTATCCATATGAACTCTGGATTTTTCGCATTTTACGAATTATGCTTAACTTTTGAACATGAGTGTATATTATGTAATGTGTAACAGTAATACGCTTTTTTATTGCTTCATGTAGCGCTATGGAAATGAATGATTTTTATATCTCTATCATCCCATGACACTGAATATGATATTGTACAGTAGATCTGTCCCTTATTTTTTAATGTCTCTGTTATATTGTAATTTTCAATTCCCAATATAACATTGCTATTTTGAAAGTGGAAGGGGATCTAAGAAGATGGTCCCTCATACAGCGAGACAATTCATATAACGTTCCCTTGAACACAGCTGGACCGGACGTAGTTCGAGAGTGAACTAAGGGTGCTTCTCGTATTCACGTCATCACTAGGTACTATATCAGACGGAAGGGGTTGAACCTCTTGACCCGAGGGGTCAATTAACTTCCTGATGGACATGGGAGGGGAATGGGGAATGCAATGGCATAGAGAATGATGTAGAAATTTTTTTTGACCAGATCAAATCTTTAAGCAGCTTGGGGGATTGGTCAGAGGAGGAAAAGTTAGCAATTGTGAAATCTCGGTTAAGAGGGAATGCAAGAAAATTTTATATAGGGTCACAAGAATTAAGAAGGGAAACATCTTTCGAAAAATTTAGGGATAGGTTATTAGAGTTCTTTACAGAAAAACCGAACATTACAACAAATCAGATCCTTTTCACGACCGCAAAACAGACACAGGGAGAAACGATTAAGCAGCTGGCACACAGAATAGCAACACTAACTTTAAATTATATTGGCGACACAGAGCACAGTGAAGCGACACAACAGATTATGGATAAATTAAGGTTAAGTAAATTTTTAGAGGCAGTAACACCTGAATTCCAGAGAGAAATAATAAAAACGAATGCACAAAATTTTGATGAAGCTGTAAAAATAGCCACAAACTTGGAACAGGCAAATTTAGCTGCGATAACGGCAAATGTAAATAGTGCTACTTATAGAGAAGAAATTGAGACGCTCCGCAAAGAGCAACAGGAATTTAACGCACATATTTTAAATTCAATTACCCAAGAAATAAACACATTAAAAATCCAAGAAAAAGTACAAATTCCCACGACACAAACAAAAAAACCAGTAACATGTTACTACTGTAATAAACAGGGACATTTCATGAGAGAATGCCGAATATACAAAGCTGATCATTTTAAGCAAACACAGAGTCAAAACATAAACAACGCGAGAACACATTGGCATAATCAAATACAGTCTCCTCCCCACTCATTTCAAACCCAGCCGTATGATGACCACAGAACTTACTCCTCCCAGCCGGACACATACGATTATAGGCCAAACCACGCCTTTGGAAACTATCAACAGAGCAGAAATTACTATGCAGCACCCCCTACACAAAGTAGATTTTCTAGGAAACAACGATATAATAGGGACGAGTCAAACCAAAACAGAATCAGAGAAACGGGTGTGCAAAGGAACGATGGAAGAGAGATGAATACAAGATTTGGATACAGAAATTTCCCTAATAGAAGAGATAATTTAAACTAATTGTGGGAGCTTTAAATAATAACTTACAAAGAGAGAAAAATTACAGGGTAAAGTTCCCGAGAAAAATTGAAATTCCTGTACAAACAGAAAATAAGAAATTGGAGATACATAACGATGAAAGTATTGAAAAACATGAGGAAACGATTGCATCTGTAGGAGAACAAATTGAAAAAACAGAATTGCCAACAATAATAGCTCAATTTAAAAATATACAAAGCGAACTCATGATAGACTCTGGAGCGAGCGTTAGTGTATTATCATTAGAATTGTTCAATAAAATTAAAGATAATGTCAAAATTAAATATGTGTCAAGGAGTGTTACAATATCAACTTTAACAGGACATAGTATTGAGTATATAAAGACGGTGGAAATTCCATTCAAAATTCAGGGAAAACAGTTCAAACACATTTTTTTTGTCACAACAGCAAAATTTACACAAAAATTCAAGGGAGTATTAGGTTTTGACTTTTTACAGAAAAATCAAGCCATTTTGAATACACAAAAAAACATTCTGAAGATAGGCGACATGGAAATAATTTTAAATTCTGATAGGCAAATTGATAGACAAATAAATGAGATAATACAGGAAAAACCGAATCTAGCCAAAATTTTAAGAAAAGTACAAATCAAACCTAATTCGAGGGAGAATGTTGTAGTATATAGTGAGGAAAGTCTAGAAAATGGAACAGAGGTTTTGTTCGAACCCAAAGAAAAATCATACATTGTAATGAATTATGGAATATACCACATGAATGAGAACAAAATTAAAATTGAAGTTCAGAATAACACGAATGCGACAATTACATTAAATAAAAACATGGCTTTAGGAAACGTTACAACAGATTTTACGATACAACAACAGGACATTAAAGAACCAGAAATTAGTGAACGGACACATAAATACGAAGAGATGATAAATTTAATACAGGCTAAACCGGAGATAATTGCTGAAAGAAAAAAAGATTTGAAAACAGAAGATTTTAATACGGACCACATGGACCCAAACGTTAAACAAGATTTCCTCAAATTTGTAATGCAATATTCGGACGTTTTTTCAAAATCATTAAAAACTTTAGGAGCGACTGACATCGTAAAACCGGTGATAAAGCTTGCACATGACCACGCAATACGTTCCAGGCCATACGACGTTCCGTACGCACTGCAAGATACCGCAAAAAGTCAATTAAAAGAGTTAGAAGAAGCAGGGATAATTGCCAGAACAAAATCAAATTTTGCATCGCCGATGATTTTAGTGCGTAAAACAAGTGGAGAGTACCGCTTATGTTTAGATCTGAGATTAATTAATAACATATCCACACTGTTTCCTTACAAAATTCCCCGTGTGAATGAAATTATAACTAAATTAGCCGGACATAGATACTTTTCGAAACTGGATTTTCATAGTGCTTTCAACCAACTGGTTTTGCCTGAAGACACAAAAGAATTATTTGCTTTTACAACGCCCTATGGCAATTACCAATTTGAAAGACTCGTTTTTGGACATGTAAGCTCCGCTCCAATTTTTCAACAGGTTATGGATACCATTTTAGCGGACTTAAGAGAGGAAAACATACAAGCTTACATCGACGACATAATAATCCCGGCTAACTCTTATTCAGAATTAATACATAAATTAAAATTAGTATTCGATAAATTAAGAAAATACAACCTAACTCTGACACCCAGCAAATGTAAATTTTTTGTAGAAAAAGTAGCATATTTAGGATTTGAAATTAGTCAAAAAGGCATTACACCAACAGATGAAAATATAAACAAAATCACTTCATTTCCAGTACCAAAAACTTTAAGAAAATTAAAAAGATTTTTAGGCATTTGTAATTTTTACAGAAATTCAATAAAAAATTATGCTCAATTAACCGCGGTTTTATCAGACTTAACAAGAAAGGATAATAAATTTAAATGGGATAATAAATGTGAGGAGGCATTTCAGGAACTCCAAGAATGTTTTTTCAAGAAACCATTACTTATACAGCCAGATTTTGACAAAGACTTTTATCTGAATATCGATGGCAGCATTCAGTCCATAGGAGGCGCTCTTTTACAATACAGAGAGGGAATTTTAAAACCGATTGCATATTTTAGCAGGAAATTATCGATACAGGAGCAAAAATACCCGGCCATGAAAATTGAATTACTTGCTATGCATCAGGGAATGAAATTTTTTAGGAATTTTCTTTTCGGACGAAAGTTTTTTGTGCTTTCTGACCATTTACCTTTGGGACAGCATTTAAAAATACAAAACCCACCCAGCGTATTACAGAGGTGGCTTTTAGACATATCTGAATACGATTATGAATTTATTCACGTCCCGGGTAAAGATAATTTATTAGCGGATTTTTTAAGTAGAGATGATTTTGAAAGTAAACAAACAGAGCAGAATGAGAGAAAACAAAACATTGAGAATCCAAGGGGAGAAATTAACCTGATAGAACAAATTAAGGGAGAAAACACGGTGAAAAGAAATGGATATGTGAATGAGGATAGTGTCTATCAGGGTTTCCACTAAGTCAGGAAAAGAGGGAGAGAATTTCTCTCCTTCCAAAAAATTTTGGGAGAGATTTTCTGTTATAAGGAGAGACACTTAAAATTTCATTTTTTTTTACGATGCTAATTTAGAAAGTAATAAAAAAGAAAGCATTAACTATAACTCATATTCTTCGACATTTAAATTTTTTAATTCTTAAAACTAACATTCTTTTAACATTCTTACTAACATTCTTTTAAAAAATTAATTAGGAGTCGTTTAAGTATTAAGTAAGCACATTTTTGGTAATTTCATAGCTCCCCCCCCCCACTTGTTAGCAAAAATACTCAAATTCCTGACTTCCCCCATGCTTACGTTATGATTTTATTTGCTGACATAAAAACGTCTACATGGGTTATTTTATGTAAAATGACTCACATGCGAATTTACGATTTTTTTGTCTGTAAACTGCAAAAGTCGAGGGCCGACTGTATTTACTTTATATTTTCATTTTTAAAATCATTTTATGATCAATTTTCATGCAGCAATAGCAATTAAAAACTTTAACGATTTTTGATCGCCGAAGGCGAATATCGACAAAAACTATTTCACTAGGCAAATAGAATTAGGTAATAAATTTGACTTTATGTTTGAAAATGGATTTTTTTTTGTATTTTTTACAAAACTTGCAGAACATAAGGATTGCATCGTTTTTTTGTTGAATCTCAAGCCAGTCATGTGATTTTAGCCATTTTGTTTGACTCGACTTTTTTCTTTTTGTTTTCAAAATAGCCCTTTATTTCATAAATAATACGTTTGTAAAATAATTTTTCTGTATGAAACGCGAAACAATTACACACACTGTAGTCGATGCAAACAGATTGGAAAAGTGGGAAATATTTTTCAAATTAAACGAGGTATGCCGAGGATAGCGTACAAATGCAGATTTTCGTGATGCTGCGGCCAAAATAACCTTTCATTTTATTAATAATACGGTAGAAAAATGGTTTGGTTTTTATTATTTGTATATTAAACGACATAATTATAAAAAAATTCAGTCGATGCAAATATATTGTGAAAATGGCAAAAAGATATTCATTGGTCATCTCTCCTCAGAAAATGTGGGAATCGCCGTATGCGAACACCGTTTTCGCAATCGCGGAGAAACAGATTTTCAGATCATGTAAGAAAGGAATGCCTCTGATAAAAAATTCGTTGCTTTGTTCAAATTTTGTAACATTTTTTGGGCATATATGGCCAATTTCACGACATTTTCGGGATTTTTGTAACCTGTAGACATACTGTGTACGGGGGGAAAGGATTTTCGCCCGCGGAAAGAAGAAAATATCTCGAGCAAAACACAAAAAATGCGGGAAGTACGCGGAAAGAGCATAATTCAAATCCGTGAAAGAATCCTATAAAAAAAAAAGCAAAATTTTATTTGATCGAATTTGCCACCCGCGCAAGCTGAGGGGACACTTATAGTTTTCTATAAAATATCTCTCTAATTAGAAACACGTAGTACTTTAGTGTACCCAAATCGCGATTGACTGCGATTCAGACGTAGCTACGAAATCGCGCTCGGCAATCGGCCCGCGATTCGCAACAACGAGGCAACTGATCGCGATTTGCGGTCGCGAAGCAATCGGCCCGATCTCCGATCGGGATCGGGCATCGGATTTCTCGGTATCCAATTTGAAGGAAAAAATAATTTTAGGCCGGAACTGGAGAGAGAGAAATTCTCGCGCAGTCTAAATTTTTACGCGAGATTTTTCATGGATTACGCGAGAATCTCGCGGGTTCGCGCTGAAATGGGAACCCTGGTGTCTATATTACACAGATAAACACAATAACAGAAATCCCGGCGTTAGATAGAATTTTAGATGAACAAATTAAAGATCCAAAATTAAAAATAATCAGAGAAAATTTACAAAATCGGAATTTTAAAGAGGGTAAACATTATGACACATTATATATTGACGAGGAAACGAATTTATTAATGCACGTAGGAAACTGGAAGGACAGACCTTGGAGAGACAATTTGAACAAAACTATAGTTATACCCAAAAATTTACAGAAAGAAATTTTAGCAATTACACACGTAACACATGCAGGGATTGATAAAACTTACAAATTATTATCGGACAGGTATTATTGGAATGGTATGTACAGTGACACACAAAATTTTATTACATCTTGCGAACAGTGTAGAAAGAAAAAGGGAAAAAATCAGCCCGTTCCCCTGGGAAGAAATCCCATACCTGATGGGCCCGTGCAAATTTTGTCGACAGACATTTGCGGACCGTTTCAAACTAGCACTTCAAATAATAAATATGTGTTATCGGTGGTAGACCATTTCTCCAAACATATACAAATGTTTCCAATCCCAGATATTACGGCCACTACAGTTGCTGATAGACTCTTAAATTACTTTATGAATTGGGGATGTCCTAGGACAGTTTTATCGGACGCAGGCTCTCAGTTTACATCTAGTATACACCAAATTATGACAGAAAAACTCGGAATAGTTGCCAGAATAGCATCGGTACGTTCGCCATGGGTTAATGGTATAGTGGAGGTTACTAACAAACAATTGAAACACACCTTAGCGACATTAGCGGAGAATTCGCCATACTGGGATACTGCAGTACAATGCCACGTAGCTGTTTACAACGCGACAGTACATTCAAGCACCAAAGAAACACCAAACTTTCTTTTTTTTGGAAGAGACCTTCCAACCTTTTTTGAAACTAATGTAACAGAAAACAATACAGAAACAACATATCAGGCATACAGTGATGAATAACGCATTCAAGGAGGCAAATAAAAATTTAATTCTCGCGAAAGAACGCCAAGAAAGTCAACAACTCCAGAGAGCTAAATTCAGGGATTTGGAAATCGGGTCGAGGGTATTCATGGAAAATAATAATAATAAATATAAGAGAGGGAACCACACGGGACCTTATCGAGTAATTAATAGAATAAATAGATTTGTATATGAAATAAAACTTTGTGACAAACCAAATTCTAAAATCATAAAAGCCCACATAAATAGATTGAGGACTCTTCCCGACCGCAAGCCGCATCTAAAAATGCCGTACATAAACAAATACAAGTCACCTCTTCTCCCTACTCCTAAAAACACGCAACAAAACTCTGAACCAAAACCGGAACTAAAGAAAGACCGCGGTCAAAATGAGAATATTCCGCTTATCATGTTGGAGGAGGAAATAGCAAACGGACAGTACAGAGAGTCTTGTCAAACCCGTTCACACAGCGCGAAACCACAGCATCCTAACGGAAACACTCTTACTCTTAAATCCACGAAACCGGTTACTGCAGAAGTGCAAAACGAAACAACGCAGAGCGCACAAGAGAATGCAATCATCCCTCCAAAAGACTCTCCGAACGCAAACATTCTTTCAGCAGGGGGGGACTCAGACAGACATATCACGCTAGAAACGCAGGAGAATTTGGAACTTTCAGAACAGGAGGACTGTACACAAATTGAAGGAAACACGGATAAAGAGGCGGGAGAAATGGAACGGGATACACAAGTAGATAGGGGTTGTATACAAATGGAGCGGGGAAACACGGAATCAGCAGAAAATTTACAAGGGGACGGTATAAACAGTACAATTGGTTCACGCACAGTGCTACTTCCAACACCGGTTAGGCCGAAACACAGATATGCTTTGAGATCTTTGAAGAATTTAAATTTAAATTGATTCAATTAAAACACGAAAGAAATTTAAACATAGGTAAGAGCGCGGACAAACAGTAATTCAAATTTTTGAAAATATGCAACAAAGAAAACACACGGCATTCACAAAATGCAACGCGAAAGATGGAACGCAAATTTTAAATAAATATGGAATTATAAATAAAGGAAATTCTAAATAAACATTGAATTATAAATAAAGGAAATTTTAAATAAACATTGAATTATAAATTAAGGAAGTTTAAATAAATATTACATTAATTAAGAAAAAAAAAATTTTTTAGGAAATGTTATCGTACATTAATATAATCGTACATTAATTAGATGAAAGTTTAAATGAGCAGGAAAGTTTAAATGAATATGGAACTATAAACGATTGGGAATTATGAATAAAAAATTGTGATTTAAATAAATAAATAATTGTTAAATAATAAAAAAAATAAATAAAAAAAAAAGCACGGAAATCTTATAACAAAAATAAACGTTTTCTTCGCGTCCTTGATGTAATAAAAGGACTGATCAACCCTTATTAGATTAATACGCGAGAGGAAATAGGAAGTTGTTGTTTGAATAATTAGATAATTGGTAAATATAAAAATATAAAAAAAAAAAAAAAAAGAAAAACAAATTTTTTTTCTAGTTTAAATAAATAAATAATTCATAATTAAAAATAAAAATTGTAATTTAAATAAATAAATAATTGGTAATTCAAAATAAAAGTTGTAATTTAAATAACTAAATAATGGGTAAAAAAAAAAAAAAAAAAAAAAAAAAATTACAGTTTAGAATGGATAGAGAACTTTAATTAAAAATCAAAATGCCAGTTCAAAGAAAATAGATAATTGTAATGAAAATATACGCAAATTATAATTTAAAATGAATAGATAATTTTAATAAACATACGCGAATTGTTGGTTAAATAAAAAGCATTTGGAAAAAAAAAAAAGCGTTTCTACACATATTTTGATAGGGTCACACATATTAATTAATTGGGAGAGGCGAACTTTTGAAGGGAACGCTAGACGACCGAGATTTTGGATTTAGGTTCACTTAACGGGAAATAACATGGTATAATAATAAAACAGAATGGAAGTACAGAATTAAAACTAACCGCATTTTAATTAATCCTGGGAAATGCTTAATCCATAGGAGTCGCGAAACACGGACAATCATACACACTGCTACGCGCACAACTCGTCGTCCTAAACACTTTACACAACATGGCGGAAACGTGGACGAGAACATTTGTACCATTTCGCCAAAAAGACATCTTCAAAAATTTGTACAGCTAATTGGCCATGGGAACTCACACGAAGAATTGCCCGTATTAGCCGCAGGCCAGAAAGGGGAGCTTGTCCCGGGAAAATGACACAATAGCACAAGGACATGTTGACCTTGTGTACCACTACGAGATTTTCTCTGGGGACTAGATTTTTCTGTTTGAACAGGGAATTTAGATGCTAGAATAAATGTTACACAAAAGTTGGGAAATTGAAAAAGAAAAAAAAAGAAGTGAATTAATTCAGGAGACTTTGCATTCAATTACAGGGGATATAAGAAAAGCAAATGTACATTTTGGTATTCAAGTATGGGATTTCAATTGAGTTAGATGATATTTGAGAGAAAATTTGTAATTATGTATGCATTGAGAGAATTTCAGTGAGTGATAAGATTTACGAAAAAAAAAAAAAAATTCAAGTATGGTTTCATTAAGCGGGAAAGTGAATAATTTAATGAATTCGGGAAATTCCGTATCCAAGTATAAGATTTGGATTAAACCAGGTGATATGTGAAAGAAAATGTATAATTATGGATAGTGTAATATAGAATCGCAGGGGAGTTATAAGATTTTCAGTAGGATGATAATTAAATGATTACATGGATATTTTTTTTCTGTCATCTCAGTTTGTAGGAAAATTTTAAAGTATTGTGCGGAAATTTTTGGAGTTATATAGGTCTTATCTTGATAGTATTTGAGAGAATAGTGTAATTGTTTAAGTATTTTAGTATAAATATGTACATGAGTTATATTTATGGCACGTTCAGTGAGAACACATGATGAGGTCAGGAAAATATAAATTGATAAGAGTGGTGAAGTTTAATGTATAGAGAGTGTAAGAATTTCAATATTTTAAGTATTGAATAAGATATCAAATTTAAGTAAAAAAAAAAATGTATATATTATGTGGAAGGATGTAAAGTAGATAAATAGATAGGATGTTAAATAAAAAATATATATAATGCGGAAAAACATAAGGCAGAGAAATGTAAAATAAATAAATAGTAGGAATTTGAACAATTTAAGTTTGAAGAGAGTATCAAATTTGAAAAAAAAAATGTATATATTATAGGGAAGGATTTAAAGTAGATAAAGTGTAGAAATTTCAATGGGGCAATTTTTGAGAATGTTAACAAATTTAAAGGAGTTTGAAAAAAAAAAAAAGAGAGTTTTTTTTTAGTGTTTCGTGTGCCGGGTGGCAAATTAAAATTATGGAAATTGAATTTGTAAAAAATATACTTTGGTGAGTTTTTAAGAGAGGAGAGTAATAATAAGTTGGCCTGAGTGTAATGTATATGTATTGATTTGCTTAAACAAAACATGAAATAGCATACAGATCCTGTTGCCCAATGATTTCCAAGTGGTCAGCGACTTCGGTTACACAACCATTCCAGACAAACAACGATTCTCAAGTGGTCAGCGATTCAACAATCCCAGACAAACAACGATTCTCAAGTGGTCAGCGATTCAACAATTCCAGACAAACAACGATTCTCAAGTGGTCAGCGATTCAACAATCCCAGACAAACAACGATTCTCAAGTGGTCAGCGATTCAACAATCCCAGACAAACAACGATTCTCAAGTGGTCAGCGATTCAACAATTCCAGACGTGCAACGATTCCCAAACGATCAACGATTCCTTACCCAGCAATTCCAGCGATTCATGTCCATTTCTGCAACAAGGCCAGTGTTTAACCATAAGGAGATAGTGTACAATCAATCGTACCATTACAAAGATGTACAGTTTAAACATTTTTCTTTACTATAAA
Source organism: Amaurobius ferox (assembly GCA_951213105.1). Classification (NCBI taxonomy): domain Eukaryota; kingdom Metazoa; phylum Arthropoda; class Arachnida; order Araneae; family Amaurobiidae; genus Amaurobius; species Amaurobius ferox. Next base: position 38,781,592 of record OX578142.1, read on the forward strand.
CTTTTCAAAAGACATTCCACGAATGCAGCTACAATGTTTCAGATACAGAATAACAATAAATCGAACTGATACTTACAACAACAACAAAAAAAAACTTTACAGGAGCACTGTGATTTGTATATATGCAAAGAGTATTTGATATTTTGTTACCAGTAATATTTTTGTTGTACTGAAATGACTGATATATGTATATATAGTGTAATGTTACAGATGATTCAGTATTTGAGAGAGAAAGGAGGTGATGTCACAGGTAACTCTGCCAGTGTGATGATGAACTCGCCACTCGATAATTGGCTTTTTCCCACCAAACTTTGGGGGGGGGGGAAGAAGGGTAATTGTTATATTGTAATTTTCAATTCCCAATATAACATTGCTATTTTGAAAGTGGAAGGGGATCTAAGAAGATGGTCCCTCATACAGCGAGACAATTCATATAACGTTCCCTTGAACACAGCTGGACCGGACGTAGTTCGAGAGTGAACTAAGGGTGCTTCTCGTATTCACGTCATCACTAGGTACTATATCAGACGGAAGGGGTTGAACCTCTTGACCCGAGGGGTCAATTAACTTCCTGATGGACATGGGAAAATGTCCGTGTGAACTTTCTGCACGAAAAAGACAATACTCGAATATCTGATATTTCAAGGGGGGCTTCGGCCAGTTAGATAGCCGGAGGGCGGAGTTATATATTTACGGAACCAATGAGAGTCTGGGGGCCTAAGAGAGAGGGGAGAGATGAAGAGAGACTTAAACTTTTAAAATTTGAAAATCGAGGAAGGTGGGGAATTTGTGTGTGTGCTGAAAGGTGGTCGCACGAGGGCGACGATAAGACAGAGCGCACCGGGGAAGTCCTTTCCTCCTGCCGATGAGAAGTTTCCAGCCGACGGTGATGTTCCGAGGTAGGCAACTTCTTTACATGTATTTTGCACGAAGGTCAATGGCCCAGTATGCTCTCACCCTCTCTCTCTATTAATTATGAAAAGTGTTAGGAGCAATAAAGGTTTTATTGAATTTAATTAGGCAATTGTGTAATGTATGCCTCACGTAAAGCAGAGGTGGATAAAGGAGATCTATCAGTATATGATTTGAAATATTGGTTCCGCGGCATGATTGTAAAATTAAATGAGTTGATACGAGGTCTGGAATATTAAACATGCATTGTGGAATTGTTGAATTTATCAAATATTAGTAATGGTTATCGCATAAATAAATGTTTATTTACCTTTGTTTAAAATTTGTCTCTTCATTTTTAGTTTCTTATTAGATGTATTTTAATTTACTCCATTTTACGAGATCGGTCTATATAGCGTCAATACCTGACGTGTGATGACTCACATACCAGTCTCTATCATCTCTTGAGAATTAGGCTAAAACATCAGAATCCAATACTTTCATACGTACAAGAGCAAGAGAAACATGTATATTGTAAATGTACAAAATAGTACGTAAAATATACACTTTCTTATTACTTTATTTAACGTTGGTGATGTTTTATTGTGAGTAATTTATCAATTGAACTTTACTGTATTTATGTATACTGCACGAAAATAACGTTATATACTCATACTATAGCGTCCTGTATTATCTGAGGTTTCACGTAACGGCGGTAGATGTTGGAGCGTAATCCCCGACGATACGGAGGCACTACTGTATATATATATATATATATATATATTAAAAAGTAAATTGATAACACACACCACACACATATAACACACTCACACATAAAAATATTATGAAATTCCAATGATCGCTTAGAGATAAATTGTAACACATATAACCATAACTTAAAATATAAGATAACCACATACAAAACCAAATTTAAACACTTTCCAAACAATCTATTACTACGGAAAAGGAAAAATGGGCATATAAGCAAAATAACATTTTAATTCGTAAAAAATAAAAAATAAAAATAGTTCATGAAACACAAAAGATATATTACAGATATTATCTTTAATGTTTTAATATGTATTTTGCTAATATATCTTTTGCTTATTACATTCGTCAAAAAATACGAATAAAATAAGCATTCGATTCATGCATTTTAACATACGCAGTCTTTCCTATTATATTTTGACGATTTTTGCGATGCATTTTGTAAAAAGAAAAAAAGGAGTTGTGAAATTTGGTCAAATAATTTTTCAGCTAAAGTGGATGAATACAAGTTTTGCGAGTTATTTTACAAATAACATCAGGCTCTTTATCCGAATCATACTAACATCTAATCAGCATTAGGGTAACCCACACGTGACTTATCTACTAAATTATGTGAAAATTTGTCAATTAGTTTTATAGCTAGAGTAGATACATACATTGTACAGACAGACACAGAGCCCACACAGACTCCCATACGGGCATCACACTAAAAAGGCTTTTTTCGAGTTCTAGAGTGCCGGATTTAGTAAATCCGTCTAAAACCCGAATTGCGATTCTTGACACGATTCCAATATTTTTCCCTATACATTATTACCATATATTGTAGGGAGAGTAAAATTTGTTTGGGGAGGGGCGAACAGCAGACCATAAGAAATTAAGCTAATTAAAAGAAAGAAAGAAGGATTAACAATAAATAAAAGCAAAGAATGTACAAAATCATCCATCTGAAGAACCAGTCATTGGATGCCGCTATCTGCAATGAGGGTGTCTCCTAAATGTGATTTTAGAAGTTTAGTTATTTACAATTTTATTGCGACAGATTTACGCGCAATAAAATGTAATTTTTAGGAATACATGAAACTTATTTAATTTTTTGTGGAAATTAGTGTGTGGCAGCGAACATCGGGCGAAGTTCTCTTGTGATAAATGTTTTTAAGCGTCGCGATTTGTATGGGTGGTCCTACAGGGATATGTTCTTTTATTTCATTTATTATAGCAACAATTTCCCGAATTAGTTAAAATTCACAATTAGTTTAGTAATTTTTTTAAATAACAGAAATTTAAGATATACGATTACAATGATATACCGACAACAGCTGGAACGATAACAGTTCCGAACATAAGATAACGGTTTTGAAGCAAAAAAACTACGTTTGTTAATACCCATATGCTCAAAGTTTAGGTAAATTATCGTCAAAAATGTTGTTGAATCCATTATATACTAAGTCAATATTTATAAAGCCTAAAATCATTGTATGTATGGATCTTAAAGTAAAGTGCTCAATAGATAGGAACATATGTCTCGAACGCGAGAACTACGCATGCGCGATGCCCGATAGTCATTCGAAGTCGAAAAATTGTAACTCTAAAACGAATAGCTACATTTAGCAATATTTAACTCCTTGGTGATATTAGAGTTTCGTTTTATATGTTATGTTGAAATGTACCGGGAGCAATCAGGGTTGCCCAGAGCAATCCATTACTGTCCTACATACGGCAATGGATTTAATTTTTTCACAGCGAAAGAGTGATGCACAAGATCTACTGTACAATATTTCTAACGTTAAATTGAATTTTTGGCATCTTTTCTGGATGACAAAATGTAGAACTATTTCGAAATATTCTATTAACTTATATTTCCTCATATCCAACTAAACTATTATCAATATTGATGGCATCCACAATAAGCAATATAGTCCATACATTAAAATATTTTAATTAATTCATTAATTTGGCATAGTTTTCGTTAATTTAGTGATATTTTTGTAATTTTGACCATATTTTTGTTAATGTGGTACTAATTTGAAAGTCACAAAGTTGGTGATATTTTGCTGAATTAGTTGCCAAATGCGTCATCATCGTTATCATTAAGCGTTAGACACAGACGGATAAAATGATTTTCTTTTATATAAATAAACTAGCCGCCTTCGGCGACCAGTCTGTTCGCTACCCTTGAAAATTCTGACCGTGGCAAACTCGCTGGCGTGACCTACCAGAAAGGTGTAAGGTAACTATTTGGACGGCCAGGAAGTGCCACCCAATTTAGACCGAAACCCAGTGGGGGAGGCATCCACAGGGAACGTACCCTCCTTCCCCTACCACCAACCTCTCGGAAGGTCTTATGGACCCACATGTTTAACGTGATGGTACTCCGCGTGAACACAGCGGCAGTTTTGGCAGTGGCGGGAATCGAACCCGGGCCTACCGAGTGCAATTCCCGGGCGCTAAAAACTGGGCTACCTCGCCCTCAACCCCGTGGAGTTAACAAAGTTTGGTTTAGTTTAATGACTTTAAAACCATAATTCAATCATTTAAATTTTTAATGACCATATGCTAAGCTCGTAATTCCATCATTTAAAATATAACGTGATTTTCTAATAAATATAATAAGTTCATATAAATATAATAATTTCACTCTGTATACTGTTACCACCACCACCCGATCTATGCAATACATCACCATAATTCAATCCACCATAATTCAATCATTTAAATTTTATAACGACCATATCTATATAAATAAAACTGAAAATCTGTTTGTCTGTCTGTCTGTTTGTTTATCCCATCATCACGGGAGAACGGCTGAACCGAATTTGATGAAATTTTGTGGGTAGCCTGAAAATAGTCCCACTTAAAATGTAGTCCATGTTTGGAGCTTCTACGATCAGCGATTCTCGAGATATTAGTAAAAAACAAAATTTTGGTTTGTCCCATCATCATTGGAGAAAGGCTGAACCAAATTTGATAAAATTTTGTGGATAACCTTGAAATAGCTCTCCATAAATTTCCCCCAAGTTTCGAGTATCTAAGACCAGGGGTTGTTGAGATATTAATGAAAAACGAAACTTTTTCCTAGGAGTTCTACTCTAACTCCGTGGTTTATCCAAACGAAAAGCTTGAAAATCATTTGAAAGTGAATTAAAATTTAATCTCTGAGTTTAATGGGAGATTTTTTGCGCTAATTAGTCACTTTCTGAAAACATGAATTGTTTGAAACATGATTTAAATGGGAAATCTATCGCCATGGTTTATTTTAAACAAGCTTCTACTGAACAATGAAAAGTATAAAAAAATCAAAATGGTTATTTAATTTCGCAGTTTATAAGGAAGACTCTATCTTATATCATGTTACTCAGAAACGCAATTAAATTAAATCTGTCTGTTAATTTTAATAGTTATTTTTTCGATTTGATTAATAAATAAATGGATATAAATATATATTTTAGAAAAGAACGATTTGATTTTTCTTATAGCATTTTTGACTGGATAATATCAGTTACGGTCTTCAGGTTTAAACATTATTATTATTGATATTTTCGGGGATTATTGATTCAGGGATTATTGATATTTTCAAGTTATTATGCAATTGCTTTATTATGACAAAAATTGTTTAAACTCATATATTGTACGAGTAATCTTCTACAAATACACGGGTATATCATCTAATCTACGAGAATATAAGTAGTACAGGTACATTGGCATATTTTTTATATATATTGGCATATATTGGAATCAATTACGACCTTCTGGTATAAAGAGTATGGAGATTATTGATATTTTCAATTTATTACGTCATCTCTTTTATTTTGGCAAAGATTTTTGAGACTCATATTGTAATGCGGGTAATCTTCTAACACACTGGCCTATTTTCTATTCTGCGACAACATAAGTAGTACGGGGTTGCATATATTGATTCAATTTTTTTTGTAAATTTGCTTACAAAAGGGGCCAGGATGTTTTATTCTTCAGATCTGCCCGTGAAGATAATTTTGCATAGTGAGAAGAAATATTCTTAAACTTCTCTTTAGGAGCAATAAATTTAATATTTTAACAGAATTTGCACATGATTGCGAATTATAAGTTTCTTTATATTATATACACCGTACGAAGAACGGGTATGCTGCTAGTTTATTATATATTCAATCATTTAAATTTTATAATGGCTAATTTCATAATGACCATTTATATTAATGATCATTGTTTTAGTTTAATGACGTTAAAACCATAAGCTAAGCTCTTAATTCCATCATCTATATTATAAAGTCTGTCTGTGTGTCTATTTTATACACTATAGGCTCAGCGACCGCGCGTCGCAGAGCTTTGAAATTTGGCAATCGAAAAAACGAAGGTTCGTTTTCTTGAGCCGAAAGTGACTTTTGTTTTAAAATCTTTAAAAAATATTAGAATTTGTCCCTGAGATTTGAAATTGATATATTTTTACACACAATTGCCTGCTCTTTCCGGTCGTGTGATTTGTTTTTTCTACGATGTCCAGATGGTGGAGAAAAAAGGGGGGAAATGGGAAAAAATGGTCGAAATCGCATAAAACATTAAAATAATAACAATAAAAATAATTCTTTTAAAAATCGGTTTTCACGTGTCACCCCCCCCCCCCCCGGTCTCCGATTGCCAAACTTCGTAGCTCTGCGACGTGCAATCGCTGAGTCTATAGTGTATAAGACAGACACACAGACAGACGGACATTGCCTTTTATTATATAGATGACTATTGGCAAAATGCTGGGCATCAAAATACAAAACTATTATACAAAGTATCTTCTCCTGTGAATGGAACTGACTATATCCACGAGAATGATGTTAACAAATTTGTCGCATAATATTGCGTGTAAAAAATGAACATATTTCACGATAGTTGATATATTTTTAATTTTATATACATATTTTTTAAAAATTTATCTGAAAAACATACTATATCTTCGGAACGATTCATTCTATCATTCTAGATCCATGAGAATGATAACAAATTTAACACATAATATTATATGAAAAGCGAACATATTTCCCAATAGTTAAAACTTTTTTTATTTTACGCGATTTTTTTTTTAATTTTATGTGATTTTTTGATAGATTTATTTGAAAAATATGCAGTATCATAAGAGAGGTTCGTTCGAAGGTTTTAAAGTTTATGTCATTCGTTTTCTAATGAAAACAACATAAGAAATGATTATTTGTGTAACATTATTGAAGGTTCTGATTTTTTAATAATCTTTTTAAAACTGGGGGGTCTTTCGAACATTCGATTATGTTCAATATCAATAGGGTTCCAATAAGTCCCTATTCTGATAATCGTATCAAATTTTACTCAAAACAATCCATCCATTTGTGGGATATCGAATTAACAGAATAACGGACCCACATACACACTAATAAACATACGCATACTAACGTACATACATACACATTAACGTATATATACACACACACACACATAACTCATCTCAAAAACGCTCGATTCGAGTTCAGGAATGCTTGAAACGTCCATCGAAAACTGAAATTCGAATGTCTGACATCGTCACAATACTTTCCCTTTTCATTATACTATGTAGGGAAAGTAATAATGAAAGGGAATTTCTCCCTTTCCACTACTGTTTTGTATTACGTATTAGTAACTGTGCGTAGGAAAAAGATGCAATTCGAATATATATATTTAAAAAACAAATTCTTCTACGCAACATAACCATGTGTTTTTGTTTTTATTACGTTACACTATACAGGGTGTCCCAAAAAGATTGAAACGCGCTTTAATTCTTTACCTGTTGGAGATAAGTGGGTAAATTGCAAAAATGTTGAAAGTAAGGTAGAAAATAAGACTACGTTAATGAAATAGCCCCCCTCCCCATTAATAAGTTACACTTTTTAATTTTTTATACGCCCCTCCCCCTAGACAAATTTGGTCAATCAGAATACTTTTATTTCTAATGCAACAAGATCATTAAAAACAAGAAAGGTCAATCATGCATAAAGCATTGATTGTGAAACACTTTCCAACTACAATGCAATTTTACTTAAGCATCTCTAAAATGCGAAACCTACCTCGGTAATATTTTTTAAATTATCACAATACTATAATAATTTATTATATTTGAAAACTTCATCGAAAAAAAAATGAACTTTATTCAAATAACGTCATTGTAATATAAATTGCCTGGATTTGTAACGTCATTGTAATATAAATTGCCTGGATTTGTAACGTTTCTTGAGTGATATGCAGGTACATCTTCGATAACTTAACAATTTATTAACAAACTTAAATACCTATCTTAGGTTGCATAATAAATTAGAATTTACATCCTGCGGCAATACATAGCATATATCCACTACCATAATGCTTTACTCTCTTCCTCTGTCCGTGTCTCAGTCAATCAGTCCCCGTAACCATCCATTTCACACTCATTTATACTCACACTTTCTCCAGTTACGGTCCACAGTTACCACTTCACCTTAAGGTTAAATCACAGTTAGTTGAAGGAAAATTATTTCTCAACAAGGGCCCCCGTAATTTTACTTCTGTTAACAACTTTACAAATATAGATATACAAGTAGAACCATTACATTACATAATATTCAATGTTTGTTTAAATCTTAACAGTTTATCTTTACTTACAGCTTTAGTTAATATATCTGCTAGATTGTCATTACTCAATACATAAATAAGTTCAAAATTTTAAGTTCTCATTTACAAAACTTACTTTACGAGTAATGTGGGCTGATCTGCTTGAAGTTACTCCGCTTTCACAAATGAAAATCGATGATTTGTTATCACAATAAAGTTTAACATTCAGTTGAGTCTTAATTAAAAGTTCGTCAAAAAATAATTGTAAAGAAATTCCTTTTTTCATACAGCTTACCAATGCAGATACTTCTGCATCAAAAGTAGATAGAGATACAGTGTCCTGCGATTTAGAAGTCCAACTAATTAGATTTGGGCCAAGTTTGTAAAGAAAACCTGTTGTTGACTTCTGATTTGGTTTCTTACATCTCCAATTAGCGTCTGCATATCCTGAAAGTGTAAAATCCCCTTTAACGTATACCAATCCTTGGTTTTTAGTTCCTTTTATATATCTAAGAATTCTCTTAACAGCAGTCATGTGTATAACTCTTGGATCCTTATTGTACTTTGACAAGGTTGCTAAAGCATACGCGATGTCCGGTCTCGATTTCATTCCGAGGTACAATAGTGAACCAATAATTTCTTGATATTTGTGGGGATCCCATTTTTCTGAAGTTTCGTAATTGTCAAAGTCCACATTTATGTCCATTGATGTTGCAATGCTGTTACAATCTTGCATTTTAAATCTCTTTAACATTTCATCTACATAAGCTTCTTGTTTGATGATCATTTGATTTTCTTCTACTGAAATTTCTAATCCTAGGAAATATTTCATATTAATGTTTTCTTTTAGTTTAAAATTTTCTTTCAATTTTCTAATTACACAATCTAAAATTTCACCATCAGAATTTATAATTATCAGATCATCTACGTAAATTCCAATGATTAATCGAGAATTTCCTTTCTCGTAGTTGAAAACACACTTGTCAGATTTAAATACTTTGAATCCACATTTTAGTAAGTAATCAGATAAAGTTTCATACCACACTTTACCAGACTGTTTCAACCCGTAAATAGCTTGGTTTAATTTACACGCCATATTTTTATTCTTTCTACGTTCATATCCTTTGGGTTCTTCCATGTAAATAGTCTCAGTTAACTTTCCATACAAATAAGCAGTTTCAACATCATAAAAATTAATTTTCCAATTTTTCATTAATGCAAATGTTAAAAGTGTTCTTAAGCTATCAGTTTTAATAACTGGTGAAAAAGTTTCAGTATAATCTACTCCAAACCTCCGAGAACAGCCTATTGCTACTAATCGCGCTTTGTATATCATGTTAGATGCTTCTGGGGTGTTTTTAATGCTGTATACCCATTTACAGTTTATTGGTTTGATTCTTTCTAGAATCTTTTCATAAGTCCAAACATTATGAAATTTTAGCGATTCCATTTCTCTATCCATTGCTTCTATCCAATTTTCCTTTTGATCAGAACATAAGCTTCCTCATAATTTGACGGTATATTTCGTCGATCTTTCGCTTTTAGTATGGTTTGATCTGGATAATAATCTGGATCTACAGCTTCATCATCACTTTCAAATGATTCGTTGTAATTTGTAATTTTAGTTCGAGGTCTTAAACTGCGAGTTGTACAACCATCATCAGGATCTTGATCATTTCCTGGTTGAACGGTTTCAACACTAGTCGATTCTTCTTCATCTGCATCAAAATTGTCTTCTTCAAACAGATTTTTACCAAAATCTAAGATTTTTTCCGGGGAATCTGAATATACTCTATTTTGTTCTAACAGTTTATTAACACTTTACAACAAAGTTGAAAAGTGTTTATGACTTTGTTCATTCTGTCTGTCTGTCTGCCTGTCTGTCTGTCCATTAGCACGATAACTGCCGTAAAAATGACTTAATCAAAATGAAATTTTAGTATGTTGTTCAGACGGTCTGTAGGACCTATGGGAATATAAATAAATAATATCACCCAATTAGTTTTGTATTGAACCCGGGTTGAAAAAATGAAATACATTGAACCCTATGGGACCTAATTTTTCAAACATTTTTTAAGCGAATTTAAAATTCACAAATTGCTTCGAAAATTTTAGGTAATATTCAAATTATTCCATAAAATATATAAAAAAAATTCAGCAAAATATATTCAGTAGTTTTTTAAATAAAAATTAAAATAATAATTACACCTCTTATATGAAGCGATCACGTGACCATGATATGAAACGATCACGTGACCATGATATGAAACGATCACGTGACCATGATATGAAACGATCACGTGACCAACTTCAAAATACAATACGGCATCCATCTTGTCTCAAAATCGTCATTTTTAAAGTTCTTTTTAATTCATATTGAGTGCTGTATTCGTCGTAAAACCTCTTTATTTTCGCTTAAATTCTGTGCATCTACATACTGAAACAACGCAATTACAATATATTTGAGTTTAAATGAGCATCCAACTTTGATTATTTCTCTAACGAAGCCTATTTTTCACTTATGTGAAATGCAAACAGCAAAATATGTAGGATGAGTTGTATAGGAATTGCTGTATTTTTTTAACGCAAAGGAATTTAGCTCATGGAGTCTGCATAGCTGATATGAAAGAAATATTCATTGACTTTACCGAGAGAAGGACGATTTTTTGCGATGAAGTTTTAAGCATAGAGTACAATTACTTATAGCTCCATGGTCTTAATTTTTAAATAAAATAAATTATTATAGTATTGTGATGAATGACATGAATGGGAAATTATTTATGAATGAAATGCTGCTTTTTTAGAGAGAGCCAGGCGTGTTATTTTTTCTATGACGTCATTTGAATGAATTCCAGTTGTTTTCGATGAAGTTTTTAAATTTCGATGAAGTTTATCGTGGTATTATGATAATTCTAAAATTGTTACCGAGTAATATATCACATTTTAGAGATGTTTAAACCAGGCAATTTATATTTCAATGCCGTCATTTGAATGAAGTTCATTTTTTTCGATAATTGTTTAAGTTTTCAAATATAATAAATCAATGTAGTATTGTGAGAAGTTTTAAAATATTATCGAGGAATGTATTGCATTTTGGATATGTTTAAATAAAATTGCATTGAAGTTGGAAAGTGTTTCATAATCAATGCTTTAAGCATGATTGATCTTTCTTGTTTCCCTTAGTTTCTTCAAGGAATCTAACATCTCGAGATTCCACTATGTCTTGATATATAGGATTCCAGATTCTATATGCTTTTCTTGATTCAGAATATCCCACGAATATTCCAACATCTGTAATTTTAACAAACTTGCTTCTTTTGTGCTTTGGTTTCCAATAATGAGCCTGACATCCAAATACTCGAAAGTATGAAACACTTGGTTTCCTTCCAGTAAAAAGTTCCTCTGATGTGCACTTATTTCGTGATTTTGAAGGAGCTCTGTTTTTTATATAAGTAAATGTATTCATGGCCTCTGCCCAAAATTTGATAGGTAAATTAGCTTCTATTAATAAAGCTCGCGTACCTTCAATTAAAATTCTGTTTGCTCTTTCACTTCGACCATTTTGGCTTGGTGAGAAGATGTTGTTTTCTGATGATCAATACCTTTACTTTTACAAAGCTGTTCCATTTCTGCATTTAAAAATTCCGTTCCGTTATCACTCCTGATCTTCTGAACATTTTTTCTAGTACTTTTTTCAAGTTTAAATATCAAATACTTGAATGTTTCGAAAATATCCGCTTTTGACTTTAGAAATTTTGTAAATACTTTCCTTGAAAACTCATCCACTACTGTTAAAACATATTTAGCTCCTCCTAAAGAAGCTTCTTGTATCGGACCGATTAAGTCCATATGAAGAAGTTCCAACGCCATTTTTGATTGCTCACCGATTACTTCCTTAAATGGTTTTCTAGCGTATTTCGCTTGAATGCAAGTAATACAATCACTCGAATTTGACTCTTGTTTACACTCAAAGTTATATACCATTGAATTTAACATAAGTTTCATATAACTTTCATTAATAAGGCCTAATCTTTTATGCCACATTTCCCAAGAAGTGCTTTTACCTGTTTTGTAAATAAAATTCTTATCCTTGATCGCTTTCAAATCAGCAACGTAAAATTCCGATCATTTTGTACTTAATATTGTATTGCCTTTCCTATCTAAAATGTGCCCTCCAGATTCATCAAATGAAACACTCATATTATCATCTGTCAATTTTCGAACAGATATCAGATTACTTTTTAGTTTAGGTACATAAAGTACATTCTTTCGCATTAATTCTGAATTAAATTTTCCACTTACTTCTCGTAATGTTACGGATCCTTTTGCTTGAGAAGATATCCTACTATCGTCAGCTAACAAACTATTTCTTTTATCTTCCTGTACTTCATTTAAGCAGTCAAGATTTTCAGTCATATGACTAGTCGCTTCACTGTCTAAGATCCATCTGGCTCGCAATGCACCTTCCGTAGCTTTTAAAGTTCTTTTTGATCCATTTCTGTCGCACATAATTTTTGATTCTGAATATCCTCGCCGGTTTGCTTGTTTAAAACTATCCTTCAATAAACTTGATTTTCGTTGATTAGCTGGATTATGCCAACAATTCACGGCTTTATGACCAGTTTTATTACAAATATAGCATAAAAATTTTCTGCTATAAATTTGTTCAAATCGCTTTGGATCATTGTATGATTTCGGATACTTTAAAAACAGACGAGATTGCTTTTTCAGCTTTGTTAGATCTTTTCTCGTGCAACTTGAAAATTCGACGAACATCAGAAATGGTAGCTTGCTGAAAGTTGTCAAATTGTATTGCGATTAAATTATACTTTGGCGGGAGTCCCTTGATCAAAGTGCTTATAAATTCTTCATCTATATTTGCACAAAGTATACGTGCACTTTCCAGCAATTTCTCGGCTCTCAACAGATAGTCGTTCCAGTTTTCGTTCCTTTCCATCTGTAATCGTGACACATTGGTTCTCGCTTCTATTCTTTTCAGATCACCTTCATACCTGTTGCTTAGGGAAGTCCAAATTTCCTTGGCAGTATTACAAGTAAGAATCAAGCAAACTTGCATATCACTTAACGCACATGTAATAATTCCTCTTGCTTGAGAATCGTATTTCTTCCACTCAGTTAGTTCTGCTTCCTTTTCTGGCGAATTATCAGTTAGATACAAGCCTAATCCTTTGCCCTCAAGTATACTTTTAATACGGTACTTCCAACTATTGAAGTTTTTCCGTCAAATCTTTGAATTTCTTGCTCCGCCATTTTTGCACAGTAAGGCTTACTACGCACTTTTAATTGAGTGTAGAGACTGGTCCCATAACCCTTTGTAGTGTTTCTTGAGTGATATGCAGAGACATCTTCGATAACATAACAATTTATTAACAAACTTAAATACCTATCTTAGGTTACATAATAAATTAAAATTTACATCCTGCGGCAATACATGGCATATATCTACTACCATAATGCTTTACTCTCTTCCTCTGTCCGTGTCTCAGTCAATCAGTCGCCCGTAACCATCCATTTCACACTCATTTATACTAGTCCTCCCCCACTGGGTTCCAATCTAAATTGGGTGGCACTTCCCGGCCGTCCATACAGTTACCTTACACCTTTCTGGTAGGTCGGACGGTCTGGGTCTCAACAACAACAACACTCATTTATACTCACACTTTCTCCAGTTACGGTCCACAGTTACCACTTCACCTTAAGGTTAAGTCACAGTTAGTTGAAGGAAAATTATTTCCCAACAGATTTCTATGAAAAAGCAGTAAGAATTTCATTCATAAACATTTATTCAATTCCTTTCTTTCATTACCATACTATAATAATTTATTTTACTCAAAAATTTATAACCATGGAGGTAAAAGTAATTTAACTCTGTGCTTAAAACTTCACCGAAAAAGTCTGCTATAAAATCCTCTTTTCTCTATGTAAAATCAATGGCTATTTCATCCATAATAACCTTGGTATCAACTATATTACAGACTCCAGTGTTAAATAATTTTGCGTTAAAGAAATTCAGGAATTCTTATACAACTCATCTTACAGCTTGATGTGTTTACAATCTCCATAAGGGAAAATTAGGCTTCGTTATAGAAATAATCAATGTTTGATGATCATTTAAACCTAAATATATTGTAATTGCGTTGTTTCAGAACATTGATGCACAGGAATTAAGCAAAAATAAAGCGGTTTTAGGACGGATACAACGCCAAATATAAATTAAAAAGAACTTTAAAAATCACGATTTTTTAACACAAGATGGATGCCATATTTTATTTTGAAGTGAGTCACGTGATTTTTTCATATAATGGTCACGTGATCTCTTCATATAAAAGGTGTAATTATTATTTTAATTTTTATTTAAAAACTGCTGAATATATTTTTCTGAAATTTTTTTTATATATTTTATGGGATAATTTGAATATTACCTAAAACTTTCGAAGCAATTTGTGCATTTTAAATGCGCTTGAAAAACGTTTGAAAAATTAGGTCCCATAGGGTTCAATGTATTTAATTTTTTCAACCCGAGTTTATTCCAAAACTAATTGGGTGATATTGTTTATTTATATTCCCATAGGTCCCACAGACCGCCCTGACAACATACTAAAATTTCATTTTTAAAAGTCATTTTTACGGAAATTATCATGCTAACGGACAGACAGACAGAGAGACAGAATGAACAAAGTCATAAACACTTTTCAACTATGTTGTAAAGTGTTAAAAACTCGCATATGTGTATCTTTAAAATCAACTGAATATGATAAAGGAAAAAATCTGACTCATGCCACACTTCCGTACCATGTGAAAGGCTGTTTCATCAGTGAAAATTGGGATAATAAACAAATTGACGATGGAAATTGCTTAAATAAAAAAGTACTGAAAAGTACTTAATTATTGAAAAATTACTTAGTTATTGAAAAGTACTTAAGAATCCGTGATTGCATTGTGAGCCTACGCGGAATTCGCAAAAATGTCTCCTATGTATTATCATCCAGTTTTATTTTTTTAACACTTTACAACATAGTTGAAAAGTGTTTATGACTTTGTTCATTCTGTCTGTCTGTCTGTCTGTCTGTCTGTCTGTCCGTTAGCATGATAACTGCTGTAAAAATGACTTTATCAAAATGAAATTATAGTATGTTGTTTAGAAGGTCTATGGGACCTATGGGAATATAAATTAATAATGTCACTCAATTACTTTTGGTTTGAACACGGGTTCAAAAAATGAAATAATTGAACCCTATGGGACCTAATTTGTCAAACATTTTTTAAGCGGATTTAAAATTCACAAATTGCTTCGAAAGTTTTAGGAAATATTCAAATTATCCCATAAAATATATAAAAAAAAACTGTCCGCAAAATATATTCAGTAGTTTTTAAAATAAAAATTAAAATAATAATTACACCCTTTATATGAAGAGATCACGTGACCCACTTCAAAATAAAATATGGCATCCATCGTGTGTCAAAATCGTGATTTTAAAGTTCTTTTTAATTCATATTTAGTGTTGCATCCGTCCTAAAACCACTTTATTTTTGCTTAAATTCTGTGCATCTACATACTGAAACAACGCAATTACAATATAGTTGAGTTTAAAGGATCATCCAACTTTGATTATTTCTACAACGAAGCCTAATTTTCACTTATGGAGAATGTAAATACCAAAAGATGTAGAATGAGTTGTATAAGACTTGGTGCATTTCTCAAATGCAAAATTATTTAGCTCATGCAGTCTGCAATATAGCTATGAATGAAACATTCAATGACACAGAAAAGCAAACGATTTTTTCAATGAAGTTTTAAGCATAGAGTTAAATTACTTGTACCTCCATGGTTTTAAGTTTTTAAATAAATTAAATTATTATAGTATTGTGATGAATGAAAGGAATGGAAAACTGTTAATGAAATAATGCTGCTTTTATAGGGAGTGCCAAGCGTGTTATATTTCGATGACGTCATTTGGATAAATTTCATTTGTTTTCGATGAAGTTTTCAAATATAATAAATTACTGTAGTATTATGATAATTTAAAAAATATTTCCAAGGAATGTATTACATTTTAGAGATGTTTAATCCAGGCAATTTATATTTCAATGTCGTTATTGGAATGAAGTTCATTTTTTTTGATGAAATTTTAAGGTTTTTATATATAATAAATTAATGTAGTATTGTGATAATTTAAAAATATTACCGAGGAATGTTTCGCATTTTAGGAATGTTTAAATAAAATTGCATTGAAGTTGGAAAATGTTTCATTTCTCGTTTGTGATATATCACAAATTTACATTTCTAATTTGATATATGGTGACCATTCACAATATTCAATTTTCAATTAAATGTAACTCGCTTAATTTTAAAGGTACAGATATGCGGGTTTTTAATTATCTTGTTGCATTAAAAAAAATTTTTTCCTGATTCACCAAATTTGTCTAAAGGGGTCGTATAAAAATTTAAAATGTGTAACTTTTTGAAAATTAATGGGATGACTATTTCATTAACGTAGTCTTATTTCCTACCTTACTTTCAACATTTTTGCAATTTACATTGCCCACTTACCTCTCATGTAAAAAATTAAAGCGCGTTTTAATCTTTTTGGGACACCCTGTATAAGTGTGATATTTTACACTGAGAAATAACACATAGTTATTAATCTTCCAACTAGTTACTCTAAGTCCTCTGGACGAGTCGGACGGTCTGGGTCTTCAACATAGTTATTAATCTGAGAACTATTTCACTTATGCGTACTAATAAAAAATCTGATGTGGATAGCACATGTTATTCTCGACATAAATGTAATCAATTTACTGTTTCACAGTAATTTTCCGGTGACCACCTGGGAACACCGCGTGCTGTTGGCATATTTCGGGCGCGGTAGCCCGGTGGTTTGCGTGCTGGATTTGCACGCTGCCACAACTGCCGTCGTGTTCATGCGGAGTACGATCACGTTAAACATGTGGGTCCGTAAGTCCTTCCGAGAGGTTGGTGGTAGGGGAAGGAGGGTAGGTCCCTGTGGATGCCTCCCCCACTGGGATCCGGTCTAAATTGGGTGGCACTTCTCGACCGTCCAAACAGTTACCTTCTACCTTTCTGGTAGGTCGGACAGCCTGAGTCTCAACAACAACAACAACAGTAATTTTCCGGATGACATCAGGTAAAACTATTTCGAAATACCCAATTAACTTGTATTTCACTGAATTCTAAATTGATAATTATCAATATTGATAGCATTCGCAATAAGCAATATTATCTATATATATTTCGATAATTAATTCATCAATTTGGCGTTATTTATGCTGTGTTGTGATATTTTGTTCAATCTGGGGCGAAATATCGCCACGTTGGAGATATTTTGCGAAATTAGTCGCCCAGTTCACCAAAAGAATTAAGTCTGACAGAGAGATGAGCATTTCTTACATATAAATGACTGTTGGCGAACTGTTAGCCGCCAAAATACAAAACTATTACACAAAGTATCTTTTCTCGTGAAGGAAACGAACTAGCTCCACTAAAATGATGTTAACAAATTTATCGCATAATATTACATATGGAAAGTGAACATATTTCACAAGAGTTAATATTTCTCTTTAAATTTTTGTGATTATTTTTGATAAATTTATTTGAAAAAATACAATAATTCAAGAACAGTTCGTGATAGAGTTTATATCAATCGTTTACCAATGAAAAATTGCATAAGAAATGATTATTTACTTAATATTATTGACGATTTTAATTTTCTCAACAAAATTCCATTAGAAAATTTAGGAATGTCCTGAACATTCGATTGCGTTTAAAAACAATATTCTTCCAGTATTCACTGATCGTTATTTTTGCACAAAATTTCGTCCAAAACGCTCCATTCGTTCGTGAGATATCGTTTCCACAGACTCGCGGCCACACACACACCACTTAAAAACCATTCGATTCGAGTTCAGAGATGCTTTAAACTTGCTCTTCCGTCGGATACTCGAATTTGAATTTTGGACCTCCGTCACCATACTTCCACTATATATTATACTATGTATATAGGGAAAGAAAAAATGAAAAAAAAATGCTATTCTAATACAGTACTAATCACGCTTAAAATATAATGGTCATGTTTAAACGGAATGAAAACTAATTAGAATGATGTTTGGATGATATATATATATATATATATATATATACATGTATATATATATATATATATATATATATATATATATATATATATATAGCATAGTAAACATTTAAAATTAAAATTAATTCCAGAGTTATCCAATTTTTCTCCAGAAGTTGGCGCAAAACAGCACACTTTCCTAAAGTAGCATACAAGATTCATATGAAAACAAGAAAGATCAATCATGCTTAAAGCATTGATTATGAAACACTTTCCAACTTCAATGCAATTTTATTTAAACATGTCTAAAATGCAATACATTCCTCGGTAATATTTTAAAACTTATCACAATACTACATTAATTTATTATATTTGAAACCTTAAACCTTCATCGAAAAAAATTAACTTCATTCAAATGACGGCATTAAAATATAAATTGCCTGGTTTAAACATCTCTAAAATGTGATACATTCCTCGGTAATAATTTTAGAATTATCATAATACTACGATAATTTATTATATTTGAAAACTTCATCGAAAACAACTGAAATCCATTCAAATGACGTCATAGAAAAAATAACACGCCTGGCTCTCTCTATAAAAGCAACATTTCATTCATAAATAATTCCCCCATTCATGTCATTCATCACAATACTATAATAATTTATATTATTTAAAAATTAAGACCATGGAGCTACAAGTAAGTAAAACTCTATGCGTAAAACTTCATCGAAAATTATCGTCCTTCTCTTTCTAAAATCAATGAATATTTCATTCATATCAGCCATGCAGACTCCATGGACTAAATGATTTTGTGTTAAAGAATTACAGCGATTCTAATACAACTCATTCTACATATTTTGCTGTTTACATTTTACATAGGTGGAAAATAGGCTTAATAGTAGAAATAATCAAATTTGTATGAGCATTTAAACTGAAATATATTGTCATTGCGTTGTTAAAGCATGTAGATGCACAGAATTTAGGCCAAAATAAAGTAGTTTTAGGATGGATACAACACTCAATATGAATTAGAAAGAACTTTAAAAATCACGATTTTGAGACAAGATGGATGCCATATATCATTTTGAAGTGGGTCATGTGATCGTTTCATATCGTGGACACGTGATCGCTTCATATAAGAAGTGTTATTACTATTTTAATTTTTATTTAAAAAACTACTGAATATATTTCGCTGAATTTTTTTTTATATATTTTATGGAACAATTTGAATATTGCCTAAAATTTTCGAAGCAATTTGTGAATTTCAAATCCGCTTAAAAAATGCTTGAAAAATTAGGTCCCATAGGGCTCAATGTATTCCATTTTTTCAACCCGGGTTCAATCCAAAACTAATTGGGTGATATTATTCATTTATATTCCCATAGGTCCTATAGACCGTCTGAACAACATACTAAAATTTCATTTTGATTAAGTCATTTTTACGGCAGTTATCGTGCTAACGGACAGACAGACAGACAGACAGACAGACAGACAGACAAACAGACAGACAGAATGAACAAAGTCATAAACACTTTTCAACTTTGTTGTAAAGTGTTAAAAAGGGAGGGGGGAATGGCCAAATGCAAGGCATAAAATGGTAGAGGGGAATGGCGACCCTCTTTCCCGTTTAAAAGACTGCTTTTATGCCCGGGCAACACTCACGGTACCAATGCCATGCAATAGCCATACTTCCGTAAATGTGTCAAGTCAAAAACACTCGAAAAAGTTCAAAGTAAACAAATAGGAATTAACCAGGATTGCAAGGGAAAGGAAAAGAATGGAAATGCAGCAAATGCCAGAGTGCATCATATATAAAAGCAGTTTACGCATGCGTAATTCGTTATTTTTACTTTCATCGTTCTATACCTCTGCCATATCCTTTAAGTAAGCATTTTCTCCCTTTTTTGCATTAAATAGGGAATTATAATAACATGTCAGGAAGCCAATTGGATAATTCCGTTTTATTGCCTCCTTCATAATATTCCTATCATGCATGATGCAATCTGACTTGAAAGTATTAATGCGTTGATTTCTTTTGAGGTGACCAATGACTACATTTCGGAAAATGCTTTTGGTCAAATTGAAACTCCAATCAATAATGTGATTGATTTCCATATTGAAATTGTTTCTCTTGTCATATAAGACGGTATAAGTACCATATTTACTGTCATGTTTTAGTGTGATATCTAGAAAATCAACACTATCTTCCTCCTTACTAATATTTTCAATCAATTCCAGTTCTTTTGGATAAAAAGTAAAATCAAATTGGGGTGTATTCTTATATTGCCCAACAAGGACATCGTTAACATAACGAAAATATGGCATTTCATGTAATATATGAGTGCCATTTTCAAATTTACACAAGTATAGATCGGCGAGCAGGGATGAACATCCCCCACCCATGGGAATACCCTTAACCGGTTGAAAATAGTTGGTGCCATCAAATAAGATGTTTTCAAACAATACAATGCGAATGAAGTCCTTGCATTTTCTGAATGTAATATGCTCCTTTACGTCATATATTTCATGTAGTTCCTTCAAAATTTCATATAGATTTTCCAGATTGATGTTATTGAATAAATCACGGAAATCATAACTTTTGAAACGTATATATATCCTTGTTATAAAATGGAAGTCGGTTGATGACATCGTAACTATTATTTATCATTATTGTTCCTTGTTTCTTGAGTATAATCATAACATTTTTAAGTATAGTTAAAAGTTTTTCATTTGCAATTGTTAAATAGGATCCACATCCCACTGTCACCGGCCGGAACTTGACTGGATTTTTATGAAGTTTTGGTATTAGTACCAGATATGGAAAGTTAACTGCTTTAAGTTCGATACCAATGCGTTTATACAGAGCTTTAATTTTATTTACCAAACAATTTCCATTTTGTTGTAAAGGGGAGACTCCCCTTTACAACAAAATGGAAATTGTTTGGACGTGTCCTCGAATGACCCCTTATCAATGTGCCAATGCATCTCACCACTGAAATAAACCTTGGGTACAAAAGAGTAAGCAAAGCGGCTCGGGGGACTTGGTGTCCCGTCCCGCATGAACAGTTTATACAAAGTCAATATCTTGTAAAATAGAGGGTCAGTACCCGCGCTTTTGCTGCATAGGGGAACAAAAATTCTGTCAGCGGCAGTGACTGTTGTTTAATTATTTTTTTTTTCATTTATAAAATGTTTACATCATATCTTAAATCTTTCCTTTTTATTTTTAGTTATTTTTTTTTGTTCCATAGAACTTGAGAAGAGGTTGTTCCATAGATCTTTAGAAGGAAAAGTCTATGAGACACTTGAAAATTCTAATTTTATAACATAATTTTATTGTAGGGTGGCGCCATTTCCATTCTATCAGCATTAAAGTCAGAGAATTATTTTAAAGGAGTAGTATTGATTGGCCCAGCTGTTGCTCCCAACCCAGAACTTGCAACTCCTTTTAAGGTAAGTAATGCTTACAAGAACTGTCAAAATTTTGCATAAGAGTAAACTTTTAAAAATTATTGGCATTTCTGTTGAGGTGGTGCATATACACTACGTGACAGTGAAAATGAGACACCAAGAGTGTGCAGAAAAATATGCAAATTGCAGGATAGACGCAGCTCACCGAGTTATGTGAATGATGCGAAACGCGCAGCTGTTCCGCGCACGTTGAGCCAGGGAAGGAACCTGCAGAATCGGCAGCAGTCGCGTCGCTCTGTCAGTCAGGAAAATCATTTTGCAATTATTTTTGTCTCAGAGGACACGTGTAATAGCAGAGGATGCCAGACCTCCTCCAACCGAGGCAGTTCCAGCAGACAGACGATTTTACGAGGGGTATGGTGATCGGACTCAGAAGGACAGGTTGGTCCATACGTTAAATCTCAGCGGACAACCACCTACACACGTGCACGGTGCACCGGCTATGGAAAAGATGGTTAGAACAAGGGAGTGTGGCACGTGTGAGGGGTTCTGGTACGGCCAGAGCGACGTCCGAACGCGTGGGCCGACGCATCCGCCGGCAAGCGTTGGCGGCTCCCCAGGCCACTTCCGTCGCCCTTTTGCAGTATGTGCAGGACACCCTTGATGCTCCCATATCGACCAGGACCATTATCTGCCGCTTGGTCGCCGGCGACCTACACTTATGGCGCCCGTTACGAAGACGGCCATTGACCCTAGAGCACAGACGCCTCCGTTTGCCATGGTGTCGGGATAGAACCACGGCGGAATGGCACAGGGTCGTGTTCTCAGACGAGTCACGCTTCTGTTTTAGCAATGACAGTCGCCGTGTACGAGTCTGGCGCCGAAATGGTGGCAGGTCCAATCCGACCGCATCTGTGGAATGCCACACCGCGTGACGCGCCGTATCATGGTTTGGGACGCCATCGCCTACGTTTGGCAGATCACCTCTGGTCCGTATTGAAGGCACTATGCCGGCCCAACGATATATGGATGACGTGTTGCGGCCGATGACATTACCCTTCCTTCAGGGGGTGCCATTTACCAGCAGGATAACGCCCGACAACACACAGCACGCCAATGTACCCAAGTGATTCCCTGGCCACCAGTCTCCCCTGATCTCTTACCAATCGAGCACGTTTTGGACGTGATTGAACGTCGCTTGCGTGTGCTGCCACAGCCACGTTTAGAAGAAGAACTCTGGCAAAATGGTTAACAGGGAATGGTCAGCCATCCCTCAGGACACCATCTGCATACTTTTTGGCCCTGTATCTGGACGTGTTGCTGCCTGTATAGCCGCCTGCGGTAGTCCTATAACCTACTGATCAGACGGTGTTATCGTTCAGTGTATAAGTGTATCAATATTGCAATAAACATCACTTATTATTCATTGCTGTCTCTCTCTGTTTAACGGTTTTCACTACTTTCTGCCCACTCCTTCTTGGTGTTTAATTTTCACTGTCACGTAGTGTATAATAATGTCTCCTTCCAACACTTACCACGAATTGCGGCAGAGTCATTTATGTAAATTGTGGGCCTCTCCCTACAAGCATTTCTCACGGGACCTCCCTTCACATGTTTTTTTAATTTCCTTTTATGAATTTTTCATGTCTTCTCTTTAAATACATAAATAGCCACTCGAGTGGTATCCGACCCCCTATAGGCTCAGGGCTGCTTTTACGCTTGCCGTTCTCCTTGTCAGAAGTAAGATCTATGGCTCTAATAAAACTTTTATAATAAAAAAGATACATTTTTCAGGAAATATGAGCCCCCAGAGCTTCACGGATTCTCAGCATTTGTCTACATTGCTCAGACTAAAAAACGGTCCATGCCTGATTACAAGCACCTCTTTTAAACGGGCACACTCGTATGCTAGACAGTTGAATTTAGCTGACGTATCAGTTATCCTTCGGTGTCTAAAAGTAAGCATGGTGCAGTGTAGAAAGCCCAGACCACACGATCAACCCGAAGGCTTATGGTTGCTGCTTGTGTGGCCGGACATGGTGCAGTGTTGTTGTTGTTGAGACCCAGACCGTCCGACCTACCAGAAAGGTGTAAGGTAACTATTTGGACAGCCGGGAAGTGCCACCCAATTTAGACCGGAACCCAGTGGGGGAGGCATCCACAGGGACCGTACCCTCCTTCCCCTACCACCAACCTCTCGGAAGGACTTACGGACCCACATGTTTAACGTGATCGTACTCCGCGTGAACACGGCGGCAGTTTTTGGCAGTGACTGGAATCGAACCCGGGCCTACCGAGTGCAACTCCAGCGCGCTAACCAATGGGCTACCGCGCCCGGACATGGTGCAGTGTGTATTTCTCTAAAAATTCTTTTTAAAATAAGAATATTTTATGTGATATTTATATGCTGCATGTATTCGATTAAAGAATAGAAAAATCTGATGTGGGCATCTCACGACTTTCTCTACAGACTCAAACTCATTTTCGCTTTATTGCTTTATTAATTAGATAAATTGAGTTTCATTACACAAAATAACAGGCATATTTAATGATTTTTAAAGTCATTTTGCAAAAAAAGTTCTATTTTTCCCAATCGAACCAAAATCTATCCTACAAGTGACTTTCAAATCAATTTTGTGAAATTTGGTAAATAATATTTTAGCTAGAGTGGATACATGCGACTTTTGCGGGCCATGTTTTATTACCAAATTTTATTAAAGTTGGTCAATCAGTTTTTCAGTTAGAGTGGATACATATATTGCAAAGACAGACGTCACGCTAAAAATATCTTTTGTGGTCTAGAGGTCCCAAAACGTGTAAATCCGTCGAAAACTCAAGTTGCGATTTTCGGTATGATTCTAATACTTTCCCTACACATTATCATGTATTGCTGGGAAAGTAAAAATCCGCTATACGATTATTTAGATTTCGGCGATTTTTGCGGGCCATTTTGCAAAAAAAAAAAGGTTATTTTTTCCGAATTGTACCAAAATCTAATCAGCACTAGGGTGTCCCACAAGTGACTTATCTACTGAATTCTGTGAAATTCGTCCATTAGTTTTCAGTTAGAGTGGATACAAGCTTTTGCGGGCCATTTCGCAAAAAAAGGCGGGTTCTCTTATCCCGAATCGTACCCAAAACTAATCAGCACCAGATTCACCCACAAGTGACTTACCTACTAAATTTTATAAAATTTGGTCCATTAGTTTTTGAGTCAGAGTGGATACAAAATCTGCACAGACAGACAGACAGACACACAGACACACACGCAGACTTTACACTAAAAATAGATTTTTCGTATTCTAGAGGTCACAAAACGTGTAGATCCGCCAAAAATTCGAGTTGCGGTTTCGGCATGATTTCAATACTTTCCCTATACTTTACCATGTACTACCGGGAAATTAGAAATCTGATGTGGGCAGGACCTGACTTTCCCTGCAGACTTAAATTCATAATCACTTCATTTCTTTAATAATTCATTAAATTGAGTTTTATTGCACAAAAAACACGCATACTGATTTGAAATTACACTGAATTTGCACTTTTAATTCAACTTTCGTTTTCATTTGGTAACTGAACGCATTTTCAAAGGCTGCGTAGCAAATATGCTAAAAAAACTAAAATATCTCGTAGCTAATCCTAAAAAACCTTAGAGTAATGGGGTTGGTCGTATTCTTTTCATCGTCAAAAACCACGTATAAAACAAGTATTCAATTAATACATTTGAGCATACGTAGTCTTTTATTTCAGATGTTGATGATTTCTGGGAGCCATTTTACCAAAAATAAGCCAGGTTCTGTTTTCCAGAATCGTACCAAAATTTAATCAGCAGCAGGTTATTCTGCAACTGACTTATCTACCAAACTTTGTAAAATTTGGTCAATTAGGTTTTGAGTTAGAGTAGATACATGTGAATTTTGCGGACCGTTTCGAAAGAAAAGCCATGTTCTTTTATTCCGAATCAAACCAAACTCTAATCAGCACCAGGGTCAACTACATGTGACTTGACTATAAAATTTTATGAAATTTGGTTAATTCGTTTTTGTGGAGTGAATACATGCATTGCACAGACCAAGACGCTTGCTTACGGGCTACCTTGGGACAAAGTCCCTTACGCCCACATCAGAATGTAAAAGTGTCCACAGTTAATAATATAGCAATATGCGAAAGTTCATTTGTGCACTCTTTCACTTGAGTGAGGTGCTATGTAGAGTTCGCTGATGGTGATGTCGGTGTGGTTCACTGATGGCGATGTTGTGCCATCCTCGTCTTGGTAGGTGCTGAAGATTAGACAGAGTACTGGGCTGTGGCAGCTGAAAGAGAGTGGGAGGGCGGGGCCAATGACTGGCGGCCAATAGGAAACTGCAGAGTGCAGGGCCAGTTAAATTTAAGTTTAAGATGCAGAATTTCTGAATTGAGTTATTTTGAAGTTTATGTGAAGCACACACACAGAAACGTCATGCTAAAAATTGTGTTTAAGTGTTCTAGATATCCAAAAACGTGTAGATCCATAGAGAACTCGACTTGCGATTTTCGACAGGATTCCAATGCTTCCCCTGTGAATTACCAAGTATTGCAAAATGTTCGCAAGAGATAGGGAGTAAATCACTCATCAAACGACTGTTATATTTGTAGCATTCTGTGCTCGTTCTTTTTGCTCTCCCTGCAATACATGGTAATGTATAGGGAAAGTATTAGAATCATACCAAAAAGCTCATCAAGGGATCTGTATTCTTTAGAATACAGAAAGAATATTTTTAGCGTGATGTCTGTGTCTGTTTGTCTGTGTGTCTGTGCAATGTATGTATCCACTCTAACTCAAAAACTAATGAACCAAATTTCAGAAAATTTGGTATGTAAGTCCCTTGTGGGTGACCATGGTGATGATTAGATTTTGGTATAATCCGGGATAAAAGACCCTGCGTTTTTTTTCATAATGGCCCGCAAAGATTGCTGTATCCACACTAATTAAAAAACTAATAGACAAAATTTCACAAAATTTGGTAGATAAGTCTCTTGTGGGGTACCCTGGTGTTGATTAAATTTTGGTACGATCCGGAAAAAGAACCTACTTTTTTTACAAAATGGTCCGCAAAAATTGTCAAAATCTAAAATGAAAGACTATGTATGCTCAAATGCATTAATTAAATGCTTGTTTTATATATTTTTTGAAGATGAAAAAAATAAGATCAACCCCATTACTCTAGGATTAGCCGTTCTCGGGATATTTTAATTTTTTCACATTTTCACTAGGTCAGGGCGCTGTAGCCCAGTGGTTAGCGCGCGGAAATTGCACCCGGTAGGCCAGGGTTCGATTCCCTCCGTTGCCAAAATTCTCACCGTGTTCACGAGGAGCACGATCACGTTAAACATGTGGGTCCGTAAGTCCTTCCGAGAGATAGGGGAAGGAGGGTATGGTCCCTGTGGATGCCTCCCCCACTGGGTTCCGGTCTAAATTGGGTGACGCTTCCCGGCCGTCCAAACAGTTACCTTACACCTTCCTGGTAGGTCGTACGGTCTGGGTCTCAACAACAACAACATTTTCGCTACGGTGGTTTTGAGAATAAGTCTAGTTACCAAATGAAAACAAAAGCTGAATTAAAAGTGTAAATTCAGCGTAATTTCAAATAATTATACGTGTTAATTAATGGAATTAAACTCAATTTAATGAATTATTAATGGAATAACGAGAATATAAATTTGAGTCTGCAGGGAAAGTCATGTGCTGCCCAAATCAGATTTTTTAAGTTCTATTTTCATTTTTAAATTTTTAAATGACTTAGCACGTGACTTAACATAACTTGAATTATGTTGTGGTAAATATATACCAATAAAGTTTTTTTTATTTTTACGATAAATTTGTGAAAATTGACTCAGAAGATTCTGATAACACGAGAACAGATGGATTCAATAAATGACCCGCATAAGAATGTTGATGTTTCAATATTTCTTTAACATTTTTTATGCATATTAAAAGCATTATTTCCTTTTCCAGATTGCATTTGCCAGATTGCTGAGATGGATAATCCCACATTTTCCGGTGGCCAGTTTGGACCTATCTATGGTGAGCAGTTCTCCTACAGAAGTGAAAAAAATGCAGAGGGATCCATTAAGGTTTCATGGGTATTGTAAAGCTGGATTCGGTGTCGCACTCATTGATGCGTGCCTGGTTAGTTCTTATTTTATTTATTTTGTATTATTTTGACTCAATGCAATTTTATCTTGCTTGTTTATAGTTTCCATGAAATGTCCATTTCACCCAACTGTCGAGTTACCGTAAGAGCAATTTCATATTCTTGTATGCTTTATATGAGCGTCCATTGATGGTATCTTACGTTACCTTATAATAATTTTAAGAGCTTTACTACTTTAATTTCTTTAGTTGATTTAGTTTTTGGATTTACTTCTTTAGATTCCTGAGCTAGTTTTGCCTGTCTGGCTTTTTCAGCTTTATTTCTCCTTTTAATGGCTATAGTAGCCAGCTTTATTTCTTCAGGAGTCAATTCTCTGGAAGTCGAAGGTTTGGGTACATGCTCTTGCACCGATCTGGTAGCGTACGTAGATTCGTACGCTAGCTGTCTGGAATGAGCGTCCTTGACTGCCAGCTTGATCTAAGCTGGATCCTCCGGTCCAAGTCCTTCAGAACTGTTCATAATCTGTCGACATCCTCAATAGTAATCGCGTAAATATCCTCATCAACTGCTGAATCAACTAGTACTGGCTCACTAACAATATTAACAGTATTAGCTTGGTCTAAATCCATGTTGTGCTCCGGCGCAAAACCCTGAGACATGCTGTTCGAGAGCATCAAAAAATGCGTCCGACACGTTCGAAGTCCAAGCTCCGAAAATCTCAGTCAAAAAGTCTCAGTCAAAAAGTTTCGTCAAATAGTAGTTTACGGGTAAATAATTGTTACCAGTTGACTGCTCAACCAAGCCAACGCTCTAGCCATCAAAACATAGCAATATCTATCCCTTTTCTTTTGTAGTTTATCAAAAATTAGTACATTTTTTCAAAAATGAAGGTTTTTTATTTGTTATACATGACAAATATATTGCATTAGTATCCCTAGTCACTAAGTTATTTGTGTTTATAACTCTTGTTTTAAACCAAAATTTCTATGAAAAACACTGGTCTCAAATATCATTATAAGCTGCTTACACAGTATTCTTAATAAGTGTAATTTAAATGGAATTTTTAAACACCAGAAGCAAACAGTAAATCAATTCATTCCCTATAACAGGATTTTGCACGTAATGAAGAAAATATCTACTCTGCCTTGTACCACTGCATCTTGCTATTTACCGCAAGTAAGTAAGAGATAGGCAATGAGATTAAGGTTTGCATGCATAAGATTGCGCTATTAGATATCTGTTCAATCAGAACTCTTGCTTTGGTTTGTTCTAGACGATTTAGCTGCTGGGCGTTTTAATTGGCACTCCCAAGCTTACATAAAACCTGGATAAATTGTCATTCAAGGGACCAAGAAAATTCGACGATTTAAGTGGAGCTAAGTAACCAGTGAAAGTACCGAATATGCATTACTGTAACGATCATTAAAATTTAAAATTATGATGATATTCATAACAGTTTATATAAATTAATAATTAAAAGTACTAATATATTACGCAACTAATAGAAAAGAAGTTAACTTTACTTTTGAGGTTCATTTGAATAATCTTAAACTTTAATACTACAGTTTTACATACGTATTATTCTACAAAGTACTTGTTCAAATTTGACTGAAACGTACACTTGTTAGTGAAATTGACTTTCTTTTCGAAAGCATTTAGAGCTCTGAATTCATCATTTGTAGTAACTTGAACTGCCGTAAGGTAATATCGAATGATTTCTAAGGATTCAAAATC
This sequence comes from Amaurobius ferox, assembly GCA_951213105.1. NCBI lineage: Eukaryota > Metazoa > Arthropoda > Arachnida > Araneae > Amaurobiidae > Amaurobius > Amaurobius ferox. The sequence continues at coordinate 38,811,218 of OX578142.1, forward strand.
TTGGTGTTTTATTAGATGGTGAAAAAATGCCCTTATTTTAGCTTTCATCACTAGCACTTTCAAGCTTTTCTTCTAAAAATTCTGTAGTTAATAGATGACACTGTAGACTTTTATTGTCGCTTGAGAACATACTGCAACGTTGTCATCGATGTCTATGTAATCATTAATGTCGGGAATATTCAATTTCATTTAAGGTTTCTAATAAATTCAATAAAGAATTAGGGTCAGATTCCCCATTTTCAACTCATTTTATTTGTCATCCAACAAAAACCCTGAATGTTTAAAAACATTCTTCACACTTTCACTTAAGCTTTCCCGGCCGTCCTTTTGGTTTGCTCAAATCCTCGGATGAGTCGGACGGCTTGGGTCTTCAACACTTTCACTTAAGACTGAATTCCAATTTCTGTGAATGTAATTGATAGCGTTCAAAAAGGACACTTCAAATTGTTTTATACCACTATTTTCACCAAGGGCATTTATTAAATTTTTAACTAGTAATGTTTTATATCCACCTTTAAATTCCCGACTAAGCTTTTGATCGAGGAGTTGAAGAAGTGAGATAACATTTGTTAGCAGAAATATCACTCCGATAGGTTTCGCATTTTCTAGATGAATGTAGGAAGGACAGTTATTGACAAATAAAGCCACATGTTTTTTTCTGGCGTAATTAAATGTCCTGTTTACGAATATGATTTCCCAAGTTACGGACGACATTCATGCATTTGAATTAGCTTCATAATCATTTGGGAGAAAATTCACGTTTTTGAGTCATTTCGGATTTTTGCTTTTGCCTCCGATCGTTTCAGTTTTCTTTTCACTTATATTACCGTTAGTGTAAATGTGACTCATTTGGAAATTAATTTTCTTATTTTATGTCGTCCCGTTTTATCGTATCTTTTCGCATTGACGAGTTATCCGGAATAGCATTTGAATCAACGACGAGTAAACGAGGGGTTTAATTATATTGTCATCTATGAAAGCCAGACCGGAGTGAAGAAAAATGACGACTTATACGTCGATAGATCTCGATTACTCGACGATCTGGAGTGCCGAGATTTTCGGGTAAAGACTTATCGATAGTTTTACTGGATTTGACTTGTTCCAATTCTGAGGCCGAATATGGTTCTGAATTACGTATTGCGCAGAACGAAAATTAAATTAAATCCTCTGAGTTTGATAATAATAATCTTCCAGTTGAGATGACCGAGATGGCATAAAACTTCTTTAAAGCAATAATTTAAAAATATTCTCAGCAGAAGTTTTAAAATTATTATCAATTGTATCGTTATTTTATCGTTATCATTATTTTATCAACTCTTAAATGGTAATTTTCAATGACTGGAAATATTGATTTAGTTTTATATGATTGAAAAGGAATTAATTTTGGGATGAGGTAAAAGCGGTTTAATTAAAAAGCGTCTTGAGGAAACAAAACAGTTACTCCACTTAAGTGTTGATAAGGTAAGAATCACCGAATTTGCCTTATCAACAAAACCATCTCAGACTAATGTAGAGTGAAATTTAAAACACAAATATTTCATAATTTAGGACATATAGAGACAATCTAATCTTTATTTGCTATTTTCTTTAATAAAGAATATGTGTATATTTTATTTGCACAGCAACTAGTTTTATTTAAAAACTTGAAGATAAACTTTTATTTTTCAGGAAATCCAAGAAAATATCCCAACTATCACCTTCCCTTTCCTTTTATGCCAAGGAGAGGCCGATCGGATTTGTATTCCGCAAGGAGCTTTGTTAATGTATGACAATGCATCTTCAACTGATAAATGCATTAAAGTAAGTTTAACTTTCTGTTTTAAAATATACCAGAAATTCAAATTTGAATATCTGCATTCAGTTTACTTGAGAAATTTTTTATACAAACTATGTCCGAACGGTTTCTCTCTCTGACATTCTAATACATAACAGCCGGGTGTGAATCCTAGGTACGGGTGAGGGCCATGTGCAAAAAAAAACCAGATTGCCCGCGTCACCCTAAGCTTTAAAATAGTATGGTGAGGGCCAAGTTTAGGATTGTAGTTCGGAATGCATTTTAAACCGTCGTTCATGTTTAAAGTTGTCCTCGTGTGCATAACAAATATTGGAACAGAACCGGCATATATAGAATATTTTCTAAATTTGAGTTCACCCCCCCCCCTGCAAACAATAGCATCCATGAACTGGTTTTGCACTTATTATGTGCTGTTTGGCATGGAATAGTCGATATCTACAATGGCAACAAGAAAATTTGTTGTGTGATACAATTTTGCGAACGTTTATATGATCATTGTAATTGAATTTGTTTCTTTTTGCATCACTGAGAATTAAATAAATAAATTAATTAATTTCTTTCACTTATTTGTCTTCAAATTTCTTCAAAATTGAGGTCGGGGTAAACGATAATACAACGGTTTGTTAGATCACATAGACTCATAGCGGTTCCTTAAATTATGTCACATATCAAATTTTCTTGCTTCCATTGCAAATATCGGCTATTTTATGCTGATAAGCTTATATTGGGCCCGATGCCGGTCCATAAATGCTATTATCTGCAATCCCAAATAGTAGAGCGCCCCAAAGTGAAATCTAGTTCAATCTGAAACCTGCAGGTATCGACCAATAACATATTTTTTTATAAAATTATTTCTTTGATTAATTCTTTGAAAAAGAAAACTTTATGCTTCCGACACGACAGCTAGATTTCTTCATCCCGCAAGGCATCTAAGTACATATTGTTTACATTGAAATTCAAATTTTCATGCATAACGTATATTGCTAAATCAACTTATTTTTAATTTTTATGGCTACACTTAGGGTCTATAGTAATACGTCACATTATAACCATCAATGTATTGATAAATTATGTTAATTTTTTTTTGTCTTGAAATAAAATTTTCATTCACTCCTTTAACTCGACATGACAGATTACTACATCCGACCGCTTAATTATAATTATTAATTATGCAGTTAATTTTTAAAGCTTTTGACGGAGTACAACTTAAACCTGCAGCCTCTTGAACTTGAAATGTACTTTATAGCGACCTGTGAGAGCATCATAATTTCTCGATCCCTTAATTATGAAGACGGAATCTGCACCTGGACTTATTATTATTATTTTTTTAATAATGGCCAGGCACTTGATACATCATCATTCGCCTATACATCGGGGAGAATCGTGAACCACAGCCGTTACATATGACGTTGCTCCGGCTCACCAGTGGTCGTGGAACACGCTGGGCCAAAAATACAACATCCATGCTCGCAGGTGGGACTCAAACCCACAACCCAGCAGCCGAACGAAAACCTTGCCTTGACCGCTCAACCACCACGTCGGCGCATCTGGCCTTAATGAATTCATCTATTATATGTCACTTTTATTCGTATAGGCATGAGTATCTCATATACTCCCCTTTCTTCTATTTATCTAAAATATCTAAGCTGTATACTAGTGTATTGCAGTGGTTAGTACAAGAGGTCGGTAAAATGGAAGCCCTGTCGGACATCTAAAGAGTTTATTGGTGCCCATGTATCAGGTGCGTCTGTAATCGTAAAAACAAAATTGTTACTTTCCCTATATACATAGTTTAATGTAAAGGGAAAATATTGTGGCGGGGTCGAAAATTGGAGTTTTCAGCGGAAGAGAATTTTAAACATCCTTAAATTCGAATCGAACGTTTTTGAGGAGATGTGTGTGTGTGAGACTATGGAAGAAATATCTCACAGAATGGAGCGTTTTGAACGAAATTTGGTACAAATATTACAATTGGTGAATACTGGAAGTCTATTGATTTTAAACGCAATCGAACGTTCGGAAGATACCCCCCCCCCCCCTCCTTCAAATTTTCGAAAAAATAAAATCAATAAAAATCAGAATCTTTAATGTTGACGTAATTTTTCGTAATTACGTTAATTTGTCATACATAATTTTTCATTTGAAAATGAATGACATAAATTTTAGAAGGCTAGAAGGAACCGTTCTCAAGACATTGGACTATTTTATAATAAATTTATCAATAATATTATTTAAAATTAAAAGAAATGTATTAATTACTGTAAAATATGTTTGTTCACTTTTCGTGCAATATTATGCGACAAATTTGTTAAGGAACTATTTTAGTTCGTTCCATTCACGAGAAAAGGTACTTGTGCAATAGATTTGTAATTTGACTATCAAATCAATAATTCGCCAATAGTCATTTATATATAAGAAATGCTCTTTTTTCGTCTATGTGTAACGCTAGGCGATACATTTGGCAAAATTGGTGACTAATTTAGCGAATTATCGCTAACTTGGCAGTATGTCGCTCCAGATTGACGAAAATATAGTCAAAATTGCGAACATTATGTTAAATTGACGGAAATGACGCCAGTTAAGGAATTCATTATTAAAATAATTTAATACATGACTCTATTGCTTATTGCGGATGCTATCAATATTGATAATTGTCAATTTAACTTTGCGCGAAATATAAGTTAATTGGGTACTTCGAAATAGTTTTACATGTTGTCATTTGGAAACGCGCCAAATGTATAATTCAATGTTAAAAGCATTGTGCTGCGGATATTATGCATCTTTTGTTCACTGTGAAAGAAGATATAAATTAATTGCATTATATAGGAATAGTCACGTGCTGCCTCCATTGAAGTGCAACAATTTCTATGGTTATAATTTGATACACGAATTATGGAAATACTTTGTTAGAGAAGAATAGCAGTACCCGAAAATCGAAATTGAATGACAGAGACCCCGATGATTGTATCTAAACAACCCGAAACTAAAGCAACAAAAGTGACAGCAGAACTGAAGCTATAGAAGTTTTACATAGAAGACCCTGTTTCCACAAGAAAGTCCAAAGATAATCACAAATTCAACATCCATGGAGGAGTTGCAATTGCCAAACCTTTACTCACAAAGTTTTATTTTGTTTACTAATGTGGGATACTTAGAGTTTAAAAAAGTTGTCTCAATTGAAACTTGGTCTAGTTAGGTTATGCAACGTAGTCGAATTCTAGCCTTTTATGCTTTCGGTGGGGGTTCTGAGAGACTTTTCTCATTTTATTCACTCCGGGAGAAAAATCGAAAATCTGGATTGATTAGTTTAAATTCGGTGATAGATACTATAAGTGTGCAACGAATCAGCCTTCTAGGTCACCGCGGGATTTTGGGTCAGTCTGGGAAGACAAAAACACGTTCGAGAATTATAAGTGATTCTCCTCCTTTCCGGTGGATAAATAAAAAATCCGGTTCCTTTAAGTTTCGTATCATAGTCGATATTATAAGTGTGCACAAATTTAGTCTACTAGAATAATAGAGGGCATCTGGAGGGTTGGGAATACTTTTCAAAACACCCATTTCATTCTTCTCCCGGGGCCATAAATGGAAAATCCGACTCTGTTAGGTTCTGTACCATAGTCGATACTATATTTGTGCAAAGATTCAGCCTTCTAGGTCTCCGTTGGGCTTCTGGAGGGTCTGGAAATACAAAAGCACATTAAACACGTTAGACAATTATATGTTAGTGATACTGTTAATATTGCTGTACCAATCCGAGAACAATATTTCAATGGAGAGCATTTAGTAGTTCAACTAAAATATATATGCTATATTTCTCACTTTAACAAATTATTTCTGCACAAATTATGTTTGCACCTAAAATATTAACTTTCTTTTCCAGATATATCCGAGAGCTTATCACAGTCTTTTAACTGAACCCAATGGAGTAGCAGAACTAGTTCTCCATGATATCATCAACTGGCTGTTATTGAGAACATAATCATCGTCAGTTGTATATATCATATTTTATTTTGTGAATGTTCCGAAATATTTATTGATTGTGAAACAATTTTTATGGGAGATATTTTATTTTAATGCTAACCAGTTTAATATTTTATCTTTTTATGATGGTGTGAAGTCCGCCAGAATATTGCTACTCAAAGTTTTGATATTTTATTTTTTAAATCTGCTCGAAAATATCTGAAAATTCTGTGTTATACAAAATTTATAAGTAGTTGTGAAGTTTGATATTATAGCTGGCATTTGATATTGTAGCAATCTCTGATTATCTGCAATTAAATTTTTGACACATATTTATAGCTGGTTCTAGAATAAGAGATTTAAGTAATGTTATTATATGATATTTATAAACATAAAAACTTATTTCTCAACAGTCTCATGAATTTGGAGATGAATCAACTCTTAAAAGATAATTGTGAGTTCATACTGTCAAACAATAATTGATTAACAATTGTTGTACTGAAGGCTTAATAAAATCTCATAACCACGGAATATGCATTTGCTTTTGCAAGAGTTTATTTTTAGTACAATATCTTACAATATTTTACATATTTAAGCAGAAAAATATCCAATGTCCTGCCATCTACTAACTATAAAATGCAACTTTTCGTAAATATAGCATCTTTCTTAATTTCAAAGGTTATACGCAAGAAGGAGGGGGGGAGACTATTGCAATATAACACCTAATCATTCGTTATTACAACACTGTTTTGCAACGTTTTTGCAAGTTTTTGCAATGTCTCCTTTGAAATATATGGGGAGAACTAGTTTTAAAATTGCCGAAATATTTATTGCGCGAGAAAGATTTCGTTTCTTTACGAAAACCTGACATCCCATGCATATTTTCCTTTTATGGTCCAATAATTATTCACCTAGAATAAAGGTGTAGCTAAGGAAACCATTAATAAATCAGACAGTAAAAGTTGCTTTCACAAAAATTGCTTTCTGTAATATGGACTTTAATGAACTTGAGAATCACGCTGATTAGATTTTCTCTCTAAACTTTTTATTGTTATTAATAAGAACATTGTTATGTTAAGTCATACATATCTTATGACCCCACTTTTTTCAACATATTTACTATTTATAAATTTTTTCAAACATTAACGTTAGGCTTCCATTTCGCGTATCTATGATTAGCCAACAGCATATTACACGCCATAAAAAATTTTGACCAACTTTTCTGCTTATTCATATTTGAGTAAATATGTCTTCTTTTGCCCAATCCAATGTATATTCATGGTTGAGGATCTTGCTGTGCCATATATATCGGCATATTAGCATGTATTACATTGCCCATAAATTTGTTATAGAATCAAATTTTTCTTGCAGATATATGTCCAGATATATTTACTGTAGTATAGAGAAAGTAATGTTTTCACGAAAAATTTCGATTTCGAGAGTTTGATACCAATATATATTTTATAATAAATAACATTCTGTGACTATTTTTTAGAGTGATGTCTGTCTGTCTATCTGTCAGCTGTCTGTGATCGATTTCTTGTATACATGATAGCTGTAACAAATATCAATGGATTTTCACGAAACTTTTCATCCGGCTTTGTTAATAAATAATCTAGAACTAGATAGAATTTTTTGAAATTCGAGCCAAAACTTTGAAATTATTCGAAATTATATATTTCCTTAATATGGCAGCATTTGACAAACTTTTGGCATAATTATGCATATAAGAGATTATTTATGGCTCTATGATCACAGAACTTAATTTTAATCATTGTAATGAAAAATAGCCGCGATACAAATTTTGTACCTGTGACATTATTAGCCCCCTGTGGGAACAAGTTTGTTCCCCAGAAGTAAACTGTCAAATTTGGTATCAAATGAAAGCTTTTTTCAAGCCCTTTAAAATGAATTAAAATGAAGGTTATCATGTCATGATTGTACGCATTTGGACAAGGACCAAAGATATAAATTTTTCAAAAAAAAAAATAAATAAATAAAAATAAAATAAATAAATAAAAATGGATTCTGGTAGGAGAAGGTCAAGTCGCGCCGCTATCCAGTTAATTTTCTTTAGTTATTATACATGGTCTAAGAAAATTCTTTAAGCACCCCAATAACTTGTAAACTAATGGTCTTTAAGCGCACACGTTAGGTCTAATACTAGTAAACTTACTATGCCCGATCGATTAAAAGTGATTGCAATGCCGTTAGTGGAAAAATTAGAAAGTTAGGCTAACGAAATCGTCATTAAACGAGATAGGCAACTTTTTAAATTAGTATCCGACCCACCATTGTCACATTTTACCATCACTTGGCAAAATGTGACAATGTACTAGTGAACATGGGAATGAAAAACAAACAAATCTTCTTCATCGTCTAAAAGGTCCGATAACGTTATATATTTGATATTTCAAAAGTAAAAAAAAATTAAAATTTGCATGAAAAAAAAATTAGGAAAAATTTCCCCCCTCGAAACAATAATCTAAAAATTATAGTAGAAATTCGGTAATAATAGGCAAAAATCTGAAATTCGTGAATACATTTGGTATTCGCGAAATTGTCAAAAAACCTATTAAAATTCGCGAAAAATATCGTGAAATAATTACTGCCCTAATTGTAAGATATTAGTGTCGTATTTTGAATAAAAATTTGGTAGTGGTTTGGGAGGTATTTTCGTCTAAAATAACTGAAAACGAAAATTAAAAATTTTAGAGATTTTCTTGTCATTTTTCGGTTCGAAGGAGGAGGTTGAGACAGCTATCTACCCTAAAATAAGCTCTGATGATATGTTACGCTAGCTACAGATATAACTCAATTTTTATTTTAAATGCACACCAAAAGTGAATCTCATTGACACAAAGGTTGGTCACCACTGATCTATAATAGTGATTATACCCTATGGAATGAAAGTGATTGCAGCTCCTGTAGCGTAGAATGGAAGAATTTAGGAGCACGAACTCAAAAATAAAGCGAGGTAGTAGAAAAATATCAATTGTAAAGTTGTATAGCATTGTCTAATTAGTTGAAATCGGCATTAAATCGATTAGAGAAGGTATTTTTTTACTCATTGTGGTGATAGGTAATTTGCTTTCATATTCAGTAATGATGCAGTAAACAACATTTACATGCACAGTAATCTAGTGTAGAGTCTGGTAAAACGCCCTCCGTCAGTGACATAACAAATTTGAATTTGAAAAATTACAATATTGCGTACTTTGAGAAGCACAGCATCTAGCAATTGATAAAGAATGATGGGAATTCATTACCTTCCATGTACGCATTTTGTGTGTCCCTGATACGGATTTCTGCTAATTTGGCAATGGTATATAACTTTGTAATTGGCAAGTTCCTGTTTCCCGTTTCTAAATTCTTCAATTATACGCTAAAATCACTTTTATTCAATCGAGCATAGCCACTTTACTCTAGATAGGCCTAATGTATACATTCATGGACCTTTCATTACAAAATTATTGGAGTACTTAAGGACTCTCATAGGAACCCGATATAGTTACAAATAAAAAAATAATTCAATGTAACCTGTATTTACTCACATTAAAACAAACTCTCTCCAACAAGATGTTCCAATATACGAGCCCATATATCTCCAAGTTCAGAATTTCAAAATTCAAATATTTAATAATTTTTGACTCTGGTAATAAAATGTTGTTAAGAATATTTTATTCTATAAGATCTAAGGTTAAAGCTGATGTATTTCGAGAAGTAAATGGATACAAATTAATCTACATTTGAGAGAAAAGTTTATACGAATTATATTAAAGGATAACCTAAACCAGAAATCTGCGAAATCTGCTTTTATGAAATGAAACTATTCTCTACAACTTATAATGTATTTTTTTAATTATTTTAGATCACTCTAATCTTGATCTTGTTGATAGAAATTTAGATATATATATTTGAATTTTATTGTGTCAAATATTCTCTTAGAATTAAAATAGTGTTTAAGCTTTCACAGCTATTTCGATAACAGTATTTGGTACTTACATATTATAAGGTGTTGTTGTATATACTATTATGAAATCATATTAGAGTAAACAGGATGCATTCCTTTAAATTATGTTTTCTTGAAAGATAAAAAAAAATGTTATACGATTGTGAAAAGCGATTCAAAGTAACTTAAAGATCCAAATACTTTGAAAACTTGATAGCTGTTCACCATTGCATGTAGCTAAAAGCGTTTAAATACATGTAATGGTAACAAGTAACTCTCAACACGACCCTCTGATGTCAAGTACCGAATTTTCCAATATTTTATCCAAATATACTTTTGATATTTGATCATATGTACCTCAGTAATGTGGAACAGGGTGGAAATATAAATAATATCATATTTGAAGACAAATATCTCAAATAAAGCAAAATTTGTATGTCATATTTCCTATAAGTATCTGAAAATTATTTTGCAGCAGCCCATTCAGTACATACTTTTAGCATATAGTATTTAGCACATACTTATAGCATAGTGCATATTGCTCATTTAGACTACAGAATATAAATAATTTCCTCAACTTATTCGTAGATCAATTATAAAATTTTAACCGAACTGTTATAACTGTTATGAATAATTTTTGTTACTTTTATAGATTAAAAAAATTCAATTGATTTCTTCCATGAAACGCTGAGTACATTTTCTGGTTACTTTAGCAAAAACGAATTAATGTGTCAGATCATACGCAAGTAACGTTGTCAGTAGCTGTTCCTCGATTTTAAGCTTTAATTGTACACAAGCAGCAAAAATCTCATTAGCTGTAGCTTGCGCATTTAGGATTTGTTGCTTTTCTTTACATAAATATAATACAATACTTAATATTTTCTTTCAGCTCTTCTATTTTTATCTATCTACATGTAAAATAAAACCATGTTATTGATGTCTTTTAAAGTTATACTGGTACCTCTCTCTAATAGGACTGGTGATGTGGTTGATTTCAATGGTCTGGTATGGGGGGTATGGGGGACATAATGGACAAACACTTGGGAGTCTATAATCGTAAAGGTTAAGAACCCCCTCATTTAAATATAATACCGAAGTCTTTAAATCTCAATCGTGCACCTTGCTCCACGTGCCATTCACCCATACTAATATATACGTTTCTGTAATTACGTATACAATCTAAATTATTTGTATGCACATGTATTAATGTTATGTAATAAATATACTTATACTGCACATATACTAAATGTTACAGAATTGTTTTGAAATTTTCTGTTTTATATTTTAATTATGTTATACTTGGATTGCTGTGATATGATATACTTTGTGTTGGGAAGTATGTAATCTACCATGACTGGAACTTATAAATAAAATATATTACATACTTGATACTGAACTAATTTTAATGATTTTTAACATATACTGATTATCAAGTCGATAGTATATAAACTTCGTAAATATAGAAAACACAAATATATACCGGTCTTCTTCACAATAATACACAGATATAAACACATTAAACGCAAATATAAACAGCCTTCTTCAAGACCGACACGACAGAATCGCGACTGCCAACGGCCGTACCGTGCTGAAAACACCGGTTCTCGTTAGATCACCGAAGTCAAGCAACATCGGGCGCGGTTAGTACTTGGGTGGATGACCACCTGGGAACACCGCGTGCTATTGGCACATTTCGGGTGCGGCAGCTCAGTGGTTTGCGCGCGGTTCTGCACGCTGCCACAACTGCCGCCGTGTTCATGCGGAGTACGATCACGTTAAACATGTGGGTCCGTAAGTCCTTCCGAGAGGTTGGTGGTAGGGGAAGGAAGGTAGGTCCCTGTGGATGCCTCCCCCACTGGGTTCCGGTCTAAATTGGGTGGCACTTCCCGGCCGTCCAAACAGTTACCTTACACCTTTCTGGTAGGTCGGACGGTCTGGGTCTCAACAACAACAACGACAGAATCGCGATCTCATTTATTCAAGTAATTTCGGCAAACGGGCACACGTCTCATGTTTTTTCTTTGCTGTTTTAGCAGATATTCGCACTATCTAGTTGCTTATATCCGCTCTTCTATTCGTTCTCTTACTACTTTTTTTCTTTCTTGAACATGTAAAATCGCTCTTCTTGTTACTTTTGAAGAAGATGGCTAAATTTTGTCTTTGAAATCGGATGACCAGTATATATTTGTGTTTGCTGTATTTACGAAGTTATTATATGATCTAGATACACTAACTAGCTAAATGTTCTCCAAATCTACTGTTTACTTTCCTTATATACATAGTACAAAGTATAAGGAAAGTATTGTGACTGGGTAGAAAATTCGAATTCGAGTTTTCGACGGGAGAGTAATTTTCAAGCATCCCTGGGCACGAATTGAACGCTTTTGAGGTGATGTCTTTGTATGTATCTGTTTGTGGAGACGATATCTCTTCCGAACAAATGGAACGATTCAAATGAAATTTATTACAAAATATACAATCAGTGAATACTGGAAGCCTATTATTTTTAAACGCAATCAAATGTTCGGAAGACCCCAAATTTTAGAATGAAATTTTGAAAATCTCACCAAAAAGTCAAAACCTTCAATAAAGTTCCGTAAATAATCATGGCTTGTCTAATTTTTCATTAGAAAACGATTCACCTAAATTTTAGAAAGCCAGCATGAACTATTCTTGAGAGTGTGCTCATTTTTCAAATAAATTTATCAAAAAATGACACAAAATTAAAAAAAAATATTACATATTGTAAAACATGTTCACTCTTCATTAGTAATACTATGCAATAAAGTTAGTAACATCAATCTGGTTGTTCTAGCTCGTTCCATTCAAGAGAGAAGATACTTTGGGTAATAATTTTGTATTTGGACTCTAGTAGTAATTTATCTACTATAAGATTAATAATTTATCTACTTCTATTTCTTCGTCCATAACGCTTGGTAAAATTTTAGTGGAATATTGATAACTTGGCAATTTGTTTAAATATTGCCAAATTAATAAAATGTCGCCAAATTCATTAAAATCACGTTAAAACAATGAAAGTGACAACTAACTGATGAACATTCAATATCTTGGAAGGAATATAAGAATCTACTACACTGTTAAAATTTTCGAGCTACTTTACACTAAAAAGTAGCTATAGCTGTATTGCCTACACATTTTGATCCAACATTGCTCCACTGAGTTGAGAAAGTGAATAAACTTAATTTAAGTGATACATTATGCGGATTTTTAATGTAAAGTTACACAAAGCATCATTTCACTTAAAAATGATAAAGTTATGACTCTTCATTTAGAGGGTATATTGCACAACTTTTTAGGGCATTTGCATGTAAATTGTACACTATTATAAGTTTTATTCGCAAATGAGCCAATCGGTGGTTCAATATACTATTTGAATTATGATTATTAGGTTCACCATTTTTTAAAAGAAATGTTGTTCTTGTTTCGAAAGCAACCTCAAGTCAAAGTTACACCAAACATAAGTGCAATGTCTCACTTATAATAAGTACTTAAACTAATACTTAAAATGATACAATTATGCACGGAAATTAGTAGGCAATACAACTGTAGCTACATTTTAGTGCAACGTTGCACAAAAGTAGCACCAGAATTTGGTGCAAATTTCCACTTAAAGCATATAAACTAACCTCATCAAGTAGCATAAAAACCTACAGTGCTTGATTTCCAAAAATAAATACAGGAAAAGTGTCCAATCTAATTTTCCTTTTATTTCAACTTTGTGGCTGAATGGAATGAACGAAAATTAAGGTTGGACATTTGTTAGTTACTTTTTCAGATAATGCTGCTATAATACACATTTTTATACTTCCTTAGCAGACATTGCAAAATTAAGTGAATATACAATTATTTCAAGGGCATTGTGAGCTCTCTTTATGGGGTCAAAAATAGTGAAAGAATATAAGAACCTACTACACTGTTAAAATTTTCGAGATACTTTACACTAAAAAATGGCTAAAATTTTAACAGTGTAGTAGATTCTTATATTCCTTCAGTGTTTTTGACCTCATGAAGAGAGACTACACATTTTGATGAAACATTGCTCCACGGAGTTGAAAAAGTGAATAAAGTTAATTTAAGTGATATATTGCACGGATTTTTGGTGTAAAGTTATATATAAAACTAGAGAATTATTTCACTTAAAAATGGTAAAATTATGACTCTTAATTTAGAAGGTATATTGCACCACTTTTTAAGGAACTTGCATGTAAATTGCACACTCTTATATAGTGAAAGTTTTACTCACAAATGAGTCAATCGGTGGTTCAATATACTACTTGAATTAAGATTATTAGGTTCACCATTTTTAAGAGAAATGTTGCTCTTGTTTCGAAAGCAGCCTCACGCCAAAGTTACAGCAAGCATAAGTGCAGTGTCTTACTTATAATAAGTACTTAAATTAATACTTAAAATGATACAATGATGCACGAAAATTAGCAGGTAATACAACTGTAGTCACATTTTAGTGCAACGTTGCACAAAAGTAGCACCAGAATCTGGTGTAAATTTTCACTTATTTCAGTGTTAAGAATCATCTAATCCAATTACCAAAGATCAAACATTTCTGTATCTGAATTTTATTAAAAAATATATAGTATATTGAAATACAAAAGATATTTGATAGTAAAATAAATTTCTGATATTTTTGTTTTACTCTTATAGTATTTCCGTAAATTTTTATGGAATGCCATATTTGAAGCTTTCTCACATATGAATCTGTAGCCTTAAGACAATTTCTTCCTTTCGTCTATATTATTGAACCATACTCATTAAAAAATTGCTATAAGGACATTAAAAATTCTAAAATATATTAATCAGAAGATTAAAAAGTCAAAAGTGTTTTTTCCTAAATCAAGAGAGTTGGCATGTTATGCCTCTATAGTGAATAATTTCAAAAATTTGAATTTTATCAATATAAAAAATTGCAGACTTTTATAACAACTTTTGAATTGCAATCATTTGTTGGAAATAGCAGATTCTTTACTAAAGTAAGTTGATACAAAAAATTTAAACAAAAAGTATCATATCAGCTTAATGTGAATAGATTTTAATATTCATAAAAGTTTGTGGGATGTTTCATGTCATCTTTAATAGCTTTGGATATATGACAAAAGAATATACTGCAGTCAAAATACTAGAATAATAAGCCATAGACAGCATAAAACAATAATTACAATTGCATACTGAAAATAATAGATAATGCAGAAGTTAAATAATTTAAAAGTTACACCAAAATCATGCAGTGTACATTATATTTAAAATATGGGCCAGTTTCTCAGAAAAAATTTGGAACCTCGTGGAACAGAAGTTGCTTTCAACAAATCACTTCGCAGTATTTAAATATAAAATTAGATCAAATCACTTTATAATTTTCTTTTTAACTCAATATTACTTTTTAATCATATCTTGTCATTGGCAATATTGCGTATTTATATGTGCATCTCAAACATAAGTTATGACAGTAATTGTTAGTGTGTTAGTTATACATACAGGTAGCAGCTTTAAATATTTTAGTAGAAGTAAAAACATAAGTTGCAAGCACATGGAGTGACATTGAGAATGCCTAATAACTGAAGATAGTCAGCTATTTATATTTCGTCTGCCTTTTATATATCTTGATTTTTTTAAAAAGTATTGCAGGAAATACTTTTTGATCAATTTATTTATTGATTTAATGCTTAGCCAATAAATTGATCAAGGCAAAGAAATTGTATCAGATCACCAGGGTTACCTTTTAGATTCATAAGGGATTTAATTTGCAGGTAGATTTATCTTATATACAGAAATAGTCATTAAAAGAATGCGTATAATGCATTAACACTCAATCTAAGTTACTTTACACTGAACGAAGTAAACACTATTATTATATACTAATTTAAAACTCTGTAAAAAGTAAATAAATAATAATATATAGAATTTAAAGTTAAAAAAATGTTCACTTGAAAATTTTGAGATAGCTGTTCGATAACTGTTTAATGCCGTTCAGTATCTGTTTACACTTTCTAAAAGTATAATACACATTTTATATATTGCAAAAATGTTTGTTAAAATTTGCATGACCGCTTCATGTTATTTGTTTTATTCACAAAGTCTGCTTAAACCATAACACACAAACAGAAACGCAAATAAACTTCTTTTAAACGAAATATTAGACAATACTTATCTGTAAAAATTTTTATATACAATTGCTGTTAGATTATTTAAAAAATAATTGTCTTTTTAAACTTGATTAAACTTGATTTTTTAAACTTGATTATTTAACCATTAAAAGTATCAAATTGAAAATTATCAATATGAACATAGTGATTTAAATCTTAAATAATAAAAGGCAATGTCTGTGTGTCTGTCTGTCTGTCTGTCTTATACACTATACGTTCAGCGACCGAGCGTCGGAGAGCTACGAAATTTGGCAATCAGAGACCTGGGGGGGGGGGACACGTGAAAACCGATTTTTAAAATTTTAATTATTTTTTTTTTGTTATTTAATGTTTTATGCGATTTCGACCGTTTTTTGCCCTTTTTTCTCCACGATCCGGACATCATAGAAAAAAACAAATCACACCACCGGAAAGAACAGACAATTGCGAGTAAAAATATATCAATTTCAACTCTCCATTTCGATTTCTAATATTTTTTAAAGATTTTAAAACAAAAGTCACTTTTGACTCAAAAAACCAATTTTTGGTTTTTAAATTCTCTCATAGTGAAAAGTACTCATAATTTCGACTAATAATTTACATTTTCAGAAAGCTGAAATATCTGGCATTCTTACAAGTCTAATCTGAACCAGAAATAATGAAAATTGCTTTCAGAATCGCAATTTTAAAGACGTCATGATTTTAAATTTCTCGGCTATCCGCTCAGTTCTTCAACGGCATTTCTCCCCCATCCGCAGTTATTTCTTCCCCGTCTCCATGGAGACAGCGCTTTCAGTTTTAAATGAATTAAGAGCCTAGCATAAGTGTTGTATACATCGGCCGAAATTATTATATGTATATGATATTTTAAATGGATATTTTAAATAATTTAAATGATTGAATTATGGTGGTTTGAATTGTGGTGATGTATTTGAAATTATTATATTTATGGATTGGTGGAACGATATGGATGATTTTTTGATTTTAAATGGATATTTTAATTTATGAATATTTTAAATGGATATTTTAATTTACAGATATTTTAAATGGATATTTTAATTTTATGGATATTTTAAATGATGGAACGAGGATGGTGGAATTAAGAGCCTAGCATATGGTCATTATACAATTTAAATTAGCGCGCGGGAAGTTAGCTCGAGATAATTGCACTCGGTAGGCCTGGGTTCGATTCCCGCCACTGACGCGGAGTACGATCACGTTAAACATATGGGTCGATAAGTCCTTCCGAAAGGTTGGTGGTAGGGAAAGGAGAGTACGGTCCCTATGGATGCCTCCCCCACTGGGTTCTGGTTCAAATTGGGTGAATAAAAAGAAAGTTATGGAAATTGTCGCTGAGGACGCGGTAGCCCAGTGGTTAGCGTGCGGAAATTTCACTCGGTAGGCCCGGGTTCGATTCCCGCCACTGCCAAAACTGCTGCCGTGTTCACGCGGAGTACGATCACGTTAAACATCACCGCGAACCACCGTCTCACGAGTCACTGAGCGTCCGCCATCTCTCAATCACCTCCTTCCAAACAAAGCTGGAAAGAAGCGAGTAGGGAACAAGAACATCCAGAGGCTCGCCGGACTTAGCCGCTAACTTTGCGTTACTATCTGCGTCCTCGTTTCCGACAATTCCCACGTGGGCTTTCACCCAGCGCAGAGTAACAAGGCCACGACAAGGTAGAAGTTTCTCTTTAATTTCCGCCAACAACGAAGAACGGTTTTTTACGGAGCACATTGTGGCTATCGAAGAAGCGCTGTCAGAATGGATGACAGCGGAGGAACCATTTTCCAGAGCCCAACTCCCAACAGAGTTAATAGCGCAGAGTTTAGCCTGAAATACTGAATTAGAATTGTTTAATTTGAATCTACTAACATGAATCAAATTATTGTCTTCGAAGACACAAAAAGCAAAACCCACCTCTCCACCAATCTTCGATCCATCAGTAAAAATCTGATACCAGGCCCCATCGCCTGCACCCTCCAGGTCCAGAAACCTCTCGTCCAACGGAAGGGCGCCCGATGAGATACGGCTGTCGAATCTTGACGGAGGAGGCAGCAAAGGATCAGCAAATAAATTGGACCTCCTCTTCCAAAAATGATATTTCTTATGGCTAACTTCGAGTACGGCCTGAATGGGTGAAATGACCAGGAGACTGAACAGAGCAACGTAAGGAGAGGTCCGGTTAGCACCGGAGACCCGCTGTAGAAAAGGTCTTTGAAGGGTACGGAGCCGCAGTCCCTGAACCTTCGTCAGGGCCCCGACCCAGACTCCGGCGCAGTAACACGCGACCTTCTCCACTACGGTGGAATACCACCTCTTCATCACTCTCCTGTTGGCGCCCCACCCAGAACCGGCGACCTTTGATAACCCATTACCCAAAGAATGACATTTGTTAAAAAGAAAATTAATATGAGGGGTCCAGGACAAATTTGATGCAATCATAACTCCTAGATAGTTGAGCTCTCGAACAACAGAAATAGATTTCCAATCCATTTAGAAAACCGGATTACGGGCCAAGGTTCCCTTAGCAGCAATAACCAAGGCCTTGGTTTTATCCACCGAGACAGTTAGCAAGCGATCACGGAGAAAGGCAGACACATCACCCAGGAGACAGTTCATGCGCTCCTCCAGGTACCGTCGTCCCCTACCAGTAGCAACTACTGCGAGGTCGTCGGCGAAGGCCTGAAGAAGGCAGTCCCCTCCCTCCAGGCGAAGGACCCCATCGAAATATAAGTTCCACAAGAAGGGGACCAGAATGGGTCCCTGGGGTCATCCCATACTGACTCCCTTCGAGAAAGACGAGCTACCAGCAAGATAAGTGACAGTGCGTTGAAATAAGTAAGAATATATAAAATTATTACAATAAAAGACAGGTAAGTTAATTTGTGCGAAGACCTCCTGCAAAACAGACCAGTTCAAGCTGTCAAAGGCTGATTTAATATCTATAGGGATAACCGCACTGTGCCGGGCCACACGAAATGATTTAACATACTCAAGAAGGTTGAAGCAAGCGTCTTCAGTACTTCTAAGTTCTCTGAAGCCAAACTGATACTCATGCAAAGTATTATTTGATGTTGTCCAATGGTTTAGTTTATTAACAAAGATGCGCTCAATTATCTTCCCCCCAGGGTGGGCAGTAGGCATATAGGATGATAGGAACCGCAATGCCCAGGGTCTCAACCTTCCTTCCTGAGAAAAATAACCTTCGCGCATCTAAGAAGCCGGGGAAAATATCCGAAAATTAAGCAATAATTTATAAAGGTTTTAAAGAAAACTAGATTTTGACTGAAAAAACCCTTCCAAACATCGTAATCTATGCGGTCGAGACCAGGGGCCTTGCCCCGGCTCAAGTTCTTCATAACTGCCAACACTTCAATATCGGAGGCCACGAATTCAGGAAAGGTAGTCTGAGCATCCGGAAAGCCGACAAAGGAAGAATCATCCGGGAAACAATGGGAAAGGAGCCCTTGCACCTTGATATCAAAAGGCAAGTTCGGTTCATTCTCAAACTGCAAAAGCAGGCCAGGGTCAGACTTGGGTTTACCCATAGCCACCTTAAAAGTGGCCCCAAAAAGTTTATCATATTTCGTACAAAAATTTTTCCAGCTGCCGTTGCGAGATTTGTTAATTAAATATCTATATTCAGCACGGTGCATCTTGTATTTCACTAGAGTTTCGTTAATTACAAGAGGATCACTATTCGAATTTATTAAGGATCGTAGCCGGCGAAAGAGGGCAGATACGTAATTCCGCTTAGTCGCTAGTTAACTAGTCCACCAAGAAAGTTTCAGAGATCTATGATTCCGTCTTTTACGGAGAGTAGATTGTGCACATTCCCCTGCAAATTTACAGAGTTTAATTGTAAATTGCTCCAGTTGTTCGCAATTCATTATATCAGCCAAGTCATTTTTCAAGGAATTAAGGTCTTTTAAACCTGTGAATGAGCCTACCGACGCCAAATCTAGTTTTGAAATGGAAATCTCCGGAGGAACTGCTTTCAACCCCAATATTAAATGATATAAACCTATGATCACTGAGGGACTCAGAGTCAAGAATCTTCCAGTCTGTAATTAAATAATAGATGCGAAAACCCATGAGCGTCAGGTCAGGCCAACCCGTCCCCAAATGGGAGACGAAGGTCGGGCCGCACCCGACGTCGTTACAAATAACCAGATCGTTCACAACGCAGAACTCATTCACCTTCCTGCCGAGGCAGTCCTCAAAATTATACCCCCAAAGCATAGATCTAGAATTGAAATCACCCGCGATGATGCAATCAAGGCTCCCAAAATTGACCTGGGAATATTCGTCTATCTGGGAATCTATATCATCATGTGGGCGCAAATAGGTACTAGAGACACAGATCATTTGCTCACCACTCAATAAAATATCTATGAATACAGAGGACAGAGTGTTAAATTTAAATTGACAGTTTATGGAAGAATTACAAATAATAATGAGGGCGCCAAAAGATTTAGAGGAAAACTGAACAAAACCAGAAGGGGGGAAGGAACCCTGCCACCGGGGAGGGGAGGGTCTTGAAGAATAATAAGATCGAAATTGCCCTCAGCAGCTGTCATCAACGTATGACTAAAGGCAGCAAGGGAGTGATTAACATTGATCTGTAAGAATCTAAGACCCATAGTCAATAGATCTAGCTATAAGCCCGATTTGATGTTTGTAGCTGGGACATTCCTCGTCTAAGCATGAGTGCTTAACATTATACTTCGTATTTGCGCCCTGCTTACTGAGGATACAATTGATACATGTTGGTTGCTTTTTACAAGGCCCAGGGGCGTGTGCTTCACTACACTGTAAGCAGCAAGCTCTTTCAGAGCACTTTGACGTGGTGTGCCCGATCCTGTCGCATTTGCGACAGTGACGGACGCTTAGAAATTCGCGGACTCTAGCGCGCATCCAGTCAAGCTGGTGGTAGCCCGCGTCAACAACAGCATAAAAGATCCTGGGATTAAGGCTCAAGACTCAATGGACCCCGGAGCTACCTTTAATGTTAAAATCCACGGTGAAGTTCGTTTCAGTCAAAGCAGGGTTAAGGTGGACAAGAGAATGCTTAACATCCTCCCTAGACAAATCCTAGTCGAGATTGGTGACGATTACCCGTGGATGTCTCCTCCGGGGGCGGTATACTTCAAAGTTATCTACAACAGTCGGGATCGCAACAAGCTTCTCTTTGATTTCCTCAAGGTCTGAACTTCTAGCTGCCTCCAGCAATTTTACGAGCCGCCTCCAGCAATTTTACGAACTGCCCCAACACGGATGTCACTGCCCACCAAAGAAACTGCCGAACATACCATCTTCCTATTATCTTCGAAGTTTCCATCAGTTTTGGGTTTAACGATTAACACCCCCGGTCGGGACATAGGCGGGACAACAGAGGCACCGGAGGTGCCTTTCAGGAGAGCGCCGGCGTATCCAGCACCGACAGGTGGGATTCCCTCGCGAACAGCAGACTCCTTAAGGGCCTGACCCACATCCAGGAGCGTAGACTTCAAGTCCCCGCAGAAAGTATCAAATAACTTTTCGCTTTCCCCGAGTTGACCGCGGAGAGTAGCTATTTCAATTTTCTGGGTAAAAATAATTTCATCTTTAGCTAAAGCACCGGCGGAGGGACTAGAACGGTCCAATGGCGGCGAGGCAGCCGGTTTGAGGTTAGCAGTAATGTCATTTTTCAGTCTCTCAATAACCCTTGATTTTTGAGACAACTGACCCTCTAGTTCAGCAGCCTTTATCGTCAATTCACTCACCTGCGGAGCTGAATGATCCTCGCCCCCTTGGGTATAAAACTTATTCTTTAAGGCATTAAAGTCACTTTTAGACGCCGTTAGCTCTTTCAGCCTCGATTTGTTCTCCGATTTCAACAAGGTAATTTGTTCTTTGCATCTCTCAAGTTCCGCAACAGTTCCGTTGAAATCAGTATAACTCATCCTTTTACTTGCCCCTGCCTGGCACTTCTCTATCTCTACCTCTAAATCAAGTTGCTTCTTGACTGAACCTGCATTAGTAGCGTCATATTCAACCAGTGACTTTTTTAACGTTGCAATTTCCTGGTCTCTATTCCCAATCAGAACAACAAGTTCGTTATTTCTTGCCTTGAGTTCATCGATATTGGCAGTCAGCTGCAAGCTAATATCCAGGTCCTCAACCACGGCTGTAGGACTCTCATGTTTTTCAAGTTTTTCTTTGAGACCATTTATAACCCTGTTTAAACTAATCACACTCTCAATGAGAGGCGAGCAGAAAATATTTGCAATAGCATCGCATCGGTCATTGCCAAGCTTCTTATCCCTATTTGATACACATTCCGATTTTAAATCTTGTAATCTACTAAGTGCGTCCCTAATAGAAGGGGAATCTATATCCACATCCTTAAGCGAATCCAAAAGTTTATCCATATTCTGACCAATTCAATTAGTAAAGTATTATAAGAAAACCCTCTTGCCGTATCACAATAACTGGCTTAATACCAAAAACTTTCCTATAATGAACACCACAGTGATCTGGAAAGGCAGAAACGGAGGATGTTCACCAAAATATGCAGTAAGTATCAATACAGCAATAAGTAACACCAGTTCATACTCTGCAGAAGTGGCAGGAAAAAAAAATAATTTTAACATTGATCAAACTGATTAGTAAAGCAAAATACCAAGTCGATCACCAGTGACGACCGGAGGCATCAGCGAACACTGCCAAAAAAAAATTCAGCTGCGCAGGCGCCGAAGCGAAAAAACATCAAAATTAATAACTGCGTAATAGATTAAATAAAAGGAATTGAGAGTTGAAAATGCAAATATACAGAGAACTAAAAGGACATAATCACAATATGCACTAAGATTTTAATAATGTATACAGGAAGACAAGAAATAAGCACTTAAAAATTCAAAATTGAGTATCACTACGCCAATGAAGTTAAGCACATCGACGAAGAATCAACATATATAAATACAATATTATAAGTAAACACAGGATTATATACAATTATATACACAGTATCTAGTATAATATAATACAGGTAGAGCGTGAAATCAATCGTAGAAAACTCACCAGAGACTCCCAAAGTTCCGGTAAGCAAAATGACGTCAGGATTGACACAAAGTTTTTCAAAGTCAAAAAGACGCCCGATCTGTATAAAAGTACCCAAAACTTGAATCGGATGATCAATAATCGATGCACTAGAAGAGTTTTGAAAACACAGAAAAATTTATACTGGAATTCCACGATGAGAAATACAGACAGAAGGAACTACTTCCACGGAAGCACACAAGTCGAGGACCGGATCACATCCAAAACAGCAATTTTCCCAAAGACTTTTCTAGACTACTAAAACACTTTAGATCAAAATAAACACTTACAACACGTTTAGAACCTTTAAATCTATAAGAAAAACATCACTTCGAAGCTTATTAACAACTTTTTGCACAAAACCAAAAATGCCTGCGGAAATGGCTGTCAACCACGATGGCCGCCATTGGGAATGGGAATTAAGAGCTTAGCTTATGGTCATTATAAAATTAAAATTAGAGCGCGGGAAGTTAGCGCGCGAGAATTGCACTCGGTAGGCCCGGGTTCGATTCCCGCCATTGACGCGGAGTACGATCACGTTAAACATATGGGTCCGTAAGTCCTTCCGAGAGGTTGGTGGTAGGGGAAGCAGGGTGCGGTCCCTGTGGATGCCTTCCCCACTGGGTTCCAGTCTAAATTGGGTGATAAAAAGAAAGTTATGGAGATTGTCGCGGAGGGCGCGGTAGCCCAGTGGTTAGCACGCGGGAATTTCACTCGGTCGGTTCGGGTTCGGTTCCCGCCACTGCCAAAACTGCTGCCGTGTTCACGCGGAATACGATCACGTTAAACATGTGGGTCCGTAAGTCCTTCTGAGAGGCTGGTGGTAGGGGAATGAGGGTACGGTCCCTGTGGATGCCTCCCCCACTGGGTTCCAGTCTACATTGGCCGAATAAAAAGAAAGTTATGGAGATTGTCGCGGAGGGCGCGGTAGCCCAGTGGTTAGCGCGCGGAAATTTTACTCGGTAGGCCTGTTTTCGATTCCCGCCACTGCCAAAACTGCAGCCGTGTTCACGCGGAGTACGATCACGTTAAACATGTGGGACCGTAAGTCCTTCCGAGAGGTTGATGTTAGGGGAAGGAGGGTACGGTCCCTGTGGATGCCTCCCCCACTGGGTTTCGGTCTAAATTGGGTGGCACTTCCTGGCCGTCCAAACAGTTACCTTACACCTTTCTGGTAGGTCGCGCCAACGAGTTTGCCACGATCGGAATTGCCACGGTCAGAATTTTCAAGGGTAGCGAACTGGCTGGTCGCCAAAGGCGGCTAGTATTGAATATAAATTTCTTAAATTTCCATATATAGAGCTTATTCCTAAATTTCATAAAAATCCTATTAAATTTAGAATAGTAACTAGTGGTCATAATACTTAGTACTGCGAGTAAATTACTACTAAATTTTTTAAATCTAATAAATGATAGTTTACGTCAGTCTAGCAATAATTACCTTATTCTAAATAATAGTAAAGAATTAAAGAATTAATTAACATCACTTAGAAAACTAATAGGATTTCAAACTTTTGATTTTATAGATCTTTTTATTAATATTAAGATCTCAGACCTGTATGATGTAATTTTAGATCTATATAATGCTTATATTACTAATCTATCAATTCAAATCAATTTTATAAATTTTCCTAAACTTCTTCACTTTGTTATTTTCAATAATTATATTTTTCAAGGAAATAAATTATACTTACAAGTCTCAGGAGTTCCACAGGGTGGCTGCAGTAACAGTATGTTAGCTAATTTATACCTTTATCATTATGAACAGTCTTTTACTTCAATAGATTATACATTATACAGATATGTTGATGATTTGATTTGCTTAGTATATATTGAAAATTATGTCATAGATATAGATTTCTAACCAGAAAATTTGGAATTAATTCCTAATCAAGCAACTATTAGTAATAATATTAATTTTTGGGATTTAAATCTTATTATTGAAACTTCAAATAGAATTGTTACTAATTTATATGACATAAAAGACTTTTTTAATTTTAACATTATTAAAATCTTACCATTTAATTCCTGCAACTCGATTCTATTGATTAGAAATATTATACTTTTTAGAATTTATAGATTATTTGATAAAAAATTTCATGCTATGCGTATAAATAACCTAAAAATTACCAGCAATTTATATAAATATCCCTCTTATTTTGTAAATGGTATTGTTAAAAAATTTAGATTAGCTTTATTTTCGTGAATTCTAATCATAGTTTTTTATATTAGCCTGACATCTCCATTCTCTTGTATTAATATTATTTTCATTTTTACATTCACTTAAACATTAGCTTTTCTATTATTAGCCCCTCCTTGTAGTAGCTCTGATTGTATATTATCACTTATTCTTGCCTTTTCTCATCATTGTTACTTATTTCTTACGTATGGCAACAGTAGATCATTTCTTTTTCCTTTGCGAATGGCAACACTGATCTCTTCATTCTGGGTTCGACAGGTTCGCGCATTTGTAGTATTATTTTCCAGGTATTCTTGTTTCTTTTTATTTTGTCTTCTTTATGCATGTTTTCCAAGTAGGAATAGTTTATAGATATAATCTATCTATTTCTTCAGAAACATACATTTCCTGTTTTTACTTCGACAAAATACTTGGACCCTAAGAAGTGTTTTGGAGAAGTGAACAAATCCATGATTTAGGCCTTGCCCTTGTCTACGTGTATAGTATTAATGCTTGGATTTCATATGTTTTTATTTTATGGATTCCATACCATTGATTTTTGATGATTTTCTTTAATTTGATGATTCGAAATTTGTATTTTTCCATTTAATTGAAGATTTGTTGATTTATACATTTATTTTGTAGGCTTGTTATATATATATATACTGGTATGCATTGCACATGACCTACATTGTACAATAAATAAATATGTATAAATATGTATAAATAAATCCAAAAATGGTGTTATGAAAGACGTGATGAAGAATGAATACAAATTTTCAGATTTAGATATTCTATTACCAATATATAGGAAATATAAAAAAAACTATTGTATAATACTAAGAAAAATTTTAAAATGTCAAATATTTATTTTCAGGAAACTGATAACGATTTTTGAGAAAAATTCATAAAAAATGTTTTGTTTTGCAATATACATGATTTCTAGAAGCAGAAAACTAAAATTCAAGAAGTTGAACAAAGAAATTAATATTTGTCAAATAAGACATATTTTAATGTGGAAAATCTTTATATTTAAGATACTAATGTCATTCTATGACAAACATATATATTCAATATTATTAAAATATCAAATATTACAATATAAAAAAAATATAGAACACAGAAAATCTGTGCTAAATGAAAAATTATTTTTATAAAGTAATAAGCATTTAATTAATTAAACTTACTATAATACAACAGAATATTTAATTTCTTTAAATCGGTGATATTTCTGTTGCTGTACACTCTTCGCTAATTTTTCTATGTCAAATTTCATTTGTGAAGTGCAAATTCGTATGGAACTGTGAAGATTTACATCAGTTAGTCGAGTGGAAAATTTATTTTTTTCTGCAATTTATCATAGAAAAGGTTTTTTCGCATATGTAAGTTGCCAAATGCAGTTATGTATCTTTTTGCAAAACATTTAATTGCGGGAAAATTAGTTGGCAATCATTTGTAAAACTGGACAAGATTTTCTACTTGAAAATTGCTTTTCAGAGTATCATTCTTCTAAACTTTCAAAACTTCCATTTGGAACGAAAGCGAAACATTATCAATATAGGCATAAAACAAAAGGGTTAAAAATGAATTGCAGGTCACAATTCTTTTCTCGTGAAAACCTACAAACCTTTTTGAAAATTCATTTTGAAATTCTTGGATAGTTTTGACAAATATGTCCTTTCGCTACATCCAACAATCTGCTGAATTTTTTTAAGAAATGCAAATTGGTGTACATCTCCTTCTTTCATGTATTTATTAAGTTGATTTAGTTTTGCTTCAAACGTTGTTCTGACTGAAAACATGTCAAAGTTTTGACAAATATGTCCTTTCGCTACATCCAACAATCTGCTGAATTTTTTTAAGAAATGCAAATTGGTGTACATCTCTTTCTTTCATGTATTTATTAAGTTGATTTAGTTTTGCTTCAAACGTTGTTCTGACTGAAAACATGTCAAAGTTTTGACAAATATGTCCTTTCGCTACATCCAACAATCTGCTGAATTTTTTTAAGAAATGCAAATTGGTGTACATCTCCTTCTTTCATGTATTTATTAAGTTGATTTAGTTTTGCTTCAAACGTTGTTCTGACTGAAAACATGTCAAAGTTTATCGTTTCCTTACGTTCATTTAGGTAGAGACATGATTCACAGATCCACTTTTTATCCGATAATTAAGGCATAGTGTTACATTTTTCTGTCATAAAAATGTCTATTTCTTCTCGTAAGTGAAAAAATCTGCACAACCATCTCTTCTGCTTAACCATCTGGCATTTTCAGAAATTGTTGGAATTGGAAGTGCTTGTTAATTGTTGATACAACTGTGCCCATTGCATTTTTCATAGTAGGAAAACTGTGCAGGATAATGCTTCTTGATGAATAATGCAACGAAATATCATTGGTGTATAACTTCCTGTCTTTTGAATTTCGGAACAAATTTGTCCTATTAAACCGGTTAGGGAACCAAACATACTCTTGATACCATCTGTTGTTACACTTACTAATTTTTTCTACTCTAATCCCAAAGCAGTAAGAGTGTTTTTAACGGCTATATCTTCTCCCTTTGCAATACTTTTTAAACTGCACATATTAGCCAACTTTTCAGTCATGTTAAATTAATTATGAAAATGATCTATGAAAATATTACTATTTCAGATTTGGTACAAAATACAAATAAATAATAAAAGTATTTAGCTCTTTCGAGCATCAAACGCCCATCACGAGAAAGCGCCAGGAAGAGCACAAGAAAAAACAAGAAAGATCAATCATGCTTAAAGCATTGATTATGAAACACTTTCCAACTTCAATGCAATTTTATTTAAACATGTCTAAAATGCAATACATTCCTCGATAATATTTTAAAACTTATCACAATACTACATTGATTTAATATATTTGAAAACTTAAACCTTCATTGAAAAAATTGAACTTCATTCAAATGACGGCATTGAAATATAAATTGCCTGGTTTAAATATCTCTAAAATGCAATACATTCCTCGGTAATAATTTTAGAATTATCATAATACTACGATAATTTATTATATTTGAAAACTTCATCGAAAACAACTGAAATTCATTCAAATGACGTCATAAAAAAATAACACGCCTGGCTCTCTCTATAAAAGCAACATTTCATTCATAAATAATTCCCCCATTCATGTCATTCATCACAATACTATAATAATTTATTTTATTTAAAAATTAAGACCATTGAGTTGCAAGTAAGTAATCTCTATGCGTAAAACTTCAGCGAAAAATATCGTCCTTCTCTTTCTAAAATCAATGAATATTTCATTCATATCAGCTAAGCAGACTCCATGGACTAATTTATTTTGTGTTAAAGAATTACAGCGATTCTAATACAACTCATTCTATATATTTTGCTGTTTACATTTTACATAGGTGAAAAATAGGCTTAATAGTAGAAATAATCATATTTGGATGAGCATTTAAACTGAAATATATTGTCATTGCGTTGTTTTAGTATGTAGATGCACAGAATTTAGGCAAAAATAAAGTAGTTTTAGGACGGATACAACACTCAATATGAATTAAAAAGAACTTTAAAAATCACGATTTTGACACAAGATGGATGCCATATATCATTTTGAAGTGGGTCATGTGATCGTTTCATATCATGGACACGTGATCGCTTCATATAAGAGGTGTTATTATTATTTTAATTTTTATTTAAAAAACTACTGAATATATTTCGCTGAATTTTTTTTTATATATTTTATGGAACAATTTGAATATTGCCTGAAATTTTCGAAGCAATTTGTGAATTTTAAATCCGCTTAAAAAATGCTTGAAAAATTAGGTCCCATAGGGCTCAATGTATTCCATTTTTTCAACCCGGGTTCAATCCAAAACTAATTGGGTGATATTATTCATTTATATTCCCATAGGTCCTATAGACCGTCTGAACAACATACTAAAATTTCATTTTGATTAAGTCATTTTTACGGCAGTTATCGTGCTAACGGACAGACAGACAGACAGACAGACAGACAGAATGAACAAAGTCATTAACACTTTTCAACTTTGTTGTAAAGTGTTAAAAATGTACATTACTGGGAATCACGCTGAGAATCAAAAGAAGATTAGATAGAAACAAGGATTTTAATAAATGTATACATAGAAAACACTGAGTATTAGAAAAAACGAAAGAAAAATAAACCATAACATAAATGAAAAGAATTACAATATTAAGGGCAAAAACATTTTACATGGACTACCAAACTTTAAATAGTTTACCCATTATGGGCCTTGTCAGTTTGTAAAAATATTCCGTGACATCAATATACAAATTGACGGAACTCAAAAGGTTAGTCCATTATCAGACATCTAAGCCAAAAACTGTTCTGCGAGAACTTGAAAACAATGTTTTGTCCTATTTACATTGCAAAATCGTTTTGTAGTGTAGGTATGTGGATGATGTTTTAATCATGTGAAATTATAGTATTGAAGATTTTAAGAACTTCTTGCTTCTGTTAATGCTTTCTATTCCTATATTACTTTCACTGTTGAATATAAATGTGACACGTCGCTGCCTTTTTTCAATGTTATATTTCTCATGGTATTAACAGTTTTCTTACTTCTGTCTATCAAAAACCAACTTTTTCTAATTTCTATATATCAGCAAATTATATTCATCCTCTTTTCTCCCACGAAGCTGCTTTTGTTGCCTTTTTTAACACTTTACAACAAAGTTGAAAAGTGTTTATGACTTTGTTAACACTTTACAACAAAGTTGAAAAGTGTTTATGACTTTGTTCATTCTGTCTGTCTGTCTGTCTGTCTGTCTGTCTGTCTGTCTGTCCGTTAGCACGATAACTGCCGTAAAAATGAGTTTATCAAAATGAAATTTTAGTATGTTGTTCAGACGGTCTGTAGGACCTATGGGAATATAAATAAATAATATCACCCAATTAGTTTTTTATTGAACCCGGGTTGAAAAAATGAAATACATTGAACCCTATGGGACCTAATTTTTCAAACATTTTTTAAGTAAATTTAAAATTCACGAATTGCTTCGAAATTTTTAGGAAATATTCACATTATCCCATAGAATATATAAAAAAAAATTCAGTAAAATATGTTAAGTAGTTTTTTAATTAAAAAAATTATTTAATATAGGGAAAAAAACAAATTCAATTAAATTCTGACTTTGGGATATCTTCCAGAAAGAAAAGAGAGAGATATTATATAATAAATATCTCTCCATTTGTTTAAACGTTTTGCATATGGGAGTGGCTTCATATTTGAAAATAAATTTGGTAGATAACAATTTTTCATTTTTTTTAAATTTTATGTAACTCTTCATGATAAATTTAATTGATGGCATTTTAAATGCACTTTCCTACGTCCTAGAGAGTTAAAATTTGGTACACAGCTTAAATTTGTTGAACATTTTATTCGACAAAAATTTGATGGATCTTTAAATATAGATCATACATTTTTTTCGAAATGGCCTGAAAATAATCCCCGTTCACTTCTATAAATCATTGGTGTAATATTGTTAAAAATTCTGATGTGGACAGCACATGTCTTTCCCTGCAGACTCATATTCGTTCTCTTTATTTATTCAATGATAATTTGAGTTTATCTGCACAACATAAGTATTTTAAATGACATTGAATTTACACGTTAAACTTAAATTTGGTTCTCATTTGATAGCTGGACTTATTGTCAAAGGTGGCGTAGCGAAAACGCGAAAAAACTAGAATATCTCAAGAACGGCTAGTCCTAGAGTAATGGGGTTAGTCTTATTCTTTTTGTTGTCAAAAATCACATATAAAATAGGAATTTAATTGATATAATTGAGCACACGTAGTCTTTTATTTTTATATATAACGATTTTTGCTGGCCATTTCGCAAAAATAGCCCGTTCCTTTTTCCCGAATCGTAGTAGAATAACCTACAAATGATTTATATACAAAATTTTGTTAAATTTGGTATATAAATCACTTGTAGGTTATTGAAATATTATACTCCAAATTTTGTTAAATTTGGTTCATTAGTTTTTAGCTAGAGTGGATAAAGGCAATTTCTGCGGCCATTTCGCAAAGAAGGCAGATTCTTTCATTACGAATCGTACTATAATCTAATGAACATCAGGATTTCCCACAAAAAACATACCTACCAAATTGTATGAAATTCGGTCCATTAGTTTTTCAATTAGAGTGGATGTAATATCCACACAGACACACAGAAACATACACAGATACACCCTTACACACACAGACGTCTTCCTAAAAGTAGTTTTTTCGTGTTCTAGAAGTCCCAAAACGTGTAGATACTTTGAAAATTCGAGTTCCGATCTTCGGCACGATTCCAATACTTTGAGTACATACACATACACATATATATTATCTGTGTATTATCTGTGTATCTAAATTCCGTGCCTATGCAATTACAATAGTTGTGATTTTAAATGATCCCTAAACTTTTATTATTTCTTCAAGGAAGCCTAATTTTAACATATGCAGAATGCAAATATCTCAAGCGATTGTAAGATGAATTACATAAGAATTGCTGAATTTTTTTCACACAAAATTATTTAGCTCTGGAGTCTGGAATACAAGTTATATGAATGAAATATTCATTGATTTTGCATAAAGAATCAGATGATTTATATTTCGATACAGTTTTAAATATTTAAGTATAATAAATTACTGTAGTACTGTGATAATGTAAAATATATTACCACTGAATGAATCACATTTTAGAAATTTTTAAATGAAATTACATTTCAGTTGGAAAGTGTTTCATAATCAATGCTTATGCATGATTGATCTTTCTTGTTAACACTTTACAACAAAGTTGAAAAGTGTTTATGACTTTGTTCATTCTGTCTGTCTGTCTGTCTGTCTGTCTGTCTGTCTGTCTGTCCGTTAGCACGATAACTGCCGTAAAAATGAGTTTATCAAAATTAAATTTTAGTATGTTGTTCAGACGGTCTGTAGGACCTATGGGAATATAAATAAATAATATCACCCAATTAGTTTTTTATTGAACCCGGGTTGAAAAAATGAAATACATTGAACCCTATGGGACCTAATTTTTCAAACATTTTTTAAGTAAATTTAAAATTCACGAATTGCTTCGAAATTTTTAGGAAATATTCACATTATCCCATAGAATATATAAAAAAAAATTCAGTAAAATATGTTAAGTAGTTTTTTAATTAAAAAAATTATTTAATATAGGGAAAAAAACAAATTCGATTAAATTCTGACTTTGGGATATCTTCCAGAAAGAAAAGAGAGAGATATTATATAATAAATATCTCTCCATTTGTTTAAACGTTTTGCATATGGGAGTGGCTTCATATTTGAAAATAAATTTGGTAGATAACAATTTTTCATTTTTTTTAAATTTTATGTAACTCTTCATGATAAATTTAATTGATGGCATTTTAAATGCACTTTCCTACGTCCTAGAGAGTTAAAATTTGGTACACAGCTTAAATTTGTTGAACATTTTATTCGACAAAAATTTGATGGATCTTTAAATATAGATCATACATTTTTTTCGAAATGGCCTGAAAATAATCCCCGTTCACTTCTATAAATCATTGGTGTAATATTGTTAAAAATTCTGATGTGGACAGCACATGTCTTTCCCTGCAGACTCATATTCGTTCTCTTTATTTATTCAATGATAATTTGAGTTTATCTGCACAACATAAGTATTTTAAATGACATTGAATTTACACGTTAAACTTAAATTTGGTTCTCATTTGATAGCTGGACTTATTGTCAAAGGTGGCGTAGCGAAAACGCGAAAAAACTAGAATATCTCAAGAACGGCTAGTCCTAGAGTAATGGGGTTAGTCTTATTCTTTTTGTTGTCAAAAATCACATATAAAATAGGAATTTAATTGATATAATTGAGCACACGTAGTCTTTTATTTTTATATATAACGATTTTTGCTGGCCATTTCGCAAAAATAGCCCGTTCCTTTTTCCCGAATCGTAGTAGAATAACCTACAAATGATTTATATACAAAATTTTGTTAAATTTGGTATATAAATCACTTGTAGGTTATTGAAATATTATACTCCAAATTTTGTTAAATTTGGTTCATTAGTTTTTAGCTAGAGTGGATAAAGGCAATTTCTGCGGCCATTTCGCAAAGAAGACAGATTCTTTCATTACGAATCGTACTATAATCTAATGAACATCAGGATTTCCCACAAAAAACATACCTACCAAATTGTATGAAATTCGGTCCATTAGTTTTTCAATTAGAGTGGATGTAATATCCACACAGACACACAGAAACATACACAGATACACCCTTACACACACAGACGTCTTCCTAAAAGTAGTTTTTCGTGTTCTAGAAGTCCCAAAACGTGTAGATACTTTGAAAATTCGAGTTCCGATCTTCGGCACGATTCCAATACTTTGAGTACATACACATATATATTATCTGTGTATTATCTGTGTATCTAAATTCCGTGCCTATGCAATTACAATAGTTGTGATTTTAAATGATCCCTAAACTTTTATT
Organism: Amaurobius ferox; assembly: GCA_951213105.1. Classification (NCBI taxonomy): domain Eukaryota; kingdom Metazoa; phylum Arthropoda; class Arachnida; order Araneae; family Amaurobiidae; genus Amaurobius; species Amaurobius ferox. The sequence goes on from OX578142.1 coordinate 38,844,867, forward strand.
ATTTCTTCAAGGAAGCCTAATTTTAACATATGCAGAATGCAAATATCTCAAGCGATTGTAAGATGAATTACATAAGAATTGCTGAATTTTTTTCACACAAAATTATTTAGCTCTGGAGTCTGGAATACAAGTTATATGAATGAAATATTCATTGATTTTGCATAAAGAATCAGATGATTTATATTTCGATACAGTTTTAAATATTTAAGTATAATAAATTACTGTAGTACTGTGATAATGTAAAATATATTACCACTGAATGAATCACATTTTAGAAATTTTTAAATGAAATTACATTTCAGTTGGAAAGTGTTTCATAATCAATGCTTATGCATGATTGATCTTTCTTGTTAACACTTTACAACAAAGTTGAAAAGTGTTTATGACTTTGTTCATTCTGTCTGTCTGTCTGTCTGTCTGTCTGTCTGTCTGTCTGTCCGTTAGCACGATAACTGCCGTAAAAATGAGTTTATCAAAATGAAATTTTAGTATGTTGTTCAGACGGTCTGTAGGACCTATGGGAATATAAATAAATAATATCACCCAATTAGTTTTTTATTGAACCCGGGTTGAAAAAATGAAATACATTGAACCCTATGGGACCTAATTTTTCAAACATTTTTTAAGTAAATTTAAAATTCACGAATTGCTTCGAAATTTTTAGGAAATATTCACATTATCCCATAGAATATATAAAAAAAAATTCAGTAAAATATGTTAAGTAGTTTTTTAATTAAAAAAATTATTTAATATAGGGAAAAAAACAAATTCAATTAAATTCTGACTTTGGGATATCTTCCAGAAAGAAAAGAGAGAGATATTATATAATAAATATCTCTCCATTTGTTTAAACGTTTTGCATATGGGAGTGGCTTCATATTTGAAAATAAATTTGGTAGATAACAATTTTTCATTTTTTTTAAATTTTATGTAACTCTTCATGATAAATTTAATTGATGGCATTTTAAATGCACTTTCCTACGTCCTAGAGAGTTAAAATTTGGTACACAGCTTAAATTTGTTGAACATTTTATTCGACAAAAATTTGATGGATCTTTAAATATAGATCATACATTTTTTTCGAAATGGCCTGAAAATAATCCCCGTTCACTTCTATAAATCTTTGGTGTAATATTGTTAAAAATTCTGATGTGGACAGCACATGTCTTTCCCTGCAGACTCATATTCGTTCTCTTTATTTATTCAATGATAATTTGAGTTTATCTGCACAACATAAGTATTTTAAATGACATTGAATTTACACGTTAAACTTAAATTTGGTTCTCATTTGATAGCTGGACTTATTGTCAAAGGTGGCGTAGCGAAAACGCGAAAAAACTAGAATATCTCAAGAACGGCTAGTCCTAGAGTAATGGGGTTAGTCTTATTCTTTTTGTTGTCAAAAATCACATATAAAATAGGAATTTAATTGATATAATTGAGCACACGTAGTCTTTTATTTTTATATATAACGATTTTTGCTGGCCATTTCGCAAAAATAGCCCGTTTCTTTTTCCCGAATCGTAGTAGAATAACCTACAAATGATTTATATACAAAATTTTGTTAAATTTGGTATATAAATCACTTGTAGGTTATTGAAATATTATACTCCAAATTTTGTTAAATTTGGTTCATTAGTTTTTAGCTAGAGTGGATAAAGGCAATTTCTGCGGCCATTTCGCAAAGAAGGCAGATTCTTTCATTACGAATCGTACTATAATCTAATGAACATCAGGATTTCCCACAAAAAACATACCTACCAAATTGTATGAAATTCGGTCCATTAGTTTTTCAATTAGAGTGGATGTAATATCCACACAGACACACAGAAACATACACAGATACACCCTTACACACACAGACGTCTTCCTAAAAGTAGTTTTTTCGTGTTCTAGAAGTCCCAAAACGTGTAGATACTTTGAAAATTCGAGTTCCGATCTTCGGCACGATTCCAATACTTTGAGTACATACACATACACATATATATTATCTGTGTATTATCTGTGTATCTAAATTCCGTGCCTATGCAATTACAATAGTTGTGATTTTAAATGATCCCTAAACTTTTATTATTTCTTCAAGGAAGCCTAATTTTAACATATGCAGAATGCAAATATCTCAAGCGATTGTAAGATGAATTACATAAGAATTGCTGAATTTTTTTCACACAAAATTATTTAGCTCTGGAGTCTGGAATACAAGTTATATGAATGAAATATTCATTGATTTTGCATAAAGAATCAGATGATTTATATTTCGATACAGTTTTAAATATTTAAGTATAATAAATTACTGTAATACTGTGATAATGTAAAATATATTACCACTGAATGAATCACATTTTAGAAATTTTTAAATGAAATTACATTTCAGTTGGAAAGTGTTTCATAATCAATGCTTATGCATGATTGATCTTTCTTGTTAATAGAATAACATTTGCTCTATGCTTAAATGTTGAACTGAAACCATTTTTTTCTTTTCCTCATTGGATATGACGCTGTATATTTGTGTAAATTTACCTATAAAATATTTTCTCCTAGATAAAACCAAGGACAAAGCGTTTTTAAAAAGCAAAAGGTCTTTTATTTAACATCCTAAAAGACGTACAAAATATTGTTAAAAACTGCCAGAGCGCTTTCGGACGTATATACGCCCTTCATCAGTGGATACATGAGTAGTAAAAGCATGGAATGTTTATATATATATAGAGACCATTTTTAAACAAATTTGCATAAGTAAGTTCATTTACCATTTTATATTTTATGCAAATTTGTTTTAAAATGGTCTCTCTATGTATAAATATTCCATGCTTTTACTACTCATGTAGCCACTGATGAAGGGCGTATATATGTACGTCCGAAAGCGCTCTGGCAGTTTGTAACAATATTTTGTACGTCTTTTAGGATGTCAAATAAAAGACCTTTCGTTTTTTAAAAACGCTTTGTCCTTGGTTTTATCTATTGTATGCAGACGTGATACCAATCTTGATTATTTTCTCCTATTTGCTCAAAATTATTTATTCTAAATCCGCTTTTGCTCAATTCTCCTGTTCAATTGTTTTTGAAATCTTGCTCCTTAATTATACCATGAACGTTTAGCACATGAAAATACCTCACAAAACTACTAAAATCACTTCCGGTTTTTGTAAATAGTAATTTCAATACTTATGTATATTATTTCCATAATTAATGATTTGATTAATATTTTTTAAAACAGGAGTATGAAACTAAACATTACCTGACTCATAGAAAACGTAAAGTCATAATGTTTGCTTGCGTATTTTCCCGCCCTTGCTACAAAATAACTCAATATACCCAAAGTAATGCATAAATTCGGGAATATTTCAATACTTAACTTAGCTGCTTAAATTCTATGCATGTCCTTTTTCTTAGGAAAAAAAAAGCTACATTATCTCCCTATTCACCTGCTCTTATCTTCCTTCCTATGTCAAGACCTTTTGATCCTTCCCCTTTGAAGTCAGCTCCCACGAAGACGCTGGTCAACAACCGCAATGTGGAACGCCCCTTGAAGTCCTTTTGAATCAACAATTGAACAAAAAATGCACATAAAAATGCAAATGTCTTCAGAAAAGGGTCACATTTAAGTCTAAATAACAAACATCCGGTTTATTATTAATAAATCAATATTTAAAAAGTTAGTAGCTGTCCCAGTTAGAAGATGTTAATGATGTATTTGGGACCAACAAGCCTTACCATCATTCAGACGGTGATGTTACATGCATAAAACATTACAGATTTACCTTAATTGCAGTGAATCAGTGACTATTGAAAAATGAAAATTATCTGTTATGCATATAAAGTTGGATAAGATATCTGCAACACCAGATTTTAAATTAACCCATAAAATAGAGAATGCTTTACATTTTATTTTAAAATTCTCTATATTTTGGAGAAATTATTATTTTAGTTAAGAACGTGCTCCTAATGCAGCTAACTGGACCGGTTTCGCGTCTGTTATGCGTCAGCATGGAAGAGATGATGTATACAATGGCAGCAAAAAAACGTGCATGTTCCACAATTTTGCAAACTTCTATGTGTGGAATGACAAATGCGGTCTTCACTTAGACAGATTAAAAAATCTGATGTGGGTAGCATATGACGCAATATAATGTAATGACTTTACTCCTTTCGCAGCAAAATAAATGTGTACAAGAAAGATCAAAAGCACACTGTTTCCTCATTAAATTAACTCCACATAAATTGAAGTTTAGCGTTTTTGCAGCAACTTATTAGTCGTACAAAGAGAATATCTTATTCATACTCGCGTGCAAAATACTCATCAAAATATAATTGTCATTTAATTAATATCCTTTGAAATAAATAACAATTTGTGAATTCTTTGGTGTCAAAATGCAAAACTATTACAAAAATTATCTTCTCTCGTGAATGGAGAGAACTAGGTCCTCGTGAATGATGTTAACAGATTTGTTGCATGATATTGCATATGAGAAGTGAATATATTTGATGGTACTCACTACTTTTACTAAATTTTATATAACTTTTTTGATATTTTGTTTTTAAAAACATGCACTATGTCGCGAACGATTCGTATTGAAGTTTGTATCGTTGGTTTTCTAATGAAAAATTATGTATGGAATGGTTATATATTGAATAGTATTAAAGGTCCTGATTTTTTAAATAATTTTTTCAATAATTCATTTTAAAATCGTGCAATATCTCGAGAACGGTTCATGCTAACATTCTGAAATTTGTGTCATTGATATTCTAATGGCAAATTATGTCCAAAATAATTATTTATTTATAATTATTCAAGGTCTTGATTTTTTAATGATTTTTTTTTCAAAAGTTCATTTGAAAATTGTGGGGGAGGGGTTTTTGGAACATTAGATTGTGTTGAACAGAGTTTCAGCATTCACTGATTGTATTAATCTTGTTACTTCTATTTCGAAACGCTTCATTCGCTCATGAGATATCGCGTCAAAACTCTCGCAGACACACACACACACACTAAGATACATACACAGACACACGCTAATATACATACATAATAGACACTAACATACATACACAAACACGCGCTAACATACATACACAAATGCACACTAACATATATGCACACACACTAACATACATACACAAACAGACACTAAAATACATACACATGCACAAGCTAACATACATACACAAACACACACTAACATATATACACAAACACACACTAACACACATACACACACACTGACATACACATAGCTATTACCTCAAAAATGTTAGATTTGAATTCAAGGATGCTTAAAATATGATCTTCCGTCGAAATCTGGAATTTAACTTTTTGACCCCGTCACACTACTTTCCCCCATACGTTATACCATGTATGTAGGAAAAGCAATGAATTCAAAAGGCTATGCGAACGAGTGTATAATAAGTAACAAAATTGGTACTGTTCATGGTTGCTATTATTTGAAATGATACCAAAATTTTTGCATATGAAAAAAAAAAAATCAAGATGTAAAAGAAGATAGGGCTTCTATTATCATTCAATTGATGTCATGAGAGTTAGTTCAGAAACTACATTTTTTTGTTATATATAATTTAGTCCTAATATGCAATTGGCAACACATTTTGGGAAGATTGAGCTCAAGCTGAGCAACGCTACGGAAACAAAGCTCAACAAATTTATATAAATCTTCACTAAAAGACCACTATGGAGGTATAGAGTTAGGAATGTTCTTAAGGGCCTCGATAATTTTGTCAGGAAAGGTCCATGAGTGTACACTTTATGTCTATCTATATTAAAATGATAGTGCCCAATCGATAAAAAGGGATGGCTGCGCCTCTAGGGGAGAATTAAAAAAAAATAGAATGGTGAACTCAGCAGCAGAACGAGATAGACTTAAAAATGCCATCGAATGCCGATGATAAGAGAGATAAATGAAAGAAGACAATTGCAGAAGTGTAGGGCAGGGGTCGGCAACCTGCGGCTCTTTTGATGTAAAGTTGCGGCTCTTCAGTTCCATACGAAAAAATTAATAATTTATTATCAAAACCCTTAAAAAATAAGAAAATATATTTTTAAATACCTAATTTCTCAATAGCTTCTATTTTCATAATCGTTAATTACAAATCGCTACGCTTAACATGACCGTAATGAGATAAATTTGAACTATTGTTTTGTTCTTAGAGATGAGACTCCGTGACCATGTTTATCTTTCAGCCAATTGCATTCCATTTTCGTCTCACCCAAACAGCCACCTCTAGAGTCTAAACAACACGTCTAGCTAGACTCCAGACGTGTTGTCAGTCAGTCATCCTCGGATAGCGCGGTCGACGTTACCTTGCATGTGTGTTAATTTAATCGCTTGCGGTTTTTGCGTGTCTATTCACTTGTTGTTTCAAGAAGAATACGATTTAGAAGCGAATTATCTTCTCAAAGGTATGTACGCGTATAATATAATAAAATCAGTAACAGAATTGGATTACATATCAGAGGATCGTGTTAACGCAGTAATAATGGTAAATAAATTGCTTGCCGTTTTAGATAGCTAAGTAAAATTTTAAAAAATCATTTTTTCAGCTCCGCCGCCAGCATAGCATCTGGTAAAAAAAAGAGAAGAACTGAAGAAGAAAACCGAGAATTCAATCAGGATTGGACGGAGTCGTTTGCATTCATATGCAACACAGATGGCCTTCCGACTTGTCTCATTTACCAAGAAAAACTCGCACACAATAAGAAGTCAAATTTGGAGAGACACTTCACTACAAAACATACCCAGTTTGCTGGTAAATATCCAACCGATGACGTACGAAAAAAAGCTGTTGAAGAGCTCCAAAAAAAAAAACAGTCAAGTTCCATGCTAAGTAACTGGGCGCAATCTTCCAATAATGTAAATCTGGCAAGCTTTGCAGTATCATTAGAAATTGCAAAAAGAGGAAAACAATTCACAGATGGTGAGTACGTCAAAGATTGTTTTATACATGCATCTGAAGAACTGTTTCGTGATTTTAAAAACAAAGCAGAAATCATGAAAAAAATCAAAGATTTGCCATTATCTGCTAAAACAGTACAAGATAGAACTGCTAAAATGTCTTCAAATGTAACACATATGCAAGTGGAAGACATTCAACTGGCTTCTGCCTTATCACTTGCTATAGATGAGTCTTGCGACATAAAAGACACGGCACAAGTTACCCTTTTTGTCAGGTATATGTCGTCCCTAGGTCCAAAAGAAGAACTACTAGGATTGGTACCGCTCTCAGGGCAAACTCGTGGAGAAGATATAGCAAATGCTGTGCAAAAATGCCTGGAAGACAATGGAATCGATATAAATAAAATCGTTTCTATAGCAACTGATGGAGCCAGAAGTATGACAGGAATACAGAGGGGTAACATCAATTCTTCAGAAAAAAATAAACCACGAAATTCTAATGTTTCACTGCATAATTCATCAAGAAGCGCTTTGTGCCCAAACATTTCCGGCCGAAATAGCTGAGGTCATGAACTTGGTAATTAAGATTATTAACAGCATCTTGGCAAAAGCACTCTACCATTGCCAGTTTAAAGATTTCCTTGAAGAAATAGATAGCCAGTTTTCTGACCTACTTCTGCACAATAAAGTGCGATGGCTTTCCAGAGGTAACGTATTACAACGTTTTGCTTTGTGCTTGAGTGAAATAAAAACATTCCTCAATGAAAAAAGCATTGACCATCCCGAATTGGAAGAAGACAAATGGCTGCAAAAATTCAACTTCATGGTAGATACCACAATGAAACTAAATGAGCTAAATCTAAAACTGCAAGGAAAGGGCAACCCAGCCTACGCCTTGCTTGAAGAAATAGTTTGTTTCGAAAAAAAATTACTTTTTTTTGTTGAAGACTGGAGAGCGATAAATTACTTCATTTTAAAAATCTGAAGCATTATCGCGATGAGACCAATGCAACTATTGACACGAATTACTTCAGCATAGCTTTAAAAAACATGAAGGATGGATTCGCTGAGAGATTCGAGCAATTCAAAACAAACAAAAGTATCTCGCATTCATAGTAAATCCTCTCAACACAAATACAAATGAGATCAACATCGAGCCATTTGGAATTGATGCTGGATCGCTCCAAATGCAATTGCTAGATTTGAAAAGCAAAGACTTGCGGAGTGGCAAGTTCACAGAACTCAAGAGCCAGTTGGAAGAGTTGGAGGTCCAGAAATGCATGCACATCGCGCAGCACAAGTGGAAATAAATTTTAAAAGAAATTCCGCGAGTTGAGGCCCTCATATTCGGCGCATGGAATAGTCTTCCAGAATGCTACAGTGAGGTGAAGAAGTTGGCATATGGAGTGCTGACGATCTTCGGGTCGACATATTCGTGCGAGCAAGCGTTCTCTTGCATGAATATAATAAAAAGTAAAGTTAGAAGTCAACTAACAAATAAAAATCTAGAATCGTGCTTGAAACTTAAAACAACAAGTTATAAGCCAGATTTAATCAAACTTTCAAAAGGCATGTAAAGCCAATGCTCCCATTGATGTAACTATCTATATTTGTGTTTTTATATGAATAAATATTATTCCGTATTTAAAGCCGTTTATTTTAAATCAAAAATCAAATATATATAAGCAAATACTATAATATTGAAACGAAAATTTTTAGTGTCTCTTTAAAAACTGGGAAATTTTGTAAATTGTAACTTTTGGCTCTTCCGTTTCAATAGGTTGCCGACCCCTGGTGTAGGGCATTGTCTAATCAGCGGGAATCCACCATAAAACTGCTACAGATGGCATTTATTTGACATAATTGTGTTATTAGTGAATTGCTGTCATACTCAGGAACTTATAAATACCTAGTATTTAATTGAATGTAATGTAGGATGAATAGAAATCCAGTGTAGATTCTGTTTAACATACCCTCCTTCAGACATAATGTACATTTTGAATTCCTGAAATAATATTACCCCGCATTAAGTTACCAAGCATTGCAGGTATCACGGTGTTGGAGATAAAGTTGCAATGATCGGAAAACCATCGTTTGTTCTCCAGGATGAACTAGGTTTTTTGGGAAAGGATTTTTTTTTTGAAAATTTTGAAAATGGGATTTTTTGTAATTTTAAAAATTTTCAAAAAGTTGGAATTTTCAGTCACAGCGTATTGATTTGCGAAAAAAATGTTTGTGATTTATAGACGAAAATAATATTTATTTTTTGCATTTGGAATCGTAAATAGTTGACGAATAAAAAATATTAGGCATATTTGTTGGATCCAAGAAAAAAATTTAAATTTTGTAATTTTCTTATTAAAATGAAAGTTAATTCCACAAATAAAATGGAATTTAATTTGAAAATCTCCCTTTATTAAAAAAAAAGTAGCTAACGCCACTAAACAGAAAATTTCGTGTTTCTCGAGCTTCTCCGTTTCGTACCGCAAAAACTATAAAATACAAAATTATGAAATTTGGTACATTTATAGAGAAACGATAAGGAAACACTCTGAATTAAACCGTTTTTCGATTTAAACTTTTTATTTTAACTTTAAGCAGCTTTACGAGCGCTAGCTATTGGGAGGCGAAACCGTTTGACTCTCTTCGCGAGTTACACATGGGTTTGTGAAACGTAGCGAGCAGGCTTCAGAGCCCCCAAGTATTTTAAAAGTAAAAATACAATGAATTCTGAAAATTACAAAGGAATCAATTTATTTGTATTTGTTTAATATTGTTTCATAAAAAGATATCCATATTAGTCACAATAACACTTCGATAATTCTGTGTTTTATATAATTTGTACCTTTTTGTCACGGGGGAAAATGGGTCATGTGTGCCAAGCACCAAACATGTTAAGTGCAATACGAGAATAATAAGATATTTGTAAGTTTGTAATTAGTAAGAAGCAAATATGCTATTACCGTGAATGTGTTAAGCCGTGAAGTTTGTTGGCACAACCCAGGTTCTATTTCGAAGTTCTCTCGTCCAGGAATAAATTCCTGGATGACCTGCAATGCAATAAATACAAAGATGCAATAAACCCTTACCTTGTAAGGCGCCATCTCCTGAAAACACAGATGCACAATTTCAAGAGACAAAGATGTTAAATAACCACACAGGTTTAAATATAAATCACTTTCTTTATTCAATATTGTAATTAAGAAGAGTAGAAGTTAAAATTGTAACTGAATCATTATCAGGAAGCTCAACGCTAAGTAACTGTGACAGTGACACTGGACTCAGGATCCCTACTAATATATTTGCTGCCACGGAAATAATTCAGTGATAATAAGTTGATCAACGATATTAACAAAGTGGCACAGCAATATTTAAGTATATAATAATCAATATATAAGGTATGGCCTCAAAGCAACAGGAGAAAACTCGCACTCAGAGATACGAAAATTAGAACTGATAATTAAACAAGTTGATATAATTTAGGAACGGAAGTCAGAGATTACGCAATTGAAGAAGATACTTTATATTTATGCTTCCGTAAGACAGGTGTAGATGCAGAGAGCAGTCAAACCTTACCTCCCCAGTCGGAGTTGCAAAAGGGTCGGAGCATTATACTATACCCACATTTCAACCCGGCACATAGACCTCGGGCCCCATCGTACCTTTCTCGTCGCAGCTCTCTCAGCTAGACGTCGGGCTCTCCATCGATGTCCTTCGGCGATGTAGGCGCCTTCGGCTTTTCTTCCCATGCCCACAAGAGGCCAGAAGTCGACTTGGGGCCGACTCCCGCACTCCGTGGTGGGCAACATTGAAAAATGGTCCAGGCCGACCTGAGAAAGTCGACAACTAGACAGGAAGGGAAAAGCCACGAATATTCTTTGCAACAGCTTTTATGTTACCAGGCGGATTCAGGTCCCAGAATCATTCGGACCTGGCAGAAGGCTATTTACAGCCTTTTGACCAATCAAAAACTTCACAGACATAGCCTCGCCAGACCAGAGCGGGGTCCCGAAAAGGAAATTTGCTGATACATCAGATCCTCGCTGCAAGGTCTCAAATTCATCCAGAAGTTTCTCTTCAAATCTATTGTGCAGAAAAGTGCATGCCTTACGCTAACATTACCAGGCCACGAGCAAGCTCCATCCGCTTTGCCCGGGAATAAAGACCTTGACTTTAACGGTCAAATAATAACGAAACTTCTCTCTGAATGCGGTTTTCACGGATTAATAAAAAGGCTAAATACTTTCCTTTCAGTGTAGAATATTTTGTATAATACATATTTCAAAGACAAGAGGGATAATAAAACAGGGTTTAAAAATGATGCAAAAATACAGAATATTGATAATTAATATATAATTTGCGATTTTTACAAGGGTTTGGCGAGATTATGAAATCTCGTCACAACATTTTCAACAAAATTTTAATAATGTCAAATTTTCTAAAATTTTATTTCAACAGATTCTACCTTTAAATTAATATAAAGGTTTGGTAAATTTATCTAAATGACAAACCATCAGTTAAAACTATTATTACTATTATGTCATTAGTTTAAATTGTGCAATGTACCGGATTAGCTGGATCATGTGGTAATCAATTTAAGTAGTTTCTTCCCATAAAAAATTTTAATGCTTCCCAAATTTCTGGTTTATTCCACAAAATCCTCGGATTTATTTCCGCTTCTCAAAATTCTCGGATTTTGTGAACCTCTAGTTAGAGATACAACTTTTTGACAGGTATTTATTGCCCCCCGTATACGCGTTTCGTTCGTTACTAGTGTCGATTTTTACTTATTAGTCAATGCTCTACAATTTTGTAATTGATTGTTTTCGATTATCTAATATCCAACTTTCTTAAATGCTTCAATTAGAACACTGCAATCATTTTATTTGATTGGGCATAGTCATTTTACTGCAGATATACCTGACGGGTATACTTATGGACCTTTCCTTACAAAGTTATTGGGCTGTTTAAAGGCTTTTCTAAAATCCCTGTCTGTGGCAATGAAATTCAACTTTAAGTACTAACTTTATTTTGAACATGAACTCAATTGTACCCCCCCCCCCCTCCCATATTTTTCCATTTCTCCCTACTTTAAACTGTTTGACAAAATTTAAAACGTGCTTGTGTAGTAAAATTCGTGGTATTTTTTTATAGCTTTGAAAAATTTGGTACGGCGACACTCTATTCATTAATGCCGAGAGAAGTTTTGAAGATGTGTGTGAAAAATTCACATGGGCTAGTCACGGTTACTTTACACCTTTCTGGTAGGTCGGACGGTCTGGGTCTCCTCCTCAACAACAACAACAACTTGGGCTAGTCAGAAAAGGATATAACAGATTACAATAAAGTTAAATAAATTGCACCCCCTTTCCCCCCAAAAAAGGGAAATAAAAATACATGATTTTTAAAATTTCGCACAAATGTCAATCAAATTTTGTTTGGCAAATGAAATTTTACCAAAAGTCATTTATTGTTGCAGATCATCTAATAGATGAAACTAAGATTGAAATTGCAACATAAGAAGAAGTGCGATTCGTCTGAAACTTATTGACGAGATTGGTTAGGTAGTAAATAAGACGTGATTAAATTTCTATAGACAAAGAAAACATTTAATGAGCAAGTCATGACTTATATAGCCATACTAGTACATTATGGTTCCTCTTAGTTAGCCATGATTGTATATTTGTAGCCTCTTTGTATATTTGTAGCTTTAATATTTGTAGCCTCTTTGTTAGCTTTTCACAGCATTGAATCCTATAGTCATCATATGTAGTTTTGGTGTACTGTTCGCCCTGCTCGCCCAGTATGTTGTTGTTAGAGACTGTAGATGAGATTTCATGCAGCCTCAGACATTTTCTATTGGGAATAAATCTAGTTGTCAACGTGGTACCAACATGCTATCTGACAGCCCCTGATAGCATGTTGATACTTCATTTCCATTCTTGTAAAATGCTTGCAGTATGTGGAAGGCCGTTTTCCTACTGAAATAAGGCATTAATTACAACAGTTATAAAGGTACAATCTTATATAATAAAAGATGATTGTGTGCTTGAGTATCTGTATGTTGTCGTGTATGGTCTGTAGCAGAAAAGTGAAGCGTCGAATAGTAGCGAGATTTGCTACACAACTACTTCAGGTCCCCGAACGATGCACATCGGCTAGATTGTTTTAAAAATTCGAATTAGTTTTTTAGTTATTTTATGAAGCAAGATTTTGAGCCATAAAAATATTCCTTAGCGATAAAAATATTATTACACAGTCCCCAGCTTAACGCCATCGGAAAGATCAAAAAACGCTCTTTCGAATGATCTCGAACCAAATCTGTAGGACAATTCTTCGATATATATTTAGTATTTTTAAGTACATCGAAATGTACATGTTTTTTGTTATTTGATTCTTACTTCGTTGCATACAAAAATGGAAGATTAGCATAATTCTATACTTCTGCAAAAATATGGGTATATCATCGCATTTTAAAAGAAAATTAATTATTCTATTTTTGATTGCCTGTGAATTTTCTAGGGGGAAAACTCCATTCTCCGGTGAGTTGGTTGCTATGCACTGGACGTTGCGATTGACGCCATAACCTGCATCCATTGCTATGGGAAGAAGTGACGTATTTATCATAAAAGCATTGTTGGGTTCTAAGATATTCCGACAGACAGTAAAGTTAAGTGACAGATATTTTTTTCAAAATGGAAAAACAGCTGTTTAACTGTTTGGATTTCACTTATTTGTTTTCTAACTTTACAAATATAAAATATATCATTCACACTTTTTAATACGGTATATTATCATTAGGAGTATTGTGCTAGAAAATGGTAAATTTCTGATGAAGATTCGCTGATATAGCATTTAATTGTCTCTAATATTATCATTTTTCATGTGCTGTTTGTACATTAGATGTATCTGATTTTTAAAAGTGCACGGAGCGCGTGATAAGCTTTTTAAAAAATTAAATAAATGAATTCAATTAATCTCGCCTTTAAATCCCGAGAAAGTTTGGGCACATTTTCCGGTTGGAAATAAACCTGGTTGCTTAGATATTGGTAGCTTGGTTGTACTTCGTAAACATTCTCGTGGGACGTTTGCCGTATGTGGACGTGCGTTATCCACTGAAATAAGGTATCTACTGAAATAAGGTATTACTCACAACAGCTAGGAAGCGGAATGTAATAGGTTATAAGATTTCAGGCAATCTGTTAAACTGTTTTCAATATATAACTGAATACCATGTCGTGACTTCTGCGCAAATGTTCAGACAAATAAGCAAGCGGATTTATGTGTTGCAATTTTAATATCACATCGTGTACTTTATGTATCAAAATAGTCGGATTTTAATATCAAAACTTCGGAAAAACTAATTTTCGGGTTTATTAAAATTTTACCGAGCCTAATTTCTTCAAATTATTTCACATATACGAAATGCATTTTATTTTCACACACAATATTTATTTAACGCAAAAGTCAAGTAAAAAATTTAGGCCAGCGTTTTTATGACTTTTATTTTATAATTTTTTTAAATATTGTAAATTTAAGTAAATACAAAATACTTGAAAAGTTAGTGAGTAGTTAAATATAAAATACACATTTAATATTTTAGTTTTGTATTATATATCTGAATATTTAAGTTTCCCAAATTTGCATAGTAATTGTATTGGAAGTACCAAAAAGCAAAGAATTGATAGAATGGTATAAAAAAAGGTCGTATGACAGTCTGAAGTTAAATATGATATAGAACCATGGAGATTTTGCCGGGTTCAAAATATTTTATAGCTAAAATGAATTACCCGCCATTGTCAAGGTCCTAAATAAGCGCTCACTACTTATAAATAATTAAATAACCACTCGCTACTTATACAATCCAAATTTCCTATTTATATCATCCCTACTTATATATCCAGATAAGCGGCCACCTCTTATAAATCGTTAAATAAACGCTCTCTACTTAAATAAGCTGAAGCGCCCGCTTCTTAAATAATACATTCTAAACAAGCGGCCACGACTTATAAATAATTAAATAAGGGCCCGCCCGCTAATTAAATAGTATATTATTCACGCTACAAATCGCACGGTCTCCGCAAAAAAAAAAAAATAAATAAAAAATAAAATAAATTCCCAACATAATGCAATATTAGTTTAACCAAAGAAATAATAAATGAATTTATAGGAGACAAAGTTTATTAAATGTGTTTACTAATAGATAACGGTAGCGTTTTAGATATGAAGGAAGAACGGCCGGTTTTTCGGACGGAAAGGGTTCGCTCGAAAGAAATGATTCAAATATTTGAAGAGTTCGCTGGCTTAAAATTATAATTAAAGAACGGATGGTTCCAAGAAATTAATGTTTGTAATATTTCATAGTAGGTCTGTAATATTTCACAGTAGGTCTGTAACGTTTCAAGTAGCTGGTGTTGAATTAAAACATTGGATTGCACGTCAATTTTTTTATATCGTAATATAGAAATCGGAGAGGTTTAAAACGAACGAAAAATACATACTTTTTAAAAAATCTCGAAAATTCGTCTAATAATCGTATGAATTCCATTAAATTTGTTTGAAAAAATATTTTTTCAGTCGTTCCCATGGTGTCAAGGTGAAAACTCCGTGACAATATTTTCTGTCGCTATGGAACCGATTTGTGTAAAAATCGAACAAAATAGGGCAAAAACATAAATAACTAAAACATTAATTCGAATTAAAATAAAATAACCTCCAAGTACATCTATTCAGGTTCTAAAGTACCTGTGTATCAAATTTCATGGGCGTATGACGCTTAATTTTCTTCTATAGACTGCACAGACAGACACATAAACACATATACACAAGCATTTTAATTTATTATGTAAGAAATAGCGTTTCTTAATAACCATTAAATATGTAGTCATGGTGATTAGTGATTAAAAGTTAATAGTAATTACCCAGTTAATATATACTTCATGAATAAGTTAAAATTAATTAGTAATTAACGATTACGCAATGATGTCAATCATAGAAATGATAAATTAAAAAGCTCTTAAATCTAAATTAAGAAAACTTTCATACATAACTACAGTTTAAAGTATGGAGTTGTTTATTAATGCCGAGAGTAATACTCTGTGAGATGATTGCGATTTGCGACGAATGCAACCGATCTCCCAGTTCTAAATCTCAAGATCTCAAGGACAGGGTAAGTGCCCAAGAGAAGATAAAGTCCTCTCTTTAAACTTCTATTGAAGAGGAAAAGGAATTATATAAATGGGATAAAATTTACATTAAAATTGGTCTAGTTCTAAATGCAATCGATCTCCAACCAACTTAAAATTAAAGAACATGCTTATTTTTTTTTCCACAGATTTCGCTAGGAAAATATCTGTAAGACCAACGAAATTAAATAATAAATTAAAAACTGATAATTGTAAGAGTTAAAATAATCAGAATCACATGTCTGTCCTTTACAGTTTCAAAAACAAACTGTTGAAAAAATTATTTTAAAACCACTCTAAATGATTTCTGTGAATTAATTCATTTTGTGAATTACCCCTGGATTCACGGAATTAGTGTGACTGCAAGTGCATCAAAAAGCCACGATAGAGTGGTGTAAGCCAGGAAGTTTGACTATTTATGTCGTCTGAAATTTGCATTTTTGGGACATTTTTTTTTGACATAATAAAGGATGGCAATCTTCTGCAAATTAACTTTTTTGAATAATATTTTTTACAAAAATATTGCACAATATTTAAATTACTATTGATTAATTTCCAGCCTTATGTAAAGCATTTTTGCAATTGGAACTATATGGCTATAAAAAATATAAACGTCATTTATCCTTTCCTACTGAAACTGTTGAAATATAGCATTCTCATACCTTACACATATGTGTAAGGTATGAGACTGCTTCCAATACTGAGGTCTTTAAGCTTTGTTTGCTTTTGCTGCCTGATTCTTAAGCCCCTGATTAAATGTTAGTGGGGCCATACCAAGACTACCCCCAGAATTTCTTGAAATTCGGTATAGCCGCTCTCACCTAACAATTGGGCTACGCTTAAAGTGGGGAAATAGTCAAAAGGGCATAAGACAAACAGAAGGATGGATAGACTCCAAAATTTCATGTGCTACCATACCAAGGAAGCTTACAGAATTTCATGAAAGTCTGTACACCCGTTCTCGCGTAAATGATGAGACAAACAATCAAATAAACAAACACATTTTGCATTTTATTATATAGACGTTTTCCTTCCGAGTTTTGCAAACGCAAAAGAAGACAAAAATTGGCTGATGTTTTAATGTATTTTATTACATAAAATTCACAAGAAGATGTACATAAAAGTATCTCAAATACATACATAAAATGAATATAAAAATGAAAGGTGAAGCGACACAATCTAACATCGAAAATATATTCATAAATTAAGTTTGAACGCAAATGGGACGTACTGCAATTGTTCAGCTTCAAGCTGCACATCTTGCCTCCTGATCGTCTGAACAATATTCTAAAAAGAAACAAAGAAACAAATTAGTTATCATTAGCATGAAAATCCCGAATTTGAAAATATTCGTGAAAAACAATATTTTATATTATAGCATAGTATAAGAAAGTAAAAATAGAGAAATTTCCTTCTAAAAGAAAAACAATCGAGAGCAGAGAAAGCCATTTAAAATTCGTTGATTTTGCCGAACCAAGACCGAGTTCATATTCTCAGAAATCTTCTATAGGGGACGTTCTCAATGCTAGGATCCCGCTCCCATTGCAGAGACAATATCAATAGACAGTTTTCGTGCTTATTATGTGCTCGTCAGCTGGTGATAGAGGATGTCTGCAATGATAGCAAGAACACTTACTATGCTCCAAAGTTTTTCAAACATCTGTGAAGATCTCAAATTTAGTTATATGAAGCAGCCAGCTGCAAAGTTTTAAAGATTAGCCATACCCCAAGCGGAGTGTCTGCCCTCTAGTGTCTTTCAACGATCAGAATCTGTTAGTAACTTACTACCAAATATATGGAGGTCTGAGTCTCCATCAAAATAAGAGGGTATTTTCAGGAAATCACGAAATTTAAGCTATCAAATAAAGTGTTTCTCATTTGATTTAGAGAACAATATTAAAAATTATGCCACTCTTAAGTTACACCCGGCCACACATCAAGCAATAGTAAGCCTTCGGGTCTGTCGTATGGTCTGGGTTTTTCACTCTTAAGTTACACAAAATCACCATAAAAAAAACCGAATTTCTGACTTTTCAAAACCGTATGCTTTGTTTTTATTCAAATTCAATTAAATAGAGGGCAGCACTGCAGCGTTAACAACTTTTAGTAATATTCTTTACAAATAGAATTAGTTTAAATTCTAATTTTATGGATAGATGGTAGCATCTATTGGATGTTGGGGATCATTAATAAAATTGTCATTAAAAATTAATTTATGAACTGATTTCAAATTTTAAATAACCTGCTCATTTCTAGACTTATAGCTCTACGTCAAATCCAAGATTGTCTCTCTACATGTAAGGTATTCACACAAGAGATGTCTCGTATTTTCAATAGCTGATTGTTTTCAAAAATTTTCAGAGGTACTATTGAAAAAAAGCAGGCACCGAATTTTCCGTGTTGAAGACCCAGATCACTCGACTGGCCCGAGGCCTTTCAGCAGCAGTTTGAGTGGCCGGGAGAGTGAATTTTACGTGTGTAATTACTCAATTGAAAACGCACACCATAATAATAGTCTCATCAAATTACTGATTTTGATGTCAACCTGAAATTACTACGTCATTTGAATCGGTATTCTTTTCTACATTTCCATTATTCCTAATGTTAAGTAAATAGGGGATCCAGAGAGAGAGACACATAAAATTAACAGGACAGAACTTGTACTGTCATGTTTATATTCATCCAGCCGAAACTTGTTCTATTCTACAAATGATAATTTGGTCGTTTATCATACAACATACCACGTACCTAAGCGAAATATATACAGTCTTGTTCCAAACCCTCGGGTGAGCCGGTGTGCGTGTAAGTATATGTATATATATGTATGTATATATGCTCGTTGGATGAAACATATATCGCCATATAGTCGAATGTAAACAAATTTGTTCTACAGAATCTCATCTTGCTAATTTCGTAAAATTTCATATTAATAATTTTAAATTAAGTATCTCGTATTAATAATAATCATTTTCAACAAATAATCCTATTTCAATAGATTATTTTCATTAATATTAATTCTATTGATAATAACAGAACTAATTATGATTTTTGTTTATTTTTTAATGATCCAACTTTTATTAACCATATTTCCTATTTTTTTTATAATTGTATTATTTTGGTATCTACAAATTGAATATTCATTTTTTAAATTAAATCAAATAATATTCTTAATAATTTCAAAAATTACGGAAGAAATTTTGTATTTAATTCATTTACTCATAAGCAAGTTAGGAATATTTTCATAGATATTCTATAAATATTCCAATTTACATCTACTATTGTAACTAATATTACTCATTCTTGGTACTTGCAAGAGATGGCGCTACTTCTTTTCGTAATTGTCGTATCTCATAAGTTCTCTGCTAGTCTAATCTATATTTTCGAATTTGGTTAGGGAAGTGATTAATTGTGTTTATTTGCGAAAATTTCTTGGAAAATGTTTATTTACTGAAAGTCAATAATTGTAAAAGATCTTTTACTTTGATAATTTTATGTCAAAGATGTATCTCTCTATTTTTTCTTTCTAAACAATACATGGTAATCTATAGACAAAGCATTGGAATTGTGTCGAAAAACACAACTCGAGTTTTCGACGGATCTACGGGTTTCGAGCACCCTAAAATCACGAAAATACTATTTTTAGCGTGACGTCTGTATCCACTCAAACTCAAATAATTATTGACCAGATTTCTTAACATTTGATGGGTAAGTAAATCATGCGCTACCCTGGTGCTGCTTAAATGTTTGTACGATTCTCGAGAAAAGAAACTGGTTTTGTTTGCGAAATGGTCCACTAAAACAGCATGTATCTACTCTAGCTAAAATACTAATTGACCAAATTTCAGAAAATTTGGTAGATAATTCACTTGTGGGTTACTCTTAACAACCGCTAAGGAAGGACTACAAGGAGTTCTTCCTTAGCGATTGTTAATAGAAGACACTGTAAAGAGAGCTATAAAACGCCTTCGAAACAATTGTAGTCACCTAATTTTCATATCCCTACTTTCTTTAAGGCAATAATGAAAGTTTTATGACTCTAAATATTTCAAAACATTTATTTTTGCATTCATTTTATTCGAAATGAAATCCAAGAGAACTCACTATTTCCTTTCTCACAAGGGCAGTATTCCATGTACAAATCTAATTTGACCTGGCTGACTGAGCATCTCTCATCCTTCTTCATTTTCCTGGCACATCGTCTTTTCCCATTCCTTTCCTGAAGACAGCAGCCACTGGTACAATCGAAGCTAAATTGGCATAGATCTCCGACTTCTCTGTCAGTCTGAAACAAAAAGGAACATTTTTCAGTCAAATTTTAACAAGACTTCAGAAACATCGTGACGTTCACTTCAAATATGAAATTAAAAATCTGATATATTGCAACACATGACTTTCCTTACATAATGCAATACTTCATTTACAGCGAAAGAAACATCGTACGGTTACGGAAAAATAGTGTGCGGCGAATCACAAGATTCACCGTACAATGTGTTTGGTAGTGAATCCTCAGTGGCAACATATAAAGCCATTTTTAAGTACTGCATTAACTTATATTTCGTACAAATATAACTTTACAATTAAAACTATACACTTTTAGCGTCCGCTAACTAACATAATCCATTATTAAGCGCTTTTAATGACTTGAAACTAAAGTTTTATTATATAAAACCTATGATTTGAGATCTAAATAACAATAAAATACAAAAATCCTAAAATACAAAATCCCAATTCTAATTACATTTTTCATATGTCAGCATTTCAGCTTTTTTTATTTAATTTGAAAAAGTGCATGGCAAATATTGTAGTTATCAAATGTATGGCAAATATTGTAGGTTATCAAATGCACATATTAGTATGGCAAATATTAGTATGGCAATAATTAGTATGGCAAATATTGTAGGTTATCAAATGCACATATATATAAATAAAGCCGTACCACAATGAATTAGCAGGGAATTCACATCACGTAGTTTCAAATATGACGACTTTATTTGTCAAACAAAATAACGTATTCATGCTCACGTGCAAAGTCCACGTCAAAATGCAACTAGCTTCTAACAGTGCCACAACAACCCTATTTGGCGCTTGGCGAGAATTAATTTTGACTGTGCCTTTTTTCATATACGCCGTATAGATGGAGCCGCCACGGCGCCTCAAATTGATACGGTGCCCAGTAAGGGGGAATTGCTGGCACTACACTCGCTGCAGCGCTGCTTTATAATACCTCATAAAATAAATGACTATTGGAGAATTGTTTGGCATTCAAATCTAAAACTGTTACAAGAAGTGTCTTGATTTAATCATCAAATTTATTAAATTTATATTCGATTCCTGTAAATAAATATCATTACTTAAACTATAATTCATTCTAAGGAAAACTTGGGCAACGTAGTTTAGCACAAATATAAGATAATAATGCAGCATACATTTGTTTCGAGTACACGCTGTATCCTATTCGTCAGTGTAAAAGAACCAACAAATCCGAAGTTAAAAGGATATAATGGGCGCAAATAATTTATCCGTTCGGTTTCGTCGTTGTCGGATGGAGCACCAGGCGCAAAGCGCCTTTAATCTCCGATTTTCTGATATTATCATCATTCTTTGATATTATCTTAGTGGCCACTATGGGGTTTCTAGATTTTTACTTTATTTAGCCCAAGACTCCTCATGTGGCATTTTGGTACGTATTTGTGTTTTGGCAGTTTAGGGGGTTGGCACAGATCTGAATTGAATTTTAGAAATTTAGCATTATAGAGGGTTGTTTTAGTTTATCATATCATTTTGATTTCTGATTCTATTTTAGTTTTTAAATTAAAATGAAAGGGGTTTACCGGAGTTTGGGTTAATTTAAGTTTAGAACTGCATTAAATCTTTTACGAGATTTAGCCTTTCAATGATCATAATCATGTAAATTAAAAATTACTTCATTGGGAATAGTTGGAAGTTTGCCAAAAGTTTAGCGCGTCTTTGTGTTCTTATGGTTTTGATTTTAAAGCCTTTCCTCATTACCGAATTCATTAAATGTCTAAGCACGTTTCAAATAGTCCGAAGAATCCTATTTTGTTTTGTTTCTAGGAATTCTATTTAGGATTTACAGGCATATCCCCATTTCTAATAACGCAAACAGAATTATGGGGTGAATGATTTATATAGCAATAATTTGTTTTAGCAGCTATTATATATGTTTCCTGTGAGTGGTTAAAGCGTCCTTGGTCACCTAGAAGACTAAATTTTTGAAGACTTATTGACGATTTGAACGTATGTCACAATGGGGCGTCATAGTTTGGTTACTCCGCCATGTTGGACGGCATAATGTGGTAATGAATCCATGGATCCAGCTATGATAACGTATCAGATACGATAAAAAACATAAATGTACACTTTCAAGAAGGCATATTGAAAAATTGTACGCATATTGTGGGCACAACAATTTATAATCATTGTATTCTCCAAAAAATATCTGCAATTGCAACAGCAGAAATTTCGAACAGCAAAAAAAAATGCTTTAACATGAGACGGAAAAGCAATTTTGCTTTCCAACGCAGGGAAGAGAGAAATTATAGATTTACCGGTTGTGATATCACGTCCAAATGGTCAATACTATCAACAATGGGACAGAACTTAGCACAATTTTCTACTCCTCTTTCAAGGGACGGAGAAAATGGGAGCTTACAAAATGTATTTTCCACAAGCGTTCCTATGATCTGAAAGGCTGAATATTTGCATACTTGCAGTGTTAACAACTGGAAAGATCCTATTGGAGCAGAAATTTCGATTTTCTTCCCGGGGTCAGCTAAAATGAGCGAGGACTTAGGAAGTTTTCCAGAACCCCCCACCCCTCCATAGATGACTTAGGCTGAATCTTTACATACTTATACATTAATAAACAAAATGGAGGGGGCTCAAAAAGCCCTTCGAGATCCTTCAAAAATCCATTGGTGAACAAGGAGGCTGAAACTTTACAACACTAATAGCATTGACTACGTAGAAGGCTATTATTTTTCACGTTAAGCAAAATATATCACTAAACAAAATAAAACATATTAAAAAATTTGTTGTGGGTAGCACATGACTTCCCTACAGACTCAAATTTATTTTATCTTTCATAATCCATTAAATTGAGTTGAATTGCCCCAAAAGATACGGATCTTTATTTGATCTAATATGCAGTTTTAATACGTCGTATTTTTCATTTAACAATTTAATAAACTTTAAAACGTCGCCAGCTACTCAAAATTCTAAACAACTATCTCGAGAACGGTTCATATTAGAATTATGGGGGTGGTCTTATTCGTTTCGTCGTTAAAAATCACGTAAAAAACGAGTATTTTAATAATATATTTAAGCATATTTAATCTCTGGTATCAGATTTTGACGATTTTTTGCCGGTCATTTAGCAAAAAAAAAAATCTGATGTGGGCAACACATGACTTTCCTTATATAATGTAATGAGTTTACTACTTTTACAGTAAAAAAAATAGGTTTTTCTTATAGTAGATACTAATATTCTTTCCAAGATATTGAATTTTCGACAATTAGTCATCATTTTCATTAATTTAGCGCCATTTTTATCCATTTGGCGAGATTTTCGTTAATTTGGCAACATTTCAAAAAGTCGCCAAGTTGGCGATATTCCGCCAAATTCGTCGCCAAAATCTCGCCAAGCGTTATGGACGATGAAATAAGTTGTTCTTACAGCAGATAAATGACTATTGGCGTTCAAATACAAAAGTATTACTCAAAGTATCTTTTTTCATGAATGGAACGAGATAGATACACGAGAATGATGTCACCCAATTTATCGCATGGTATTACATATGAAAAGTGAACATGTTTCTCAATAGGAAATATTTTTTTTTCATTTTATATGACTTTTTAATAATTTTTTTGAAAAATGTGCAATATCTAGAGAACGGTTCATGTTAGCGTTCTAAAATTTATGTCAATCGTTTTCTAATGAAAAATTACATAAGAAATGTCTATTTGCGTAACTTTATTAGTGGTTTTGATTTTTTGACGATTTTTTCAAAATTTTATTCGAAAATTAATGGGGGTTCTGAACATTCGATTACGCATAAAAACAATAGGCTTCCAGTGTTTACGGATTGTGATTCTTGTACCAAATTTGGTTCGAATCGGTCCTTTCGTACGTCAGTTATCGTCTCCACAGACTCACTGACACACACACACACATACTTTCACACACACACACACACACACACACACACACACACACACACACACACACACACACACATACACACACACAGACATCACTTCAAAAATGTTTGATTCGTGATCAGGGATGCTTGAAACGTGCTCTCCCGTCGAAAACTCGATTTCGAATTTTCGACCCCGTCACAATACTTTCCTTATACATTATGTATATAAGGAAAGTAAAAAGCAGATTCTGTTTCACCAAATCGTACCAAAATCAATTAGCATCAGGGTAATCTACAAATGATTTAACTACCAAATTTTAAGAAATTTCACGAATAGTTTTTAACTACAGTGGAAAACTTCATCAGCTCATCAAAATTCCAAAACCTTAATATCTCTAGAATGGTCCATCTTAGAGAAATGAGGTTGGTTATATTCTTTTAGTCGTTAAGAATTAAGTATAAGACAAACATTTAATTAATGCATTTCAATATATTTAGTTTTATATTTCAGATTTTGACAATTTTTGTGATCAATTTTGCAAAAAAAGCAGGTTCTATTTTTACGAATCATACCCAAATCTAATCAGCACCAAGGTAAGCCAAAAGTGACTTATATTTGTAAAATTTTCTCGAATAGTTTTTGAACAAGAGTTGATACATAAATTACACAGAAAGACACACACAGACGCTACTCTGGGGGCGCGGTAGCCCATTGGTTAGCGCGCTGGAGTTGCACTCGGTAGGCCCGGGTTCGATTCCAGCCACTGCCAAAACTGCCGCCGTGTTCATGCGGAGTACGATCACGTTAAACATGTGGGTCCGAAAGTCCTTCCGAGAGGTTGGTGGTAGGGGAAGGAGGGTACGGTCCCTGTGGATGCCTCCCCCACTGGGTTCCGGTCTAAATTGGGTGGCACTTCCCGACCGTCCAAACAGTTACTTTACACCTTTCTGGTAGGTCGGACGGTCTGGGTTTCAACAGACGCTACTCTAAAAATCGTCTTCTTAGGTTCTAGAATGCCTGAACCGAGTAGATCAGTCGAAATCTCGAGTTTCGATTTTCGACACAATTCCAACATTTTCGCTATACACACTCATGTCCAAAAGTTAAGCATAATTCGTAAAATGCGAAAAATTCGGAGTTAATATGGATACAATAGTTCACAATCAATTTTGGAGAATCGTGGGACGAAGGTAAATCTTTGTGCATATGCAAAACAGCTCAGTCGACGTCGACATGCGCAAAGCACCGGCGTACGTCGGAACGAGTATAAAAATGCCTTGAGCGCCATGACCAGTGGAGGCAGAATTTCGCAAATGATGTGGTATGGAGCGTTGTTAACAATAAAAAAGGACGAAAGATGTCATAAAGATGCCAACTGGATATGTTTTTGAAGGGACGAATTATTGGAATGCGTGTTCAGTGGCATGTCATCAGCAATGTCATGCACAGTGACGAGTCCAGGTTTAGCCTGCAAACTGATTCTCGTCGTACTACGATTTGAAGAAAACGTGGAACGCGTTTTCACCCATGAAACATCACCGAAAGACATCGTTTTTCGTTTGGGGGAGTCATGGTCTGAGCAGTCATCATGATGGACGGCCGCACAGACCTCCATATCTTTAACAAGGGGTCGGTTACCGGTCAAAGATACAGAGATGAAGTCCTTGAGTCTACCGTTGGATTGTTTCGAGATGCCGTTGGTCCTGATTTCATATTCGTAGATGATAGCAGGCCTCCTCACAGTGCGGCTTTAGTCGACGACTTCCTTCAAACTGAAGATATCCAGCACATGCAGTGGCCTGCCAACTCTCCTGATCTGAATCCAATAGAACATGTGTGGGATTTGCTCGGGATACATCTTGCAGCCCTCTGCTACCCATAAAGCTCCATTGCGGGATTGAAAACTGCTCTCCGTGAGGCTTGGAACTCTTTGAGCACTCAACTCATCTAAACTCTCATCGAAAGTATGGGAAATCGTTGTGCAGAATGAGTGGCTACGCGAGGTTCCCACACACAGTATTAAACTGCAGCATCACATTGTTTTAATCATTCTGTTTCACTGAGGTTGACACTTGTATTGTGACCCTTTTTCTTTTCACTCATTCTTTGGATAATAAAAGTCATTATCAGCCTTGTTTTGCTTTGTTTTCTTCTTCTATAACCCTATTACACCCGCATACCGCCTTTCCTTCCATTTCGATGTAGATTTCCTGAAATTTTCTCATAAACAGTAACTATGCTTAACTTTTGGACATGAATGTATAACTATGCATTGTAACTAAAGTAAAAATTCTGATGTGGGCAGCGCAAGACTTTCCCTATATAATGCAATTAATTACTAATTCCAAAAGGAAAAAAATCTGATGTGCGCAGCATTTTCTCATTCTTTCTTTTAATATTTTTATTTATAACAAATATATTATTTATTTATTTTAAATAGAGTTTAATTGGGCTAATTACTCTGATTCGAATTACTATGAATTTGCATTTTTATTTCAATTTTCGTTTTCTTTTGGGGACTGGACACATTTTCAAGGCGACGTGTCAAAAACACAAAAAACTAGAATATATCGAGAATGGTTAGTCCTAAAGTTATGAGGTTGGTCTTATTCCTTACGAAGTGAAAAATTACGTAGAAAACAATAATTTAATCGATACATTTAAGCATATACAGTCTTTTATTTCGGATTTTGCAATTTTTTCGGGTCATTTTGCAAACAAAGGCAGGGTATTTCTTCCCTAATCCTATCAACATCTAATCAGAATCAAAATATTCCACAGGTGACGTATCTGCCAAATTTTGTAAAATTTGGCAGGTGTAATTGTTAGAAAATTGTTAGAAAAACTAATTTAGACGTTAAAAAAAATGTTTTCGGATTCTAAAGTACTCTAAAGGTCCGTCGAAAACTCGAGTTGCGATTTTCAACACGATTACAATACTTTACCTATACATTACCATGTATTGTAGAGAAAATAATATAGTCCATATATAAAAATATTTTAATTATTAATTCATCAATTTGGCGTCAGTTTGGCAATTTTGACTATATTTTCGTCAATCTTGGGCGACGTATCTTCTAGCTGACTTTCTTTCTCTAAATTAGTCACCAAATTCGCCGAAATTATTGCCAAGCGTTGCACACAGACAAATTGAAAAGCTTTTCTTATATATAAATGACTATTGGCGAATTATTGGTCGTAAAAATGCAAATCCATTTTCTTTTGTGAATGGAACGAACTAGATCCACTAGAATGATGTTGTTGTTGTTGAGACCCAGACCGTCCGACCTACCACTAGAATGATGTTAACAAATGTGCCTCATATAGGGTGAAAAGTGAACATATTTCAGCATGGTTAATACTTAAAATGGTTAATTATAAAAACTTTGTTATATTTTTAATAAATTTATTAGAAAAACGTTCAATATCTCGAGAACTGTTCATACTAGCCTTCTAAAGTTAATGTCATTCGTTTTCAAATGAAAAATTACATAAGAAATAATCATTTACATAACATTAATAAAGGATTTGTTAATGATTTTATCAAACTTTCATTCGGAATGCTGGGGGGAGGGGCTTGCGGGCATATTGCGAGCATTGTAATATTATTAATAAATTTCATTCGAAATGCTCCAGTCGTTCGTAAGATATCGCTTCCACAGACACACACACACACACACACACAGGCATCACCTCTAAAGCGGTTGATTCCAGTTCACAGATGCTTGAAATGTGCTCTTCCGCCGAAAACACGAAATTTTCGATCCCGTTACAATAATTTCTCTATACGTTATACTATGTATATAGGGAAAGTAAATACGCAATTTAATTTTTTAAGAGTGTTACTTTTCCTGTGTTTTAGAGGTCTAAATACGAGTTTGATCGTAAAAATTTATATTTTGGACTTGAGATCTGATAATGTCTGGCTTTAAGGAACATCCATAATTATATGTGAATTGTATGTTATTGTATCGCTTGAATAATATTTTTCAAAACAATGCTGTAAAAAAAACAAGAAAGATCAATCATGCATAAAGCATTGAGTATGCAACACTTTCCAACTGCACTGCAATTTTATTTACACATCTTTAAAATGCGATACATTCAGCGGTGATATTTTTAAAATTATCACAATACTGCAATAATTTATTATATTCGAAAATTTAAAACTTCATCGAACAAAATGAACTTTATTCAAATAATAAATCGAAATATAAATCGCCTGGCTTTCTATATTGATTGCATTGAATATTTCATTCATTAACTTTTATTCCATTCCTTTCATTCAGAGGTGATATTTTTAGAATTATCACAATACTAGGATAATTTATTTTATTTAACATCTTAAAACCATAGAGGTAAAAGTACTTTCTAACTCCATGCTTAACATTTCATAGAAAAAGGCAATACTATAAAATCGTCTGCTTCTCTATGTAAAATCAATTAATGTCTCATTCATATCAGCAATATTCCAGACTCCAGAGCTAAATAATTTTGTGTTAAAACAATTCAGCAATTCTTATACAACTCACCTTACAGCTAGATGTATTTACATTCTGCATACGTTAAAATTAGGCTTCATTGTAGAAATAATCAAAGTTTGAAGATCATTTAAACTCAAACATACTGTAATTACGTTAGCGCAGTATATAGATGCATAGAAATCACGCAAAATTAAAGCGATTTTAGGACGGATGCAGCACTAAATATAAATGAAAAAGAACTTTAAAAATCAGGATGTTGATACTTGGAAAAAAGATGGATGCTACATTTTATTTAGAAGTGGATCACGTGATCTCTTCATATAATATGGATGCAATTATTATTTTCATTTTTATTTAAAAATCTATATAACATATTTCGCTGAATTTTTTTTATATATTTTATGGGATAATTTGAATATTTCTTAAATTTTTCGAAACAATTTAGGAATTTCAACTTTCCTTAAAAAATGTTTGAAAAATTAGGTCCTATAGGGTTCAATGTATTTCATTTTTTCAACCCTGGTTCAATCCAAAACTAATTGGGTGATATTACTCATTTACATTCCTATATGTCCCACAGACCGTCTGAACAACATACTAAAATTTGATTTTGATAAACTCATTTTTAAGGCATTTATCATGCGGACGGTCAGACAGACAGACAGACAGACAGACAGAATGAACAAAGTCATAAACACTTTTCAACTATGTTGTAAAGTGTTAATAACAAAATTACAAAAGGTATAAAACTGTCCTATCACGTGTTTCACGTCTTATAAAAACATGTCGAAATGGAAGCTGCAGTTTAACCTGAACTTTCTCTAGAAATTTTTAAAAAGAAGATAAGTTTGCAGCACGAACTTTGTATTCATTAGTGTAAGAGTTCTGAAAATCTCGCGCATATATAAAATTGTGAAATTTTGATATTTATAGCTAGTTTTCTTTGTGGTTTCAAGGTAAATGTGTCCCCATCGATTTGCTTTGATAAAAGTGTTTCTTAAGTGTTTACATTTATTTTCAAAGCTCCAAATGGTTCATAACTATAATACACAGCAGACCAATGGTTTCTAACCGTTTACTGTCTCTACAATATATAGCAATGTATAGGGAAAGTATAGGAATAATGTCGAAAATCGGAACTTTAGTTTTTTATTAATTTCCCTACAACACAAGGTAATTCCTAGGCAAAGAGTTGGAATCGTGCCAAGATCCAAACTCGAGTTTTTATTACTTTCCCCACATTGCATGGTAATTCATAGAGAAAGTGTTGGAATCGTGTGAAGATCGGAACTCAAGTTTTTATTACTTTCCCCACGATATCTGGTGATGCATAGAGAAAGTGCAAATCGTGTCAAAATCGGAAATCGAGTTTTCGACGAATATACTCGTTCCAGGTAATCTAAAGCAGGAAAGCACTATTATTTTTAGCGGGGCATTTATGTGTCTGTCTGTCTGTCCAATGTACTATGTATCCACTCTAGCTCAAAACTGTTCAACGAAATTTTACAAAATTTGTTATATAAGTCATTCTGGTGCTGGTTAGATTTTGTTACGATTCGGAAAGTAGAACATGCCCTTTTTTATTAACACCTTACAACAAAGTTGAAAAGTGTTTATGACTTTGTTCATTCTGTCTGTCTGTCTGTCTGTCTGTCCGTTAGCACGATAACTGCCGTAAAAATGACTTAATCAAAATGAAATTTTAGTATGTTGTTGAGATGGTCTGTAGGACCTATGGGAATATAAATGAATAATATAACCCAATTAGTTTTGGATTGAACCCGGGTTGAAAAAATGAAATATATTGAGCCCTATGGGACCTAATTTTTCAAACATTTTTTAAGCAGATTTAAAATTCACAAATTGCTTCGAAAATTTTAGGTAATATTCAAATTGTTCCATAAAATATATAAAAAAAAATTCAGCGAAATATATTCAGTAGTTTTTTAAATAAAAATTAAAATAATAATAACACCTATTATATGAAGCGATCACGTGACCATGATATGAAAAGATCACGTGACCCACTACAAAATAATATATGGCATCCATCTTGTCTCAAAATCGTGATTTTTAAAGTTCTTTTTAATTCATATTGAGTGTTGTATCCGTCCTAAAACTACTTTATTTTTGCCTAAATTCTGTGCATCTACATACTGAAACAACGCAATTACAATATATTTGAGTTTAAATGCTTATCCAAGTTTGATTATTTCTACAACGAAGCCTATTTTTCATCTATGTAAAATGTAAACAGCAAAATATGTAGAATGAGTTGTATTAGAATTGTTGTATTTCTTTAACACAAAATCATTTAATTCATGGAGTCTGCATAGCTGATATGAATCAAATATTCATTGATTTTACAAAGATAAGGACGATTTTTTTCGATGAAGTTTTACGCATAGAGTTTAATTACTTGTAGCTCCATGGTCTTAATTTTTAAATAAAATAAATTATTATAGTATTGTGATGAATGACATGAATGGGAAATTATTTATGAATGAAATGCTGCTTTTATAGAGAGAGCCAGGTGTGTTATATTTTCTATGACGTCATTTGAATGGATTTCAGTTGTTTTCGATGAAGTTTTCAAATATAATAAATTATCGTAGTATTATGATAATTCTAAAATTATTACCGAGGAATGTATCACATTTTAGAGATGTTTAAACCAGGCAATTTATATTTCAATGCCATGATTTGAATGAAATTCATTTTTTTCGATGAAGGTTTAAGTTTTCAAATATAATACATAAATGTAGTATTGTGATAAGTTTTAAAATATTACCGAGGAATGTATTGCATTTTAGACATGTTTATATAAAATTGCATTGCAGTTGGAAAGTGTTTCATAATCAATGCTTTAAGCATGATTAATCTTAATTGTTTAATATATGGCCCTTAAAAATCGTCAAAATCTGAAAAGTCAGACTAAATATGCTGGAATCTTTTAATGAAATGCTTATTTTATGCGTAAGTTTTGGCGATAAAACGAATAAAACCAACCTTTTCACGAGATATTAAGGTTTTTGGAATTTTGAGGTGCTGACGGTATTTTTCACTGTAATTAAAAAACTATTTCATAAAATTTCTTGAAATTACCTTGCTGATGATTAGATTTTGGTACGATTCTGAAAAATAGGGCCAACTTTATTTTGCGATATGGTCCACAAAACCGCCCAAACTGAATTAAAGCTGGAACGTATTGTTTAAGCTTTAAGTACCTGAAATTAAAGCTTGAATGTATGTTTAAAATTATTCATTAAATGCGTGTTTATTAAATGCTTGTTTAATAAGACCAACTTCATTTAATTAGGAAGAAGCATTTTTGCAAATATTTAAATTTTTGGAATTTTGAAGAAATGACGAAGTTTTAAAATTCGTTTAGTTGCCCAATGTAAAAGAAAACATAATAAAACTGCAAACTGATACAGCGACTCCAAAAATCATCTCAATGTTCTTTACTTTTTGAAAAACACGTTAACTTAGAAATCTCGTTAACTTAGAAATCTCGTTAACTTAGCAGTAGAAGTGTTATGACATCATGTGTAAATCAGTTTGTCGTAAAGCTGTTTGGATTAAATTTGATTTGATTTACAATTAAATCAAAAACGTTAGTTAATTAAAATATGCTAAGGAGGAGGATTTCGACCCTGACCACGAAAAATTCTAACAAAGCAAATTTTCACTTTCATATTAATACAAAAGCTGTTAAAAAAAAGTTGTCCTGAAACGGCTTCATTTATGCATTTTTGAGCCAAGTTTGACATCATGTGTTAGATTGACAAAAGAAAAATTAAACGTATATTAACCTTTGTTAAAGAAGATTTAAATGTTGAAATTTTTTTTCCAAAAATATTGAAATTAGAAAATCATCAATGTCTAGAGTTAAAATGTTTTGTCTTTGAAATAACAGGAATCAAAGAAGTAGGAGGAAGCGTACCCTAAATTTGTATAATAAACACTATGTTTTACGGTCGACGTTATGCGGAAAGGCAGCTACAGCTGTGAATTGTAAAAACCTTCTTCAACACAACCCAAGAGTTTTCTTCTACCCAGATGACCCGATCTACCCGAAGGTGTAAGATATCTGTTTAGACGGCCGGGAGAGTGCCATCTAATTTAAACCGGAACCGGAATCCACTGAGACCGTACTCCCCTTCCCCTAACACCAACTTCTCGGAAGGACTTACGGACCCATATATTTAAAGTGGCCGTACTCCGCGTGAACACGGAGACAGTTTGAGGAGAGCCTTAAACGAACTTGGGTCGTCCGAGGGAAACACTAACCACTGGGCTGGCCCACCTCTATAACCTAGGTGTCAACAGTGTTGATATACTTAACCAAAAACGGTAAGAGAGCACAAATAAAAAAAACCTACAATGTCTAAACGTCTTACGTCTGAATTTCGCAAAAAGATACCAGCATTGGATTGTTGATGTTTAGAAGAGTGTAATGTTTTCCAACGATAAAAAAGTTAATCCTGTTGGATGTGATGGATATATTTGGAAGTGGTATAAACTAGAAATATAGTTTAATGATAAGTGTGTGAAATCTCCAAAGAAATTCTGAGAAGTATAATAATATACGGATGCACTATTGTGTTTGGAGCAGGAATTATGTGTCTAATTCTTATTAGAATTAATGGAGCTATCTATACACACAGAAAGAGGGTGTTGTGTATCAACATTATAGCGATCCAAAGCATACCTCAAAGGGAATTACTAAGTGGATATAATATAACATTTGTGTTCTTGTGTAGCATTCTCAGTCTACAGATACAAGCATGGTGTCTTCTTAAAAGACATGTTTCACATTACTCTGGCGTTCCAAACCTTATGAATGAACTTCATCTGCGCGTCAAAAGAATGGATCAATATTACACAAAACCATTGCCAAAACCCAAATGACCCCACTATGCCAAATCATGGCTGTTTCAAAAACCAAAGGAGGAAATAAAAAAATTATATTAACTAAATATAATTTTTTTATTTAATTCAGAGATTGATATTTTAGTTTCATATTAAATTTTCCCCAAAATTTTGATTATCTATTAGTTGTATTTTTAGAAATAAATATTTAATTTTTCTTCTCAAACTGAGAGTTTCGAATTTGTTATTCTCTTTCCTTAGTTCATTTGCAATTATGATATTATCGAGTTGCATTTCAATATTTCAATGTTTAATGCGCATTGGGAGAATTTTGGGGTTACTGTAATATCAAGTAAGTATTCATTTGAGATGTATTCGAGAATTACCGTGCACACAAGCAGGCACACAGACATTATTGATAATTTGTTGACTGTATTTAGGGATGATCAGAACGTTCAGATCCATCAAAATCCGAGCGTTGCATTTTTCCTTTACATAAACAACTTATTGTTGGGGAAATAAGAATAAAAATAAATGACGTCCTCTTCTCGAAGAAAAAAATATAAGCTTATAATTTAAATATATACTATTCATGTTGGCAAATTTCTGTGTGATCAGCAGTAGAAATCAATCCTGCTTCAGAACTTGAATATTAAATTTGCGTGACGAATACAATTCGAAAATTGTGAAGAATACAATTCGAAAATTGTGAAGAATACAATTTATTGAAAATTTTGAGAAGAATACAATTTGTTGTAGTGTTTCTATCAGTACATTTGTTAAAGCCAGATGTATCCAGTGTTGAAACTTCAAGTAGTAAACGCACGCCCCACCTCCACGAAATCCGAATCCAGGTCAGAATCTTCTCTTTCTAACTACCTTGAAATCTTCTGATGAGGGAGGAGGTAGGGACTACGACTTTACCAATAACAATTTCCACAATATTTGCCGCCGCAACAGCATCATTATAACAAACTTCCCACCTTAGTGCTTACAATTTTCAAAACTTTTTATATTTTCACTCCAAGATTTTTCTGAATCGTGAAGATTGGAATTTGCAAAAAATCGATATATGCTGGATTCTTTTGTGAGAGCCACTTATACGTCGATATTCCCCCCCCCCCCCCTTTTTACATGAACATAATTAAGATTAAAATCGTTTGTTTGTTGTTTTGTTGCCCCTAGCCCTGGGCCAAATGAGCATTTTTCTCCTCTGTGTAATAGAGCCAATAACTATTACTGTATACTCTTTAAAAAATTCTGTGAGAAGGTTCAAACCCTACCCCTAGTGATGCTCCTTTTCGGGGCAGTTGGATTTCTGTTTCCTACACGACAACTGGGAGCATATTTTTTACCGTATGGGGTGGGGTGATTGGTGCTCTTCAGACTCACAATGAAATTATGTTTTACTCAATGTAATTCTAATAGTCATATATCGTTATGACTCATGTAAATAAGGAAAATGATGTTAATTAATTTTAGTTATGCCGTTTGAGATAAAACCTATTTTTATTTCCACAAAAGTTAAACGTATTATTTATAAATGTTTGTTTGTGGCAAAAATTTTGCCATGCTATTACTTTTGCGAAATATTTTCTCTTAAAACACACACACACATATATATATATATATATATATATATATATATATATATTTATTAAGATCTGCTATAGATGTAGCTCAGATGATTACTGATTTGGATTCAGCATCAAATTCTGGGGAGAGGATGAGGATTGGAGGGGGGGGGGGTTACTAAGGATTTCCTTTTCTGGTTCTTTAACATTTTCGGTTCACGAGTTTTTATTTTACTTGAAGCATATGTTTATCAATATTGGCAATAGATAAAGCTTGGATGATAATTGATATAGATTCAGCATTAAATTCTGAAAGAGGTAGAGTTGTTTACTGAGGATTTGCACTTCCGGTTCTTTCTCTACTTAAAGTTAAAAGAAATCCATGAAACATCAATTTCGTAGCATTGAATATAGATAGAGTTTAGATAATGACTGATATAGATAAATTACGGAAGGAGTGACGAGACGCAGCGATAATTTCCACTGCCGATTCTAGAGATGTCATTCACGACTTCAATATTTACATTTTCCTTGACTTATCTATTTAAAATACCATTATTAAAGAAAAATTGTTTCGCAGCATTTATTTCTCATAATCTACTGTAGATATGTCTTAGATAATTACTGATATGTATTCAGCATCAAAGTTCAGAAAAGAGGAAGGAGTTCACTAAAAATTTCCACATCCGGTTCCTTTTTCATTTCCGGCTAAATACTGCTCATCTGTTTCTCAGGATTGGCTGTAAATAGAGCATAGATAATGACTGATATGCATTCAACATCGAATTCCAGAGAATCCGAATTTTCCAAAAAATCGCATGACTGTACGGATTAAGCATGCAAACGAGAATAAAAATACCTAACAGTTTAGAAGAAAATGAAGTATATACACCATACTCCCATATGGAGGCTCTATCATAACCTTCTTGTTTCTATGCGTTAATATTTGAAAGTCAAGAAATACTGGAAATAATGCATGTATCCCGGTTATTGATTTTTCTCGCAGTATATAACATCCTAATCTTACTGCATAAGAACATATATATTTTTAAACTAAATTTCTAAACAGATCACTACATTTCAAATTAATAAGAAAAAGACAAACACGTAAATCTTAAATGAAAGAGAAACACAACATAAAGATTCGCTAAAACAGGTTTGATTGTAGGCTGCATATTTCCAGGTACACTTGTTAGCAGATTACATTTTTTACAGTAATAGCACGAAGTTCAAGGCTAACATCGCATACATATCAGTCATAACCGAGAGTCATTTTTTTTTCATGTTTCCATTCTTCTAATACGTTCCAGTTGTTGTCGTCTTTTTAGATGTTTTAAAGGTGACCCCAGCTCTCAGGCGCTTTATAGCAGCTACTAATTATCGTAAAGAACGCAAGATGATTAAAGGCTAAGCAATAAAATGTCATTTACTTCAAACTTGATTGTCTCTGACATCATTACATTAGCAATGTAAATATTAATGTCCTGCGATGAAAAATGAATTTAGAGCATTTGCAGGCATTTAGGGTTATCGTAAAGTTACGTAGAATATGTGATGTGGACGGCATATGACTTTTCTACATAATGCAATACTTTTCTTCGTTCACAGCGCAAGTTCAAATTCATAATGTTCAAAATCCATAAGACAATGATTTTGTCATTAGATTAACACCCAAGTAAATTAAAATTTGACGCTTTGGGCAGTGGTGTCGCCAAGGGAGATATTTTGGGATTATAATCTCCTAGGAACCCATTGAAATCCATTAAAATTAGGAGAAATTGAAAACAAAATATTTGGTTATCACCCCCCCCACACACACACACACACACACACACACAATAAAAAGATGCCTGCCTACGCTACTGGCTTGAGCTACTTATGAGTTCAAGCAGAGTGACTTATTTATAATCAAATGCAAAATTCTCATCGGAATATTATTGGCATTGAATTAATATCCTACAACATAAGTGACTATTGGCGTATTATTTGGCGTTAAAATATAAAACTATTAAAAAAACCTCGTCTAGTTCGTCTCGTTCGAGCTCTAGGTCGTCTCTAGAAGAACTCGAGTTCGTCCAGTAAATGGGACGAACTAGATCCATGAGAATGATACTAACAGATTTGTTACACATAGAAAGCGAACAGATTTGGTGATACTAGCAAATTTCAAATGTATTTGAAAAACTTGCAATATATTGAGAATGGTTCATGCTGGCATTCTAAAGTTTGGGTCACTCGTTTTACAATGAAAATTTACGTATGAAATGATTATTTATTTAACAGTATTGTTTGTTCCTTTCTTTTAAATGTTTTTTTTAATCATGCGTTAATCGAACAATATCTTGAAAACGGTTCATAATAGTGCTCTAAAGTTGGTGTCAATCGTTTTATAAAGAAAAAAACTTACCTGTGAAATAATTGTTTATTTAACAGTACAGATAATCCCGTTTTGTAAAATGATTTTTCAAAATCTCATTTGTAAATCAAAAAATATCTTGAACAGCTCATGCTAGAGTTGTAAAGTTGGTATCATTCGTTTTCCAATGACAAATTACGTCTGAAATGCTTATTTACTTATAATTATTGAAGGTCTTGATTTGTCAATGATTTTTCAATAATTCATTTGAAAATTGATCGTTTTCTCAAACATTTGATTGCGTTCAAAATCGATGGGTTTCCAGTATCTAGTGATTTTAAAAACAGTACCAAATTATTTTGAATGGCTTCATTCATTCGTGATGTATCACTACAATTTTGCGAAGTTGTAAGGAGATCGGTGAATTCAGTCCTACAAGCCAGCTGGCATCAAATTTCTTAAAGACTGAATCAGTTTTCACGAGTCTGAAGCGACTAAGTACGTACAAAAAACTAAGCTCAAATTGACCCTAATTCATTCATTATCATGAAACTTGGGTTTCAATTCATAAGATAATTTATGTCGATTGAGTAATAGGGCTGGATTCGTCGGTCTCCATAGAGGTTCAAAACATTGTGATGCACTAAACGCTTTCTTGTTACTATTGCAGGTCTCGGATATTCCATGACGAAGCTGAATTCTACAAGAAGTGTAAAACCAGTCAATAGATGCTGTTATTTGCAATGGTAATGCGCTATTAGTTTTGGGAACGCCCGCCCCCTATAGGGTTTTGTGATTGCAAATCATAAACATAAATATTTTATCGAGTACTTTAATAAGGCGTGTCAGACCATATTCATGGTCATTTGCCTCTAATTCCCATATTTTCCATACAAAGGTCCATAGCTCTTTTAGGCGTCATATTCCATCTTAAATAGCACATTTAATCACAAGTTGCATAAGGTGATATCAAACTGTCTTATTAATCACTATACTAATAGGGATCAATGAATATTTCATAATTTTTCTACCTTGGTCACAGAGTAATAGTTTTTTAATTATACGTGCAGCTTGAACAATGAGTTATTGGCTAGACTCCATTTGACAGCTCTTATTGCAGCCGTTTAAAAAGAATGTCGTCCAGTAACTACTGAAATCTTGCCAGAAATAGGTCCGTTCCATAAAAGAAAATGTCGCTGATTCATGAATGCTGCATCCCGTGAAGGATATACAGAGGATCCCGCATATAACGAAGCCGCAAGAGGCAGAAAACATTCTTTATATTTAATATTCGCAATAACCGATAAAAAGTTTAGGTATGAGATAAAAAATAAGAATGACTTATTCGAAGACATATTGTGAAACACATAATCATTCAAGTAAGGCTGAAGTGCTTTTTATTTACTTTGAAAGGAATCTGCAACTTTCTTTTGAACATTTGAACTTACACTACATTTGCATAGCATTTTTTCATTTTGCATGAAAGTTGTCACTACAATTAACGTTGTTTGTTTAAAAATATCACACAAAATTTAAGACTTTTCGCAATAATTTTGGATGTTATCCTCCCTTTTTCTAAATCAATTTCAGTTTCTCCGATTCAGATTCAGCAGACGTATCAACAACTGTAACAATAATGGCATTATCAGTCTTTATACTCCTGTTTCAACACAATCATCACTTGCATCATAATCGTTAAAAGTAAGGTCACCTGGCAAAACTCCTTCCGGTAATTTATTCCACGTGTAAGGAATTATTTTCATTCAAAGGACCAGGCATGAGGAAGTGATTTCTCATGAAAACCTAGCATGTTTCTAGTAGATTTTTTTAGTTTGTGAATAAACATCACGCCAGGCACCATCTACAACCAAACTCGCTATAAGTGGGGTCCACTTTAATATGACAAAACCCAATTCAATTAAATGTCAAAATTATAAAAAGCTGGTTTGATTCCTTGCTAAGAAACAAGTTTTTATTTAGCTTTGTTTTCATATACTTGTTTAAGGACTTTGTTCCCAACTACTCCGGTTTTGCAGTTTATTTCTTATACCTTCATTAAACTAGGTCCAAGGATTTTTCCTCTAGAAACTTCGAATGACAAAGCGATAATGTTGATGATAACCCTGAAAAGTTTCCTACGCAAATTAATCTGAGACGTTACGAGTTAATGAATTATTTACAGCATAAGTTAAAAAAATACCAGTTCGAATAATTATACTAACATGTTTACAAGCAATGATTTAATTTTCATACCGTTATCGGACTGTCATTGGTTAAAGAACCGTAGAACAGGATTCAAAATTAAAAATGCCAACGTGAGTGTTGAACAACCGAGTTGTTGCCACTTGTATTTGAATAATTATCATTCTAGATACTTTTAATTAAACCTTCAACTGTCTACGCTTGAACATTATGTGAAGGATATAGCTATACAATAAAGATACTTTTTCATGAAATTTCTATGTTGTATGCTTTTCACGATGCGCTATTTAAATCACTACACAAAATGAAGGGAGAACATAATTTTGTTTCCCATTACTTTCCCTACAATGGTATTTTATAGGGAAAGTATTGTAATCGTGTCAAGAATCGTATGTACACGTTACAAGTACGCTAGAATACAAAAACTTATATTTAGCTTGTCGTCTGTGTGTGTCTTCTATCTGCCTGTGTGAATTTATGCAATGTATGTATCCATTCTATATCAAAACGTATTCCATAAACTTTTACAAAAAATTGTGGATAAGCAATCGTAAGCTATATGTGGATAAGCTATGTGCGAAAAGCTTTAAAAAAATCATATATCTCCAATTTTAAAGCAATATCCATAAAAAGATGAAAAGTAAATATTTTTCGAAAAATTTGTAAAATATCCAATTCAATGCCAAATAAAAATAATCTGTAAAAAATATAAAAAGCTGTTTCTTTAATTTTGTAAATCTTTCTATAAATGTCTAACTTTAGTACAATACCTATTAAGAAATGGAAAGTTGATATTTTAGAAAAGTTTGTAAAATTCTTTTATATTTTCAATTTGGATACAATGTGGAAAGATGGAAATTTAATATTTTCGAAGCGTTTGTGAAAGTTTGTAACGTTTGTAACCCACTATAGCAATTTCAATATGACTATGCAATGACTATGCAACTGCAAAATGGCTAATGGGCATTAAACGCATAAACATGTAATAAATGTTTTGAATATGAATAAACGTTTCAAATAGCGTAAAAATGGCGCATATTATATAGTTCCGTTGATATGAATATTTCGGTATGTAAAACAATATTTTATTTAAAATCACTGCATCTTACCTTTATTTCAACTTTTTCAGACATTTCCAGCTGAAAATCTATTATAAAACTATTTTTCAAGAGTTTGATATGAAGAATATCCAACAAACAAATTTGGTATTTGAAACGTCAATCGGTGACCATAGTTTCCACAATGAAATCAAAAATTATAAATATAATTAAATGATAAAATATAATAAAAAATCGCGTTTTGTAAATTAAAATATTTCAAGAACGGTTAGACCAATGGAGTTAAATAAAAAGTTTAGGATATTTTGCTTTTGCACGTGATGGCATAAACACACATTTTTGTGTCTAGCCAT
This sequence comes from Amaurobius ferox, assembly GCA_951213105.1. Classification (NCBI taxonomy): domain Eukaryota; kingdom Metazoa; phylum Arthropoda; class Arachnida; order Araneae; family Amaurobiidae; genus Amaurobius; species Amaurobius ferox. The sequence continues at coordinate 38,886,025 of OX578142.1, forward strand.
TCTCAAATTGTAGCTAAAAGAATGTTGGAACAAAAAATTCCGAAATTTATAAAATTTTTAAACAAAATTCCAAGATTTTATATTTTTCTCATTACTCACGGGTCAAGTCCCACATATATGCAAAGTTTCAAGTCTCTGCCTGTAGCAGTTTGTGCTGTGTAATTGATCACTTAGTCAATTTCCTTGATATACTCTATGCGACAGTGACACTGAGATACCAAGAAGGAGTGAGCAGAAATTGATGAAAATCGACAAAAAGAGAGAGACAGCAACGAACAATAAGTGATGTTTATTGCAACATGATACCCCTATACACTGACTGATAACACCGTCTGATCAGTAGATTGTAGGACCATCGCGGACTGCGAAACAGGCAGCAACACGTCTAGGTACAGAGTCAATGAGCGTGCAGATGGTGTCCTGAGGGATGGTTACACATTCCCTGTCAATCATTGCCAGAGTTAGTCTTCTAAACGCGGCAGTGGCAGCGCACACAAGCGACTTTCAATCACGTCTCAGACGTGTTCCATTGGTGAGAGATCAGGGGAGACTGGTGGCCAGGGAAGCACCTGGGTACCTTGCAGCGCATGTTGGCTGATGCGTGCCGTGTGTGGGTGGGCGTTATCCTGCTGGTAAATGGCATTAAGCACCCCCTGAAGGAAGGGTAGTGTCACCGGCCGCAGCACGTCATCCACGTATTGTTGGGCCGTCATAGTGTCTTCAATACGGACCAGAGGTGACATGCTATCGCAGGCGATGGCGCTCCAAACCATGATGCTACGTTGTCGCGCGGTATGGCGTTCCACAGATGAGGCCGAGTTGGACCTATCACCACTTCGGCACCAAACTAGTACACGGCGACTGTCGTTGCTAAAACAGAAGCTCGACTCGTCTGAAAACACGACCCTGTGCCATTCCGCCGTTCACGTGGTTCTATCTCAACACTATTGCAAACGGTGGCGTCTGTGCTGTTGGATCAATTCCAACCTCCTTAACCATGAGTGCAGGTCGCCGGCGACCAATCGGTGGATAATGGTCCTGGTCGATATGGGAGCATTAAGGGTGTCCTGCACATACTGCAAAGTAACCTACGGAGTCGCCAACGCTTGCCGGAGGATGCGTCGGGCCACACGTGTTGACGTCACTCTGGCCGTACCAGCACCCCTCAAACGTGCCACATTCCCTTATTCCAACCATCTTCGCCACAGCCGGTGTGCCGTGGACGCGTGTAGGTGGCTGTCCGCTGAAATTTGACGTGTGGACCAACCTGCCCTTCTGAGTCCGATCACCATACCCCTCGTGAAATCGTCTGTCTGCTGGAACGGCCTCGGTTGGCGGAGGCCTGGCATTCTCTGCTACTACACGTTGCCTCTGAGACAAAAAAATTGCAAAATGATTTCCCTGACAGACAGAGCGGCGCGACTGTTGCCGATTCTGCAGGTTCCTTCCCTTACATCTAACTCAACGCGCTCGGGACATCTGAAGAATTTCGCGTCATTTACATATTTCGGTGAGCTGCGTGTACCCTGCAATTTGCATATTTTTCTGGCCACTCCTTCTTGGTGTCTCATTTTCACTGTCACGTAGTGTAGATTAATTCGTTTTTATGTATATCAGTACATGACTATTTTACACCAACTACCCCAACTGCACGATACACGAATTTTATTCCAAAATATGTTTTTGCAATCAGTGACCCACAAAATTACCAAAAGCATTTTATGGGGCAGCACATGGCTTTCCTTACATAATGCAATGACTTTATTTCTTTCAATACGAAATACTGATTTTTCTGTATGACGACATGTAAAGTTATTTTTAAGTACTAAATTTGCTTATAATATCAAATATAACTTGACAATTAAAAACATCTGCTAAGCAATAAACTCCATTATATATCAAAATATGTCAATTATCAATTCATCAGTTTGGCACCATTTTCACAGTTTTAGCGTTATTTATGTCAATTCGACACCATATTAAAAAGTTGCCAACTTAGCGATATTTTGCCAAATAATCGCCAGTATTGTCAAATAAATTGTCAAGTGTTACATATTTGATGATCGTCATTTTTATATAATTTTTAGATTATTTTATTTGAAAAACGTGCAATATCTCGAGAACGGTTCAAGTTAGCGTTCTACAGTTTAAATCATTCATTTTAAAATAAAAATTACTTAATATAATAAAAGATTATATATATATATATATATATATATATAACATTATTAAATGTCCCGATATATTCAAAATATCATTCGATATTTTGGGATTTTTCCGAACATTCGATCGCATTTAATAAATAAATAGGTTTTCAGTATTCTCGGATCATAATAAGCGTAACAAGTTACGTTTAAAACGCTCCATTCTTTCACGAAATATCGCATCCACAATCTCACGTGCACGCACGCTAACATACACACACACACACACACACAGCAATCACCTCCAATACGTTCGAGTCCAGGGATTGAAAAGTGCTCTTCCGTGGAAAACTCAAATTCGAATTTTCGACCCCGTCAAAATTCTTTCCCTATATATTACTTTGTATGTGTTAAAATTAATATAATATGAGGTTTAATACTTTTCGTGCAATGACTCCAGAGAAGTAAAAAACAAAAGTTCAAAAGAAAGAAGAAAAAAAAAACATTTGAGCCGCCACAAAGAGACAGCAAATTTTTTCATAAGTATGCGGCTGCCGTCTCATTAATGAGTAGTTCCAAAGGGTTGATGACCACCTGGTGGCCCTCTGAGGTCAAGATATGCAGACGAAGCAAGCTTATTGGATAAACCAACTCATTGACTTTATTCTTCTTTGTCCCCGCATTATTCTGTGATTCACGTGACAGATTCATATAAAACACTTCATTCTGTTTGCAGTTCAATCTCTTAGTATATAGAGAGTCAAGGAATGTTATGGACGGGGTCAATAACTCGAAAATTATATAGTATATTTTTTATGCAGGCATTTAGGAGCTCCAGTGGTAAATTAAAACACCAATGGAAACCCCAATGGTAAATGGAAACCCTATAATAAGACAACTTTAGTGTGGCTGACCCTCACTTTTAGTGGGATTAGGGGGGCTATCTCACTTCCAGTTAGAGATAGGGTAAAAGTCAATTGCAAAGTTGTAGAACGTTGGAAAATTAGTACAAATCATTTTCGTTCCACTGCAAAAAGGGGGAAAGAACCAGAAACAAATATTTATATAATATCACACCAAAAATTCGAACATTTAGACAAAGCAGCATAAAGCTGATGCAAAATATTCAAATACTAAAATTATAGCATCCTTTGCAAAACAGATATTAAAATATTGAAATTATAAACACCTTATTTCAAAAACTAAGCACCCTATTTAAAATCCAATTATGTATATCTTTGTAGGACATTCAAATGGCTACAAATTGCAGGTTGTATCTAATTATACATTACTATATTATGGTATCTGTTTCTATTACTTTTCAATTTCGAAATATAAGCGTTGCAAACTGTGCCGATTATTATTTTTGTTGATTAAAAATAATATTGTCAAAAATGCATTTTACATTAAATTAATTATTTATTAGTATATTAATTATACATGTAATCTGTTCTAACTTACTGCTGTGTACATTGCGTTGGTGGCCGCAAAACCCACCTATTTCTGTGCTTAACGGGATACTAAGTTAACAAACTAAAAATTAAGGTTAATAGTAAAGGAACAAACATTTATTTATCACATACTCAATTTACACTCTTTAGTTTTACAAATTAAATAAATATCACACATAGTGGAATACATCACAATGGTAGTTCGGGGGGTGTAATGCCAGATAAATTGATATTTGGTTGGAGCACGTGGTGGGATGCATTAATTAGCTTTTCCTTAAAAACACAAATTTAGACAAAGAGGTTATCCTCATATAGTTTAATTGTACGGTACCTGATCTTCTTTCATATAACTTGGGTAACACCGATGCTTTGTCACACTTTACACTTGCAATACCAGATGAACATGAGCTCTCCTTCGAATTCCTATATCAGAGACGCACACACAACTCTTAACTCTGCTACCGTCGCTTCTTCTTGACTAGTCTAACTCCAACAGCCTGCCTTGACCAATTCTGACTCCCACTTCGAGCAACTCTCACTTATATCCCTTTTTCGGTCGGCGGTCCACGTGCTGAAACTAGAGCTGAGGGCTAATCCGTAGACATGGCGTCGCCGTCTCGGTTGCCGCCAAACGGCTTAACGTGGTATGTAAACATGGGCGTGGTATGTAAGATATGGGGCCACCTGTATATTATCGCCCATCTGCTTAGCGTGGGGATAATCCGACCGCATTCCTGGTTCCATTATTTTTTAATCCTTCCAAATATTTATTACTTTACATTTCTGGCATTACATTCTCACCCCCCCGCGAAAAAAAAAGTCCAAAAGTTACTCTCCCACAGTTTCACCCCAGTGGTAAGAAATTAAGTTCACAATGGTTCCTCGCAAACACATAAGTTCATCCATCGTGAGAAAGGCTGAGTTCCACTTTTTAGCCTCGTACAACTCATAGCTTTGATAGTTCTTTGTAGTTTCTTGATAGTTCCCTGTCAAGTTAGTCCATTATTCATAATTGACATAATGTACCATAAATTACATGAGGATTACCAACATTCACATTATTATTAAATTGTAAATTTTGATATATATTATTTGCAATGCATAATTTTCATTTCTCCTTTTACATAATTATTTACATACGACATATCATTACATAACAGCATTCATTACTTTATTATTATTATACATTTTCTTGTTATCATTTCATTTTGTAACATATTGTAGTAGTGCAACTATCAACTTCCGATTCTTGGTTATGGTTGAATTCCATACCACCATATTATTTATAAATTACTTTGTTATTTCACTTTTTTTTTTTTTTTGAACTTGCCATATATGTAATGTCAGAAATACATAACATACTTTTTGAAATATACTTATATCCACAATTTAAAACATAAAAACATATACATATACACTCAATTATCACTTTCTATTTATGACATTAATTACAAACTTTTTACATATTTTTCATATTCTTTGTTTTATGAAATTACTATTTACAACAATTCGAGGGCGAAAATTATACCAAACGGCATTATAACAAACCTCATCATCATTTCTATTATTTTCACAGTTTAATTGCTTTTCTTTAGTGACCTTCCCTTCCTTAATCTGACTTTGATCATTATTTCTAATCACTTTCTCATTTTGATTTTTGTCTTTGTCCTGTGTGTGTGTGTGGTTTGATTCGCTTTCGTCACTATCTTTCAAATATTGTTTTCGCTCCGCTGCCATGTATAGTTTATTTATGTGCACTTTATAAGTTTTATTTTCATCACTTTTAAGACATATTATAACATTATTATTTCGGACTAATTTCGTAATTCTAAATGGTCCATCATATCGATCCTCTAATACCCTTGGTTTTAGGAACTTTTTTAGGTACACTGTCGCTCCTATAAATATATCGTTTTTTCTCACTATTTTATATTTCTTTATTTGTTTGTCATTTATCAGCTTTTGTTGTTCCGATGCGTCTTTCACGACTTTATCTATATTTTTTAAATGCTGTGCCACATAATTTTTATAATTATTTACATCACTATACATTATATCTATTTCTTCCTTACTTGGTATGTTTGTTTGTTTAATATTTTCAAATGGCAATGATAAATCTCTAAGATAGAACAGGAATGAAGGCTCAAATCCTGTATTACTGTTAATAGTGTTATTCACATAAAACTTAAACCATTTTAAAGATTCATCCCATTCAAACGTAGTCTTTGACAAACACATTATACATTGTTTCATGTCTCTGTGTATTCTTTCACAACGACCTAAAGAACTTGGGAAATAAACCGAACTGTATCGCCTTTCAATATTTAATGCATTTGTAAAATCTATGTATTCTTTACTTTTAAAAATTTGAGCATTATCGCTTTGAATAATAATTGGAACTCCATAAGTTGTCACGAAGTTTGTTAGCTTATTCACTATTGTTTTAGCAGTAATGTCTCTGACTGCATAGGCCTCAAAGTATCGTGAAAACATGTCTACAATTGTAATTACAAAATTATTTCCTCCATTACTGCGCGGTAGTTTTCCTACGCAATCCAGTTGTAAATATATTCCTGGTTTTAATATTTCTGGCATAGCCTGAAGTCTGGCTGGTGGTATATTTTTGTGTTTTACTAATAAGCATTGATTACAAGACTTACAAAAATTTTCCACGTCTTGGAAAGCCCCTATCCAAAAATATTTTCTTGAAAGTAATTGGTATGTCTTTTTTACTCCGAAATGAGGGAAATGTGCTATCTCTATTATCTTTCCCTTTAGCGAGTGCGGTATTACAATCTTATTCTCATTTATTTTCCTATACGTTTGTCTTTTATTTTCCTTCTTTACCATTAACTGTTTATTTTGGCTATCAATATAGTATACCTTGTTATTGTGATATCGGTTTCTTCCTTTTTGTAATTCCTCTCTAATTTTACTTAATTTTTCATCTACCATTTGTTGCTCTAATATTTTCTCCACATTTATCTCATCATTTTTAATTAAAGTATTTACATATTTGATTTGGTTATCATTGTCAAATACATATCTCGAGCAATAATCACTTGCGTTATTTTCACCTTTTTGATATTTGAATTTAAAATCATACTGACTTATGTCAATTAGCCACCTCGATATGATATTTGGCATTTTATCTAATTTTATGTGGTACATAAGGGATTTTGCGTCACTCAGCAAGGTGAAACTCCTTCCGAACAGATATTCTCTGAAGTGTTGTAAGGATGCGTGTATAGCTAGCAATTCTAGCTTTATTGCAGGATAACGCTTCTCTGCCGGGTTCACAGGTCTTGAATAAAATTCGATAACATGATCGACTCCATTTACCCTTTGCATCAAAATACTACTAATTCCCTTACCTGAGCCATCCGTAGTTAAGACAAACGGGTTTACTTCATCAGGCTGTCTTACAACTGGTTCTTTAAAAATTGCATTTTTTAATTTTTCAAAAGCTTTTCTACATTCATTATTCCACTCGAACCTAACATTCTTTTTTGTCAAATTTACCAACGGTTCTGCAATTTGTGCATAATTTTTTATCAGACCTCTAAAATAGTTTGTTGTCCCAAGAAAGCTTTTTACTTGTTTAACCGTTTGGGGTTGTTTGAAATTTTGCACTTTTGCACAGTTTTTTATTGATGGGCTTATACCATTCGCATTTACTTTATATCCTAAAAATTCAATTTGCGATTTGCATATCTGTAACTTCGCCGGGTCGAGTGTTAAATTATTTTCTTTCAATCTTTGGAAAACAATTTTGATTTTCTCTAACATTTCGTCGTTATTTTGTGCGCATATGACTAAGTCATCTAAGTAAAAGTATATTTTTAACTCTGATAGATCTCCTAACACTTTGTTCATTAAAAGTTGAAAATATGCTCCTGAGTTTTTAAGACCAAACGGAATTCTTTTAGGATTAAAATTTCCCATAAAAGTTGTGAACGTTAAGGCCTTTCTATCTTGTTTTCTTAGTTCGATCTGAAAAAACGCCGCCTTCAAATCCATAACTGTATAAATTTTACTACCAGCGATATTTTGTAATATATCCTTCACCTTTGGTAAGTTTATTGGCAAAAGTGGTAAATACGCGTTTATGGCCCTATAATCAATAGCAAGTCTATATTTAGGTTCTTCATTTGGTTTACTTGGTTTCTTTACAAGAATAATGGGACTAGCGTACGTGCTTTGTGAACTTTCAATAATGTCATTTTCCAATAATTCCCTAATTTCTTTTTGCGCAATTTCTCGTACTGCTCTCGGAATTGGGTATGGTCGACTCTGAATAGGATAATTGTGCATAAGTTCGATTTTCGGTACTATTGCTGATGTTTTACCTAGGGTAGCATATGACTTTGAAAAAACCTCTGTATTGGTCATCATTAATGCAATAACTTTATTTCTATCTTCCTTATTTAAGTGCTGTACTTGAAAATCGTCTGGAGATATTTCTTTCTTTCTTAATTCCCGAATTTGTTGATAATCTGTTTTATTTAAATTTTGAATATTATTAATTTCCAACGTGGGTTTACTGCTTTTATTTTTTGTATCAACAATTTCGATTTGTTCTGTTATTATACCCACGTTCATATTTTTATTAAGTGTAATTTGGCAATTTTTTTCATTGTATAACAACATTCTAATCTTATTTTTATTTTCTATACTTTGGATCGCTTCATCCGTGATTAATGTTCTTGCCATTTTTATTGGAGAAAATAAAACATCCTGTCCCTCATTTAATTCCTGTGACAAAATCAATTGGACTATTTCTGACTCCCCTGGCTTTAATGTTATTTTTCTTTTCAATTTAGCGAAAATCTGCTTTTCCTCTTTCTTTTTAACATTCTTATTCTTATTACTTTCATTAGAACTTGGTAACCATTTTTCATCATTTACATTATCGCGAGTGCTACAATTTTGCATATTAGCGTTTTTTCTATCGTTATCGCTTTCATTATCCTCGCTTATTCTACCTTCATTCTCATTATTGAATTCATTACAACAATTATTTATTTCCTCATATTCGTCGTCATCATTATCATCGCTTATTCTATCTTCATTCTCATTATTGGATTCATTATAACAACTATTTATTTCCTCATATTCGTCGTCATCAGTATTATAATTTTCATAATTACTATTATATCTATTTTCATCGCGAATTCCCTGGCTTTGTGGTTTTTGTTTTGAATTCTGTATTGGGTTTGTATTTTCACTTTTATACAATTTAATCGCAGTATTCCCAAATTGTACTTCGTTATCTTTTGTATTTAAAATTGCTTTATGTGAGGATAAAAAGTCGTAGCCTAAAAGCATTTTATATTGCCCCTGAAAGTTCTGTTTTGTCACGAAAAAATAATTTTTGCATGCCTTTTCCCCAATTCTAAATGAAAATTGAATGCAATTTAAAAATTCTATATTTTCTTTAGTAAACGTCTGAAGTATTACTCTTCTGGTTATGTATTTTATTTTTACATTTCTATTCTGTTTTAGTTTTTGAAATGTTTCCAAATCTATAATACTAACTTGAGCCCCACTATCAATTACACTTATTATTTTTATTCCTTTGCAATCTATTTCTACCATCGGTAATTGTGGGCTAGATACGTTCTCACATTCGCTTGAAAGGATACTTTTGGTATCATATTTTGCTTTATCATTATTTTCATAATATTGTCCTCTCTCCAAATTTGTATAGTTTTGCCAGTCATCTCCATTTTTGTTATTTCTATATGTTTGTGAACCGAATTTATTTATTTCTCTGGAATTTGTACGATTCGTTCCTTGGTCCCAAATTCCAGCTCTTAGTTTAAATTACTATTATTATTGTTTCTCTCATATGTGTTTGATCTTATATTTCTTCCGTTGCGCCCCCTAAAATTTCCTCTTATACTTTGCCTCTCTCTATTTTCTACGTTGGTTTCTAATTGATCGTAATAATTTCTTTGATCATTATTATTTCCTTGATATTCCCTATTATTTCTATTATATCCTCCTCGTTCAAAATTTCTGAGATTTTCGTTTCTGTTTCCTCTGATATAATTTGTTTGCTCCAACCAATATTGCTGATAATTCATTCGTTTGGGATTCCTTGCAAATGCAGTATTACACTCATTGTACCAGCAATCTGAGAAATAATGTCCATTTTTTCCGCACCCTATGCAAAAAACAGCTCGTTCCATGGATTGATTTGGTATATTTTGCAATTTTAATTTATTAATTTCTAAAGTCAAATCTTGAACCTGTGTTGTAAGTAAAATTTCTTTCAGTTCGTTATGTGATTCTTCTGGAGTCCTATCATTAAGAATTATTTCAAACAGTTCGGCATCTTTTATGGCATCTTCAAACCGCTGCGGATCTTTTTTCTTCACTTCAATTGCCAAATCAGGGCGTAATGCGCTAATGAATTTTCCCAACATTATTTTATTGGTTATTTTCTTTACCTCTCCATCTGTTGTATCCTTAAGGTTCAAAAATTTACGCGCTGCGTTTTTTATTTTTAGCACAAGCTCGTCCACTGACATATCAGGCGTTTGTTTTATTTTATTGAAAGCGTCCTGTTCTTGCGTTATCGTTATTCTGTTTGAAATTTTTTTTATTAGTAATATTTTTATTTTATCAAACTCCTTTTCGTTTTGTAATTCAGGGTTTTGAATTAAAAACTGCATAGCCTTATCTTTTAATCTGGTTTTAATGATAGCCACTTTATGCTCTTCCTTCCAACTTGCTAACTCCGCTAATTCATCAAATTGTTTTATAAAGAAATTTATATCTTCCTCCTTACTCCCACTAAATAATGGCAGGATCTGCATTACTGGAATATCCATATTTTTATTATTTCTATCCAATTTACTATAATTTTTATTTGATATTTTTGAATCTTCTTTCAAACTTGAACTCCTTGTTATAATTGAACTTTTCACCACTTTTTTAACTGGTCCCATTCCTATATCCCATTTTTCTAATTATACCTTCGATCTCATTTAGAAGAACCATTTTTTCCATTTCATTGATAAAACTTTACATAATCATACATATAACATAAGGAGAAATGAGAATTGTGCACAATATTTTCACAATCATCTATGTCGCCACCAGTTGTCCAACCTTATCAATATTTATTTTTTATTATTATTATTCCTTTTATTTTTATTAATTTCATAAATCCTTATTTTATTCCCGTTACTGCTAAAGTCACGAGCACCAAATGTGCCGATTATTATTTTTGTTGATTAAAAATAATATTGTCAAAAATGCATTTTACATTAAATTAATTATTTATTAGTATATTAATTATACATGTAATCTGTTCTAACTTACTGCTGTGTACATTGCGTTGGTGGCCGCAAAACCCACCTATTTCTGTGCTTAACGGGATACTAAGTTAACAAACTAAAAATTAAGGTTAATAGTAAAGGAACAAACATTTATTTATCACATACTCAATTTACACTCTTTAGTTTTACAAATTAAATAAATATCACACATAGTGGAATACATCACAATGGTAGTTCGGGGGGTGTAATGCCAGATAAATTGATATTTGGTTGGAGCACGTGGTGGGATGCATTAATTAGCTTTTCCTTAAAAACACAAATTTAGACAAAGAGGTTATCCTCATATAGTTTAATTGTACGGTACCTGATCTTCTTTCATATAACTTGGGTAACACCGATGCTTTGTCACACTTTACACTTGCAATACCAGATGAACATGAGCTCTCCTTCGAATTCCTATATCAGAGACGCACACACAACTCTTAACTCTGCTACCGTCGCTTCTTCTTGACTAGTCTAACTCCAACAGCCTGCCTTGACCAATTCTGACTCCCACTTCGAGCAACTCTCACTTATATCCCTTTTTCGGTCGGCGGTCCACGTGCTGAAACTAGAGCTGAGGGCTAATCCGTAGACATGGCGTCGCCGTCTCGGTTGCCGCCAAACGGCTTAACGTGGTATGTAAACATGGGCGTGGTATGTAAGATATGGGGCCACCTGTATATTATCGCCCATCTGCTTAGCGTGGGGATAATCCGACCGCATTCCTGGTTCCATTATTTTTTAATCCTTCCAAATATTTATTACTTTACATTTCTGGCATTACACAAACTTTAAAACAGAAAATGTCGATCTTCTTTAACTTGACGATTGCTCAAAAACTATAAGAGCTTCATAAAATACAAATTAATTATCTAGAAACTGATTTTTCTGCTGAATATTTTTGTCGTTTATTGGTTCTATCTCTCTTTCACATGTTAGGAGATATTTCGCGTTAAATCAAACAACGTGAAGGAAAAACTGTTACTCTGGAAACTGTTGCTCTAGAAACTGTTATTTTTCGAAGCAGAAAATGATTAAAATATTTAAATTATTTTTATTTATTCATAAATGGTACCTTATTTCTGACAAAATAAATACAAATACTTCAAATTCTTATTTACGTTTGCAGATATAAACGTCCGAAGTAATCGTAGCGCTCCGATGTCAGCCGGATAACCCTACCATGGACGTTTCAGACTAAAATTTATTTCTATCAAATCATAAATGAGACCCAATATTAAACCGCGCGTTTCAAGAAGTTCACACCGAGTTCAACGCACAAGTGTGTCAATGGGCGCGGTAGCCCATTGGTTAGCGCGCTGGAGTTGCACTCGTTAGGCCCGGGTTCGATTCCAGCCACTGCCAAAACTGCCGCCGTGTTCATGCGGAGTACGATCACGTTAAACATGTGGGTCCGAAAGTCCTTCCGAGAGGTTGGTGGTAGGGGAAGGAGGGTACGGTCCCTGTGGATGCCTCCCCCACTTGGTTCCGGTCTGAATTGGGTGGCACTTCCCGACCGTCCAAACAGTTACCTTACACCTTTCTGGTAGGTCGGACGGTCTGGGTTTCAACAACAACAACACAAGTGTGTCAAGAACATGTCAATAATTGGCATTAAGCTTTCCATAAAGTGCATGCTAAGAAAACAATAAAAGTGAGAAAGCAAAGCGGATCATTTCTTTATGAAATCTGATCTGAGTGCACCTGCACTTTACATTACTTTCTCTACATAGTATGTATAGGGAAAGTATTGTTACAGTTGAAAATTTGAATTCGAGTTTTCGACGAAAGAGAACGTTTCACTTATCTCTGAACTCAAATCGAACGTTTTTGATGTGATGTCTGTGGATATATATGTAGATATATGTGCATCTGTGTGCGTGTATGGATGTATGCGCATGTTTGTGTGTGTATATATGAATATTAATGTTTGTGAGTCTGTGAAAGCAATATCTCAAGAAAGGATGGAGCGATTCAAAACAAGTTTGGCACGATTATTATAATCTGTGAATACTGGTACCGTATTGCTTTTGAACGCGATTGAATGTCCCCCCCCCCCCTCAATCGTCGAATGATCTTTTTTGAAAAAATCATCAAAAAATCAGGATCTTTAATAATATTAAATAAAAAATCATTTATTTCTTACGTGATTTATCATTAGAAAACAAATAGCATCAACTTTATAACGCTAAAACGAACCGTTCTTGATGTATAGTACGTTTTCGGAAAAATTTATCAATAAGTTACATAAAATTAAAATAAGTTGCAAGTAACTTTAATAGGTTGACGAGGCTATAAATTTAGCTAAACATCGCCAACATTGCTACTTTTTGAAAATGTAACCTAATTGGCAAAAATGACGGTTGACTAAAGAAAATGACTCCAAAATTAACAAAAATTTAATATTTTTGAAAAAAATGTTTAATTTCTTTGATAATTACTGTTATTTTGGAGAAATTATTATTTTTAATTCAAAAATGCGCTTCACTGGTTGTGTGACAGATATGTTTTATTACGGAGGGGATGAAGTTTCCATAAATTAATTGCGTTTTATAAAGGGTAGGAAGTCTTATAAAACATTGTGTCATGAATTTTATACATCATTAGTTTGCTGTAAAAGGAGTAAAGCCATTGCATTATGTAGATAAAATCATGTGCTGCCAGCATCAGATATTTTTATATAACAGATATTTATCTTTTTATTGATTGATTGATTTCATAATACAAAACATATTGTTCCCGCTTTTACTATACGAAGATTTATCTTTATGACTTCATGACCTTTATGAGTGACCTCAAAAGAAACGCAGAATGTCATTCAAATTGGGGTATTTACACCCAATTCTTCTTTGATGGTATTATCAATGACAATACCCTACATTTTTATGGGAAATAAATATACAATGCACGACACGTTCATAGATCTGGAAGTCATAGACCCGGAAGACATTTCCTTGAGATTTTATGTATCTGTGGATATTATCTCACTGAAGAATACCAAATCTTCAAAAAATGGGGCTGAGGCTTTTACAAATGACCTTTATAAGTCAGTCTATCAGTAACTGATGGTTATGTGACAAAAAAAGAGCATTTGTTTCAGGAAAATGTATATATAGGTATATATATATATAGGTTATTTGAAGCCTCAAGGCCGAGGGTCTTTTGGGGCTGCAGTTTATGTCTTTCCATTCAAAAAGTGGAAAGACATAAACGAAAAAACCATTTAATATTCTATGACCTTTAAATAAAAAGAGACTGATATAGAATATTTTTAGACTAATATTATCGCTGAATAAAAAACAGGGTCAATGCATTATCAACTCAGAGCCGTGAATCCTTGTCTTTTGGATACCTTCCAGATATGCTATCCACGATACAACTCTGCCAATGATATTTTCCATGCTTTGCCAGAAGATGGAAGACTATCCATTTCTCTTTTTACCATTCTGTAGAGATACGAGTTTGCAGCCTATTTGATGGGAAAAGTGGTTTCAGTAATAGCAGATCATTTCTCACAGTATTTCAGATGGTCGGTCTTCAAAATTGCATTTTGGTCACAGGGAGGGAGGATGAAGTGTCTTTGATTCCAATTCTATTTAGATGCGCCTGTAAATAGTCGTAGCCTATTACCAATCTAAAATTCGCTGTAACATCTCTCGGGAACTTAGGTGAAACTTGGCTAGGCAGTGGTTGCTCCCAAGCTTTTAACAGCTTTTTTACATTCGTCGTTTATAAATATAATTATTTTATTGCATAAGTCATTTTACTTTCCCTGCAATGCATGGTAATGTATAGGGAAAGTATTGAAATCATACCAAAAATCGCAACTCGGGTTATCGACGGATTTACACGTTTTGACACTTTAAGAATACAAAAAAACCATTTATAGCGTGACGTCTCCGTGTGTGTGTCTGTGTATGCACTGTATATATCCAAAAAAACTAATTGACCGAATTTCATGAAATTTGGTAGGTAAGTCCCTTATGAGTGGCCCTGGTGCTGATTAAATTTTATTATGATTCGGGATAAAAGAAAATCTGATGTGACTTTCCCTGCAGATTCAAATTCATTTTGTGATTTTTTATTTCATTATGCATTAAATTGAGTTTAATTGCAAAAAATAATATGGATAATTTTCTGATATTATATCCAATTCGTTTTTTTATTGCATCTTCGTTTCGTTTGGCAACTTAATTCACTTTAAATTCTTCAGGTCCTTAAAATTCCAAAATCTGCAATATTTCGAGAACGGTTTATCCTACAGTTATAGTGTCATTCGCTTAGTTGTCACATTTTACATGTAGAACAAGTACTTTATTAATATATTTCATAAAATTTAGTCATTTATTTCAGAGTTTCACTATCTTGCACACATAGTATTTTATTTTAGATCGAATATATTAGATTTGAGGGACATTTTTCAAGAAAAGGCAGATTATTTTTTTTCCGAATCATATCAAAATCTAATCATCATCACAGTATCCTATGAGCGACTTATCTGCCAAATTTTGTGTAATTTGATCAATTAGTTTGTCAGCTAGAGTGGATACATACAATTTTTCCGGACTATTTCGCAATAAAGGCAGGTTCATTTATCCTGAATCATACCAAAATCTAATCAGCACCAGAGTCACACACAAATGACTTATACCAAATTTTATGAAATTTAGTCGATTAGTTGAGTTAGAGTGGATATAAGCAATTTTGGCGGATCATTTCGTAAAAAAATGCTGGTTCTTCTTTTTCGAATCGTATCAAAATCTAATCAGCACCCGGGTGACTCACAATTAACTTATTTACCAAATTTTGTAAAATTTGATCAATTAGTTTTTCAGTTAGTGTCAGGCAATTTTTAGGTCCATTTCGCAAAAAAAGGCGAGTTGTTTTATCCCGAATCGTACCAAAAGCTAATCAGCACCAGGGTCACGCACAAGTGACTTACCTACCAAATTTTATGAAGTTCGGTCCATTAGTTTTTCTGTTAGAGTGGATACATAGATTGCACAGAGAGACAGACACATAGACGTCACGCTAAAAATAGTTTTTTCGTATTCTAGAGGTCTCAAAACGTGCAGATCCGTCGAAAACTTGATATGCGATGTTTGGCATGATTCCAATACTTTCCCTATACATTACCATGCATTGCAGGGAAAGTAAATATGCCTCTTTTGTGAAATGGCCATCAAAAATTGCCTGTATTTCACTCTATATGAAAAACTAAGGGACCAAATTTTGAAAAATTTGGTGGATAAGTCACTTGTGCATTACTCTGGTACTGATTATATTTTGGTACTATTCGGAAAAAAATAACCTGCATTATTTTGCTAAATGGTCCGCAAAAATCGTCAAAATCTAAAATAAAAGGCTACATATGCTCAAATATATCAACTAAATGTTTGTTTTATACATAATTTTTAACGATGAAAATAATAAGACTAACCCATTACACTAGAACTTGCCGTTCTCGAGATATTTAAGTTTTTTCGTATTTTCGTTTCGTCACCTTTGAAAATAAGTCCTTTTACCAAATGAAAGCGGAAGCTGAATTTAAAGTGCAAACTCAGTGTAATTTTAAATAATTATGGGTGTTATGTTGTGTAATTAAATTCAATTTAATGAATTATTGAAGAAATAAAAAAACATGAATATGCATCTTTAGGGAAAGTCATATGATGTCCACATCAGATTTTTTTTCTTGTTGATGAGTTATAGATTTCTCAGTCTGGGGCAAATAACTGCCCTCTTTTGTAAATTGGTCTGCACGTTCATTTCCATGAATTCCGCAGTGGTTTGGGAACCACTGATACGCAATATTTCAACCTGCTTCCATAAGATTATTTATTTGCAATTTAGTATTATTGACTATAATTATCACTAGAGACAGTAACATTCAAAGTTATTGTTATTGATCTAGTTCTTTCCAGTTACGAGAGAAGATACTTCATGTAATAGTTTTGTATTTTGACGCTTAACAATCGCTTATTTATAAGAAATGCTCTTCTCTCTATTTGTCTATAACGCATGGCGATGAATTTAGAGAAACTTGGAGACTCATTTATCGAAATATCGCTAACGTGGCGATATTTAGCCACAGATGACCGAAAATATCTTAAAAATTACAAAAATGAAGCTAAGTTAACAAAAAGGACGCTAAATTGATGAAATAATTATTAAAATATTTTAATGCACGGACTTTATTGTTTATTGCGGATACTATCAATATTGATAATCGCCAAGTTAGAGTTGTGCGAAATATAAGTTAATTGGGTACTTCGAAATAGTTTTATATGTTGCCGTCCGAAAAAGGGCCAAATGAGAGCTAGCACGTTAAAACCATCGTCCTGTAGATATTATGCATCATTTTTTCTCTGTAAAAGATGTAAATTAGTTGCTTTACATAGGGAAACTCAGGTGCTGTTTACATCAGATGTTAAAAAATATATTTTAATATCAATGCTTTCTATTTAAATCAGATAAATTAAATAAAAATCGTCTGTCTTATAAATACATTTGATTTAACTCTGTTGCTAAGCAACATGATATAATTACCATCAAATTTTCTGCAAATTATTTTTTCTTATTATACTTAAGCAATATATACATGTCACCAGTTTTTTGTTATGACTCTTACTTGTGTCGATAATGTCATATAAAAATATGCTTTATTTCAAATATAAATATACTTGTTATATTTTAACCAATGCATTTGTATCATGCATGACTTAAACTGGAGTGGCATAATAGTATTAAGTGGCACGGTACATAGTTTGAGAAACATTGAATTAAATCTAAAAATAAAAACACGACATATAAAGGTTTTTATGTTGACTTAGATGTCAAAACTATGCAAATTCAGGTATTGATAAGTGTCTTTCTCTTTACAAAAACAGTTTAAAAACATTCCAAGTAAAAGGGGAAGTAAAAGTAAAAATATAAACTAACAAGAGGACGAAGTAAAAATTTCAATTGTTCCTTCATCAAAATATCAAGTAGCATTCACTTTCAAAGAAAACAAGAAGAAAAACGATTTTTTTTTTAATATAACAAACTATTCTCTGTTATTCCAGTCACACCCGTCTGTGAACTCAGAACTTCCTATGCTCATATTTCATGCTTGAAAATCTAATTTGAATAATTTTAGAACTTTGATCTCTACAGAGGTCTGAAAACGCCCTCCAAGTAGGCGGCAAGTATGTTCAAGCGAGGTTTGCTGTCATCCGCTTTCTTAAGCTAATTTTCCTTTCGCATCACGTTGTGCTTTTCTTTGACATGTTTATGTATTGAGTTTCACGCCTTTTTTCTTTACATTTTTCGCAGGTGTCTTACTTGGAGAACACGTGGAGATCTATCTCGCGTAGCTCATCAGTAGACTTTGTCCGACTACCTCGTTTAGGTTTGATGATGCAAATTATATTTAGCATTTGTGAAGTTGTTGAAGTACTTAATAAGATTGTAAGTTTACTTTTTTAGTAGGTGTCTTGGAGAACACGTGGAGATCTATCTCGCGTAGCTCATCAGTAGACTTAGTCCGACTACCTCGTTTAGGTTTGATGATGCAAATTATATTTAGCATTTGTGAAGTTGTTGAAGTACTTAATAAGATTGTAAGTTTACTTTTTTAGTAGGTGTCTTGGAGAACACGTGGAGATCTATCTCGCGTAGCTCATCAGTAGACTTAGTCCGACTACCTCGTTTAGGTTTGATGATGCAAATTATATTTAGCATTTGTGAAGTTGTTGAAGTACTTAATAAGATTGTAAGTTTACTTTTTTAGTAGGTGTCTTGGAGAACACGTGGAGATCTATCTCGCGTAGCTCATCAGTAGACTTTGTCCGACTACCTTGTTTAGGTTTGATGATGCAAATTATATTTAGCATTTGTGAAGTTGTTGAAGTACTTAATAAGATTGTAAGTTTACTTTTTTAGTAGGTGTCTTACTTGGAGAACACGTGGAGATCTATCTCGCGTAACTTATAAGTCAGCTTCATCCAATTTCCTTGTTTAGGTTTGACGCTGTATATTGCATTTAGCCTTTGTGAAGTTATTGAAGTACTTAATTCATAAAATTGTAATTTTACCTTTTTCGCAGGTGTCTTACTTAGAAAACACATGCCGATATATATCGCGTAGCTTCTGGGTCGACTTCATCGAACTACCTTCTTTAGATTTAATGGTGCAAATTATATTTTACATTTGAAATTGTTGAAGTGCTTAATTAAGTTTGTAACTCCAGTTTTTTCGCAGATGTAATTCATTCAAACACGCAGATTGTGGACATATCGAACATACGTTAAACTGTGCGTTATGTAAATAGCATATTTGTATTAAACGTTATTAACGTTTCCTAGAATTTGGTGATACTCTACAACCTAATTGACTTTATCTTGTATCTCATAGTTTATGAGGTAGAGGTACTAACTTTAACGTTTTACTGTTAGGGGCGCTGTCGCAAATCTCATCTGATAGCTGATGGTAACTTTGCTATACCAATGTCCCACTTCCTTAGCTCTAGCTTTCATTGTTGAAACATATTTAGTCTACTTACAGCTTTACCGGGCACCTTATATAATATACTGTGGGACATCTATGTAAATAACATTTAAAGTATGTATATATGTCTGTGTGTATGTGTATTTGTTTGTCTATTCATCAAGGGAAAACGGTTGCACTGAATTTCATGAAATTTTGTAGATAGCCTTGGAATAACTCCACCTAAAATTTAGTCCATGTTTCGTATTTCTGGAGAAAAGAGTTGTCGAGATATTAATAAAAAAACACAATACAACCTACCATAGACATAGCATTATGCAAACGATATGATTTTCGCAAACTTATTAGCAGAAAATGATATAATGTTGCTTAGCAATGCATCTAAATCAAATGTGTTTATACAGCAGACGATTTTTATTACATTTTTTCCAATTGAAATGAAACAGAAATTGTTAAAAAAACAAATTTTATAAATGAATGGTGTTAGATTTCGACTGGATTATATCAATTATAGCCTGCGGAATTAAGTATTACGCGATTAATTGATATTTTCAGTTTCATTAAGTCATCTGTTTTGTTTGGGCAAATAATTTTCAAACTCATATATTGTGTTTTGCCAATTAACACATATTGTATTTTACCAATTGTTGAAACATAATAAAAGTAATACGGGTATATCTTCTAACACCAGTTTAACGCCTTCATTTTGGCATATATTGATCCAATTTGATAGTTTTCATAAATTTGTTTACAAACAGAACTAGGACGTTTTACTCCTAAGATCTGTCTATGAAGATTAATTGATGATAATAATAATAATAATAATAATTAATTTTGTATAGCGAAAACCAGGATTTTTTATACATCACTTATTAATTTAGATAATTAAATTAAATATTTTAATACAATGTTTCTAATAACAATGCAATTTAGAATGCTACAGGAATTTGCATATACGTAGGTGGTTCAAAAAGTAAGGTAACAAGAACATTCACTGGTGCACAAATTCAGCGTGCGAATTATTTGAATTGAAAATGAAAGGTGTCGTGTTGTAGCACGACAACGGCTGACCGCATACGGTAACAGTTACACGTGATTTGGTACAGCGTTTTCGATGGAATGTACTGCAACACCCACCCTACAGTCCGGATCTCGCACCAAGCGATATTCATCTCTTCGGACCGTTGAATAAGCACCTGGCCGGTCGCCATTTCACAACCGAAGAGTTCAGGAAGCAGTCATTGAGTGGCTCCGCGACCTGGACCCTGATTTCTTCTATGCCGGTTTCGATAGATTAGTTTGTTGATTAAACAAATGCTTTGACAACTATGATGACTATGTGGAAAAATAATATGTACCAGTGCCTTGCTAACTTTGTATATCTCTTTGATTTCGTGAATAAATCTTTTCTCTCACAGGACTTACTTTTAACCTTACTTTTTGAACCACCCTCGTAATTGTGAAATTGTGAATTATGAGTTTCTTTATATTAGATATTCTGTACAAAGAACGGGTATATTGCTAGTTACAAATAAATTTATCACAAATATAGAAAATAATCTTGAATCCTTAATAACTAATTATTGAAGCTAGAGGAAAGACAAATATCTTCAGGCGCCTCAGCAGGAATCAAGATAAATCCTTCTACCAAAGAAGACATACTTAACCTGCATAAAGAATTGCAAGCTCTCTCGTTGTTCCTTTTGGTTACTTAAGTTCCCGTTGATGGCTTACGAAACGGGTTGCTGAAACACCTGACAGTTTAACAGTCAAAAGTCGTTCCAGACTATCAACAAAAAGAAAATGTCTGAAGAAAAATATCTATGGGCTGTTTTATATGCTATTGCTTTTCGATGTTATCTCGTGAGATCTAACAGCGATATCCCAGGGAGAGGTCAAGTTAGAGTTAAGGCAGTCGCACCTGACGGCAAATAGCTATTTTTACTTTCTTAATACGACGGAAGAAGTTTCAAGTTTGGAAATTGCACAGGAAATGGTTTACATGTTTATATCTGTATCACCATAGAAGTTACAATCTGATAAGGAAGTTATCAGGAAGTTTCGTGCTTTGAAGGAAATGACAACAGAATACGAGAAGATACACTGTTTAAAGGTGTATATTTCCAATTAAAACGAACGTGTCTGGAAATATGCCTGGGATGTCACATTCCGAAACTAGAATGAAATCTATCTTGCTAAGGTTTCTACTTTCCTTATATACATAATGTATAAGGAAAGTATTGTGACGGGGTCGAAAATTCGAATTCGAGTTTTCGACGGGAGAGCACGTTTCAAGCATCCCTGATCACGAATCGAACATTTTTGAGGTGATGTCTGTGTGTGCGTGCATGTGTGTGAAAGTATGTGTGTGTGTAAGTATGTGTGTGTGTGTGTCAGTGAGTCTGTGGAGACGATATCTCACGAACGAATGTAGCGATTCGAATGAAATTTGGGACAAAAATCCCAATCAATGAATACTGGAAGCCTATTGTTTTTAAACACAATCGAATGGTCAGATCCCCCCTCCTCCTAAATTTTCGAGTGAAATTTTGAAAAAATCATCAAAAAATCAAAACTTTTAATAAAGTTACGCAAATAGACATTTCTTATGTAATTTTGCCTTAGAAAATGATTGACACAAACTGCAGAACGCTAGCATTAACCGTTCTCGAGACATTGCACATTTTTCAAATAAATTTCTCAAAAAGTCAAGTAAAATAAAAAAAAATATTAACCGTTAAGAAATATGTTCACTTTTCATATGTAATGTCATGCGATACATTTGGTGACATCATTATCGTGGATCTAACTCATTCCATTCACGAGAAATGATACTTTGAGTAATACTTTTGTATTTGAACACCAATGGTCATTTATCTGCTGTAAGAATAACGTATTTCTCCTTCCATAACGCTTGGCGAAATTTTGACTACAAATTTGGCGAATGTCGCCAACTTGGCGACTTTTTAAATGTTGCCAAATTAACGAAAATCTCGCCAAATGGATAAATATGACGCTAAATCAATAAAAATGACGACTAATTGAAGAAAATTCAATATCTTGGAAAGAATATAAGTATCTACTATAAGAATAACATTTTTCAACTGTAAAAGTAGTAAATTTATTGCATTATATAAGGAAAGTCATGTGCTGCCCACATCAAATTTTTGTTTTTAAATTGATAAAACAGAAAGTTGAAATATATATATATTTATTTATTTATTTTTGTGTAAATAATGCAATCAAATGTACCAAGTCTGCCAAGTTTAGCGGACTTTGTACATTAAATTGTAGCGTAAGCCAATTTTGTTTGTGAATAAATATATCTTAAGTCATACAGAGATTGGAATGAATTGATATATGGGAGAAAAAAGAAAGGCCAAAGATATCATTCAATTTTAAGGAATAGAAGCATTTCTCAAAATTTTCGGATACAAACTAGGGTACAATTAATTTAAATGATTGCAAATCAGAGACTTATATAAATGTACCTATCCTATCTTCATATACGTAGGCGTATTATAATAATAAACGACAAAGTTAAGGTCGAGCTGATAGTCTAAAATGTGCTTCAAACGGCATGCGTACCTAAATGATCTTAACTCCATAAGGTTTTTAATTTTATGCAAAAAATGAGTCTATGAAATGAGTGAAAATAGCAAAGCGGAACTTACCTGCTGTCTTTATACAATTGGTGAAAATATTGAATACAAAAGATCCAATCACAGAAATTCCAACCAAATCACAGATTAATCAAAATAAGCTTCATTTACAATATTTAACTCAAAAATTATTTCAGACGATACCAGTTACTTGATATAATATTTAAATGCTGATGGATCAACAATCTAATACAGTAAATCTGTATAGACAACTATTTGTATTTAAAGACCCCTATCATAAACCACTGAAATTATCAAACAATCGCTCAAAAACTGCTGAAATAAAACACAATAAATAAAAACTTACTATAAATATAAATATAATATAAATATAGCATAATTATAAAAATAAACTGGTCTACTAGTTTCAAAGGCAAATAACAGCCTTCTTCCTCAGGACCAACAAAAACGTGCGATCTCTGACGGCACCTCAAATGTTGCCGACTTGACTTGAGTAAGTGATATTTCGCTTCTTGTCGATCCTGAGGAAGAAGCTGTTTTTTGCCTTTGAAACTAGTAAATAAGTTTGTTTTTGTATTTATGCGGAATTTACGAAGTTTTTATTTATTGTTACTAGAATCATATTATTCTGCCACCGTATGCAAAATATCATGTATTTTGCACATAAAAGCAGCAAATAATTAAATAAAAGCCATAATAATACTATGATAGTATAGCGGAATAAATGGTAATTTGGACCACATGTCTGAACTATCAGTGATTTCAAGTACCGTTCCGGGTATATTCACCTGGGGTAAGTTTCGCTGTATTACCTACCTAATAGCACAAAATACCACTATATAATAAGACAACATTGAATATGTAACCACTGATGATCTACTGTGGCATTCCGACTAATAGCCTATCGTCACACAACAGATTAGTAAATTGGAAGTATATAGTACACTCATGTCCAAAAGTTAAGCATAATTCGTAGAATACTAAAAATTCGGAGTTAATATGGATACAACGGTTCACAATCAATTGTGGAGAATCGTGGGACGAAGGTAGATCATTGTGCATATACAAAATAGTTCAGTCGACGTCGACATGCGTAAAGCACCGGCGCAAGTCGGAACGCGTATAAAACGGCCTCGAACGGCATGGCCAGTTGAGGCAGAATTTCGCAATTGCTGTGGTACGTAGCGTTGTTAACAATCAAAAAGGACGAAAGATGTCACAACGATGCCAACTGGACATGTTTTTGAAGGGACGAATTATTGGAATCCTGGAATAC
Source organism: Amaurobius ferox (assembly GCA_951213105.1). Lineage (NCBI taxonomy): Eukaryota > Metazoa > Arthropoda > Arachnida > Araneae > Amaurobiidae > Amaurobius > Amaurobius ferox. The sequence goes on from OX578142.1 coordinate 38,910,340, forward strand.
GGTCGATCCCAAACCGAAGCGTCTCGAATTCTGAATGTGTCCCAGTGTGTGGCAGAGGTTCCAAACCACTAGAGATGTTACCAGTACCAGGTCTACCAAGGTTAACAACTATCTGGAGAGAACATGGGACGCGTTTTCACCCGGGAAACATCACGGAAAGGCATCGTTTTCCGTTTCAGGAAGTCGTGGTCTGTGCAGGTATCGGACGGCCGCACACACCTCCACATCTTTGACAGCGGTCGGTTACAGAAAAAGATACAAAGAGGAAGTCCTTGAGCGTACCGTTCGATTGCTTCGAGGTGCTGTTGATCCTGATTTCATATTAATGGATTATAACGCACCTCCTCACCGTGCAGCTTTGCACGACTTTCTTCAAACTGCAGATATCCAGCACATGCAGTGGCCTACCAACTCTCCTGATCTGAATCCAATAGAGCATGTGTTGGATATGCTCGGGAGACATCTTGCAGCCCTCCGCTACCCACCAAGCTCCGTTTCGGGATTGAAAACTGCTCTCCGTCTTGGAACTCCTTGAGCACACAACTCATCCAAACCCTCATTGAAAGTATGGGGAATTGTTGTGCAGCATGCGTGGCTACCCGAGGTTCCCACACACCGTATAAAACTGCAGCATCACATTGTCTTAATCATTTTGTTTCACTGAGGTTGACACTCGTATTGTGACCCTTTTCCTTTAAACCCTTTTCTTTGTATAATAAAAGTCATTATTACACTTGTTTTGCATTGTTTTCTTCTTCTATAACCCTATTACAGTAGTATACCTCGTTTAATTCCATTCCGATGTAGATTTCCTGAAATTTTCACATAAACAGCAACTATGCTTAACTTTTGTACATGAGTGTATGTTCTCCACTTCGTAATCACTGCAATCAGTGTCTCGTGATCTTGAAGAAAGAAGTCAGTGTTAAGTATATCCTCAACATCAAATCAATTATTAGGAAATCAGCAAATTATCCATTGCATTAAACGACCATTAACGTGGTAAACTATAATCAAACTAAATCTAACCACAAAAGCCAAATTTCTCAGTGAAAGTAGTTTGGGTACATTGATGTACGCCTAATTTATCGTAATAGATGCCATATTTCAAAACGAGCTGATTAAATTTTCAATTTGAAAGTCAGATTACGTCATGCCTGTAATCATTCTGCTATTTGAATTCGACAGCTACAGGAGCAGTTTTGATTTATGACAAGAAATTTCATTTAAAAGATATGAACCATGTTAGATTTATGCCTTGTTTAAATAATCCCTAATTATTGTCTTAATTTTCTGTGTAATGCATTTGATATATTCACAAAAGAAAATAAAAGTATATGACTTCGTATTTGACTGAATGAGATCTCAAGCAAGAAAACAATTGTTTGCATAAGTAGAGATGAAATAGCGTTAAGCTCTAACCATGCTTATCTTCGATTATCTGTATTTTCAAATTCAATTAATTTCGATATATATATATATATATATATATATATATATATATATATACTCTTTAAAAAAAACGAAGCACCCCTAAAAATAATCCGTTCATCTCGAAATTTCACATGCAAATTCCTTTATATCAAGTATGCAAATGATTAAATTTGCAAGATTATATATACAGGGCTATCCAAAAGTCAGGAAAAATTAAAAAAAAATAATAATTCCTGAACTAATAAAGATAAATAGATGCCGTTTGCACAGAAAGAATGGAAATGAAGCCGGATTTTTTGTCAAGAAAAAAAATTATTGTTAGTATAATTTACATTTCTACCAACAGATGGCGCTGTATGAGGTACCTAGTTTACATTACATAGGATAAGATACATTACATATGACACCTCGACTATCACTACTATCTGCTTCAAGAATGGCGTTATCAGCTACAGCTGCATTTTTTATACCATCTGATAATTTGCATAATCTGATATCTGTGTCTAGTACAGCGCCATCTGTTGGTAGAAATGTAAATTATATTAACAATATTTTTTTCTTGACAAAAATTACGGCTTCATTTTCATTCTTTCTGTGCAAACGGCATCTATTTATCTTTATTAGTTCATGAATTATTAATTTTTGAAATTTTTCCTGACTTTTGGATATATATAAGTATATATATATATATATATATATAATGTATATGTATGTATATATAATAGCATAACAGAAATTGGATCTGGATATAAACGCGTTTTATATGTGTAAGTAGTGTTCAACAATAAAAAAGTGTATAGCTGGAAACTAAATGCATTACATTAAAATCATTGATAGGTAAAATTAAAAAAAGTAATGGAAAAATGGATAAATAGAAATGAAAAAGTATGCATTACATCTACAATTTGAGGGTTTTGAAGGGACCAAATCTGTTTAAAATCTATATCAAGATTTAGATCTATTTGAAGGGACCAGATCTATTTAAGTTCTATTTAAAATAAATATGTTGTCTGAAATTTCATTGCACAACCAGTATGAAAAACACTCATTTTCTGTCACGTGATTTCAATTTCAGAATTTCCGGCAATAAACTACACGCACGGAGAATGAATCTACATTTCTAAAGGCCTAAAGTATTTACAAAGAAAAGCTTGAACATTTCAAATGCAAGAATAGAAAGGCAATGCATTTGAAAGAAAAATAAAATAGACGAAAATTTCGCGCTTAGATAGCTTTCTCTTTTAAGTAGAGAAACGTGTGAATAATTTCACGCTATGTCCGATAGTTGTGAAATATTGCAGCAAAAAGACGGAAGTATTCAATATTCTATTGAATAGTTTGACAGATGTGATTAATGATATCATCCGGTAACAGAAATAAACAGTCACGAAATGGGCATTTCACAATTTTGATAAAATGGCGATTATAAACAAAACACTATTTGTATTCACTAGACATTTCAATTTCACGTTTCTTTCAATAATTTTCAATTTCATTGTAGGTGGATAAAATCAAGTCTCACTGAACAGAAAGTTCCAGTCAAATAATTATTTTTCTTTATTTCAACACAGTCTAATTATTAATTTTCTCACTTTACCTAATTAATTATATCATATTTATATTTATTTTTTACATTTATTTGTTGCCAAGCGCCAAATTCTAAATGGCCCTATGTGTATTGTGTACGATAAGAGACCTTTCGTATATCACTCTTAAAACAAACATTCATATAATGGTGATAAGAGACGATTTTGCAAAATAGCATGCATAGCCAGCTCAAATTTGTGCTAGGCGATGAACAAATAACAAAAACGCCCATATAGATCACTGAATAAAGTTCTAAAATATACAAAGTAGATTCTTTGAGCATACGGTTCATCTGCATTAAGAGTCCACAAACTTTTCTGTATGAAAACGCCGGAATTTAGTTAACTTCTTCCAGGGGGCCCTTGAAGTATATTAAATTCTGCCAAAAGGGGCACCAATTTTATATTAAATTCTTGAAGGGAACATCAACATTACATTAAATTCCTCCAAAGCGCACTAGCATTATAGAAAATTCTTCCAAGGAACACTAGCATTATAAATAATTCTTCCAGGAAATACTAGCGTTATATAAAATTCTTCCATAGACACCAGCATTATATTAAATTCTCCCACAGAGCACCAGCATTATATTAAATTCTTTCAAGGAACACTAACATTAAAAAATATTATTTCAAGGTGCTCTAACATGACATAAAATTCTTTCAGGGAGCACCGACATTAAATTCAAATCTTTCAAGGAGCCCTAGAATTATATTAAATTATTCTGAGGAGCACTAACATTATATAAAACTTTTCCAAAGAACACCAGTGTTATATTAAATTCTTCCAGAGAAGTACCAGCATTATATTAAATTTGTCCAAGGAACAATAGTATTATATAAAATTCTTATGTTATAGCATTATATTTAAGATGAAAGGAAATAGGCGCGCACACCAAAATGCTGCGAAAACATGATTGTTAATTGATTGTTGTAGTAGACGAATAATATGTGATGATAAATTAGTCTTCAAATGCTCCTTAAAGAGCTGCATTGTGAATTACTCCCCAAATTTCTTCCAGTGAGAGATACTACTTGTCATTACTGTAAATTAAATTTACCTAATTATTAAAATGTATTTTGTAATATTTAAAGTCATTTATATTTTAGTCATTTGCATATTTACCTTATTATTACAAAAACATGCGCGTTATCAATTAGAATAATAATATTTACTATTTTTAAACAATGTGAAACTGAGAGAGAGAGAGAGAGAGAGAGAGAGAAAGATCAGCGTGGTGTTTGACATTAGCAGGTCAAAATAAATTTTTGTATAAAATACTCGACTGCTGAACCTATAAAAATTAGCACACACATCTCTATACAGCATGGGGCACTTGTTGACAACGTTGTCACATTGACACAATCTTGGTTTCGCTTTCAATCACTCACTATTTGAACATTTTCGAGAATCTTATGGTCCTATGATTTTTAAGCAAATCATTTCATGAAAAGCGTTTACTCCACTCTACATCTTATTTTGTGCTTTTTTAGTTGGGCTCTTTTTCTTGAATTCTGCTTCGGAGAGAAACGCGATCCTTAAAGACCCCCGATCCAATTGGTGATGCAAGCCCCCTCATCAGTGCATGTAGTTTATGGGTCAGTCCTGATTGGATGAAGAATTGCTTCACCCTTGCTGATATTCCTTCTTCAGGTTGGTCCGTGACGAAGTTTGGGCCCCATAAGATAGCGGCTGAGTTCAAATTTTATTTATTGCTCATAAACTAATGTTTAACTTAATATCACTTAGGCACTTCGTCGTTATCGCGTTTTAGTCTCCCTTTCGTCTCACATTCTCATCCCTTTTGACCTTTTCACCATAAATATATAGGTGGAGTATTTGTGGCAATTTTTGGTAATTTTTGGTATGTAAAAGTAATTTATACTTTTGTCGATATGTTGGTGTCGAATCTTTAGCCCTTTGTAATCTTGAAGACAGTTAAAGTGATTTGGACGAAATTTGTTTGGTAAGTTTTATATATTATGAAAATGTGAAAGCAGAAAATAAGCACCCATAAAATATTGAACTACAGCCACGACACTTGGCATGTAAATGACATTTTAAAAGTTATGCAAAGAAACAAACTGCCAGCGAAAATTATGTTATAGGGCTCATGCAACGCGAGTGAGAAGACGCATTGGGCTGCATTTAAAACGACCGGTGTTCTCATTCACGGGCAGTTAGAAATAGATTTTCTGCTTTGATACTGTAAGTTGTGTAAAAAGATGGCTTTGAGACGTACTCGGCTGTGCTATGAACAATTGTTGTAGAAAGAGGTCGCGTCATAAATATTAAAAAAGCTGGTTGATCCAGCAGACTTATGATTCGACATCTTGGTTGGAGCAATATAGCAGTTGCGCGGTGTTAACAAGAGTAAATCAGAGAAGGCGTATGTAACTGTCAAAGAGGCTCATGACGCTCCATACAGACAACTGCTCCAGAGGCTCGTACAATCAGGAGAAGAGTCATGCGCAAACCAATTTCGTCGATATCAGTCATTCAGAGGCATTTGCCATCATCCATGCATCCTGTATCAAGGGATACTATTTACAGACGTCTGGAAGAAGGTGATATTAGGTGTATACGTCCATGAAGGCGTCTTTCGTTGACTCCTCAATATAGGCAAAGTTGTTGGTATTGGTGCCAAGCTCAGTCAACCTGGACAGTGTCCGATTGGAGACATGTTAGATTTAGAGACGAATCCCGCTTCTCTCTCAGTGCTGATAACAGTCGCATACCTGTGCGAAGAAGGACTGGCTTTTGTTGTGATCTTGCATTTGTTGTCGAGCGGCATACGGCGGCACGTGGTATAATAGTCTGGGAAGCCATGTCGTGAGACAGTCGATCTCCTTTAGCTGTGCTGCAAGTCAATCTGGCGGCTCGCTTTTTACGTCGACGTTATTCTGCAGCCGATTGTTCTACCTATGCCGTTCAGGTTCCATTTACCAACAAGACAACGCTCGACCACATACTGCACGACTTTCTAAATAATGTTTTCAAGGATTTAATACCTTCCCATAGCCAGTCATGTCCACAGACCTAACACCAATAGAACACATCTGGGACATGCTGGGACTACCATTGCAGCCTTCTCGAAACACCACTGAATTAGCTGACCAGTTGCAACATTTGTGGCAGAATCTTCCGCAGAGGGACGTAAGCCACTTAATTGACTCTATGCCGTGAAAATAGGGCCATATGCATATTTGAATACCACAAAATAGAGTTCTTTAAAATTAAATATAGATATTTATATGATAAATTCTCCCAAAAAATCTGAGATTTAAAAAAGGGCGAAATTTTCTAATTCAGCTTACCCCTATCGCATGCACGTCTCACAAACAAACCTGACAAAATAAAGAAACAGAAAGATCAATGCAATAGCGTAGCCTATAAGTGACTTATCTAACAGATTTTGTGAAATTTCGTAAAATAGTTTTAAGCTAGGTTGAATACATATTGTACAAACATTCGTGCAGTATTCGTACAGTATTGTACACAAAAATCTGAAATTTGGTATATTTGTCGAAAAATGGTAGGAGAATAAGCTGAAATAAACCGTCTTTCGATTTAAACCTTAGTTTGGCTTGAAATAGCTCGCGAAGCGAGTTGCGGAGGTTAGCGAAACGTAGCGATCAGGGGGCGGAGCCCCTAGTGATTAAAATAAAAATTACTTGGGGGTAAAATATTTGGATAGACACTATCTGCCTTGTCTCTCCTGAAACTTTGCCACTAGTCTAAAGTAGAATCATAATAAAATATTTCAATATTTTAAATTCTTCGCCAATTTTAATATATCTATACTGATTACAGAAAAATAAAATTACAAAACGCTTCACCTTAAAAATGCACAATCTCGCTGCGTACATACTAAATGCGCATTAAGCGGATAACGCACCTCTCATTGTTAATTGTGCAACAGCCGTTGCCTTTTAACTCTTCCTGTTTGCATTAGCCATTGAGGCTTCTTCCGTGAAACAAACAGGTTTGTGTTTAACGTCGCAAGGTGTGCATGTAAAAACTATTACTCATTGTTAAAGCTAATTTCTCGCTTTCTAGGATATATCCTTTCATAAATGGTGACATATGTTCTGCATGAGAAACTTTTCGATACAGTCATCGTAATTTTGCGAAAAAGTAGTATATGTCACGGAGATTTACATAACTCGTTATAAGACTTTCAGTTTAAATGAAATTATTTCGTTTCTATCAAAATTATTCCATTTTAAAGCAAAATGTTCACACATTTAAAACGCGTATGACAAGTATGTGTACACAATGTTCCTAGAAAGTCCATAAGTACTCCAATACCTACAAATAGAGAAGTCTATGCGTGTACACTTTAGTCTAGTGACCATGCCTAAGATCAAATCAAATTGATTGCAGCATCTCTAGTGGAGAATTTAAAAAGTTGAGGAACAACGAACTCAAAATTATAAAGTTGCAGAGTATTGTCGAATGAGAAGGAATCAATATTATTAACGAATGAAAAGCGTATATAGAAGAAATTAAATATATGTCAAAAGTCATATCATTAGAGACTGTAGCACGTTGATATTTGTAATGCTTGTCAATGTACGGGGTCATATTCTTTTTCGAATTCAAATGCATACTGTTGCTAACGGAGGGGATTTTTATTTTAGCAATCCTGAATATGACAGTAAGTCGCCGATAACCGTATTGTATAAAATAAATGCCTTCTGTAACTGTTTTAATGTCTAACTCTACTAATTAGGCAATGGTTTACAACTTTGTTGCTGATTACCCTTCGTTTCTGATTTCGTTATCCTAAATTTTCACTGCTCCGCAAGGAGCGCTGGAATCATTTTTATTTGGTCGGGCATGGCCATTTTAATATGGATAAATCTAACGTGTATACTCATGAACCTTTCCTCGTCAAATTTGGGGGAATGCTGATGTCCGTTACTGGAAAATGTCCAGTGTTTTATGCTAGCTTATAAAGGAATTCGAAAAAATCATATAAACAATATTATTCTCTATAAAAGGATATATCCTTTTATAGAGAATAGTATTGTTTATATGTTTAATATATTAAAAATCAACCGGGTAATGAGTAAGTAGCATAACAAAAATTAGACTGGCGAAAATTCAAATCTGGCAAAACTTCAGTTGAGACAATTTTCTCTACTGCCCAATGCTTGCGAGCGACTTTACCGATATCTAAATACAAAACGGAATCTTAAAAATCAGCAAGACTAAACCCAAAGGAAAAAATAAACATCGAGTCGAGTAAATGCAATTCCTATACTTCATGCACTAATATAAAAATATCTGATGTCGGCAGCACATGACTTTCCCTGTAGGCTAAAATTCATATTTTCTTTATTTCTTTAATAATTCGTTAGATTGAGTTTAATTGCACCAAGTAACACTAAATTTGCATTTTTAATTCAATTTTTGTTTTTATTTGGTAATTGGACATTTTTCCGAAAATTGACATAACAAAAATGCAAGAAATGTCAAATATCTTGAATACGGTTAGTTCTAAAGCATAATGGAGTGTGTTATATTCTTTTCCTCGTCAAAAATTGCGTATAAAACAAGAATTTAATTGATACAATTGAGCATATGTAGTTTTTTTTTTTTAGATTTTTGCGATTTTTGCGGGCCATTTCGTAAAAAAAGGCAGGTTCTTCTTTTCCGAATTGTACCAAAATCTAATCAACACTAGAGTATCCCACAAGTAACTTACCTACCAAATTTTGTGAAATTTGGTCAATTAGTATTATAGCTAGAGTGGATACATGAAATTTTTACGAGCCACTCCACAAAAAAAGACGGGTTCTGTTTTTACGAATCCTACCAAAAATTAGTCAGCACCAGGGTCTCATCCAAGTTACTTACTTTATGAAATTCGGTCTAGTAGTTTTTTAGTTAGAGTGGATACATACATTGCACAGACAGACACACAGACAGACGTCACGCTAAAAATAGTTTTTTCGTATTCCAGAGGTCTCGAAACGTGTAGATCCGTCGAAAACTCGAGTTGTGATTTTCGGTATGATTCCAATACTTTCCCTATACATTACCATGTATTACAGGGAAAGTAAAAACTTGAAGTAGACAGCACATGCTTTTTCTTATACAATTCAATGAATTTACTTCTTTTGCAGTGAAAAAAATGGTTTATAAGACATACGACACAATGTTTTTAATGTTGAATTCTACATTTGGCGCTTTTCCAAACGGCAGCCTGTAAATCTATTTCAAAATATCCAATTAACTTATATTTCACACAACTCTATATTGATAATTATCAATATTGATATCATCTATAATAAGCAATATAGGCCATATATATTAAAATACTTTAATAATTAATTCATCAGTTTGGCGTCATTTTTGAAATTTTGACGATATTTTTGTCAATATGAAATGAAATATCGCCAAGCTGGAAATATTTCACTAAATAACTCGGCAAGTTCGCCAAATTTATCGCCAAACGTTACAGACAAACGGAGAGAAGAGTGTCTCTTATACGTATAAATGACTGTTGACGAATTGTTTGGCGTCAAAATACAAAACTATTACAGAAAGTATCTTCTAGCGTGGATAAAACGAACTAATTAAGCGAATGGTGTTAGCAATTTATCGTATAAAATTAAATATATGAAAAGTGAACATATTTCACAATAATTAATACTTTTTTAAATTTTATGTGATGTTTTGATAAATTCATTTTGAAAAGCACAATGTCTCGATAACGGTTCATCCTAGCATTCTAAAGTTTATGTTAATCGTTTTCTAATGAAGAATTACATTAGAAATGATTATTTACGTAACGTTATTGAACGTTCAGAGCTTTTTGTGATTTTTTTCAAAATTTTATTCAAAAATAGGGGGAGGGGGCTTCTTTCTAACATTCGATCGCGTTTCAAATCAATAATCTTCCAGTATTCACTGATTGTGATTTTAGCATCACATTTCGTTCGAAACGCTCCTTTCGTTTATATGTCTCCATAGACACACAGAAACACACACACACACACACAGAGAGAGAGAGAGAGAGAGAGAGATCATCTCAAAAACGTTCTATTCGAGATCATGGATGCTTGAAACTTGGTCTTTCGTGGAAAACTCGAATTTGAATTTTCGACCCACTCCCAATACTTTCCTTATACGGTATACTATAGGGGAGTAGTAATATTGTTTGTGTGTGAAACACTGGCTTAAATACTAATACTGTTATAAACGATTGAAGTCTAAATGCGATTCGTTCAAAACCAGCAATCCTTTTGCCAATAAATACATAATTCTTAATGTAGTAATAGATGCACTGTAGTGATAAAATGTAAGGAAGACATCGTAGTTTGCTTATTTTGTTCACGCGATTCTTAATACCTTGATCTGCATTTCCCCAGTTACGACCAATGAACTATGAAGGACGAAGAGACCTTAATACAAAATGAGGACTATCAACTCACGTAGGTCGGCATGTCACGAAATAGTGATATGGCATCACTTGCATAGGTATTGCATGAAAACAAAAATGATATGATTGCACAGGTTTCCCTCCTATGTATTTATGCATCCCTTTAACTTCCTATTGAAGTTTTCTAGAGCTGCAAAGGCAGAGTCTACTAACAGCAGAGTGACTAAGTTCTAATGATTGAGATTTTCAATAATTTTCAATTGCACATTTGTAGAGCGTCCTCCATTAAATATGGAAAAATGTGTGGTTTGCACATAAGATGCGCACAGACGATTAAAAATGAAGTAAACGAAAAACGATAATTATGTAAATATCTGAAAGCAATTGTGAGAAACACACCTGGAGAAAATAATAATCTGTGTAATAAGCTAATACGCTTTAGAATTATCCTTCTGAAGTTAACAATAAATGTTGTATAAAAATTGCTGACAAACACAGTACAGTTTTTATCCCTTTTCATTGACCTCATTCCATCAGTGCACATGTTATGTACAAATCACACGTATTTCCATATTTAATACAAGATGCTGTACAACTTTGTAATTGAAAATTTTCGCATAATTACATAATGCTTCATCATTTGCCTGAAACTTTTATACAATATTTATTATTAACTTGAAAAAGGTTGGTTGGTTGGTTGGTTGATTATGGTTTAATGGCACAAGATCCAAAGAGGATATGCTGCGCCAGACATATGGTACCAAGATACATAAATTACTATGGGTTAAAACATGTGTATAATTTAAAATAGTGATAATGTGTGAAAAAAACCATGACTATGGAACATGTACAACAATGAAAACGAGATGAAAAATGACTAAAAGGTTATAAAAAGTGAAGTTAAAAATGATGGAAAAAACCAATGTCTAGTAGGAATGGGAAAAGCTCCAAATGAGGATTTTCTCCAATCAATTCTGCCAAATGTAAAGTATAAGTCTTGAAATGCTTAAAACGGAAATGTTTATATCTCGAACACTCAATTAAAATATGTTTGATACTTGCTGACGTTTGACAACTATTACAAAAGGGTTCAATTTCTCCTAAAAGTAAGTGTCTGTGGGTAAAACGAGTATGACCAATGCGCAAACGAGTTAATATAACATCAAGTTTCCTACACTGAAAACTAGTCCACTTCTGTATTAAAGGCTTTATCTCATACAATTTATTTTGAGTTTGCTGATTCCATGAATGTTGCCATTTGTCATATAATATTTTACTAATAGTTTTTTTAATATCTGTCAAAGGAATGGGATGATTCATAATACGATTAGCTGTTTTTGCAGCGGTATCAGCCAATTCATTTCCCTTTATACCAACATGCCCTGGAACCCAACAAAATTGAATATGGTGTCCTCGTGCCTTCAGACGATGCACAAGTTGGAGGATATCTGAGGCAATGGGATGAAGCATGGCCATTCTAGATGAAAGTAATTGCAAAGAACTTAATGAATCTGTATATATGATGTATTTATTTACCCTTTGATGGGTGATGAAAATTAATGACTGGTGAATTGCTGTGATTTCTGCAGTAAAAATGGAGCATGAGGTATGAAGTTTAAAAGACTTAACTATATCATTACATACATAAGCAAATCCGACATGTGCTGCTGTTTTGGAGCCATCTGTAAAAATAGAAGTGAACTCCTTAAATAAATCACTATGTTCTGCAAAAAGTTGAACATAAATGGAATCAGGTGTACTACTCTTTAAAAAATTATCAAAAGGATTGAGAAAAATGAAATTTGGGACTTGCCATGGAGGTATTTCACAAGCCTTTCTCTTTCTAACAATGAGATTTTCTAGTGCAGTTGATGATACACTATTGCGCATTCGCATGCCAAAGGAAGGAATACAGGAGGGTCGGGCTGAATACAGCCGATCGTACTGCACATCCAGGATGATCCGTTGCAAAGGATGGTAGTTCATGGACATAACTCTAAAGTGATAATTCAGTGAGAGCTGTTCTCGCCTAAGTTCGAGTGATGTCTCATTACAGTCAACGTATATGCTTTGAATAGGAGATGTTTTGAAGGCACCAGAACAAATACGAAGAGCATTGTTATGAATTGGATCTAGCTTCTTAAGCACAGATGCTCGTGCTGATCCATACACAGAACATCCATAGTCAAGCTTTGACCGAATAACAGCTCTATAGATTCGAAGCATGGAAATCCGATCTGCACCCCATTTTGTATTTGAAAGAACTTTCAAGATATTTAGAGCTTTCTCACATTTCGTTCGCAGTCTTTGGATGTGGGGCAAGAAAGTGAGTTTCCTATCAAACCAGATTCCGAGAAATTTGACTTCGTCTGCTACTGTGATCTTAACGTCTCCCATAAAGATTTCTGGGGGTAAGTGAATACCACGTTTTCTTGTGAAGTGAACACAACATGTCTTTTGAGTAGAAAAACTGAATCCATTCAAGTTTGCCCATCGCAAGATACAATTAACAGCAGCTTGACATTGTCGCTCTACTGACCGCATATCATGTGCCTGATAGGAAACTTGCAGATCATCAACATACATGGTTTTATGAACTGGCAATGGTAATTGGTTTAAAATACTGTTGACTTTAATATTAAAAAGTGTCACGCTCAGTACACTTCCTTGTGGCACTCCTTCTTCTTGTACATATGTGTTAGAGAGAACTGAGCCAATGCGAACTTGGAATGTCCTAAAATTTAAAAAGTTTTGGATAAAAATGGGAAGATTACCCTTTAAATTAAAATCAAAGAGGTCCTTAATAATACCATAGCGCCATGTTCGATCATAGGCTTTGTCTATATCAAAAAATATGGAAACTAAATGGTTTCGCCTAAGAAAGGCAGTCCTAATTTGTGATTCTAAGGAAATTAGATTGTCGGTGGTAGATCTACCTTGTCGAAAGCCACTTTGATGTGGCGATAATTTTTTATTGTCTTCTAAAAAATATACAAGCCTAGCGTTTACCATTTTTTCTAGCAGTTTACATACACAGCTTGTAAGTGCTATAGGTCGATAACTTAAAGGACTTAGTGGGTCCTTACCTGGTTTCATGATGGGAATGGTGATAGCTCTTTGCCATGATTTAGGAAATTTATGTTCGAACCAGATTCTGTTGAACAGCTGCAGGAGGTTCAACAAGGAGTCATGAGAAAGGTGTTTTAGCATGAGATAATTAATTTCGTCTGGTCCACTACAAGTTTTGTGTGTTTTTGATAAAGCTGTCATTAACTCTGTCATGGTAAACTCTGAATTGTACTGTTGATTACTTGAAAAAGGATAATTCTAAATAAATTAAAATTAGCTTATTACACGAATTATTATTTTTTGCATGTGTATTTGAGTTTATCAGAGTTCAGTTACAAATTGAGTTAGAAGCATCTCGCACATGTAATTCCATATATTTTGTATATCTAACAATCGGTATTTCATTACACACAGGATTCCTTACAGAGGAACTCTAATATACTCAATTTTTAACACTTTACAACAAAGTTGAAAAGTGTTTATGACTTTGTTCATTCTGTCTGTCTGTCTGTCTGTCCGTTAGCACGATAACTGCCGTAAAAATGACTTAATCAAAATGAAATTTTAGTATGTTGTTCAGACGGTCTGTGGGACCTATGGGAATATAAATTAATAATATCACCCAATTAGTTTTGGATTGAACCCGGGCTGAAAAATGAAATACATTTAACCCTATGGGACCTAATTTTTCAAACATTTTTTAAGCGGATTTAAAATTCACAAATTGCTTCGAAAATTTTAGATAATATTCAAATTATCCCATAAAATATATAAAAAAATTTCAGCAAAATATATTCAGTAGTTTTTTAAATAAAAATTAAAATAATAATTACACCTCTTGTATGAAACGATTACGTGACCATTTTATGAAGAGATCACGTGACCCACTTCAAAATGAAATATGGCATCCATCTTGTCTCAAAATCGTGATTTTTAAACTTCATTTTAATTCATATTGAGTGTTGTATCCGTCCTAAAACCGCTTTATTTTTGCTTAAATTATGTGCATCTACATACTGAAACAACGCAATTACAATGTATTTGAGTTTATATGATCATCCAAATTTGATTATTTCTACAACGAAACCTATTTTTTACTTATATAAAATGTAAACAGCAAAATATGTAGAATGAGTTGTATAAGAATTACTGCATTTCTTTAACGCAAAATTATTTAGCTGATGGAGTCTGCATTGCTGATATGAATGAAATATTCATTGATTTTACAGAGAGAAGGACGATTTTTTTCGATGAAGTTTTAAGTATAGAGTTTCATTACTTGTAACTCCATGGTCTTAAGTTTTTAAATAAAATAAATTATTATAGTATTGTGATGAATGACATGAATGGGAAAATGTTTATGAATGAAATGCTGCTTTTATAGGGAGAGCCAGGCGTGTTATATTTCGATGGCGTCATTTGAATAAATTTCAGTTGTTTTTGATGAAGTTTTTAAATATAATAATTTATTGTAGTATTATGATAATGTTAAAAACATTACCGAGGAGCCAGGCGATTTATATTTAATTGACGTTATTTGAATGAATTTCATTTTTTTCGATGAACTTTTAAGTTTTCAAATATAATAAATTAATGTACTATTGTGATAATTTTTTAAATATTACCGAGGAATGTATCGCATTTTAGGGTTGTTTAAATGAAATCGCATTGAAGTTGGAAAGTGTTTCATAATCAATGCTTTATGCATAATTGATTTTTCTTGTTAAATCTTGCTGCGAATACATTTCGAATAATAATGTTTATAAAGCACTAATTTAAACGCAATAAAAAAACTGGGATCTTTCTGGTTAAGTCCAGATACATATTACTGTACAATCGTGTTTTCAGTAAAAATTGAATCAGCAATCTAGCCCAGTGATCTCCAGGCTTTTTTTTATACCGTATCCCAAAGTCCTACATTTTTACCGTACCCCTATAAAATGCATTTTTACATCGCTTACCCTATGGTAATTTTTCTTATTCTAAACGGGCTTTCTAATAAAATAATATTCATATAATAATAATATTGTTGTGTCATGATCGGCGTAATTTAAAAATATAAGTTAATATTTGTTATTATTTAATTGATTTTCTTTTTGTTTTGTCAATATAAAACGTGTCTTCAGAAAAATGTATAAAAAGAAAATAGTAAATTTTCTTTGCTTGCCCTTACGTATCAACGTAAGTACTCCTAAGATACGCCTACCACACTTTGGAGACCACTGGTCTAGCCAAAACATACGCGTGAAAAAAGCAGTAAAACTAAACGTATGTTGTATCAGTAATATTTACCTAACTGTTCTGTATTGCACTTCAACATATGTAAAATAACTAAACAACTAATTCGAATTTTCAAAAAATTGCTCCGAGTTGTCTGCGGACCTGGCCTGAACTATCAATGTACCGAATTTCTAATATGTGCTTCGTTTAGCTTTCCGGTTCGCAACCGATAAACGAACGAAAAACAAACAGATATCTTCTTTATTATTATAGATATTTAATGACAAAATGAATAAAACCAACTGTCTTACTATAGGATAAATTGTTGTTGCTAACCTTACTTGTCTGGAACTAGGCCAGAGCAAGCCCATAAGAACAAAGTCCATGGTAAAGGGAGAAATATTGCATATTCTGTAGGTCTAAAGGCCCCAGATTCTGTATGGTAGAAGTCTAATTTTTGGCTAATACCATCTAATTTAGACCGAAAATCAGTGGGGGTGGCAACCCCAGGGACCGTGCCTTCTTTCCTCTGACTCCACGGAAGGACTTTCAGACCTACATATTTATCGTGGTCATTCTCCGTGTAGACATGGAGGTAGTTTTGCAAATCCACTGCGTGCGATCCTCTTGTCCTAACCACTTAACCCGGACATACTGTTCTCAGATTATTTTAGTTTTTGTAAATTTGACGAGCTGATGATGTTTTAAAATGCGCCAATACGTCGAGCAAGAAAGAAATGTTTTAAAAACAGAAATTCAACGCAATTTAAAATAATTGTCTAATTTATGTGGTATTTCGAGTGACAGAACTTACATTAATGTGTGTAAAGGAATGAAAAAAAATGGAAATTTTTCATGTGTAAGTAAAATGATATGCTGTCCACACAAGATTCATTTAACTACGTTCTTCGCATGCGTCAGGTTGTAAATCCCGTCTTAAGTATTCAAAATTCTCCACCATGTGTTGCGTGTAAAGTTCAACGTATCTTTGCCATAGCTTCAAAGGGAAAATAGTCGTCTGATGACTTGGGTAAGCAAGTTCTATTCTTTCAGTGGGAGGAAGAGCTAGCTGTAAGGTGGGAGAACTGAGAGGTTGAAGAGGCCGAGCAACACAGAAGCGTCTTTAATCTCCAGCATAAAAACTAAAATTAACTGTAATTAACCTTAACTCGAATTTCTCATACCAGAATCCTTTTTAAGCAGCTTGTGATTTTTTTTTCTTTGCAAATTTTGCAAGAACATTTTTGAAATGTCTGTATCATTATTCCAAATGATCACAGTTATAGCATGTTACCCTTACATTTTAAAGGCTTGAAAAGAATCTTCATGATCACTGATCCATAAATTACCCCTTTTTATGCTTGATTATGTAAATTTGTGTCCTATGTTGCCATTCTAAGAAAATATAACATTTCGAATAAATTTCGAAGTTCTCGCTCGTTTTAAAAAAAAAAATCTATCTAGAATTTTCTTTAACTAAGCGGAATAAAAAGTTTCGTGAAAATCCATTAATATTTGTATAGTGTGTATCTTGTACATAAAAAATCTACTACTCTGCCATTCTTCTCCAATCTGCTCCAAAATCTACCATTCTGCTCCAAAAATAGTCAATGGCATCAAAATCTCGAAATCGAGCATTTTCGTGAAAACAATACTTTCTCAATACTACGCATGAGAAAGTAAAAATATCTTGATCTTTTAGCATCATGGAATTGCAAAACGGTTAAAAATTTTACTTCTCTTGCAATACATAGCATAAAGCGAAAGTAATGTAATGGGGAAGGGGGGGATCAAAAATCCGAATCTTGGATTTCGATAGCTCTACACATTTTGCGCATCCTTCAGTACGAACAGACCATATTTCAATAATGTCTTTCAACACTCTCGAAAAGTTGATCAAATCGAATAAAATCTAAAACGATTGTTTCCATCTATAAACACTAGACATCTATTGATTGTCATGGTGAATAGGCAAGCGAAACGTCCTTGATTTTTTAAAAATCGATAAAACGTTGTAAAAATGCCTTAATGGTGAAAAATGCCTTGAAAATAATATTTCAATTGAAATTTTTTATTTACAGCGAATGGCACCATTCATAGGACGCTCACATGAGCTGTTTTCGAGATACTGCACCTTTTGAATCTTAACTGGAAAAATTCATAAAAAAATTAAATGTTCTTACCATCTATCAACATGGAAGTGTATATTTTGTAAGTACTTTTAACCAGGTCAGTTATTTCGATATTGTTTGAGAGTTATCACGATCCGTTTTTGAGGTATTGTAAAATTTACTATTTCACATAGATTGCAATATTTGTCAAGCAAATTAAGCAAATCAAATAGAATTTGGTACGATTATTTCAATCAATGGGTTTTAGAAAACTATTGATTTTCGAGGTGAATAAAGACCCTAAATTTTTCAGATTTTTTCCGAAAATCAAAAGAAATTATATAAAAACATAATGATTTAAAACTTGTGGTGAAAATAACAATTTTGTATGTAATTTTTTGTTTAAAATTGAATTACTTAAGTAAAAGAGCGGTAACTCGCTCCGTTATTGGGATATAACATATTTTTTTTTATCTAAAATAGAGAAAATCTTGAAAAAATTAAAGTTTCGCTACTATCATGTGAATTAACGTTTGTAAATTCTTTTAACCAAACATAGAGACTATGGTTTCATAATCATAATAAGCCATTCACTATGTATTAAAATTTTGCTTTTCCTCATGGGGCGTAATATTTTTCGAAATAATCAAATGATCAACAAGTGATTTGGTATTCCTTTTTCAATTTGTAACAACATTAAGCCTATTGATTTTTTGTATGCTAGTAATACGGAAGCTTTAATTTATGTAATATGTTTTTTTGTTTTTACACAATTGAACTTTTTATATAGGGAGTCATGTGTTGGAATGAGATTTTGACATTTTAGTTTAGAGTAACACCCTAATATGTTGTTTTAATATACATATGAAATTTGATAGTTAAGGTGGCTGGGAAAACTCAACACTCTCAGGTTTTTTTTATCAGGGTTTTTAGCACTTTTTCTTTTATAGGGGCGAGCCCGTGGGATAAATTCCGAGCTTTATCCCTCTTGAAGCTCATCTCTCTTGCCCTGGAATAAAGACGAGTTACGCACTTTCGCTACTGTTGCATTAGGGCCGCCCATACAAATAGTGGGGCCCCTACAAACATTTATCACGGTAGCATTTTTGAATAGCGCTTATTCAGGCCACATGAAAAGAGCCATGTGCAACAACATAAGCTCTTTATTAACATAAATAAAGATACTTAACTTAGTTTACATAAAATAAATATAAACTTAGTTTACATAAAATAAATATACCTAATTTAGTTTACATAAAATAAAAAACATTTTATCTTGCGACAAAAATCAACCATTCTACCTATACAGTTCTGCCCCGCATTCATCCATATTCTTTCCTTTATACCGGATACCTCGTACAGTTACAGTTCACAGTTCCTGCTTTACGTTTCAGTTTGCTTACAGTTAACTTACGGTTTGCTTAAGCAAAATGAATTGGAAAAAATTTATTTCAGCTGTTCTTTAATTAACCTCATTTGCCAGAAAATCATTTTGAGTCGGTTTTCCATTTATTTAATTGAGATACCCTTAAGATTTTATAGTGCTGAAATTTTAAAAAAATAATATTATTATGTAGAATCAAGTATTTCTCTTAAATTTAATGCTCAATTGGAGCATAAATATGAAAATTTCAAGATACGGCGGCGTATCATATCAGAGTAATTCAAAATAAAAGTTGTTCAAATTAACTTTTAGAAGACATCGAGTTTTGACAGTTGGCTTTCTTCTGGCATTTCTTTATATTCATCTCCAGAATAATTTTTTATTGATTCTGAAAACAATCCTAAAAGTTGGAGTCTGAAAAAGTAGATGTTAAATCCATGAGACGATGATGCTAAGAAACTTTTATTAATCTCTTATCTCAAGATACGCTAAAATTACTTTTAAGTTTTTCTTATTACTGAAGAAATATTTCCATGCTGATGAATAATTAATAATATTTTTGAGTAAAAAAACTTTTTTGGAGAATAAGCACTTGTTGATATCTTGTGTTGGGCGCAAATACAGACAGTCTTTCTAATTGTCAGCTTTCTGCAGCGGATGGATGAACGTATAAAAAGTTATTTAGCCAGGAAAAAAAATTTCTTTACTAGAGAGGACAGCAATAATTCTTATTCAAGAAACTTATAGAGTTGTTAAGTGTTAAGTAAAGCAATTACGCAAACTTTAAGTGCACCAGTAGAGTTATTAATTCACTATCCAAGTTATTTAAATTTATTTTTACAGGGAAAATTGAAACAACTTGTTATCCTTTTACACATTTTATAGAATTTCCTATTTTTAATAACCTTTATAATCTATATACTTCTAATAATTTCTAAATTTCAACTTCTAAAGAAAATTTCCAATAAGACAACTAAAAACCTGCTATGTGCACTGATTCCGTTATTTTACGCCAAATAAAAATAATTCTACCACAAGATTAATTTGGTCAAATTAATCCGGCACTGAGTTCAAATAACTTTTTTTTTATTCATATGTCACAGAACTTTATATTTTCTTCAACG
Organism: Amaurobius ferox; assembly: GCA_951213105.1. NCBI lineage: Eukaryota > Metazoa > Arthropoda > Arachnida > Araneae > Amaurobiidae > Amaurobius > Amaurobius ferox. The sequence goes on from OX578142.1 coordinate 38,930,662, forward strand.
TGTAAAAAAGTTTTAAAGAAAATGTCTGGCAATGACAAACTTTGTTTTTTTAAAAGGGGGGGATGAAACTACGAACATATTATTGAGACTGATTCAATGCTTTTATTGCAAGAAAGAACTATTTCTCAGTAAAGTCATCCAACATCAAATTTGTTTGATTTTTCGAATCCAGACACTGAGTTCAAACAACTGCTCTTATGAAAGTTCTGACTCACGGAACTTTATATTCCTTTTTCAGGCTTAAAGAATTTCAAAAGAAAATTTCTGTCAATAACAAACTTGATTTCTTAAAAAAGTGGGGAATGAAACAACGAACATATTATTGAGAGTTATTCAGTTCTTTTACTGCAAGAAATAGTTATGCCCCAGTCATCCCAGAAACTCATCCAACATCAAATTTGTTTGATTTAATTTACCCAGACACTGAGTTCAAACAATTTCTTTTCCTAAAAGTCTTGCCTCACAAAACTTTATATTCTATTTCCGGGCGTAAAGAATTTCAAAAGAAAATTTCTGGAAATGACAAACTTGTTTCTAAAAAAAGAGGAATGAAACTATGAACATATTATTGAGATTGATTCGGTAATTTTACTGCAAGAAAGAACTGTACCCTAGTAGGGTAGTAGACTCATTCAACATAAAAGTTGCTCGATTTAACTTATCCAGATACTGATTTCAAACAACTTCTTACTAAAATTCTTATTTCACATAGTGTAAATAATTTCAGAAGTCAATTTCTGGAAATGACAAACTTGTTTAAAAAAGAAAAACTACGAACTACGAACACATTATTGATACTGATTCAGTTCTTTTACTGCAAGAAAGAACTATACCCCAGTAGAATCATTCCAAATTAAAGTAGTTCGATTTAACCTATCCAGACGGAGTTCAAACATCTTCTTTTCCTAGAAATCTTAGTTCACAGAACTTTATATTCTTCTTCCGACTGTAAAATATTTCTAAAGAAAATTTCTGGAGATGACAAACTCCGTGAATCACAACAAGATGATTATTGAGAAATTGCCACAAAAATTAAGCAATTAGCTCAGTTCATCTTTTATATTCGCGACAATATTTATGTTTGCAGTTGCTGTCACGTTTTGTTTATTCGCCCTTGTTAAAATCATTAGTTGGTCAAGGTAAACTATAAAAGCTTCCTACACCCGCAAATTAACCAAATAGCGACTTTTCGTCGCCCATCATTACAAATTCATTTAGGAGCAAGAATTTCCGGTAATTAAAGTAGCTGCCAATGTGTAATTTTTGAACGATACAACCCTAAACTTCAAGCCCTAAAAACTTTTCCAATGAAGCAGCGATACTACAAACTTGTTATTGATACAGATTTTATGGTATTCATGTATCAATAACAGGTACTTAGTAAATGACGAACCGTATGGTTCGTCAATTATACGGTTATTCGACCGTTGAGTTGGCTAACAGGTTTTAAAAATTGGATATTCAATTGAAATGATTCTAAATTCATGTCGTCAAGATCTGATTATCTCCTACAAATATAAAAATTCGTTCAAATGTTTCGAAAAATAATCTGAAAATTAAAACACATTGTTTTAAAACACATTGTAGAATTTTAGTGGAAAATTTCTGGAAATGACAAACTTGTTCTATTACAAAGAAAAAAAAACGAAATGTAACGATGAATATATTATTAACGCTGATTCCGTTCTTCAGTTCAGTATAATTAAAATTTAAACATTTTTAATTATAAACAATTGATTAAAATTATTCAAATGTCACGTTTAGTTGCATACTACTGATAAAATGTTATTTGCTTTTGTTACTAAGTAAATACTTTGATTTTCAGATTAGTTTGCTATTATTAGAAATAATTATAGTCGACCCTTGCAAGCCTAAATATTTCAAAACAATGTTTACAAAAAAAATTTTATGTATACATTGATGTAATTTGAATGACTATATATAACTTCAGTATTTATTAAGGTATATTTAAGGTATATTATATTATTTCATATTAAAAAAGACAAACGTAGGTTTTTTTAACATTTTACAACATAGTTGAAAAGTGTTTTTAACTTTTGTCTGTCTGTCCGTTCGCATGATAACTGCCGTAAAAATGATTTTATCAAAATGAAATTATAGTATGCTGTGGAACTTATGGAAACGGTCTGTGGAACTTATGGAAATATAAATGAATAATATCACCTAATTAGTTTTCGATTGAACAAGCAAAGTTAAAATTCACAAATTGTCTCGAAAATTTCAGAAAATATTCAAATTATCCCATAAAATATATAAAAAAAATGCACTAAAATATGTTCAGTAGTTTTTAAAATAAAAATTAAAATAATAATTACACTCATATAATATGAAGAGATCATGTGTCTTACTTCAAAATAAAATATGGCATTCATCTTTTTTCCAGAGTACAATCGTGATTCTTCTTCTTCGACCGTCCGATCCACCAGAAAGGTATCTACTTGAACTGCCGAGAAGTGTCACTCAATTTAGACCGGAACCCAGTGGGGGAGGTATCCACAGGGACCATAGCCTCCTTCCCCTACCACCAACCACTCGGAAGGACTTACGGACCCACATCTTTAACTCTGCGTGAACACGGTATTTGTTCTGACAGTGGCGGGAATCGAACTCGGGCCGGCCTAGTGCAATTCCCGCGCGCTAACCACTGGGCTGTTGCGCCCCCATATTGTGATTATTAAAGTTCTTTTAAATTTATATGTAGTGTTGCATCTGTCCTAAAACTGCTTTATTTTTGCGTATTTTCTGTGCATCTATATTCTGCGCCAACGCAATTACAATATTTTTTGTTTAAATGATCATCAAACTTTGATTATTTCTACAACGAAGCTTAATTTTAATTGATGCAGAATGTAAACAAGTGGTTGTAAGATGAGTTTGATAAGAATTGCAGAATTCTTTTTAAGCAAAATTATTTTACTTTGGAGTCTGTAATAAAAGTGTATCAATGAAATATTCACTGCTTTTACATAGAGAGCCAGATGATTTATATTTCGATGAAGTGATTGAATAAAGTTCATTTTTTTATAGAGTTTTAAGTTTTCAAGTAAAATAGATTATTGTAGTTTTGTGATAATTAAAAACAAGAAAGATCAATCATGCATAAGCATTGATTATGAAACACTTTCCAACTGAAATGTAATTTCATTTAAAAATTTCTAAAATGTGATTCATTCAGTGGTAATATCTTTTTCATTATCACAGTACTACAGTAATTTATTATACATAAATATTTAAAACTGTATCGAAATATAAATCATCTGATTCTTTATGCAAAATCAATGAATATTTCATTCATATAATTTGTATTCCAGACTCCAGAGCTAAATAATTTTGTGTGAAAAAAATTCAGCAATTCTTATGTAATTCATCTTACAATCGCTTGAGATATTTGCATTCTGCATATGTTAAAATTAGGCTTCCTTGAAGAAATAATAAAAGTTTAGGGATCATTTAAAATCACAACTATTGTAATTGCATAGGCACGGAATTTAGATACACAGATAATACACAGATAATATATATGTGTATGTGTATGTACTCAAAGTATTGGAATCGTGCCGAAGATCGGAACTCGAATTTTCAAAGTATCTACACGTTTTGGGACTTCTAGAACACGAAAAAACTACTTTTAGGAAGACGTCTGTGTGTGTAAGGGTGTATCTGTGTATGTTTCTGTGTGTCTGTGTGGATATTACATCCACTCTAATTGAAAAACTAATGGACCGAATTTCATACAATTTGGTAGGTATGTTTTTTGTGGGAAATCCTGATGTTCATTAGATTATAGTACGATTCGTAATAAAAGAATCTGCCTTCTTTGCGAAATGGCCGCAGAAATTGCCTTTATCCACTCTAGCTAAAAACTAATGAACCAAATTTAACAAAATTTGGAGTATAATATTTCAATAACCTACAAGTGATTTATATACCAAATTTAACAAAATTTTGTATATAAATCATTTGTAGGTTATTCTACTACGATTCGGGAAAAAGGAACTACGATTCGGGAAAAGGGCTATTTTTGCGAAATGGCCAGCAAAAATCGTTATATATAAAAATAAAAGACTACGTGTGCTCAATTATATCAATTAAATTCCTATTTTATATGTGATTTTTGACAACAAAAAGAATAAGACTAACCCCATTACTCTAGGACTAGCCGTTCTTGAGATATTCTAGTTTTTTCGCGTTTTCGCTACGCCACCTTTGACAATAAGTCCAGCTATCAAATGAGAACCAAATTTAAGTTTAACGTGTAAATTCAATGTCATTTAAAATACTTATGTTGTGCAGATAAACTCAAATTATCATTGAATAAATAAAGAGAACGAATATGAGTCTGCAGAGAAAGACATGTGCTGTCCACATCAGAATTTTTAACAATATTACACCAATGATTTATAGAAGTGAACGGGGATTATTTTTAGGCCATTTCGAAAAAAATGTATAATCTATATTTAAAGATCCATCAAATTTTTGTCGAATAAAATGTTCAACAAATTTAAGCTGTGTACCAAATTTTAACTCTCTAGGACGTAGGAAAGTGCATTTAAAATGCCATCAATTCAATTTATCATGAAGAGTTATATAAAATTTAAAAAAAAAAATGAAAAATTGTTATCTACCAAATTTATCTTAAAATATGAAGCCACTCCCATATGCAAAACGTTTAAACAAATGGAGAGATATTTATTATATAATATCTCTCTCTTTTCTTTCTGGAAGATATCCCAAAGTCAGAATTTAATTGAATTTGTTTTTTTCCCTATATTAAATAATTTTTTTAATTAAAAAACTACTTAACATATTTTACTGAATTTTTTTTTATATATTCTATGGGATAATGTGAATATTTCCTAAAAATTTCGAAGCAATTTGTGAATTTTAAATTTACTTAAAAAATGTTTGAAAAATTAGGTCCCATAGGGTTCAATGTATTTCATTTTTTCAACCCGGGTTCAATAAAAAACTAATTGGGTAATATTATTTATTTATATTCCCATAGGTCCTACAGACCGTCTGAACAACATACTAAAATTTCATTTTGATAAACTCATTTTTACGACAGTTATCGTGCTAACGGACAGACAGACAGACAGACAGACAGACAGACAGACAGACAGACAGACAGACAGAATGAACAAAGTCATAAACACTTTTTAACTTTGTTGTAAAGTGTTAAAAAGATCACCGTTGAATATATCCCATTTCAGAGATGTTTAAAAAAATTGCATTTCCGTTGGAAAGTATTTCATAATTAATGCTTTATGCATGATTGATCTTTCTTGTTTAGTTATTGCACGTTTTTAAACTGATGCCGTTCTGATCAAGGCACTGCGTATAATGTAGAACAACGGAATCCCAAACATCACGAATCATGTGGTTTGGTATTTGGGCGCATTCTCTTTCAGCGGCTGCTCTCAATTCATTAACTGTTGTCACGTTTCTGTCAGAAACTTTGTCTTTGATGAGTTTCAATAAATAAATGTCCAGTGACGTGAGATCCAGAGAGAGTGGGGTTATTTGATGCTTCCTGTACATCCAATCTATCTGTTCGGCAAATTTTCATTAAGAAAGGTCCTCATGTCAAGATGGTTATGGGGAGGTACGCATATCTTGCTAGAAATAAAAGTTCCCATCCCTAAACTCGCAAATGTGTGGTATGACAGATTTCTGCAAAGCCCATTTCGGGAGTCACACCCTGTTTGCCTAGCACAAATTAATTTCACTGCGAACTGATTGCACATTTCCAAGTCAAACTCCATATGAATTTCAATGCTTGTAGTTTTCAATATCCCCATATATAACATAACATACCTTTTAACTTTTAACTAGAATTTATACTTTACTATACCTTTTAACTTTTAATAAACTTTTAACTAGACTTCCTTAGCATGTGCACGAAAACTTATTTCTTTTTGGAGAACTTGTATATGGGAGCAACGGTGTTATGAGTTTAGAAATTGTTACAGATGTCGAGATTGCTTATTGAAAAATGACACGAAAGAAGCAAAACTTTTTGCACACTAATTTGAACTAAAGAGGGCAATTATATGATTACAGGTTATATTTTTAAGGAATAACTAGAACGAATTACCCGGCGTTACCCGGGTCCTAGATAGGCACGAATTATTTAAATAATATAGATATAGATAACATCACTCAAGTTCCAAATCGTCTGTTTTGAACCAAAATTATTCCCTCTTTCATTTTAATCCAAATCATTTAGTTTCAATATACGTGTAGTCAGGCGCAACTATTTCCTATGCATGCGCACAAACATCAACTATTAACCGAAGAAATAACGGAAATAACTCATAGCAATACCCAGTTTGTGACGTCAATTGCCACCGGGGAATCGCTAACCGGAGAAAGAAGGGAATCAAAAATTTCAAATTTTATGCATTTGGTTGGAAATTAACAGAAAATCAGAAAATAGAATAATTAAAAAAAAGTATTAATATACAGAACACCCATATGCCCCCATATTTTTGCCAAACTATAGAATTGTGCTAATCTTCCATTTTTAGATGCGGCGAAATAAGAAAATCAAAAATACAGCATGCTCCTTTCGAAGTATTTAAAATTAAATAAATAAATATGGAAGAAATTGTTTGTTGGATTCGGTTAAAAAAATTGTTAGAAAGAATGTTAACTCTTTGTTGGTGTCAAGACGGAAACTCTGTAATGATAATTACGATCGGTATGGTACAGATATGTGTGAAAATAGCTCAATATCATACTCCAACACAAAATAACTAATTAGAATTTTTAAAAAATTTCGTCGAGACGTATCGTCCAAAGACCGGAAGTACCTCTGTACTGAATTTCGCCGGTGTCCTAATCTTTGATTTTTCAATACAGATGGCACACACAGCCAAACATCTTCTCTTATCATGCAAAATAATTTCTCAGTTTTGCAGTTGTGTTGCAATTATTATAGAAATTAACCTTTTCAATTTAGTGGAGCAAGACACTACCAGAATATTATTCTAAGTTTTCAAAAATCGGGTCATATCCCATAAACAATTTAAATTGCTTCTAATTCTAATCAGTTAACATCATGCTCTAATAAATTTTTAAAATAATGTTTGAATATTGTGTATATTTTTTCTATCTAACTGTTCTGCATGGCATATTGAATGAACTTAATAAGCAATAGATGTTGTTGTTGTTGAGACCCAGACCGTCCGACCTACCAGAAAGGTGTAAGGTAACTGTTTGGACGGCCGGGAAGTGCCACCCAATTTAGACCGGAACCCAGTGGGGGAGGCATCCACAGGGACCGTACCCTCCTTCCCCTACCACCAACCTCTCGGAAGGACTTACGGACCCACATGTTTAACGTGATCGTACTCCGCATGAACACGGCGGCAGTTCTGGCAGCGGCGAGAATCGCGCGCTAACCACTGGGCTGCCACGCCCGAAAAGAGCCAACAACACGCGGTGTTCCCAGGTGGTCACCCACCCAAGTACTAACCGCGCCCGATGCTGCCTGACTTCGGTGATCTAACGAGAACCGGTGTTTTCAGCACGGTACGGTCGTTGGCCTTAAGCAATAGATGTGTAATACCAAGTATTGTCCAATATGATAATAGTTCAGCTTATTGACTTCCGGAAAAATCTGACGAAATAGCATTTCTATTCCATAGAAACGTTTTTTTTAATCGGAAATGAATCGTTTTTATCAATATTTTATTTCATTAAATAGGCTACTCTTTTTTTTATCATTCACAGTCGTTCAAGTGTACTTAGTGAAATGCATTTATTAATTTATATTTTATAAATCAATTTCATTGTTTTTATGTATAAATCTTACTAATATCTAGCACTTAGATGCCGAATGTGCTTCTTATGCATCTAAGGATAAACGTCCCTGCTTTAATTTACAGGCGTATGTTGAAATTGAATCCAGTTTAAATAAATGCTGATTAATAGCACGTTCAAGACCATATATCAGCTTTAAAACTACTAATATTAAAAATAAATTAAATTAACGTTTTCCTTCATTTGACAGGTGGAATTAATCCCAACCTCATTTCCGCAAATACAACAACCCCCCTACAACAATCTAAACTCTAATTAAAATTAATTGAAGTGTGGCTCGACATGACATTCACGTGCCAGAATCCATTTTGTGTAGTATTTTTTTTTCAATTTTACAAAAATGTTTTTGAAAAATTGGTATCATGGGTCGAAAAGATTACAATTAAAGATTGTTACCCTTCACTTTAAAGGGCTTGAAAAAATCTTGCGATTAATACTACACTTGACAATTTACACCCCCCCCCCCCTCAGAGGGCATGTAACTTGCCCCCCGAGGGGGCTAATAAAGTCATGAAAAAAAATTGTATTGCGGCTACTTTTCACAACAATGATTGAGACTATAATGTCTCGTGATCATTGACCATGAATAAACCCTTTTATGCATAAATATATCAAATTTTATTCTATGCTGCTATGTTAGAAAAAAGTTTTAACACTAATTTTAAAATTTTTTATCTAGTTCTAGATTTTTTGATAACAAGACTGAATATAAAATTTCATCAAAATCCTTTAATATTTGAGGCCACTATCGTGAACAAGAAATCGTTCACAGACATGCAGACAGGCATCCCTCCAAAAATTATCAAAACGTGTACAGGAGGTCTTAAAATATATATTGACATCAAAATATCGAAATCGAAAATTTTCGGGAAAACAATACTTTTTCAGTACTACGTATGAGAAAGTAAAAATAGTAGCAACAGTAATACTGCAAGTAATCGATCAGAGTGATAAGTAAAAGTTGATTCTGAAGAATTCAGACTGAAGACTGTTGCCTGAAGCTATAGACAGAGGATTCTTCTCAGAAATTCCGTAGTTGAAAAGAGAGAAAAAGAAAAGAGCGATATAAATGAAGGTGAACATCCAGTCCATATTTAGCGATTTTTTTTTTTAGAAGTTGATTGATTGGTTTGCAATTTATGGAGAATTTTGTGCACCTCAGGGTGAGTTCCGTTGATTTGGTAGACTGATTTGTTTTTCTGCATCAATTTTGCGTATCGAAATTCTTTTTTGACGTTCTTTTCGACATAATTGTGGAAATTATGTTTAAGATGAATTCATGAAATCATCATGCAGACTAATATTTGGTGATTCCTAATTTATTTATATACTAATTAGAATTATGTACATTATATTTTTTATTTGTTGAATTCTGTTTAATTATATACATAAACGCACGCGATACAGGTTATCTTACACAGTGAAAGTCTGCCTTTGTTGTTTTTATCTGTTTGCGTTACCTGTAGCAATAAATTGAAGCTTTGGGCAACGACAAAATTCAGTACAGGTGTACTTCAGATCCCCGGACGATACGGCTCGGTGAGATTTGTACAAAATTCGAATTGATTTATAAGTTATGAACATTTAAATCCGAAAATCCATCGAAATGTTGGCTTCAAAATCAGTTTATTCCTGCCAAATTCAAAAGATACGAATTTAGGTGTTTTGCAAGCTATGTCTCAGACTTTTGGTCTAGACCGTGAGTGCTATAAAATTTGATATTTTCTAATTTCGTGGATTTTAAATATAAATTTCAAGTTTTGGAATCTGGAATTATTTTAATACTCCAGAAATAAGCGTGTTCTGAAAATTTGATTAAATCGCACACAAACTTCTGAAAAAAGCATATAATATTTTTTTTCAATTTCAAAACCAATTTATTGCAGCAGGGTAAAAGAATATTTTTACTTTCCTTACAATACATAGTAATGTTTAGGAAAAGAATTGGAATCGTGTCGAAAATCGGAGTTCAAGTTTTCGACGGATCTGCACGTTTTGGGCTCTATAGAAAACGAAAAGCTATTTTTAGCGCGACGTCTTTGCATGCGTCTGTCTGTGCAATGTATGTATACACTCTAACTCGAAAATTATTCAACGAAATTTTACAAAATTTGGCACGTCTCTTGTTGATTTCCCTGCTGCCGATTAGATTTTGGTGCGATTCGGAAAAACAGAACCTGACTTTTTTACGAAAAGGACCTAAAAAATCATTAAAATCTGAAATGAAAAACTACATACGCTCAAATACGTCAATAAAATGTACTTGTTTTATACGTAATTTTTGAGGATGTAAAGAATAAAATGAACCCCATTGCTCTAGTACAAACCATTCTCGAAATATTGAAATTTTTTAGCATTTTTGCAACCCCATCTTTAAAAATACGTCCAGTCGCCATATGAAAATAAAAATTTAAGCAAAACTAGAAATTCAGGGTAATTTTAAATAATTATCCATGCCTTACTTTATTCAATTAAATCCAACTACATGAATTATGAAAATGAGAAAGAGAAAATGAATGTGAGCCGGTAGGGAAAGTCATGCGCTGCCCACATCAGATTTTTTCTTTTTTGATCAGCTCCTAACCATAAACTTCAATCTTAAAAATTGGTGGGATATGAACTGGATGGCAAAATGCAGAAATATAATTTTTAAACTAAAACTTTCTATAAATAGAAGCTAAACTAAATGGAAATCTAACTTTTCGACCTAAAAAGAAATTATCTTATTTATTGCGGTTTTAAGTATTTTCAGTTCACTTATTTAGGACATATCAAATGAACTTATTTCAGGCAAAATACGTCCATGTCGTAAAATTTGGCATGGTTGCTTCTGGAAGAAAATGGAGCACGAGAATTTTATGTTTGAAACAAGAGATTGGAAAATAGAGTGATGTTATCTGTATCTGTATTATTTACGCAGCGGACACTAATTTAGAATCCAAGTAATACCAGGTAATTCGTTTTAGTTACTGAACTAATTAGAAACAATTATAATAGATACGACAGTAATTACTAATTAATAACTGAAAAACCAAAATGCTGTTTTGATCATTCAGTTATTAATAAATAATGCACTGTATTTTATTTCAAAATTTTTCATCAATGGGCTTGGCCATTTCACTTCAGCACTGAATATTTTTCTTTTTTAAACAGTAATTCATTATTTATTAATAGAATCTCTGTAACTCTTTAGCATTCGTATACTTCCAAGAATTCTAAAACCAATATATTCTAACATTTTTTGCTGATGCAATGAACTCATATCTTCCAGAATTGAAACAGGTACAACTGAACAGGCACAACTTCAGATGCAAGATATTACTCAATATATTTATTCACAGCCTGAAATTGTATTATCAGTTATTTAATATCAATTACGTTGATATGAATGAGCTCTGAATTTGAGATAGCAGTTCTATTTTCTGACTGCTGCCACCCTCCTTCAGAAAAATCGACAAAAATATCCTTTTATAGCCTTTATAAAGAGCAACTATTTTCTAATCGCAACTGTACCTTTTCCTTAACAAACACCCCCAATACATTAATGACTGCACTGAATCACATAATCCTTTTGACACATTTTCAATTATACTAAAACCTTTTAGTCTTTGGAGATGCATTTAGTGTTATAGCCGTAACCACGAAAGGATAGGGTAGACGATCGAATAGCAGTAACTGTGCTAAATATCGTTTAGTTAATGTAATTGTTCATCCAATGTAGTTTTAAGCCACCCCTCCCCCACCCCGGCTATTCCATTGTTGCATATAATCTACATATTATTTCTAAGTAGGGTTACCATGCATCCCGGTTTGACCGGGATTGTCCCGGTTTAAAGTGCGAGTCCTGGAGTCCCGGCTAGTTTCTTGTTTTGTCACAGTTAGAATAAAAACACTAAAACTGCGTTATTTTGTGTTCTAAACCCGCGGTAAATGATCGTTCAAGAAATTTTTCATCCTTTAAGATTGCGTAATTTTTTTTTTTTCAAATAAATTCCTTTTGCTGAAAATTTTTGTTTATTGTTAACCGGCGAAAGCGTGTTTAACTGTTTAGATGCTTATTTACGGTGTATTACGCCTACGTAGCGAAAAGACAAGGGTTGAAAGCCCAAACCGTCAGACTCGTCCTTGGACATGAGCCGCAATTTGGACGGCCGGAAAAGACAAGGGTGAACAGCCACTCGTGTGTCCACGGAACGGGCGACTGCATCTTTTGAAAAATTGTAAAAATTGTATTCATGAATGCAATTGATTCCTGCCTTAAATTTCGGGGAATGCTGGGTACATTTGGTATTTTCAGACGAATTGAGTACTCCATGGCACAAAAACCCCGAACTTAAAGAACCCGTTGATCGCACCATTGCATATAAAAGATTGTTCCGGTTTTTTAAAGATTGCCCGATTTGCATAAAATATTTGCCCCGGTTTGCATAAAATACTTGCCCCGGTTTGAAATAATAATAGTATGGTAAACCTATTTGTGTTATTACTTTTTGCGCATCAGAAATCTCGGTTAATTAGCGAAGTAAAAATATAAATCACGCAACAAATGAAAGAGAGCGGCCAGTGGACACCCGTGGTGGTGGTGGTGGGGGGCATAACCCCCCCCACACACACACACACACACGAACCACGACTTCTCCATTGCTTTTTATAAATTATATTTTATTTCTAATTGCTTCTTTTGTGCATCAGAGACCTCTGCTAATTCGTGATGCATACCACGCATTAAATTAAAGCGATGGGCCTGTAGTCGTTCGTGGTAAGAAGAGGAACTGATTTACTTCTTACAATTTATATATTATTTTTAATTGCTTTTTTTTGCACCAGAGATCTCGGCTAATTCAGGTAACAAAAATACAAACTACACATATTTAAAGCAGTGGCATCTAGTTGTTCGTTGTAGAATTATGTTTTAAATCGGAGTACGGTATGTTTTTTTATAATGCTTTTGTGACATTTTACAACATTTTGTTTCAATGAAAACATTTTAACGGAATTTCAACCAACAACCGCGTATTCCATTGTCCTATGAAAAGTCTAATTTTTATATTAATTAAAAAACATGGGGAGAGAACTCGTAGCATTGTTTACTATTAAAACAGATCAATGCTATGTTTTCTTTTATTTGATTGTGTGATCGTGTAACGGCATTTTAAACTCAAATGCACTCAAATTTGATCCTGCTATTACCGTGTACTTGCCAGTCTTGCCATACTCGTGTATATGTAACACTGTGTATGTATGATTTCGACTAATTTTATAACAACTGTTAAAAACGCTGTCGAATTTGGATTTTCTTTAACTAATAGCTTCAAATCTTCACACAAACACATACATATCCGTAAAAACATAAATTTCAAAATAGTTCTGTTACGTTGCTGAAAAGGACATCCCGTATGCAACCATTACGTCACAGTCACTAAGATGCAGTTTCCCTCAAAAATTAGCACAGGTCATTGTAGGTTCAGGCTGTTCAGATTTCAGAACTCACCGCAAATTACTCATAAGTTGACACGAATATGGGCAATGATCAGGATATGGATATTTTCCTCGTAAGAGATTTTACTTTGATACTTGAAATCGAGTTCTGGACGAATGCCAATTTGGAGCATAAACTAATAAGGAAAATGGTCTAATTTGCTTGAAAACTTAAGCTAAAACGGAAATATTCTGACAACTGATAACTGATATCTCATTAGTATGGATCCTTTCAGAATAAAAGTTATAATAAATGGTAAAAATGCATCTTCAGTCTTATAATAAGTTTTGTTGTTTACAGAAAATTGTTTTAGAGAATAGCTTTCTATATGTACTTGTCATTATTTCAAATTCGAGACGTTTGATGAAAGAACACATCCTAAACTATATTAAAAATAGTTGTTTAATTTTACTTCAAATTTTTCTTGAAAAGTTTAATAGTTATATTTATGAAAGCAGTTTGCGAGATCGCGTTTGAAAATAACTTGAAATTGTGTTGGTAAAAATATCTTAAAATTACTAATGAAATGTGAAATAAATCGTAACAAAAATCATCCTTATATAATTTTTCGGAGTTTTCTCAATATTTTCTTTTTACATTATAGGAATCATATAATAGAATATTAAGAATATTTTATACCTTATAATTTTTGTTAGGCTTCTATGAACTGAAAAAAGTATATTCCTAAAAAATGCACTCAACTACAATTATGAAAATAAAATGAACTAATGCTTTGTAAACAAAATAAAAAATTCGAAATCCCATATATATACCTTAGAATTTGTCTGCATATAATATTTTGTACATACATGAATTTATACTTCACAATAATTTTTAAGAATCTATAAACAAATAGATTATCTTATTTTTGCAATTTTCCATCAGGTTTAAAAAACCCTTTAGAATATAAACTCTTTTTAATCAATGTTATCACGATAATGTTTAAAGGAAAATGTTTGAACAAATGATAAGATTTCCATTGTATATCCTCATACGTATTGACTTTCCTGATTTGTCAAAACAAAATATTTTAAGGTAATTATTCCTTTGAGCATCAACAAAAACTTATTTGCTTGGTGTTTGATAATAAGTTATTGTCTAATTAAGAGCTTAAAATGAATTGTTTTAATAAATTCAGATTTTTTCTTTTAAACCAAGTTTATGCGATTTCATAATTTTTACAAGAGTTTAAATTTATATTCTACTATCGACATTTTGACTGTATTAATGTATAACAGCGTTACTGGTATTTTATATAATATTATTTTATATACTATATTCGTATAAAGGATATATATTATTATAAAAAAAGTATTCTAAGTTTCACATTTCCTCCCTAAAATAAATTGCAGTTGTTCCCGTTTTAATCTCAACTGTTTATATCGTATTTTCGATTTTAATTCATAATTAACAATGTAATATATGATCAAAGTATGATAAATTGTTTATAAAACGATTATACTGTACAGTATAAATATGTGAATTTTTACTATTCCTACAACTAAGAAAAATATAAACATCCATTATGATACATTCAGAAAGATTAAAATTCACAGTAAATTCTAATCTTTCTTTCTTTTAATCTTAATTATTTTTTAATCACTTTATAACAAAACAGGATAATTTCTTGGCATGATTTCCTTTCCTAAAACTAATAAAAATGAAAAAAATTGTCAAAAATTAAACCAAAACATTCGTTAATTTGAGTTTCCAGCGCCACGTTTTTCTTTTACTTACATTTTAAAATCTAAACGTGGTTTTCCGTAATCTTCAACAACTGATCGTGAGATTTGGCTAATTTACAAAAATAAGAAAAATAGACATTAAAACATTTAATAAATGTTCACTAAAAGTGCTTCTTTTTATTTAATTTTTGACTTTATGATTTTATGCATTCAAGCATTGCAATGTTTAGATATTATTCATTTATATATTTAACAGCTTCCCGTAAAAGTTTAAAGTCATGCTCTTGAGGTCTTGAAACCCCGACCACCGGCCTTCTATAAACCATGCTCTGCCCTCTGAACTTTCCAGCCTTCAGGGGGAAACTCGGAAAAGATTCGACAAACTCTCAGAATTTTGGCATGAACTGTCTTTTATTTTCTACCGGTGCTTGTGGTCATGGTTTGAGTTTCCAGGTTCAGGGATTGCCAAAGCAGATAAAAACTCAAAATTAACCATCCCATATAAAAGACATGACGCAGATAAATATATATCTGAGTTTTATTAGAAGTAAATTAGATGGCTTTGCTTTGTAACAGAATTAAATTGCTTTTATACTGTGAAAAATGTCCATCAGTAATGCGTGTGGATAAGGCAGACTAATTTAATTCTATTTGACCGTATTAAATAATAGCAAAAGTAATATATAAATTTAATCAATGGGCTCATATTTTAGATTGTGTTTTACCGGTTTCTGCCTCGAGATAAAATAAAATTATGGTATATTATTGATAACTGATTTGAACTGACTAACATCTGCTTTAATTTGACCAATATCTTACAAATTCATATATATCCGATTCTGTTAAATTGATTGTCGCAACGAGATAAAGAAATGGTATGGGAATATTATTCAGTGTCCTCATTTTGACATGTGTTAACCATGTTATCTATGTTTTCCAAACTGAAGCTTGAAGAAAAATCAATTACAGTAAATTTGAAGAAAATTATATCATAATACTTAGCAACGAAGTTAAATCAAATTAATCTATTTTTATTTAATTTATCCGATTTATGTCTGTAAGTATTTGATATAATATTTAAATGATGATACAGGAGAGTTAAATTATTAATTTTCTTCCCTTCTGAATAAAGCAAACATTTGAAAAAGAAATTAAGCACATTCCTATACTTTTGGTTTCATTGTTACAACAGGATATAATAAAATTAATAGAATTATTAATATTTTCTAATGTTTAAGTCATGAATTCTATTATAGTTGAAGCTTCCAAAACTTACGATGTTTCCCATTGTGTTCAATTGATTGTTTAAGCGAGATAAAATATTTTATATGAATATATTTTGCTACCTACTTCAATTGTCCCTTTTTGTAATTATACGACCAAACTTGAAAATTTTCATAAATTTATTCTTTAGATAAATAAATAATTTGGCATCACGTCTGATGTGAAAATAGCAAAATTAAACACACATCTACAACAGAAGGTCTTTATTTCACTTCCTATAAGACGTACAAAAGTTTAAAAAAAGGACATAGCGCTTTCGAGCATGAAGAGCGTACTTATGCTCAAAAGCGCTATGGCCTTTTGTTAAACTTTTGTACGTCTTATAGGAAGTGAAATAAAGACCTTCTGTTGTGAATGTGTGTTTAATTTTGTTATTCTTTAGATTTAAATATTTGAATATGAATTCCTGTAAACTCTCTGGAACAGAGATTTTTTTTTTAAGTTCCAATTGTACCTTGTATGGAAAAGCGGAATTTTTGAATTGGCAAAATTACACCATCTATACCTTTTAAATTGCCAACAATGACAAGTTTTCAAAATGAGATTTTAGATATGTGACTTTACTAGTATCTACCTATATAATATTTCTACTCATGTTTTTAGATATGTGATTTTATGATATTTTTGCTCAAGTTTTTAGATATGGGATATTTTTTGTATGCATATTTCATATTTTATTCGATATTTCTACTTATGTTTTTAGATAACTGATCATATGATATTTCTACTTATGATTTTCGATACCTGATTATATGAAATTGTATTTCATTTTTTTAGATACTTGATATTTATGTTCACGAACACTCTTCAATTCGGCGATGAATGAAATGACAATAAATATTAAATCACTTACATTTCTCATTTCTCCTGCGTAAAATATGGGCTTCTGAACAAGATCGCTCATGAGTCCTTTAAATTTGTAATCTTTATCCACAGCATCCACAACTATCATCAACGCGAAGCAACAGCTGATGATCGCGACTGTCATCCTGGAAGAATTCATCTTGCGTATAGAGAAGGAGAGATCAAAGCTTGACTGTCTCGCTCGGAACAAGTTCGTCTTTTACAGGTTAATGATGTTACCGCGCTCTTTTTCCGGAAATATCCAACAGGTCACGTGGGTAAGTATAATAAGTGATCTTGTGTGTGATTGGTTGGATGTTGCCACCAGGTATTCAGTAATTCTGCTCGGAGGCAGTGATTGGTTCGGTCTCGGATGAACGAAGTTCAAAGAACGGTGCTAACAAAGTAGTAAATTTGGAAAACCGCATTGTTTTGATATCATGCGTCACTTTGGCATGCTAATTATAAATGTGGTATTTGTTTTCATCCAGCATCCGTGTCTGTACGGAAGTGTGTATACAAAATGATATTTTCGTAACAAATATAGATCCAATTAGGTATTGTGTGTAAAAGGAGATGGTAAGATTAAAACGAATTCATCTAAGCAATGACTTACAAGTATAAAGAAAACCCTGGCGGGCATTATATAACTTGTCGGTAGCAATAATATTAGCAAACTATGATTTAAAAAAATAACAATAATTTAAGCATCTGTTTCTTAGGATCTACTATACATTCGATGTACTATAGCTTCGATGATGATTAATATTGATTCAGCATCGAATTTCAGAACAGGAAGGGGGATCTCCTAAAATTTTCTGCTTCCTGTTCTTTTTCCATTTACGGTTCAAAAATCTTCAATTCATTTGAAATAGCTTCTTGTCAAGATAGGTTATAATTAGAGCTTAGAAAATAATTAATATAGATTTAGCACCAAATTCCAAGGGAATCAAAGTGCTTCATTAAGAACTTCCACTTCCAGTCCCTTTACCACATCCACTTCAAACATTTTCTCGAAACATCTATTTCTCAGGATTATAGATAGAGCTCAAATTATGAATTATATGGATTCAGCATTAAATTTTGGAGGGGTTGGACGACTCACTAAAGATTTCCATTTCTGGTTCTGAAGATGTTACTTTCAATTAAAATATTTACACTTATTTTGCAACATTTATTTTTCAGAGTTTAAATGACAACTGATACAGATTCAGCATCAAATTTCTAGGGAATTGGATGTGAATCGGTGGTTACAAGGAATTTCACAGTTTTTTCCCCACAATTCTGGTTTAAAAATTTCCATTTTACTTTAAACATCTATTTATCTAAAGATAGAGCTAGAGATAGAGCTTAGATCATGACTAATACGGATTTAGAATTTAGTTTCCGTTGATTTAGTTTCTGAGGGTATCAGTTGTTACAGCTTGAATGACAACTGATATAGATTCACCATCAATTTTCTAGAGCATTGGATGTGAATCGGTGTTTACAAGGAATTTCACAGTTTTTTTATCCTATATTGCTACATTCCATATTGCTTCCTAATCTGCGTCACGTTTATCAATTTGGTAACATTTTTATCAATTAGATAACATTTTTATCAATTTGGTAACAGTTTCGTCAATTTGGCAACAGTTTCGTCAATTTGGCAACATTTAAAAACTCGCCAAGTTGGCAATTTGCTGTCAAAATTCGTCGCCAGAATTTTGCCAAGCGTTACAGACAGAGTCTTTAAGGTAGAATCTTATATTCTTTCCAAAATATTGAATTTTAATCAATTAGTTGTCATTTTCATTGATTTAGCGTCATTCTTATCAATTTGGCGAAATTTTTATCAATTTGGCGACATTTCCATCAATTTGCGAGATTTCAAAAACTCGTCAATTTGGCGATATTCTGCCAAATTCGTCGCTAAAATTTCGTCAAGCATAATGGTCGGAGAAATAGGTTATACTTATAGCAGATAAATAACTAATGGCGTCCAAATACAAAACTATTACCCGAAGTATCATCTCTTATAGTAGATTCATATTATTTCCAAGATATTGGATTTTCATCAATTAGTCTTCATTTTCATTGACTTAGCGTCATTTTTATCAATTTGATGACATTTTTTATCAATTTGGCAATATTTTCTTCAATTTGGCATCATTTAAAACACTCGCCAAGTTGGCGATATTCCGCCAAATTCGCCGCCAAATTTTCGCCAAGTATTGTTTATGAAGACATAGGTTAGTCTTATGGTAGATAAACGACCAATAGCGTCAAATTAAAAGGCTATTACCCAAAGTGTCTTCTCTCGTGAATGGAACGAGCTAGATCTACGAGAATGATGATAATAAATTTATCGCATAATATTACATATGAAAAGTGAACATATTTCACAATGGTTATTATTTTTTTTATTTTATCTGATTTTTTGATACATTTATTTGAAAAATGTGCAATATCTCAAGAACGGTTCCTGCTAACGTTCTAAAGTTTAAGTCAATCGTTTTCTAATGAAAATTTACATAAAAAATGACTATTTACGTAACTTTATTGAATGTTTTAATTTTTTAATGAATTTTGTACCAAATTTTGTTCTGATTTGATTCGTTCGTGAGATATCGTTTCCACAGACTCACTGACACACAGATACTTTCACACACACACACGCACACACATAGACAACACCTCAAAAACGCTTGATTCGTGTTCAGGGATGCTTGAAACGTGCTTACCCGTCGAAAACTCGAATTCGAATTTTCGACCTCGTCACAATACTTTCCTTATGTATTATACTATGTATATAAGGAAATTAAAAATATATACAATAAATACAATTATTTATATAATTATTTATATAATTATTTAGCGATGACATTTGAGACAACGTTCTCCTCCCTGTAGGATCTTCAGCATTCCTGCCATTGAGGAAACATGTACTGCAAGAAAAAGAATATATACAATAAATACATTTATTTAGCTGTGACATTTGAGACAACGTTCTGCTCCCTGCAGGATCATCAGCATTCCTGCCATTAAAGAAACATGTATTGTAAGAAAAAGTACATGTACAATAAATATATGTAATTATGTGTTTATCTGTTTAGTACATACTTTACATACTCAGTTACTATACGTACTGTTACACTCTTGCTGTTCGGTGTACTGCAGTGCGGTCTGCATTTAGACTTTTCGCATGCGAAATTCTTGAGCGTTCTCCTGGACACATATCACCTTCCTATTTTTTGCCATTCATTAAATTTATAATTCTGTCATCGATCAACTCCTGTTGCTCATTCTCATTTATCCAATCTCGAATGTTTTCTGTCACAATAGGTTCTGAAACAGGAAAAGTTTTACTAGCTCTGCAAGAGGAAAATTATCTTCATCGTTACCCTATACTTCCTCGATTTCACTGAAAAAAAATCAGGATTTCACGAGAGTTGGTGCTTCAACTTTATCAGAAAAGTGATATTGGAAAAAAAAAGGGCTAGCTCGGACAACACGGAACCTCGGATAACCGAACTCAAATAACCGGACTTTGTAATTACAAGCACTGTAATTACAAGATTACTGCAATTACAGGAATTACCTTCCAAAAGTAGACTGGAACATCTCCAACCCCTTTCCGGAAGCTAGCACACTATAACAACTTCTACGGCATTAAGCTCTATTCCTAGTGATTTCAGGCTGTCCGTTAACATTATGAGATGTAACGTCACTTCAACGTCTAATCAATCACACTGGCTAAAGGGATTCGTCACAGGACAAGAAGGAGTCATGAATGACGAATGAAGAAAAAATTCATCCATCTGAAGTGCAAAGTATTTTCGAGCCGCGTGTATTTGAATGCCAATTGACCGACGAAAGAACCTATTGGTAAAATATTCTTCCTCCTCAATTAAACATATAACCTTAATTATCCTCAACATTCAAAATTACCTCATGTAAGAAACATTGCGTCAAGTAACTTCATAAGCATCCCAAAAGACGGTAAACAAGTGTTTACAAAGAAACCTTAGGCGACCCCACTTCTTAAATCGCAAAAAGTAGGCATTGCTTATATTTAAGTTTGTGTGTCCTTTCAAATTATTAAATCTTATTTTAGCCCTTGAAAAAAACAATCTACTAAAGCTGGGGATCGAAGGCGAGGGCAGGAGGCATCCCCAATCCCCTTTGGCAGCTACTATATAAAATTTATATTCGGTCACTATAGAATATTATTAAATTTATTGTAGCTATTATATTTAGATTATATTTTCTTATGGCCTCTGGAAAACAATCTACCTTAGCTGGGGATCGAACGCGTACCGCCTGAATTACGTCCAGACTTGTTACCTGCAACTCCACCCCAGCCCTGTAAAAAATTTACTCGATCTATCATACAAGATGTTAACTATTCCGTTTTCACATTATATGGAAGATGATCTCAGCACGCTCGTTCTAATTACAGCCAGGTTCATATTATGAAAACTTTCCAAAAGGAGCCTTTTACGCAATTAAGGTTAAGGTTACGTAATTAAGGTTAATGTTTGCGGTCGATAGAAATCTATTGTAATCTGTTCTTCCCCCTCTTGCTCGTTCCATCAGTTAAACCCGCATGTAAGCAAATGAACATAAATTGCCAAAAAAACACCTAATCCTATGCTAAATATCAAATTTTAAGCCTTCGTTTTAGTAGGGCGACTTTTGCTTCCGACAGTGACGTCGCCAGAAAAAATAGGGAAGGAGAGGACTGCACCTGAAAAAATTATAGTTCTTAGTTTTCTAACTTTCAATTTGCTGAACTAGTTTACTTATGATAAACATTTAAATCTTTAAATTTTAATATAAATATATATCTAATTATGAAATGTTCAAATTCTTAGCTGGAATGTCCAAGACTATATAATTTTTGGATATTTATACTTGTTATAGAAAGTTGATTATGCATTTATATGTTGTTGTAGTTGAGACCCAGACCGTCAGACCTACCAGAAAGGTGTAAGGTAACTGTTTGGACGGCCGGGAAGATGTATTTATATGTGTAATTAAATATGTATTTATATGTGTAATTATATATGTATTTATATGTGTAATTATATATGTATTTATATGTGTAATTATATATGTATTTATATGTGTAATTATATATGTATTTATATGCGTAATATGTGTGATTCATGAATTTTATCACACAAGCATGCTACATTGTTCATAAAAACATTTATGATAGACTTTGATATTAAACTTCATGGAAACTTTCAGACTCATTTTAGTAACATAATATATATATAGGGTGTCCCAAAAGATTGAAACGCGTTTTAATTCTTTATCTGTTGGAAATAAGTGGGCAATATAAATTGCAAAAATGTTGAAAGTAAGGTAGGAAATAAGACTACGTTAATGATAAAGTCCTCTTATTAATTTTCAAAAAGTTACACTTTTCAATTTTTAAACGACCTCCTTAGACAAATTTGGTCAATCAGAAAATTTTTATTTTTAATGCAACAAGATTAAAAAACCCCGCATATCTGTATCTTTAAAATTGAGCGAGTTATATTTAATTGAAAATTGAACATTGTGAATGGGGACCATATATCAAATTAGAAATGTAAATTTGTGATATATCAAGAAAGATAAAACTGGATGATAATACATAGGAGACATGTTTGCGAATTCCCCGTAGGCTCACGATGCAATCACGGATATATATATATATATATATATATATATATATATATATACTGACTTCCAAAAGTTAAACACGGACGGTAAAATCAACAAAAATGGAAAAGTAAAGATTTGATTAGCTCAAAATTGTACATGAAGGTAGCAAATGTGGTTATGCATTAAAAAAACAAGAATTATGTACAAAGATGAAAAAAATATTTACTTTTCTTAAGTTATATGATGACGTCACATTTGGGTTATTAACAAAATGAAGTTTATAGACTAACAAACCAAACAAAACTTACATTAATATGGTATGTGACCACCTTGGACCTTCACACAAACTTTACAATGATTTTCCATGCTTTCAATGAGGTGATCAACCATCGCAGATTCGAGCAATGGCCATTCCTCCAATAGGGCAGTTTCCAACTCTCTGAGACTGGCTGGAGGAGGTAAACGTGTAGAGACAGCACGCCCGAGGGCATCCCAAAGGTTTGCAATGGGATTAAGATCTGGGGAATACGCCGACCACTCCATACGAGAAATGCCTTCACTTTCCAGATATTCGTCAACGATGTTAGCTCGATGGGAACGGGTATTATCGTCCATAAGGAGGAAATCAGGACCAATTGCTACAGCCTAGAGTCTCGCAATGGGATCTAGGACTTCATCCCGAGTCCACGCAGCCGTCACAGAACCGTCTTTAAAGGTGTGCATCTCTGTGCGATATCCCATTGAAATTCCAGCCCACACCATGACGCTGCCACCTCTGAATGCGTGATGTTCGATGATGTTCTTGGCCTGATTGCGAGTGCCTCGTTCTCCCCAGACCCTTCCACTTTTATCATCTGATTCCAGGGCAAATATGAACTCGTCCGCGAATAGGACGTTGCACCAATCTGAGCCCAATTGACATGTTGACGGCACCGCATTAATTTTGCCACTCTGGCTTGGACGGTTAGTTGAACACAAAAACGTGGTAGTCGGGCATACAGTTCCTTCATGTGGAACCTTCGGCGCACAGTACTGGCAGATATTATCTTGCCTAGTGCCGCTGCAACCATGAATGTAACAGTTGTGGAGGTCGCTCGTCGATTCCGCTTGACTACTATAGCAACATACGTGAGGATGGATCAGAGAGGATGGTAATCCTTGGACGACCGGGCACAGGTCTCCGGATAACTGCTTGACTTCTTTGGAATTGTTTCCATAATCGAGAAATTACCGAATGATCAATCCCAAAGAAAATAGCGGCATATTTGTCCTACTTCAATGCGTCCGACAGCACGACAGCGCTCACTATCTGTCATTCATCTTCTTTCAGCCATAGAAACACGAGTATCATAAAAAATAATCCTACAAAAGTTATAAACACTTCGTATCAACATTTAAATGCACCTCAATAAACTCTTCAGAATGCTGGCGTCTTCAACGACTGCCTAATTAGCATATATCCGGACAGTCAATCGTGATTGGCTGTAACATACGATGTTTTCATACTTCTATCTACATCCGCAGCAATTTTCAGCCTCTCAAATTCAAATACGCTTTCGAAAAATGAAAATTTACATTGTGTGCTTAACTTTTGGAAGTCAGTGTATATATACAGGGTGATTATAATTAAAGTTCTCGGTTTGCAACTGGTCTCAAATAAAAAGCACTGGTCAGAATGATTTGAAATTTTGCGTGAATACTCGTGGATCAATGGAATTTTGTTTGGTGAAGAAAAAAACAGTAGTTCAAAAAGTCGCCGCTGGGAGAATAATTGCCTCTTTACTACACTAGAATACAATACAAAAGTAATAAAAGTTGACTTACTTATTGGCTAATGACGTAATAAATGTTCAATATGCTGTCCTTCGCATTCTGAAACAAGCTGAAAGCGCAAAATAGCGTGTTCAGCAACAGATTCAAGTGTTTCTGTAGAGATGTTGTGGATGTGATGCGTGATGCTAGCTTTAATTTCCGTTAAATTGGTAATGTGTCCATTAAACACCACATTCTTCAGATGCCTCCAAAGCCAAAAATTACATGGATTGAGGTCAGAGGAACGTGCTGGCCATATTACAGGAAAATAGCGGTTGATGATTCTGTCATCTCCAAAATGACTGCGAAGTAGTCGCTTCACTGGTTGGTGGAGCCCCATCCTGCATGAAAATAGTGTTATCGATACACTGACGCTCTTGCAGTGTGGGTATAACGTGACTTTTCAAAAGACGTTCATTATTATGGCCATTGACAGAACAGGTGACGGGGCCATGAGGACCAACTTCCTCAAAAAAGAAAGGCCCGATAATAAACGGTGCTGTAAATCCACACCACACAGTGACTTTGGGGGAATGAAGAGGCACCTGGAGTAGTTCCTATAGATTTTCGGTTGCCCAGATTCTGCAATTTTGCGTATTAAGAGTTCTGTGGAGATGGAAGTGTTCTTCGTCAGTCCACAAAACGTTCCAGGGCCATTCATCGTCCACTTGTATCCGAGCCAGAAATTGAAGTGCGAACATTTCACGTGCAACGTTGTCCGCAGGTAGCAACTGTTGAACATGGGTCAGTTTGTAAGGATAACATTTCAAAATGTGTTTCAAAATATATTGCACCGTACTAGAGGTTACGTCTAATGATCGGGCAATTCCACGTGCACTCGTAGATGCATTAGCGTTAAGCTCTTCTTCTAACGCTGTAGCTACGTCTACCACTATCTCTCCATCGACTTCTTTCCGTCCCCTGCCAGGTTTGATGTCCAAAGAGCCAGTCTCTTCAAATTTTAAAATAATTTTTCGCAAGCTTTTGCCACAAAGAGGACCAGATTTTAACTTTTTAAACGTTCTGAACTTTCAAAGAGCTACTAAACAAGAGCTGTTATTCTCATAAAACAATTTGACAAGAAGAGCACGATCTTTTAATGATAGAGTCATTACGACAGAACAATAGAGATTTTTCATTAAGTTTTGAGAAACAAGTTCCGCTCGTCCTTTTTCATACCAAATCTTTATTGCAACGTCACTGTCTTACGCAAATTTGCAGCAGCATTTGAAGAGCAATTATGCAAAATAAGTTAAATCCACTTTTTGTGAAAAAAGATACGGCTTAGGTTTGCTTAGAATTTGACATTGTTTCAATGGATGAATTTTTTTTTCATTACTTGCATGCATATGATGATGAAAGATCGACTTTTAATTGAGCATTCGAAGGACAGCATATTGAACATTTATTAAGTCATTAGCCAATGAGTAAGTCAAAGTTTATTACTTTTGTATTCCATTCTAGTGTAGTAAAGCGCCAATTATTCTCCTATCCGCGACTATTTGAACTACTGTTTTTTCTTCACCAAACAAAATTCCATTGCTCCACGAGTGTTTACGCAAAATTTCAAATCATTCTGACCAGTGCTTTTTATTTGAGACCATTTTCAAACCGGCAACTTTAATTATAATCACCCTATATATATATATATATATATATATATATATGAAATTGAAAATCTGTCTGCCTGCCTGTCTGTCTGTCTGTTTGTCCCGTCTTCACGGAAGAACGGCTAAACCGAATTAGATCAAATTTGGTGGGGGGGTAGCCTGGAAATAGTCCCACTTAAAATTTAGTCCATGTTTGGAGTTTCTACGAGCAGTGGTTCTCGAGATATTAGTAAAAAACGAAATTTTCGTTTGTCTCATCATCACGGGAGAACGTCTGAACCGAATTTGATGAAATTTTGTACATATCCTTAAAATAGTCCCCCATAAATTTAGCCCAAGTTTCGAGTATCTAAGACCAGGAGTTGTCGAGATATTAATGAAAAACGAAACTTTTTCCTAGGAGTTCTACTCTCTAACTCCGTGGTTTATCCAAATGAAAAGCTTGAAAATCATTTGAAAGTGAATTAAAATTTAATCTTTGAGTTTGATACGAGATTTTTTGCGCTAATTAGTCACTTTCTGAAAACATGAATTGTTTGAAACATGATTTAAATAGGAAATCTCTCTCCATGGTTTATTTTAAACAAGCTTTAATTGAACAATGAAAAGTATAAAGAAATAAAAATGGTTATTTAATTTCGCAGTTATGAGGAAGATTCTATCATGTTTCTCACAAACGCAATTAAATTAAATACGTCTGTTAATTTTAATAATTATTTTTTTGATTTGAATAATAAATAAATGGATATAAAAACATATTTTAGACTAGTAGCATACCCGTTCTTCGTGCGGTATATATAATATAAAGAAACTTATAATTCGCAATCATGTGCAAATTCTGTTAAAATATTAAGTTTATTTCTCCGAAAGAGAAGTTTAAGAATATCTGTTCTCCAATATTATCTTCACGGGCAGATCGGAAGAATAAAACATCCTGGCCCCTTTTGTAAGCAAATTTACAAAAAAAAGGAATTGAATCAATATATGCAACCCCGTAGTACTTATATCGTCGCAGATTAGAAAATATGCCAGTGTGTTAGTAGAAGATTACCCGTATTACAATATGAGTCTCAGAAATATTTACCGAAATAAAGGAGATGACGTAATAAATTAAAAATATCAATAATCCCCGTAATATTTATACCAGAAGGTTGTAATTGATTCCAATATATGCCAATATATATCAAAATATATGCCAATATACCTGTACTACCTATATTCTCGTAGATTTGAAGATTATTGGGTAAACACAATATATGAGTTTATTAGCAAAACACAATATATGAGCTGGAAACCTCTTTGCTAAAATAAATGAAAGTGATGTACGCAATCCGCAATTTATATAATTAAAAGAACAATCAAACCGTTCATTTATAAAATATATTTTTACATCCATTTATTTATTATTCAAATAGAAAAAATAATAATAAATATTAACAACATATTTAATTCCATTCCGTTGCCGAGCAATATGATATAAGATAGAATCTTCCTCATAAAATGCGAAATTAAATAGCTATTTTGATTTTTTTATACTTTTCATTGTTGAGTAAAAGCTTGTGAAAGATAACCCATGGAGGTAGATTTTTCCATTTAAATTCATGTTTTCCGATAGTGACTAATTAATGCAAAAATCCTGCATCAAACTCGGAAATAAAATTTTATTTCATTATGACGTTTTAAATAAACGATTTTCATCCTTTCCGTTTGGATAAACCACGGAGTTGGAGAGTAGAACTCTTAGGGAAAAGTTCCGTTTTCATTAATATCCGAACAACCCCTGGTTTTAGAAACTCGAAACTTGGACAAATTTTATGGGAGGCTATTTTAAGGCTATCCACTAAATTTCATTAAATTCGGTTCAGCCGTTTTCCCGTGATGATGAGACAAACGAAAATTTCGTTTTTTACTAATATCTCAAGAACCACTGCTCATAGAAACTCCAAACATGGACTAAATTTTAAGTGAGACTATTTCCAGGCTACCCACAAAATTTCATCAAATTCGGTTCAGCCGTTTTCCCGTGATGATGGGACAAACAGACCGACAGACAGACAGACAGATTTTCAATTTTATTTATATAGATAGAAAAGAACGATTTCATTTTTCTTATAGTATTTTTGACTGGATGATATGAATTACGGTCTTCAGGTTCAAACGTTATTATTACTGATATTTTCGGGGATTATTGACTCAGGGATTATGAATATTTGCATGTTATTATGCAATTGTTTTATTATGACAAAAATTGTTTAAACTCATATATTGTACGTTGTACGA
Source organism: Amaurobius ferox (assembly GCA_951213105.1). Lineage (NCBI taxonomy): Eukaryota > Metazoa > Arthropoda > Arachnida > Araneae > Amaurobiidae > Amaurobius > Amaurobius ferox. The sequence continues at coordinate 38,959,140 of OX578142.1, forward strand.
GTAATCTTCTATAAATACACGGGTCTTCTAATCTACGAGAATATAAGTAGTACAGGTATATTGGCATATGTTTTGATATATATTGGCATATATTGGAATCAATTACGACCTTCTGATATAAAGAGTACGGGGATTATTGATATTTTCAATTTATTACACCATCTCTTTTATTTTGGCAAAGATTTTTGAGACTCATATTGATAATATGGGTAATCTTCTACTAACACACTGGCATATTTTCTAATCTGGCGGCAATATAAGTAGAAGGGGGTTGCATATATTGATTCAATTCCTTTTTTTTTTTTGTAAATTTGCTTACAAAAGGGGCCAGGATGTTTTATTCTTCAGATCTGCTCGTGAAGAAAATGTTCATAGTGAGAACAGATATTCTTAAACTTCTCTTTAGGAGAAATAAATTTAATATTTTAACAGAATTTGCACATGATTGCGAATTATAAGATTTTTATATTATATACTCCGTACGAAGAACGGGTATGCTGCTAGCATATATGTATGTATATATATATATATATATATATATATATATATATATATATATATATATATATATATATATATATATATATTAGTATACCTCGGTCATTTTACAGTAATTAAAAATACTTCCGTAAATATTCTCAAAATTATCACTAAGTGATTATTTCTATTTTTTGTTTCATTAACAATAGAATTGTGATTGCAGTGCATATTTTAAATCTATATGACTAAAATTGAAAATCTGTCTGTCTGTCCCGTCATCACGGGTGAACGGTTGAACCGAATTTAATGAAATTTTGTGGGTAGCCTGGAAGCACTTAAAATTTAGTCCATGTTTGGAGTTTCTACGATCAGTGGTTCTCGCGATATTAGTAAAAAACGAAATTTTCGTTTGTCTCATCATCACGGAAGAACTGCTGAACCGAATTTGATGAAATTTTGTGGATAGCCTTGAAATAGCTCCCCATAAATTTAGTGCAAGTTTCGAGTATCTAAGACCAGGGGTTGTCGAGATATTAATGAAAAACGAAACTTTTTCCTAGGAGTTCTACTCTCGAACTCTGTGGTTTATCCAAACGAAAAGCTTGAAAATCGTTTGAAAATGAATTAAAACTTTATCTCTGAGCTTTATGGAAGATTTTTTGCGTCAATTAGTCATTTTATGAAAACAAGAATTGTTTGAAACATGATTTAAATGGGAAATCTATCTCCATGGTTTATATTTTACAAGCTTTTACTGAACAATGAAAAGTATAAAGAAATCAAAATGGTTATTTAATTTCTCAGTTTATGAGGAAGATTCTATCTTATATCATGGTGCTTAGAAACGCAATTAAATTAAATCTGTCTGTTAATTTTAATTATTTTGTTTTATTTGAATAATAAATAAATGGATATAAAAATATCTTTTAGAAAAAAACGATTTGATTTTTCTTATAGCATTTTTTGACTGGATAATATCAATTACGGTCTTCTGGTTTAAACGTTGTTAATATTGATATTTTCGGGGATTATTGATTCAGAGATTATTGATATTTTCAAGTTATTATGCAATTGTTTTATTGCGACAAAAAGTGTTTAAACTCATATATTGTTCGTTGTACGAGTAATCTTCTACAAATACACGGGTATATCTTCTAATCTACGAGAATATAAGTAGTACAGGTATATTGGCATATTTTTTATATATATTGGCATATATTTAATCAATTACGACTTTCTGGTATAAAGAGTAGGAGATTATGGATATTTTCATTTTATTACATCATCTCTTCTATTTTGGCAAATATTTTTGAGACTCATATTGTAATACGGGTAATTTTCCACTAAGACACTGGCATATTTTCTAATCTGCAGCAATATAAGTAGTACGGAATTGCATATATTGATTCAATTCTTTTTTGTAAATTTGCTTACAAAAGGTGCCAGGATGTTTTATTCTTCAGATCTGCCCGTGAAGAAAATGTTCATAGTGAGAACAGATATTCTTAAACTTCTCTTTAGGAGCAATAAATTTAATATTTTAACAGAATTTGCACATGATTGCGAATTATAAGTTTCTTTATATTATATACTCCGTACGAAGAACGGGTATGCTGCTAGTGCAAGATATAAATGCGTATTAACGTCTTTTATAAAACGTATTTTATCAAATGCATTTTTAACGACCAAAAATATTGTTCATTTTTCGGAGAATAATTTGTGGATAAATACGCAAAACCGAATATACTTTAGGAACTGGAAATTAAAAAATCTGATGTGGGTAGCACATGACTTTCCCTGCAGACTCCTATTTATTGCTTCAATAATTCATTAAATTGAGTTTAATTGCACGAATTAACAGCCATAATTATTATAAATTATACTGAATTTGCACTTTTAATTCAATTTTTGTTTTCATTTGGTAATAGGACTTTTCAAAGGTGGCGTAGCAAAAATGCGAAAAAGCTAAAATATCTCGAAAACGGCTATTCCTGGAGTAATGAAGTTGGTCTTATTTGCTTTGCCGTAAAAAATTACGTATAAAATAAGCATTAAATTTATATATTTGAGCATACGTAGTCTTTTACTTAGATGGAATGATTTTTGCGGACCATTTCGCAAAAAAAGGCAGGTTATTTTATCCTGAATGGTACCAAAATCTAATCAGCACCAGGGTCACCCGCAAGGGACTTACTTATCAGATTTTATGAAATTCTGTCAATTAGTTCTTCACTTAGAGTGGATACAAAATCTATACAGACACACACACACACACACATACACACACACACACAGACGTCAGGGTAAAAATTGTTTTTCGTGTTCAGGGTGTCCCAAAACGTGTAGATCGTTCCCTAAAAATAACCATGTATTGCAGGGAAATTAAAATATACTATGTTGCAATATATATATATGCGCCCATAAGAAATTGATCTGCAACCGCGAAACTCAGCATATATGTATTGTTTGAGGAGATATGTAAATGATTAGAATTTGAGAGCAAAAAAACGTTAGAGGGCTTACTCAGATGAAAATTACTGGAAAAGGGGCAATTAAATACGTAATGATCTACATCACCGAAATTATTCCAAATACAATTCGAAGTAGTTTTAAATTTGGGGAAATGTAAATAATCAAGATAAAGGCCATGTCCGGTGAGGAAATGGACAAAATATTTATTTAAAATTTGTAATTTAGTATTACAAATTATTAACAAAAAGTATTACAAAAGTATTAATTTGTAATTTAGTAATTTAGTATTAGTTTAGGTAAATAGGAGAGGATCCTGGCTATGTCCCCAGTCCTGGAAGAAATATAGTCTATAAAATAATTTTACCAAACATCGGGGATATGATTTTTGCAAAATTTGGAAAGAAGAGTGTAAGGATAGAGAACAGAGACAGGGGAACCAGAAGCAGTAGCAAATTTTAGCATGATGAACGGCAATTTCATTGCCAGAGATATTATTTTGAGCTTTGACCTAGGAGATATTTTTGAGATTTTTAACGAGAAGAGCTTTAGATTTGATGCAAGGGCGGATCCAGAGTTTTATTACGGGGGGGGGGGTCCGGGGACCCGCCCCTGGAAAGTTTTTAATTTTTAGCTGTTGAATAGTTTAGATACATTTTGTTGTCCTTAAGTCACATTAATATATTTAATAATTAAAGTTGAGCTTATCATTAAACTATATGGAAATATGGTTTAGGGTTAATTATAGTTAAGTATGACAGAAAGGATAAGTTAAGAAAGGATACAATACATATACATTTATACAACAACCCAAACGATAATTTACAATGTATTTAATAGAACAAGTTTAAATCCAAATTACGAAAACGTTGTAATTATTTTAGTTTTTTTATAACAAGCAACTTTCTAAAAAGAAAGTTTATAGTGAAAAGTCAAGCCGCCTTAGTTTCTTTGAAAATTTGTCAATCACTTTATTTACGTCAATATGAATGTCTCTATGGGTGTGTATTAATGCTAGTCCTGAAAGTCTCGTTTCTGTCATCCGCGTTCGAAGCCAAACTTTTAAGGAGCTTCAATGACGAAAAACTACGTTCTGCTGAAGCAACACTTACTGGGAACGTAGCTTGAAGGGCGAGAAGCTTGTAGATTCGTGGAAAACCATCTGGATCATATTTCTCCAAAAATTCTAAGACTTCTGTTTGGTTTTTTCAGAAGCATTCTTCCAAAACTCATACCAAACTTCATATTCTCCTTGAAGTGCACTTTCGAATAGGCTTTTTCCACGATCATCCAGAATTAAACCAAATTTGTATGATATATTTGAAAAGCAGTTTTTAAAGAGAAATGTCGAAACATTTTTCACATTAGACTTTTGTTTATTACAGGCAGTCATATACAACAAACAACACAAAAATTATTCTTCATCGACTTTATTTTTTTCCTATTTATAACCCCGACGGGGGGGGGGGGGGGCGATCGCCCACTCCGCCCCTCGCTAGATCCTCCCTTGATTTGATGCAGTTAAGATAGTTAGATTTATTGTTTTTAAATTAAGAGCTGAAATGGAAGAGAGGCTATCAGAATAAAAATTGACAATAGTATTGTTAGAAAAGGCCCAATCGACTGCAGAAGAGATAATAGTAAGTTTGGCTTGAAAACTGCAGTCTTGTCGTAAAGTTTGTAAGCGAGACCTTCTCCATCATGTTTGAAAATCATCTCCATCATGTCATGTCAAGCATCATGTTTGAAAATGCATACAGAAAAACCAGTGTTCTTATTAATTTTATAACCTACAGTATATATATTATAAATGGTAGATTCTTTATCCACTCTATTAATTAAATTGACAGAACGATTAGAGAAGTGGGTATTAAGTAAAGGGACGGAAAAAATCGCGAAAATTTGCTCCGCAAAATAATTACTGTCCTAGTTATGTGTCAGGGTTCAAAACTGTATTATCCGCAGTCATCAAGTTGTGGAAAACTTTGGACATCAAACAGAACAAAGACTATGATGATTTTCTTTAATTCGGTCTTAAAATCTGTAACATATGACATAATTGCATCTGGCGATGAAATTCTAAACAATTATTTTTCGTACTTTCTTTTCCCCGTCATCTGAAATGCTTGTATTCCAAATTTTACTACTCTGAGATTTGTTCGTGCTGCAGACCTTGCAGAGCCCACCTCAACGATAAAGTTTGCAATTCCGTCACAGTATCCCAACTTTAGAGCGTCAGCTAATCAGCCCAAAGATCTGTGGTTCTATCCCCGGTTGTGACAGCAAAGTTCTTTGTATTGGCTCCCGAACAAATCAACTCTGAAAGTTATTGTAAAGATGTCGGAGATTTGAAAGTGGCCCTAGTATGACTAGCACGGATTCAGGGGACTCCGGTATATTGAGCGTCGATTTGAAATCGGGAGATCAACGACCATACAGTAAGCTAACCTGGAGGGTAAAAATAGTAGCAGAAGGCTTGCCGGAGATAAACATAGCAGGAGGTGGTCAATCAGATTGTAAGTTGTACTTCAATATGACATTAGCGGTAGGAGAAGACAGAGTTCACTTCGACGATAAGAGCTACTGAGACAATTCCGTCCCAGTAGCTCAACGATAGGGCGTCGGCTTACCAGTACGAAGATTCGTGGTTCGAATTCCTGGTTCTTTTCAATCCCTGAGTATATTTTAATTACGCCCACACAGTACATATCTCGCAAGTGGTGCATGGACATTATTGGCAATAGGAGCGTGATCCATATTTACTAATATCAAATGAGAATGCTTTGATCCAAAATTATATTGACACCATTGTTTAATAGTTATCACGAGCTGTTGTTCTCTTGATATTAAAAATTTTACTTTTCCCCAGTAAACGCAATACTTCACGAAATAATCAAGCAAATTACATGAAAATTGGTATATTTTAATGGTTGGCAACTAAATCTATATACTTTCATCTAGAACTATATATATATAAAATATATAAAATCTCTAATTTACTTTTATTTTTTTAATAATCAGGCACTCAATAATTAATTCATTCGCCTATTTAGGCCCCAAAGCTTGAATAATTTTGTCGTCATACCAAGTTACCCACAGGGGCGCACCACAGGGGCGAATCACGTCAAGCCCTTTAGCCACCCAATGTTGCCCAGAACTTAATAGGGGTTATAACCACAGGCACCGTAACAACCTTTTCCTGATCCATCATTTCTCGGATGGACTCTCGAGCCTACAAATTTAAAATGCCCATATTCCTCGTAAATAAGGGCACAGTTTTGGGCCACAATGGGGATCAAACTTGGGTCCTCTTCGTGCGAACCTCTCATACGAGGAGGACCCGAGTTCGATTAACCACTGGGTTCCGTTTATAACCACGGCTTTATCCCAGTCCAATTGTGTTATTTTCCCCCTTAAAATATAAAACATTGTCAATCTGCTGCGAAAGACATGTCTTGGGCACATAAAATTATTTCCAAGTACCACAGTCTGTTATACCCTAGATTGATGCCGATTTCTCTCGCCCCACACCCGTCCCTGTTTCTAAAATACTAAGGGTTATGAAAGGAACTTTGACAGCAAAAACAGTGGAAAATAAAATGGTGAAGAGCAGTGAAGCAAAATGATTACATGTTTGGAAACATAAGTCAATGCAAAATGTTATGTACCCTTTATTGTTCCTGCTTTTGATAAACCAGGATGTAATCAATGAAACGTAAAATAATGAGCTACCGACCTTGAAACCTTGCCTCAGATAAAAAGAGGGGTTGTTTTGAATCTTATTTATGCTTTGTTTGGAAAAAGAAAAAACACCTCTGTAGTGTGCGCAACACAATTACGGCATATATATGCGACGCCATCCCATAAAATATTATGTAAATCACGCACTTTCTGTTTGAAATATACAGAGGATTTTATTAAAGTTTACCTTTTACTTATAAAGTCTGATTTGATGTGCATTCATGATTCTTTTTAAATATGTAACAGGAAAGATCAATTATGCATAAAACATTGATTATGTAACACTTTTCAACTGTAATGCAATTTTATTTAAACACCTCTAAAATGCGATACATTCAGCGGTGATATTTTTAAAAGTATCGCAATACTACAATAGTTTATTATATTTGAAAACTACATTAAAAACAAATGAACTTTATTCAAATAACGTCATCGAAATATAAATCGTCTGTCTCTCTATATAAAAGTAGTGAATATTTTATTCATAAACTTTTTTCCATTCCTTTAATTCAGCCGAGATATTTTTAAAATAATCTCAATACTACAATAATTTATTTTACTTAAAAACTTAAAACCATGGAGATAAAAGAACTTTCTAACTCCATACTTAAAACTTCATCGAAAAAGCAATACTATAGATTCGTCTGCTTCCCTATGTAAAATCAATGAATGTTTCATTCATATCAGCTATATTATAGACTCAAGAGTTAAATAATATTGCGTAAAAGAAATTCAGCAATTCTTATACATCTCATCTTACAACTTGATGTGTTTACATTCTCCATAAGTGAAAATTAGGCTTCGTTATAGAAATAATCAAAGTTTGGTGATCATTTAAACTCAAAAATATTGTAATTGCGCCGGCGCAGTATATATATGCACATAACAAAAATAAAGCGGTTTCAGGAAGGATGCAACACTAAATATAAATTAAAAAGAACTTTAAAAATTACAATTTTAACACTAGATGGATGTCATATTTTATTTTGAAGTGGATCACGTGGGCTCAATTATTATTTTAATTTCTTTTAATTTTATTTAAAAAACTACCAAACATGTTTTGCTGATTTTTTTTTACATAATGAATTTTTTTACATAATGAATTATTTAATGAATTATTTACATTTATTACATAATGAATTTTTTTTACATGCTGAATTTTTTTTACATAATTTTTTTGGGATAATTTGAATATTTCCTAAAATTTTCGAAGCAATTTGTGAATTTTAAATTCGTCTAAAAATGTTTGGAAAATTAGGTCCCATAGGGTTCAATGTATTTCATTTTTTCAACCCGGTGTCAATACAAAACTAATTGGGTGATAGTATTCATTTACATATTCCAATATGTCCCACAGACCGGCTCAACAACATACTAAAATTTCATTTTGATAAAGTCATTTTTACGGCAGTTATCGTGCGAACGGACAGACAGACAGACAGAATGACCAAAGTCAAGAACACTTTTCAACTATGTTGTAAAGTGCTAAAAATTGATAGCATTTGTAAATATCAGATTGGAACCATTAATTTTTTTTTCTTATCGAAAAATCATACATACTAGAAATACTCAATATAACGATGCTCGAGAGTGGTTTCTCTCCCTCACTAGCAGAACTGTTCGGGCACTGCTTAATAATAAAGCATAATTTATGATATTTTCTCCTATAGGGCTTTATTCTGAACTAGAAAATGTAACCGGTGTTGCCCTGGATATAAGATGCAAAACTCTGATATAAACTACACTAGAACTCGGAGTGAATTCTTGAAAACCAAATAACGTTTTAACGATACGCTTGCTAATAACAAAAATAAAATTAAATAACATTTGCGCGGGTGCACAGTACACACAGACGGCTACGTGACGTAGAAACGCCGAGTACATTTTCTATACTTTCATATATTCATAAAAAGTATGTCTTTTGCAAATACTCTTAACTTGGCGTAACCAATAATGTCACACTATTTTGATTCCAGCTTTTATGAAAAGCTAGAAACTGCAGTTGCCGTGATTCCAGCTAGTACTTGGGTGGTTGACATCTGTCTCCTCCCGCTCTTTTTTCAAATGAGTCCCAATTCAATTTGAATACTGATTCCTTATGGTTCATAGACAGGGATACATTATATCCTCTCTAACATAAGGGGAAAGGAGGTGGCATTCCTATTTAGGAAGGGGCTTTTCTGTGTGATGCAATGATTTTTAATTAATAATAATAAATAATTTTTTGTGTGATGCATAAATTTTTATATTTTAAGTGCCATCGAAGGAATCTCAGAGGCTTTAATGTTTTAAATTCTATTTTTTTCCATACATTAAAGCTCATGGTGAAATGTTAAAAGTCCAATCTGCTCTGCTAAAATAATGCCATGCTTTCAAATATTGACACATACTGCAGATTGGTGCCTGGCATATGAACCAGTTTTCTTGAGTCTCCTCGGTTTGTCTAAAAACAGGTGCTCCTGTGGTAGCTGTCCCAGAGAGTTGCTTTGTAAGCATCGTCCTGTAATGTTGCCACATACCGATCTTGCCGAGGGTTGTGACTCTTAGACAATTAGTTGTGGTTTATCATCACCTTCCCCGCAATCTGGAGATTACGCATTGTGCACATTCAATGCTCTGGAAAGCTCTGTCTGTCACTATCCTGATTCCATCCTTCTGATAATTCTACCCTTAAAAAAAGCCAACTTGGCGTCTTTGTGCAATGTTTCCTACTCAAGAATGTCAACATCACTTTCTCGGACACTGCAAGAAACTAGAATAAGGTATATATATTACAACTATGGTCAATTGTATTTATGGACTTGCGATATGCGTGTCTCATTTTAGTATATATATTGTCAACTCATTAAAATTTGCAGGTTCTCATAGATTTGTTTAGGTTAGTGAACCATCTGCATGTACATTTCTGCTGCTCTGTTTGCGTTAGCCCTTTGTACGTTTTATGATTTATGTTTAACTTTTGGACACCAGTGTATAGATCCACTAGGATATATTTTATGTACTAGTTTTGTATTTGAGGGGAATAAATTTAGATCCACTAGAATGTATTTTATGTATTAGATCCGTTAGAATGTACTTTATGTTCTAGTTTTGTATTTTGACGCCAAAGAATTCGCCAATAATTAGGATATCCATTAACAGTTAATTGCATTTTGATGAGGATGTTGTACGTGCGTGTTGTTGTTGTTGAAACCCAGACCGTCCGACCTACCAGAAAGGTGTAAGGTAACTGTTTGGACGGTCGGGAAGTGCCACCCAATTTAGACCGGAACCCAGTGGAGGAGGCATCCACAGGGACCGTACCCTCCTTCCCCTACCACCAACCTCTCGGAAGGACTTTCGGACCCACATGTTTAACGTGATCGTACTCCGCATGAACACGGCGGCAGTTTTGGCAGTGGCTGGAATCGAACCCGGGCCTACCGAGTGCAACTCCAGCGCGCTAACCAATGGGCTACCGCGCCCTTGTACGTGCGTGTGAATAAGTCATTCTGATTGGACCAATAAGTCATTCTGATTAGGCTAATAAGTTAAAAGTGCTCAATTTCAATTTGCGTAGTGTTAATTCAATGCCAAAAACATTGATATCTGGTTCTTGTATGCCATCATTTCCCTGCGAAAGATGGCCATTACAATATGTAGGGAAACGCATGTGTTGCCCACATCAGATATTTTTTAAATATCTCACGATTAAATAATTAGGTACGATAAAATAATCAAGAACGATAACATAAATACATACGAAAATACTATAAAATAATTCGTAATCTTTTTCAAGTACTTTATATTAGGCTGCAAAATTATCTTAAACCTGGAAAATACGTTATTCAAAAATTTCAAAGCGCACTGTCGCTATAAATCCACATCGTTTCGTTTTACTATTGTTTCATAAATTTATTTGCTAGAAAACCCATTTATTTCTACTTTCCGTCTGAAACGCACATTGTTCCATATTTTTTTATCATTTATTAAATGGAGCATGTTAAAGGTCAGGCATCTTTTAGGAATCCCGGCCTCCCAAAGCAATTGGAATACCTTTTTATAACGGCACTTTGCGTGGATGAGTTCCACCTTCTTCTCGAAAAATGTTATTTTCTCTAGGCCATTTTCTTCCTTCAACAATGCTGAAGGGTGACAGAAAACCGTTTCCAGCACGAAAAAAACCGAAAACCGAACGGCCTTCAGATCAAGGGCACAGATATAATGACTCAATGATGCTAAGCGTTTGTTTCTTAAAATAGCGGTAGGGTGGTGATCGTCTTCAGAAAGCGGTTAAACAAAATAAGATTTAACTGGTTAACCTCCATAATTCTCAGTAAATTATTCAGTAAATTAAGCTCTCTTTAAAAATTGAAGGTCTTTAAAATTCTTGGAATAGTAATCGGGAAACTTTGAATTCTTTCATTTATAAGATGAACTAGATGCAAAGAGTAAATTGCATACAACTCCTAGATCCCCAGGTAAAACACAAATTAAATACGACCTCCTAGATCCCCCCAAATGAAACACAAATATCATCCCTCTGACAAAACATACATTTTATACGATCCCCCCCCCCCCCCTAGACCTATAAGAAAATAAAAATTTCAAACGACACTCAAACTACATCCTAAGAAAACGCATATTTTATGTGATCCCCTGTAAAACCCCCTAACAAAACGCAAATTCCATACGACCTCCCCCCCCCCTGCGAAACTCCCACTAACAAAACACAAATTTCATACGATCCATTAGACCCCCCCCCCTAACAAAATCAAATTACATTCCCCTCTAGACCCCCAAATAAAACACAAACTCCATACGACCTCCTGAATCTTATTAAGGAAATGCTAATTTTTCACAACCCCCTAACAAAACGCAAATTCCATACAAACCTCTAACAAAATGTATCTGTCCAATAAACACTGAACCTTGCTATATTATGAATTGAAAACAATAAATTAATAATTCTCACAGAGAGACAGGGTTCATAAAATAAATTATTTTTCAGATGTTATCGCCAACTTGGCTACATTTCCCACAATGCCGCCAAGTTCACGATTTTGTGCCAAACATAGATAAGGGCACAAATAAGAACATAGATAAGGACTTTTATTATATAATATTGATTCTATTAAATAATCTCGTAAATGGAGTAATTACATCTGCATGATAATTGTCTAGCTTGTTTTTGTTTATCCAGACCAATCCAGAAGCCCCCCACACACACCAATGATCTAGAAGGCCGAAACTTTGCAATCTTATAGCATTGTCCATGGGATATAACCTAACGGAGCCGGATTGTCGAATCCTTAGTAAGGGGCGGAGAAAATGAGAGCTTTCGAAAATTCCTTCCGAGCTCTCCAGATCCCCCTTCCGGTGAATTAGAAAGCTGAATGTTTTCACACGTATAGTATTGACCACTGAATAGGACCAAACGGAGCAGGATTTTTGGTTTCTCGCCCGGGGAGGAGAACGGACAATGGAGGGAGTCGCAATGTCTTTTCGGACCCTCCAGAAGCCTCTGATGACCTAAAAGGCTGAAATTTTAGGCACTTATAGTATCGACCGAGGAGTATAAACTAACTCAGCCAATTTTTGATTAAGGTGACTACTTTCCACACTAAGCGCCATGCTATAATTTGAATTCTATAAAAATAAAATGATTAAAAAGACGTTGCAATTTAATTTTCTGAAATTGTTAGTTTTCCTGTATTTGACAGAATTAATTCTTAACTGCTATGGTGGATTTGTTGTTTATAACTGGTATCGTCGGTTTCCATGGACCCCTCAAATTAATAATAAATGATTAATAAAATTAATTTTGCAAAATTGAATTTACTAAATATATGGAAGACTTTATGTGAATAATGAAATGTGTTGTTTTTATATATTTATAAACTATGAAAATGGCAAAATATAAAATATTGCAAAAAATTACATACATTTTACATATCTGAAAAAACACAACAAAAAATTTAAATTTAAAGTAAATACAAAATATTACTTACTTCTATATTATGTTTCATATGTAAAAATAGCAGATTAAAACATTTATGTAAAAATAGCTGCATGTAAAAATAGATGTATGCAAAAATAGCAGATTAAAACTTTTACCCCCCCCCCCCCCCTCATTCTGAGAAAATTGTATTTAAACATTGAAAAATAAGTTTTGAGATAAACGCGTTTAAATTAAAAATGACAACTTTCATATCCGTAAACAGAATTTATTTTTATATTTTTTAAATGTCTAGTGCTTATACTAGTGCTATATATTATTATATGCTTATACTAGTGCAATATATTATGTATGCTTATACTAGTACTATATGCTTATACTAGCCCTATATGTTATATATATGCTTATACTAGTGCTATATATCTGTATATGTTGTATGCAGCGCTTCTAGTGCTTAAACTTCTAATGCTCAAACCACTGGAACACCTTAAAATTTTCAAATGCATTTCCTCGCAAATAAAAAGAATTATAATAATATATTTATATAACAATTTGTTTAAAAAATATCCGTTTTATATGTAAACTAGAAAATGTGCCCTGTGTTGCCAGGGAGTTAAAACAGAGTAATTATGCAAAATTACAAAATAAATAAATTTTATTCGCATAAATAATAGTAAACATTGCATGCCACAATTTAAATCTTAATTTCAGCAGTATCAGCTCAATTAAAATAATTTATATATTTGCCACCGCGAAATAAGTGCCCACTACTTAAATTATGCATATACACTACTTAATTATGCTAACAGCATACTCCAAATATTTCAAAACTCCCCTTCTCCCGTACTTGGGAGTGAGAACCTTTGACCCTATGTCTCACCTCGATGGGGTAAGGGGTGAACTGACTGCTAGGTGCATTAAAATCAATCAAAGACATGGCTGGGTTAAAAATGTATAGTAAATCAACGGATGGGTTTACAAAATTATGTTATTATCTGCAGTTATATGTCATATATCTAGAAGCTGCTGTTAAAATATGAACGTTGGATGGCATGTCAAATTTTGTAGGTCGTAATCTAAAAATCGGAGAGGTTTAAAACTCACAAAAGTATATATTGTTTAAAAATTCATTAAAATTTGTTTATTCATCATATGGACGCAAAGTTGGTTTAAAAGAAAATTTTTCAATCTTTCCGATAGTGTCAAGATGGAAAATTTAGAGATGGAAACTATTTTAGATCGTTAAAGAATCAATGTGTGTACAAATATCGGCCTAAATCGGGATAAAACATAAAGTAGCTAAAATACTAACTCGAGATTTATAAAAAAACAACTCCAAGGTGCAACTGTGTACGTCGAGAAGTACCTGTGTATCAAATTTCATGATCGTACGAAGTTTAGATTTCGCTCTACAGACTGCACACGCATATAGACACACACATACACACACACACATCCAGAGAGAGAGAGACATCTTCCTTTATTATGTAAGATTATTAACTTGAGGCACACTTTCACACTTACTCCAGCACACTATAGTACCACATCGCGCAATTTGGTAGTCTAATTAACATAAAATAATATATCTAAGTAACATATCTAAAACATATTTTGGGTTTATTTTAATTAGAAACCGCTCTCGAGTTCCTTCAGTAGTACTATCCTTTCAGTATTTAAAAGAAAATATATTCAAGAAACTCCTTTATAACCTTTTGCAACTCATAGGGCATTTTTAATAAGGAATGTGTGAAGGACATATTCTATTTTCAAATACTTCCTGCTTTGATTCAAAATATTGCTTTTACGAGTTTCCGCCCCAAACTGTTGACAAAAACGCTTGCATTATGTTTTCGTTTAAAAGACTTTTTATAATTTAGATTTCATTGATCTAGACAAAACTTCTGGGTGTCACTTGCAACTTCCAAACAATGCATATATTATAAATGTACAGGTCCAAACAAAGATAATATTTTTCCTTCTTGAAAGAAAGAATTAAAGAAGTATTAAAAAAAAAGCAAAATTTATACAGCGTTATTAGGTAAATTTAGAGTGTTAGACTTAATTTGACAGGGACACTAATAACTTTCAAAATACAATAACTTATTAAAGAATGCATATAGGGTGGCCCGGAGTAATTCCCGATCAAAAAGCAATAACATCTAAATATCTCAAAAACTATCACAGATAATGTAACCAAATTTGATATAGAGAAAACCTGAGTATGTGTCTATTTCATAATTTACCAACTTTTATCAAGGTGTATATACAATTTCTTTAATTAAAAAAATCAGTGATCGGTAATTACCCCGGCAACGGGGTAATTATCAATCACATCCGGGGCAATTACCGATTACGATATACTTTTGTCGTAATGAGTTAAAATAATTAATTTAGACTACGAATTATCAAAGTTAATACAAATCTAATTTTAATTTTAAGTTATGGTGTTATCTTGTTCTTGAACTTTTTCATGGATGGTTAAGATGCTCGTAGTTTCTTCTAATGTTGTATTTTTGGAAAGTTGTTCACTAACAACTAGTACATTTGTTTTCTTAGACATTTCTGTCTACTCATTGGTTTGTGGGTCATCTGGGTCGCTAATGTTGCTGTCACTATCATTATTGGCTTTTCAATTTTTTTTTTCTATTTTTCCTTGTGCTCAACAATTTCTCTTTTGCTGCATTTCGCCGTTTTCCTTTTGCTGCATTTCACCTTTTTTTTTCTTTTGCATTAGCCTTATCCTCAATCTCTTTATTTCTTAACTCTACTACTTTCTTAACGCTACTGTATTTCTTAATTGTACTAAGTTTTAGACTTGTAGTTAGCCGACACAGTGGTCGAGCGGTCAGGAGGCAGGCGTTCCCTTGTGATCGCTCGGTTGCCGGGTTGTGGGTTCGAGTCCCACCTGCGGGCATGGGTGTTGTGATGTTGAGGTTAAGTCAGTCTTCTGCCTAGCGGAGTCTCGTTCAAAGTGAAGCTGCATACTACCCTTCACCATGGATCAGGGGGTCTTTGGACTTCATTTTGGCTTTCCTGCACCATGGAGATTTGTAACAACAACAGACTTGTAGTTAAGCCCAAGACCGTTCCCAGGATTTAATTTTTTTAGGGGGGGGGGTATATTTAATATTTTGATGGCCCTTTATAATGTGTTAACTTTTTCATTTGGGGGGGGAGGGGTTGAACCGTTCTGGTTAGGCTAGCAGTTAAAAATAAACAATTTATTATCTTACTGCCAAGTAGCCATGTTAAAATGTCTTGACAGATTATTTTAAATGGGCCTAGCAAAAGTTTTGATTTTTTTTTATGTGAAACCCATGTCCATGAATAAGTTTTGATCTTAAGCAAAATATTTTTTTTTCAATTAAAGTTGAAGAATTGTGGTGAAATTTAAAGTAATTAGCTACTTTAGATTTTATTCCATATAATTTCAGTTAAATATTTTAAAATGGCCTTAGGGATTATTTTTC
Organism: Amaurobius ferox; assembly: GCA_951213105.1. Taxonomy (NCBI): domain Eukaryota; kingdom Metazoa; phylum Arthropoda; class Arachnida; order Araneae; family Amaurobiidae; genus Amaurobius; species Amaurobius ferox. The sequence continues at coordinate 38,975,238 of OX578142.1, forward strand.
ATTACTCTATTTTTAACAATAAATATATGAATATGGACTACATAGCTAGTACTGATATTAAGTATAAATATATGAATATATTCATTAGCCTAATTTGTCTGAAATAAAGATAAAGATATGTAAATAACATCTGGTATATACATACAAGTCTTCATTAAGGAAAAGGGACCATAAATTTTGTGAAATATGATTGATCGGGAATTAGCCCGGTGATCAAGATTTACCCCGGCAAACCGGGGTATACATCGATATAGTAGTGTAACCAGTTTCTGAAAGTATATAAAATAATGTATGTATTATTTAAAAGCTCATGCTATATATAATTGTAAAATAGCATAAACAAAAAAGTCCCAATAGAAATGTCGCATCAATGAGAATCTTTGTAAAAAGTTAGATTTTCAGAGCCAATCTTTTTTAAAGATGTTTTTGTAGCACTTTACAAAATATTTTATTTCTTTTGCACAGGAGCACTTTCATTTTATTTTACTTATGAAACTAGAATACTCACAGACTCCTAACAACATTTTTTTTAATATAATATTATGCTATAAGGTGGGTGATCATTAATTACCCCGTAAACAGAGTGATCGGGAATTACCCCGGAAACAGAGTGATCAGGAATTACCCCGGTCCACCCTATTATAAATGCACAAGGCCAAAGAAAGATAAAATATTACATTCTTAAGAAAAAGAGACAATTAAGGATGTGTTAAAAAACATGCAAAATTTATATAGTGCTATTAAATATATCTAGAGTGTTTGGTCTAATTTGAACTCAGACCAAAATCACTGGCACTAATAACTTTCAAAATACAGCAATTTCTTAAGAATACATATATTATAAATGTACAAGACGAAACAAATATACAAGAATTAAGGAAGTTTTTTTAAAGTCACGCAAAATTCATACAGCGTTATTATTTAGAGTGATCAGAGTAAACTATTATTCAGAGAAAACCCTACGAAAATATTTCTGAGACAGCACTATGTTTTCTCAGAACAACGCCAGACTAGACTCAGGAACACTAATAACTTTCGAAATAAAGTAACTTCTAAAGAAGGCATATATTATAAATGCACAGGGCTAAACACAGAAAATATATTGCATTTTTCAAAGAAAGAATTTAAGAAGTATTTTTTAAAATTACGTAAAATTCATACAGTGTTAATAAAAGTATTTAGAGTGTTAGACTTAATTTGAACTCCCAACAACACTAAGCCAAATCCGACATCCTATACTGCACGCAGACGTGACATCAGCTACAATACTGGCGGCATTTATGGAATCTGCATATTTTAATATACATTTATATACATGTAATTCATACGCGTTTTTGTATAAATTTATAATAATTTTGAGGTAATTTTAATAATTAATTAAATTAATAAGGTAGTTAAACATTAGCTAAATACCGTATTTAAAGTAATAAGCAGATATATCTTAAATTAATCAATTAAGGTATATCTGCTAATTATATCTTCAAAATTGAAAAATGTAGATTTGATCCGAGTCAAACATTCTACAACTTCCCTCTTCGGCTAAAACTTATAAGCCAAAACTTCCTTATAGGTCAAACTTACCTAAAGTGAAGAGGGAAAAATCCTTATAAAATTATTACAAGTGTAAATGAGATGTCTTGGTCTTTAAGGCATTTTCTTAGATGTGCCAAATAATCAAGACATACCTATTCCTTTTTAAATACACTACGTGACACTGAAAATGAGACGCCAAGAAGGAATGGGCACAAAGTGATGAAAATCGGCAAATAGAGAGAGACAGCAACAAACAGTCTGTGATATTTATTGCAACATGCTACACCTATATATTGAGTGATAACATCGTCTGATCAGTAGGTTGTAAGACCACCACGGGCGGTGATACAGGCAGCAACAAGTCTAGGTGCAGAGTCAATGAGCGTGCGGATGGTGTCCTGAGGGATGGCTGCCCATTCCCTGTCAAACATTTGCCAGAATTCGTCTTCTAAACGCGGCGGTGGCAGCGCACGCAAGCGACGTCCAATCACGTCCCAGACGAGTTCGATTGATGAGAGATCAAGGGAGTTTGGTGGCTAGGGAAACACCTGGGTACCTTGCAGGACATGTTGACTGATGCGTGCCGTGTGTAATCGGGCGATTTCCTGTTGGTAAATGGCATTGGGAAACCCCTGAAAGAAGGGTAGTGTCACCGGTCGCAGCCTGTCATCCACGTATCGTTTGACCGTCATAGTGCCCTCAATACGGACCAGAAATGACCTGCTATCGTAGGCGATGGCGCCCCAAATCATGATGCTGCGTTGTCGAGCGGTGTGGCGTTCCACAGATGCGGCCGGATTGGACCTGTCACCACTTTGGCTCCAGATTCGTACATGGCGACTGTCATTGCTAAAACAGAAGCGTGATTCGTCTGGGAACACGGCCCTGTGCCATTTCGCCGTCCACGTGGCTGTATCCCGACAGTATTGCAAACGGAGGCGTCGGTGCTGTTGGGTCAATGGCAGTCTTCTTAATGGACGCCATGAGTGCAGGTCGCTGGCGACTAATCAGCGGATAATGGTGCTGGACGATATGGGAGCATCAAGGGTGTCTTGCACATGCTGGAAAAGGGCAACGGAAGTGGTCTGCAGGGCCGACAACACTTGCCGGAGGATGCGTCGGTCCACGCGTGCTGACGTCGCTCTGACCATACCGTCACCCCTCAAACGTGCCACATTCCCTTGTTTTCGCCACAGCTAGTGCACCTTAGACAGCTGGTGCACCGTGGACAAAATGATTTCTCTGGCAGACAGAGCGGCGCAATTATTGCCGATTTTGCAGGATTGGATACTTTCCCTTATATCTCACTCAACGTACGCAGGACAGCTGCGCATTTCGCATCTTTTACATAACTCGCTGAGCTGCGTCTACTCTGCAATTTGAATATTTTCTGCCCTCTCCATCTTGGTGTCTCATTTTCACTGTCACGTAGTGTACAACTAATGTAGGTTTCTTCAACATAAAATCAGAATAGTTATTTTTAAGTCTAAATATGAAATATATGACTACTTCTGTGCTTTAAATTCCCAAAGATAACAAACACCACAGAGCAGTAGCGTAACTATAGTATTAAGAGCGATTAGGCCACTCATATGGGTCCAAGAAACGTAGGGGTCAAGATCGAGTTGGGAAATTTGTAGCACCTAAAACAAAACAAATTTTCCAAAAATTTTATTAGAAAATAGAAGTATTTTGTTGTTATTATAGCAGTATTACATATTAAGTTATTTATGACTAATTAAACTATTTTTCATGATGTATACGAAAACCATTTTACAGAAAGTATCTAATCCGGCCGTCCAAACAGCTGCTCAAGTCTTAGAACGAGTCGGACGATCTGGGTCTTCAACACAAAGTATCCATTATTTGTTGTATAAATAACTACAAAATGTACACGCCGTTTTCAAGGGATTAAAGCAGGGTAGTTATATAAAGTAAAAAAATAAAATAAATTTTAATCGTATACAATAGGGAAAATTGGCAGCAATCTTTGTACTTCGGTGCGACGGATATGATACGACCCCCTCCTATCATAAAACCGAAACCCATCTCTTGTTGAGACTTTACGTTCTACGTTAAAATTTAAATCTTAATTTCAAATATTTCAGCACAATTAGGCCAATTCGTAGATATTGGACATATCTACATAATTTTTATATTTCCAATAGAACGAATTATCTGACGTTGCCAAAGCTCTAAATAAGCACCTACTACTTATAAATAAACAATACAGAAGCAAATAACAACATGCTCAATTTCCACATAGCCTGCTTTGAACTAAAAGCATTCTCACGATAAAAATAAAATCTCAAAATGACAAAATGGGAATAACAATTCAAAATTAACCTTATATTCAACACACCGCTCATGGAAACGCGAAAAGAATGACTCCAACACTCCCGCTTATGCGCAAAAAGCGACTGTAGACGTGGCTTTAGTAGGTCGATGAACTTTAAACTCAGGGTCCGGATTTCAATCGGGAAACGGTTTCCCGATTCAAAAATATTAATAGTTCACTCACTTAAATGTATAATTAATGAACGGATGGCTCCAAGAAATTAATTTTTATTTAGGTTCTGTCTATAATATTTAAAATTTTCAAAATTTTTATATGCAATATAAAAATTAGGATATTTTAAACGCACGACAAGCATATACTTTTAAAAATTTACGAAAATTCGACTATTAATCGTAAGGATTTCATTCAAAGTTTGTTTGAAAGAGAAATTTTCAATCTTTCCGAAGTTGTCATGGTAGTAGTTATAAATTGGGGGTTCCAGTCCAAAGAGGGGAGGCGGCTCAGGAGGAGAGGCCCTCTTTGGGAGGGAATTTCCCTCTTTGAGAGGATCCTCTTTGGGAGGATGCCTCTCTTGAGCCGCCTCCCCTCTTTGGAGTGGACCCTCCTTGGAGGGTCTTGAGACCCCCAGGAGGGAGGATGCCCCCCCTCCCCTCTTTTGGAAGTTTGGTGAGGTGGTGCAGCACCGGATGCCTCTTTCGGAAGAGGGCAATTGCGAAAGTCTTTCACGGAGTGAGTTTCACTCTTGAGAGGGAGTGTCACAATCGCTGACTGACCTGAGGAAGAAGTTTCAACGGATGTCGCAATCGCTGACCGACCCTTGACCTGAGGAAGAAGTTTCAAGGGATGTCGCAATCGAACAATCTGGAAATGACGTGTGGCAATCAGCGATTGATAACCTTAGAAGTGACCTTTGACAAGAACACACGTCCTCCCTCTCTGCTGGTCAGCGACAGACTGAAAGATCTTATCAGCGTGAAGTAGTTAAAGCGCCCTCTGGCGAATTTTGATGAAGTGCTGCCATCTATCGACATTTTTATATGCAATATAAAAATTAGGATATTTTAAACGCACGACAAGCATATACTTTTAAAAATTTACGAAAATTCGACTATTAATCGTAAGGATTTCATTCAAAGTTTGTTTGAAAGAGAAATTTTCAATATTTCCGAAGTTGTCATGGTAGTAGTTATAAATTGGGGGTTCCAGTCCAAAGAGGGGAGGCGGCTCAGGAGGAGAGGCCCTCTTTGGGAGGGAATCTCCCTCTTTGAGAGGATCCTCTTTGGGAGGATGCCTCTCTTGAGCCGCCTCCCCTCTTTGGAGTGGACCCTCCTTGGAGGGTCTTGAGACCCCCAGGAGGGAGGATGCCCCCCCCTCCCCTCTTTTGGAAGTTTGGTGAGGTGGTGCAGCACCGGATGCCTCTTTCGGAAGAGGGCAATTGCGAAAGTCTTTCACGGAGTGAGTTTCACTCTTGAGAGGGAGTGTCACAATCGCTGACTGACCTGAGGAAGAAGTTTCAACGGATGTCGCAATCGCTGACCGACCCTTGACCTGAGGAAGAAGTTTCAAGGGATGTCGCAATCGAACAATCTGGAAATGACGTGTGGCAATCAGCGATTGATAACCTTAGAAGTGACCTTTGACAAGAACACACGTCCTCCCTCTCTGCTGGTCAGCGACAGACTGAAAGATCTTATCAGCGTGAAGTAGTTAAAGCGCCCTCTGGCGAATTTTGATGAAGTGCTGCCATCTATCGACATTTTTTTTCCCAAAAGAATTTAATGTTTCACTTGTCAGGAGCTGGATTCGATCTTGGGTCCAACTGATTAGAAGCCGCGCGTCTTACCGCTGTGCCAAAGCACCCGTGCTTTATAGGCAGTTAACTTCGAAGTGTACCTTATCAGTGGAAGTTAGATTATTTTTCAAAGTTCATTCGAATAGCGATGCGCTTTATAAAGGGTGCGTTTTAAAACAGAATGTTACGGACTGAATATAAATCTGTGTATTATAACATTATGATTTTTTAAACAAATGTATACACAAACTTTAAAAACACGAATGTAATAATTAGCTAAAATTGTATTCAGTGGATTTTTTTTTTTTTTTTAATAAATCTAACTATCAGTACGATTTTTATAATAATAACGAAATGATTTCGAATGTTTAAAAACAAATTGATTACGGATTTCCAATGAACACACAAATTGTGTTCAGTGGACACACAAATTGTGTTCAGTGAATACCATTCGACCATTCTGAGTGTTGTGTATCTAAAAACAAATGTATACACAAACTTTAAAAACACGAATGTAATAATTAGCTAAAATTGTATTCAGTGGATTTTTTTTTTTTTTTTTTTTTAAATAAATCTAACTATCAATACGATTTTTATAATAATAACGAAATGATTTCGAATGTTTAAAAACAAATTGATTACGGATGAACACACAAATTGTGTTCCGTGGACACAAAAATGGTGTTACAGGAATACGATTCGACCATTTTAAGTGTTGTGTATCTAAAAACAAATGTATACACAAACTTTAAAAACATGAATGTAATACATAGCTGAAATTATGTTTTGTGAACAGGATTCAACCATTCTAAGTGTGTGTGTGTGATTTTTGAAAAATAAATCTAAAAGTATATAAAAATAATAATAATGAAAATTAGAACTCACAGAACGACCTCTTCACTACCAGCTGGGCAAACTCCAAATGAGTGAGACACTCTCATTACGCTATTAAAAATTAGGTCTTATCATCAACAGTATAAGGTGTTGCCACCTATTTTTTCTAATAATATATTTTTAATAGTTGGATACTTCAACGGTCTGATTTACTACACGTAATCTAAAACACATCACTTTAATGATATTGTGCATCGAATATGATTTGACCCTTTTCACATTGTAATTTTTACTACCATTATAGAACTTAGAAGTGAGTGTACATTATTTTTCCCCGACACAAACACTTTTAAAATCTATTGCAAGTTTGACTTAAAACCTTTTTTTAAAAATAAATCTAACAACGTATATGACTATTATAATAACGAAATGATTTCAAATGTTTAAAAATATAATAGATTATGGATTTCCAATGAACACACAAAAATTGTGTTCAGTGGACACAAAAATTGTGTTCAGTGGACACACAAATTGTGTTACATGATTAGCATTCAACCCTTTGTGTGTTGTGTATCTAAAAATTAATGTATTACTACATTGTACTTAGGCATTTTCAAAAATGGTGCGACAAGCTACTCACAATCTGAAAAGAAAGTTTCCATTAGAAAATATATGTTATTAAGAACTGTTACATATTATATAAGAGAAGAGTGTTAGAAAAAGTGGGAAAATGTTAGTAGAAGCAGAGAAAGTTTGTACACTTCCGACAGCCCCATGAGGTGGTGTACTCTGTCGTTTCGCTCTTTAAGGGCAGCGTTCCCCACCAGTCTGAAATGTTTTTTTTTTTATTAATTTAAATTGTAATTTTATTTTACAAGATTCATAAAGAATTTTAATCTTTATTGTGTTTAAAAACATTTTAAAATAAGTAAAGTTAAATTCAGATACTTGTAATTTTACAGGATAAAGTTTTATAAAGAATTTTAAAATAAATCTGAATTTTTAAATTCAGATACTTGTAATTTTACAAGATAAAATTTTATAAAGAATTTTAATCTTTATTGTTTTTTTTAAAAACATTTTAAAATAAGTAAAGTTAAATTTAGATACTTGTAATTTTACAAGACAAAGTTTTTAAAAAAATAAATCTGAATTTTTAAACTCAGATGCATGTAATTTTACAAGACAAAGTTTTTAAAAAAATAAATCTGAATTTTTAAATTCAGATACTTGTAATGTTACAAGATAAAGATTTAAAAATTAAATCTGAATTTTTAAATTCAGAAATTTATATTTTCTACTTTACAAGATAAAGTTTCATAAAGAATTTAAACTTAGCTGTTTTTAAACAGTGAAAAATTAATTTTAAATGTAAAGTAGTACACTTTCAAACTGGCAGGCCTATTTCCCAAACATAAAAATGTTTTAACATAAAAATGCTATATCAGTGGAAAAAAATCTTTCCACAGTACATAGATTTTTTTTTTTTTTTTTTTTTTTTTTTCTTTGTTTTTTTTTTCCAATGCATTTGGATTTTTTTTTTTTTATTTCCATATATATATTTTTTTTTTCTTCTCAATTTTTACTTTTTTTCTATTTTTTTTTTTTTTTTTTTTTCATATCTCTATATCTTGCTCTGGTCTTCATCTTTCTTTCTTTGCTCTTCTCTTTTAATTTTGTGGTGGCCGTAAGCATAAGTATGCACGCCATCGTCCATTATGTAGCGTTTATCATCGTATGGAGAGAGTGACACCTTACACTGTTTTAGAGTGTATAATTTGTGACACTCACTCCCGATGCGATACTGAACGTGACGTGCAACTTTTTTATCAGTAAGACAACTTTTGTACATTTCATGTCTCAGTTGCTTACTGATAACTGATCGGGAGACCCCCTTTGCTGTCTTTTTTGTACTACTAACTGCCAGTAGTGAGTACATTTTAGACCTGAGCCCCACAAACTCAAGTCCCGGCTGCGCGTTCAGTTCATCCTTGAAACAACCAATCTTCTTTTTATTAACACCACTGAATGCCGGATGGTTCACGGGGAAATCAGAGATGTCAAAGAGATGGCTGTTTTTCTGCATGTCCTGATAAAAATCACGACACTGCACCTCATAGGTTAAAGAATCAGTGTCAGTGAATAGTAACACAGCCTTTGCTCCATAGTACTTTTTCATGTAGCCATAATGAAATGTGTACATATGGAATTTGCTCAGCTCCAGAATGGTGAATCCAACGTAAATCGGTCTATTAAAGACAATGCAGTTCTTCACCCGCTCAACCCCAACCAAGTCTTCATCAAAAATTTTGAAGCGCTTGAATGTAGGCGCCGCCACGAGCTTTTCACCCCGCCGCGTGTCGGTGACCAAATCTACATTAACTCTGTTACGCAGATTTTCCATTGATTTTCCGTATACGGCGTTGTTCATGAGCTTGAAGAAGTCCTTCTCAAACCCCGATTGAGACCTCTTCCTCTGCTCGGTGTTGAAATCGATGTACGATCTCAACCAGGGCCGCTGATGGAAGCGAAGGACTTTGTGCACAGATGTTACGTGCAGCCCCAGTTCCAGGTACATTTTCAAGCATCTATAATGTACCACATAATTTTTCTTGTTGCAGAGATTTGGGACAAGTTTTTCTTGTTCTTGGAACTGGGGAACTCCAAGCTCCTCCATGATCTTTACCGTATACGGCGAGACATCTTCCTCTCGAATCAACATTCTTTCTGGCGCAACAGGGTAATCATTATGGAGATCGTGAAGTTCTGGCGGGTACTCCAAGTCGACCTCCAAAATGTAGCCAACCGATGCATGGTCGGGGCAAGACAGGATCCAATCCTCTGTCGCAATCGTGGGTGACACCCACTCAAACTTTCCATATGGAAGGGGCTGAGACATAGCCCACCCGTACAAGTTGTTAGCATCCAAATACATAATATACTGGGTGGGCTGTGCAGGGTCATACTTCGCCATGTAAGGATTATTTGCATGTGCCAAACGCTTCGTAATGACAGACACGCCACCCCTGATACCACGCTCAATGAAGAGATGCTGGTCAATCTCTGTCATTAGATCGAGGGGCTGCTTGCACATCTTGAGAGCAGCCTGCCATGCCAAGCCGGGTGCTGTCATCAGGTGGACACAATCCAACCCATAGTACTCCCTGCACAGGTGTCGAAACTGCTGAAATACGTCGGCCAACAGAAGAACATCACTTTTAACGTAGAGGTCGTGGTACTCCCCTAATGTTTTCAAGTTGAATGTTCTCCATACATTCTGAGCATGAGCATAATCGTCAGCGGTGGGGGTCTCATCCGTCAGAGTGCTATAAAAAGCCGAGAGTGGAGGTAATACCTGCTCATCGAATTTCGCCAACGAATTCATGTACTCGTAAGGGTACACTCCCTTGCGAAGCAGCAGCTCAAAATGGATGGGGATGTTTGCCTTCAAGATCTTGAATTTATCAGCTGGCAAATTGGCCACTAACTTCTCCAAGGAAGCATTCATGAATTGGAGGCTATCGATGAATTGCAGCCTCACACTCTCCTTTCCCTCATACAGGGAGATGGAGATATATCTCTCCATATTTTGTGGAATGACCTCTAAGCTGTGGTCTTTCAGCTTTCCAAGCCCCGACATTAAGAGGTGCGAATCATAGTTTTTCAAATTGTGAAACACTACAGGGACACTCTTGCGTAACTTGTATCTAAGATTACAATTCGAGTGTGCTGCACCCCTATAGTTTCCAACAATGTGACAATGATCGCGAACCTTCATAATGTACCGGTCACCGTCCTTTGCAAAGGCCCTCTTACACAGATAGCAGTGGGATGCACTGTTGAAGGCCAGTGCTTCACTCCTGGTAAGACGCATAGGTGCTATGCTATTAAAACGAACGGCCAGTTCGTCTCTTTCCAAGAGCATCCTCTGCAGAAAATGGGTTACGGCGTCAGGGCCCCGATAGCAATACACGGGCTTGTGTAATTCGCCTTGGGGTCCCACGACGACGTATGCGTAGCCGCAAGCCTCATGATGGGCTACCTTTTCTACAAAGGACCGACTATCGCTAGGCTGTGCGCTGGGCACTTCTACCAAAAGCGACTCAAAGTCGGCATATATCACGAACGGGACCGGGTGTTGATACTCCAAATTGGAGAATTTTAAACAACTTTTCTCGAGGCTCGGCATCTCAACACGTTGCGGTGCGTGCTCTTTGCAGTAGGGAGTGTGTGCCACGAGTAAATCTTCTCGGGAGAAGCGGTGGAGGCACCGATAGCATACGTGAGAAGCAGCACGATGTAGAGTCAAATCCCCCAGAAGTCTCTACATACTGCGGATCAGGCAGTAATGTTGTTGGGTATCCTGACTTATGAGGAGAAGGTTAATGCAGTCTGCATCGTCTCTTGCAGATACGTGCAGAGGAAACACTTCTTCATCCTCATAGCCGAAAACATTAATCCGGCAGTTGTTCAGCTTCTCTAGGGTACTAACCTTACTCACGGGTACCGGGCACTCCACATTCCCCAGGTTTATCTCATGCTCCCTAGGCAAATAATGAGTCATACGCCAAGGTTTTTCAGACCAATGCAAATTGAGTCTGTGAGCGAGAAGGCACCACACAAAACACTTCTGGTCGCTGTTTTCAATATTTAGGAGTGCTTTTTTGGCCGCAAGTTTGGGGGGCAGGGGCAGATAGCTTGCGGGGCGAAGAGGCCTGTACTTGCCCACGCAAACATCCATCTTCATGACGTGATCCAAAGACCACCCCGACCCCAACTGTTGGTAGTCCTCGAAAGCACTCTGAATCTTCAGGTACCCCTCACTCACATGTTGCTCAATCGTGTGAGAAATCAGGTCAATTCCACACCTACTATGAAAGTAGGCCGTCGTGCTCTCTTCCTCCCCCTCAGAATTCAGTCGGACCATCTTTGCGTAGAGGACCAGGTACCATTTAATCTGATTGGCCGAGAGTTCTTCACTCAACAAGGCAATCAGTGGTACACGCATCTCTTCTAACGCCAGTGTTAGATCCTGTCGATTCTCCTCGGTGGGCTCCAAAGTGTGGGTCGTGAAAACGCCCAAAGCTCGCTGTGTGCTACGAAGAGCTCTCATCGCTTGGGTGTTTCGCCTCTTTGTTATTCTATCAACATCGGCCGTCTTGCGTTTCACGCCCTTGGAGGAAGGGTGAGGGTGAGCACGGCGAATATGCTGTAACAGCACGTCGCGTCGTGTGAATGCTTCATCACACAGTTCGCACTTGTGCTGTACAGTATTGTGGTGTCGCCTCGTGTGGCGAAGGAGGTCCATTCGGGACAAAAACGCTTCACCACACACACCACAATCTAAACTTGCTTCATGCATTTTAGCATGTCGTGTCAAATCATTTTTTCGAGTGAAACTCGACTGACATTCTTCACATACATAGGGTTTTAGCCCTGTGTGGGTCTTCATATGTCGTGTCAAGCTAGTCTTTAGAGTGAAGTTCTTGTGGCAAGTGGGACATATCTATAAAATAGATAAAATGTCCATATTAGTTTTTTTTTCTATAAAATTCCTAAAAACACGCTATAAAATCGCGAGTCAGCTGTTCCTTAAAATTATTAATTGCACTTCCTCTAAGAGAAATAACAGTTTCTGTAATAGAATACGATACAATCCTATACTCCCAGAAACAGCCGATTTTCCCCTTCCAAAAGATGAAATAAAATAACTTACATGAATACCACTAGGTCCGGCCTTTCCCACCACGGTCGGTGCTGCCACAGCTTTCATAAGGGGTGTTGCATTGGCTTCCACAACTGTTGGTGCCACAGGCAATGCAGCAGGTGTAACAGAAGCTTCCACAGTCATATCCTAAATATTAAAAACGTAAAACATGTAAAAGAGTGAAATGTGTATGAAGCTAATTTTTGTGTTGTACATTTTAAAAGTTCTTGTGTTATGAATGATAACAGAATTTATTGTGATATGAATTTTTAAAAATGTATCTTTATTTTTAATTCGAAAACATTTTGAACTCACTTTTGAAACAACCATCATTGTGGTAAATTCGTTTGTCGATATTTTAATAGAGAGGATCAAATTAAAAGCACGTCTTTCCTAGCGCAAGTCTCGAGTCAAAGTGAGCTCCACGTAGCATGTATAGTGGGCGGAAACCTTATCTGGTTTGTCACGTGATTCCATACGTGGAACCTTGTGATTCGCTAACAAGATGTCACGTAATACATCACATGATACGATAAGAAATATCATGTGATGTGTCACGTGATACGATAAGGAATATCATGTGACATGATGCGATAAGGAATATCATGTGACATGATGCGATAAGAAATATCATGTGACACGATGCGATAAGAAATATCATGTGTCATGTGATTTACAGATATGATGTGTCATGTGATACGATAAGAAATATCACGTGACATGATACGATAAGGAATATTATTTAGATAAGAGTTCATTCGTTCAACGTTTGTTCTCCTAGAAGGTTGTCCTTGCTTATTTTTAAAAATGTCTATCTTTTTTAAACGCGAGAAGTTGAATGTAGAATATGTTCGCGAATTTTATTCGGTAAATGTAGCCGATTTAATTTTTCAAGAGTTGAAAAGTCTGCCCTTTCAACAATCACAAGGGGTGGTGCATGGTCGTCCATACCAACCAGCTCAAAAAGTATATACATTTGGAGACGGTGGAAACAGCTCTGAGGGATGGACACCTCTCTTATCGGAGATAAAATCACGTGTGGAAGAACATATGGGATACAGCTACAATTTTGTGTTAGTAAACAACTATGCGGATGGACATGCTAAAATAGGACAACACAAGGACAATGAATCCTCCCTATGCTCTAAAACACCTATAGCGACTCTCAGTTTTGGTGCTACAAGATCTATCATTTTCGAAAGAAAAGGACAATCTCCTCTAAGTATTCCAATTCAACACGGATCGCTTTATGCGATGCATGTGCCAACCAACAAATTCTATTCTCACGGAATTGCTGCGGAACCCGAAGTCTCAGAAGCTAGAATAAGTCTAACATTTAGAAAAATTCTACCTAAAACGCCTGTACAGAAACGCAAGTGCGAGTTTCCAATGTATGTCCCGCCTGCAGCGCTTTCGCCTATACCTGAAATCGATTGGAGCCATATGCATACTCCATCTATACCTACTATAGATTCGCAAAGTGATTCGGTGTCGTCGGCTCTGAACTACGCTACTTCTCAAAGTGGATCGGTTTCGATAGAATTATCCTCATCTGAAAAGTTCCGTTACCATTTGGGCTGTAACATTTACATTACCGTGCAACATTTTCGAGGAAATGTGAAAGTACACTTTCGTGTCTACAGGATGAATGCTTCTGATGTTATCGTGCCTACCCCTCATGGAGTAACACTCACACCTAATACGTGGAGTGTATTTTTAAAACGCATTTCAAATATGGACAGTGAAAATTCATCTTTCACAATTAATAACGAACTCTTAGTTTGTGTGTGTGAAAGCAATCTATATTTACAACAATTACCACCTTGCACTGGACAGTTCAAAAAGAAATTAATCTTATTAAATCAGGATAATTTTCATACTCTTCAGTACATTAGTCAAGATGTTACTAATTGTGTTTTGGATCAGTTACTGACAAATATCCTACCCAATTGTATTGTGAAGTATCAAAAACCTGTCGAAGCACTACCGACTTTGCCACCCTATGAATTAAAACACACTTTAATGCAGTGTGTACATAAAAATTTATGTGTAGAGTTGTATAAATTATATCAACGCGAAACATGCAAAAGTCACGGGTGTACCGATTTGAAACACAAGTGCTGCACGCTATCCACTCATATGCAATTTGTGGATTATGAACTAGTCGATCACGAACTTTTAATGATAAACATTCAAGAAATTGCGCGAGAGTTTTGTGAAACAAATGAAAACAATGTTTCACCTGAATTTTTTAAAAGTCTCACCGTAAAGGACTATTATACAGCGATGATTGCTCTGTTCCATATGTGAAATACAAGTTAGTAGAATATTACTTTTGTAAAAATCAATGTACTTATTTAGCTTTCATTAAAAATGTTTTTTCTTTAAAGGTTGCTTCATTCTTAGTTTTATTTTAAGTTATGTGTTAAACTCATTATTTATTTAAATTTAAAAGTGTTATTAAAACCACATACTAAAATGTTGATATAAAAAATTATAGTTGAAAGATATAATTTTTGGAAGCCCACACAAATCTATCATTAAAAAAAAAAAAAAAAAAAAAAAAAAAAAAAAAAAAATGATTCCACTCCGATGGAAATAACGTTATATTTTTCAAAGTACAATTAAACTGAATGGTTCAATATGTGAAACATTAAAAAATATGTGTGGGTCCTATTAAATGTTTTAATAAAGTCAGCGGTGGCTTCGCTCAGATTAAGCGTAAATGTTTATATTTTTCAAGGTTTAATTCAATTGTTGTGTTTAATTTCAAACTGTATTGAACAGTATTTTCACAAATGCGTAAAATTAAAACAAATACATTTTTCAATTAAAAAAAATTATTAAAATAACTCACCTGATTTATATCGTCTTTGGTCGTGGGATTGTTTGCACAAATTAAATCCATCTCCTCAACTGGGATACCGAAGTCGAACTGAAAATCCATAAAAAAAAATAATTAATATAAAATTCAAGTGCTAATCGTCATATATAATAAATCATAAAATGTCATATATAATAAATCATAAAATAATGAAAATCAAAATTTTACTTACTTCAAATGCACGGGATGAAGACATCATAAATATTCTCGTTATCGTATTTAATTCAAAAGCAAAGCACTGGCTGAAAAAAGAGCAGTTGACCATAGCTCGATAAGGACCGCATTTTATACCCTTTTCCGAGGGGACCTTTGCTTTGTGCTAAACAAACAGCGTCCTCCGAAAAAGTCAGAAGCACATGATTTCCGATAAGCTGGAACATTCGATGAGGTTCTAGAAATGGGTAGAATTTGAATAGTTTTATTTTCGAACATAATTCATATCTACTTCTCTGATGTGTTTTATTTACATATATTCTCAATCTTTGGGTCGCTATTGCAATTTTAACTAATTATGTGTATTATTTAATGCAGTTGATTAAATATTAGTGATTAAATATTAGTATATTAGTATATTAGTGTATTAGAATAACAGTTCGAAATAAGATGTATTTTCTAGTGGAAACTTTCTTTTCAGATTGTGAGTAGCTTGTCGCACCATTTTTGAAAATGCCTAAGTACAATGTAGTAATACATTAATTTTTAGATACACAACACACAAAAGTGTTGAATCCTATTCATTGAACACAATTTCTGTGTCCACTGAACACAATTTTTATGTATTCATTTAAAATCCGTAATCAATTTGTTTTTAAACATTCGAAATCATTTCGTTATTATTATAAAAATCGTATTGATAGTTAGATTTATTTTTAAAAAAGGTTTTAAGTCAAACTTGCAATAGATTTTAAAAGTGTTTGTGTCAGGGAAAAATAATGTACACTCACTTCTAAGTTCTATAATGGTAGTAAAATTACGATGTTAAAATGGTGATATCATATTCATTGGGTTTTATTTAAACTGAATGCTAAAATTTTTGGGGGTTAAAATTCGTTAGTTTGTTAAATTCTAAACTTCGATATTTCAATTACATCCACCATTTTAAAAATGGCCGAATCATATTCGATGCACAATATCATTAAAGTGATGTGTTTTAGATTACGTGTAGTAAATCAGACCGTTGAAGTATCCAACTATTAAAAATATATTATTAGAAAAAATAGGTGGCAACACCTTATACTGTTGATGATAAGACCTAATGTTTAATAGCGTAATGAGAGTGTCTCACTCATTTGGAGTTTGCCCAGCGGGTAGTGAAGAGGTCGTTCTGTGAGTTCTAATTTTCATTATTATTATTTTTATATACTTTTAGATTTATTTTTCAAAAATCACACACACACACACTTAGAATGGTTGAATCCTGTTCACAAAACATAATTTCAGCTATGTATTACATTCATGTTTTTAAAGTTTGTGTATACATTTGTTTTTAGATACACAACACTTAAAATGGTCGAATCGTATTCATGTAACACCATTTTTGTGTCCACGGAACACAATTTGTGTGTTCATCCGTAATCAATTTGTTTTTAAACATTCGAAATCATTTCGTTATTATTATAAAAATCGTATTGATAGTTAGATTTATTTAAAAAAAAAAAAAAAAAATCCACTGAATACAATTTTAGCTAATTATTACATTCGTGTTTTTAAAGTTTGTGTATACATTTGTTTTTAGATACACAACACTCAGAATGGTCGAATGGTATTCACTGAACACAATTTGTGTGTCCACTGAACACAATTTGTGTGTTCATTGGAAATCCGTAATCAATTTGTTTTTAAACATTCGAAATCATTTCGTTATTATTATAAAAATCGTACTGATAGTTAGATTTATTTAAAAAAAAAAAAAATCCACTGAATACAATTTTAGCTAATTATTACATTCGTGTTTTTAAAGTTTGTGTATACATTTGTTTAAAAAATCATAATGTTATAATACACAGATTTATATTCAGTCCGTAACATTCTGTTTTAAAACGCACCCTTTATAAAGCGCATCGCTATTCGAATGAACTTTGAAAAATAATCTAACTTCCACTGATAAGGTACACTTCGAAGTTAACTGCCTATAAAGCACGGGTGCTTTGGCACAGCGGTAAGACGCGCGGCTTCTAATCAGTTGGACCCAAGATCGAATCCAGCTCCTGACAAGTGAAACATTAAATTCTTTTGGGAAAAAAAATGCCGATAGATGGCAGCACTTCATCAAAATTCGCCAGAGGGCGCTTTAACTACTTCACGCTGATAAGATCTTTCAGTCTGTCGCTGACCAGCAGAGAGGTAGGACGTGTGTTCTTGTCAAAGGTCACTTCTAAGGTTATCAATCGCTGATTGCCACACGTCATTTCCAGATTGTTCGATTGCGACATCCCTTGAAACTTCTTCCTCAGGTCAAGGGTCGGTCAGCGATTGCGACATCCGTTGAAACTTCTTCCTCAGGTCAGTCAGCGATTGTGACACTCCCTCTCAAGAGTGAAACTCACTCCGTATGAGTCATCATGCCTCTCTGAAAGACTTTCGCAATTGCCCTCTTCCGAAAGAGGCATCCGGTGCTGCACCACCTCACCAAACTTCCAAAAGAGGGGAGGGGGGGTGCATCCTCCCTCCTGGGGGTCTCAAGACCCTCCAAGGAGGGTCCACTCCAAAGAGGGGAGGCGGCTCAAGAGAGGCATCCTCCCAAAGAGGATCCTCTCAAAGAGGGAAATTCCCTCCCAAAGAGGGCCTCTCCTCCTGAGCCGCACTGAGCCGCCTCCCCTCTTTGGACTGGAACCCCCAATTTATAACTACTCATGGTGAAAATTCTGCTGCAATATTTTAGGTCGCTAAGGAATTAATTTATGTGAATATTACTGAAAATCGTTTTAAATCGGACTAAAACATAAAACACCTAAAATTCTAAAATACTAATTCGAAATTAAACAAAATAACGTCGAGGTGCACCTATTTAGGTCCTGATGAAGTGCACTAAATTTCATGGCTGTACAACACTTAGATTTTCCTCTACAGACAGCATATATACACACACAGCATAGACACACATCCACGCAGACATCACCTCAAAAACGTTTGATTCGAGTTCAGGGCTGCTTGAAACGTGCTTTTCTGTCGAACACTCGAATTCGAATGTGTGAGTCTGTCATAATATTTTACCTGTATTTTATACTATGTACAAGGTGTTCCAAAAAGGACTCCACAACTTTAAAAATGAATATCTCGGAAACGGTTACAGATAAAAAGGTGAAATAAAGTGTGCGTTTATTGGACAACCAGTAAAATTTACATACTGTGATTAAAATATTAGTTGAAAATTTTCCAAACAGATGACGCTGATAGGCATATTTGTTCAAATCAACTTCAACGCTTCCTGTTATTTCAAATGTTGTGAACAAATATTGAATTTCTTCCGATCCGGACTTTTCGATATTTGAAATCTACGTTGATAGTTTTACCGTGTCTCCGTCGGGCCGATTCAACCGATTTTCATTGTTTTCGAATACCATCGGTTGAATCGCAGCCCGACGGAGACAAGGTGTAGCTTTTAACGTAGATTTCAAGTATCGAAAAGTCCGGATCGGTAAAAAAATGTAATATTTGTTCGCAAAATTGAAAGAACAGGAAGCGTTGAAGTTGATTTGATTAAATATGCCTTATCAGCGCCATCTGTTGGGAAATTTTTCAACTTCTTTTTGAAATCACAGTATACAAATTTTACAGGCTACCCAATAAACATACACTTTATTTCATCCTTTTATCTGTAACCGTTTCCGAGCTATTTATTTTTAAAGTTGGGGAGTCCTTTTTGGGACACCTTGTATGTAGGGCAACAACGCATTACATTGAGAGAAAACAAAAATAATACTAATTTTAGCAAATGTACAATCAGAATCAACGAACGTTGCCACAAAAATAAAATAACATTTAACAATATGGAAATTCATTTGTTTCATTATAAATTCTAAAATATAACCATGCTAAGCTCGATGGTTTAAATAGTAATGTAAATGGTGTAAATAGTAATAATAAGTATTGTTGGATATGGCCTCGAAACCAATAAGTTTGTACGTTGATATAAAATTGCTACTCGTTAAGTGATATATTTTATAAATTTAAAGAATCTATTTAAACTGCAAACTGTAAATGACAACGATGGTTCAACATTGGTTAACGTTTTAAAAAGTAATTTTCTTCATAGACTTAATATGGACTTAACGCCGCTGCAATAGATAAAAATCTGATGTGGCCATCACATGGTTTTCCCTACAAACTCAAATTTATTTTCTTTTTTTCTTTAATAATTCATTACAATTGCATAAAATGGCAAGCATAGTTATTTGAGATTACACTGAACTTGCATTTTTACTATACCTACAATGCATCGTAATATATAGGGAGAGAATTGAAATTATGTCGAAAATTTCGACGGATTTTCACGTTTTGGGATCCCTAGAACATGAAAAACTATTTTTAGCGTGACGTCTGTGTGTTGATGTTGATGACCCAGACCGTCCGACCTACCAGAAGTGACGTCTGTGTGTGCAATAAATGTATCTGTTACCACTAAAGTGCAAAAATTAGTTATTCTACAGATTATATAGGTAATGTGCAGATTAACTAGGATGTTCCGTTAAAGTGCCGAAAATTATTTAATTTCTCACATTACCTAGATAATCTACACATTGCCTACTAGGCACTCGTTAACGTAAATATAAGATCTAAAGAGGTTTGCGAAGAAACTTTTCTTCATTTTACTCACCGATTCGGTGCTTGCTTGCATACTAGGAGCTAAATTTATCTACTTTAAAAAAAATCACGACACAAATTCACGCGCTAACAGGCAGAAACGAATTTGAAAACAGAATTAGCTATGCTACGCACTGGCAACTGACGCAAATTATGAGAAATAAAAACAACCGGCGACGACAAGACGCTGGCGAAACCAAACTAAAAGTGGAAGGAGAGGGGGAAGGAGTAGGGAAAAGTAATGGGAGAAACAAACTTTTGAACTTTAACGATACGGAAGCCGTTAATGTGCACATTACCTAGGTAAAATGCGGGAAAACTCTTGATTCCGCACGTTAACGGAGCTAAGCAGTTAATCTTCAGATTAGCTAGGTAATGTGCACATTAATGGCTTTCGAGTTTTAGTGGTAACATATCCACTCTAACTCAAAAACTAATTAACCAAATTCTATAAAATTTTATAGGTCAGTCTTTTGTGGATTACCCAGCTGCTGATTATATTTTAATACAATTCGGGATAAAAGAACTTGCTAGGTTTTTTTTTTTTTTTTGCGAAAAATTTCTCCCAAAAATCGTATGTATCCACTCTAGCTAAAAAACTAATGAAATTTCACAAAATTTGATAGATAAGTCATTTGTAGGTTACCCAGGTACTGATTAGATATGGAGTAGATATATAGCATATAGTAAGATTCGGAAAATGAACCTTCATTTTTTCGCAAAATGGCCCAGAAAAATCGTCAAAATATAAAATAAACGACTAAGTATGCTCAAATGTATCAATGCAATGCTCATTTTATACGTCATTTGTGACGACGAAAAGAATAATCTGAATAAACACCCGTCCCACCCGAAGATATATGGAAACAACGATCAGTTCTTTCGACAGCAATCCTACCGCCCCCGGCACAGCCGTCAATAGACGAAGCCACCTCCGAGGCCACTGCCGACGCTAATAAGCTCCCCACCCAGACCACCCCGACACCGCAGACGCCAAGCAGGCCACCGGAGGAGCAAAACCGACAAGTCGAAAAAAGACACCACGATAGCTGTCCACACTGAGTCCCCATCCTCGAAGGTCCCCATCCTTCAACGAAGGTCCCCATCCTCCAACGAAGGTCCCCACCCTCCAACGAAGGTCCCCATCCTTCAACTGGAACAACTACGGGCCCCCTTGGCCAGAGAATAAACAAGGCAAAACAACAATTTTACTAACATAAAGCAAATACAAAGGTATAATCTTACCAGGGCACACCCCAAGTAACACAGACATAACAGTCAACTTCAAAAACAAGCGTTAACAAACACTGCAAATAAACGCAACATTTTAAAATAAAGTACAATGTATTAACCACAATACGAGTACAACAATAAAATACATGCTCCATAGTACCAACAAACAGCTTAAAACTGCGTCCAAATGCTTTACCCTAATACGACTAACATTACCATAACACAAGGAGTTTACATGCACCATAATACCAACAATAATAAATTTTAATAAGACTGAGTACGAATGCATTAACTATACAAGTACGAACAAAGAATCCCTACAATTATATTAACAGTACTATGAGATGACAATAGTAAGATGACAATAATATGATGATTACATGCACCATAATTCCAATAACAAACCGTTTGAAACAGAGTACAAATGCAATAGTAATAATGCAAGAGCCATTACAATAACACAACAAAGTACAAATGCATTAACTATATTACAAGTACAAGTCTATATATATATATATAGAACCCTCTATAAATATACAACAGTTCAATTAAAATAACATGAGAAAAATACATGCACCAAGGTATCAACAAGTCGTTTAAGACAGAGTACAAATACATCAACTATAATACAAGTACTATGATAACAGCACAACAAAAGTACAAATGCATTAACTATAATACAAGTACAGATATAAAACTTTCTACAACTATACAAACAGTTAAATTAAAATATCACGAGAAAATTATATGCGCCGTGCTACCAACAAGCCGTTTAAAACAGAATACAAATACATTAACTATAATACAAGTACCTTACAATAACACAGTAAAAGTATGCACCATAATACCAACCCTTAAGCAGGGTGAATACTTTATCTAAAAGTACCAACTGGCGCATATACAATTATACAAAATGTACAATTCATAAAACAAAAAATTTCCATGCACAAATATAAACGAGCCGTTAACACAAATTACAATATGCATTAACTATAGTAAAAATATCAAGCCAATATATTACTCACAATAGCATAAACAATAATAATAAAACCAATATAATTGTATATATCCTGCAATTATACCAACAAAATACATGCTCCGTACTTTCCACAACAAGATTAACAAAATAGAAATGCATTAACTATAACTCAAGTTCCAATGCAAGTACGTTACCCATAATAACGTATATACCCCTATTTGCATTTTTATCTAATACAAGTTTGTAAATATCCAGCCTAAAATAGCTTTGTGGGAAGTGTTTCTTCCTAATGTTGTTCCAATTCTGATATCGGATGATCCCATGGTTGATAGAGCTCACGTCAACTCCACAATGACAATTATCTCTCTTGTTGAAAAAACGCCTTTGATAAGTCCCAAACGCGCCATGATCGGTCAAGACTTGGTTAATGTAGAAATTTCAACATTCCCTCTTGGTTCCAATTCTGAAAAAATCTGGAGGAGCCCTCTTGCTTTGGCCGAGTTATCCCAACTTCCTTGCCACTTCCTCAGCATTTCCACTTCAGCCATATTTTTAATTGTATCCTGGATCAGGGAAAAGTGTAGCACACTAAATCTTCCTTAGTAGCCTCCTTAGCCAGGCGATCTGCCTCCTCGTTCCTCTCCAAGCCCACATGTGCTTTGATCCAATGCAAATCAATTCATCCATTATAACCATGTATCTCATGTTGGATCTTCCTTACAAACTCATTTCTATTGTATGAAATATTCAATGATTGGAGAGCCGACAAGCAATCACTAAAAATGTGGGCATGTCTAATGTTGTGCTGCATAATATAATTGACTACCTAGTCAATTGCGAAAAGTTTCGCATTATAAACACTGCATTCATCATTGAGTCGGTATTTCTCATGATATGACTTTATCATTTAAATGTACAACAGTTGCACAACCCCCCTTTCTCGTTTAATTTAGAACCATCTGTATAAATTAATAACTCTTTCGTATTTATACTATGATTGTCCAATCTTTGTGTGATGTTCTTCCAAGGTTCCATAATGGGACTTTTAACAGTCTCGACTGCCCGTGCGTCAGTGAGACTATCTCCAATTTCAAAGTTCATTCGCCAATGAAGAACCGTATACTAAGTCTTCCCTTCTTCGTTTATCTTCCTTTCTATTGGAATATTCCTGCCATATTTGTATCGCTTCGTTTAACAACGTTTTGTAGCAGTTGGTAATACTTAGAAGTGCTATTCTTTCTATTTGTCTCAGCTTTACTTTTTGCCTTTTGTGGTTCATATACCATATTGGCGAACCATAACTGATTAGCGTCTCTGTTGATCTAAGATAGCTCTCTTTTAGAATTCTTGGCTTCAAGCTTCAAGTGGCTTTAGCAACTCTCATCAGCTTATGATAGAGCTTTCCTACCTGGTTCTTAAGGATTGTAAGATGAGGAATGAATGTCCTCCCTGTATCAATAGTTATCCCAAAGTACTTTAATGCGTTTATTGCGTACTTTGATGCGTTTATTTTATAGCTTTATGCTAGGAGAGTGTGTAATCTTTTTTCGAACTGGAAACATGATATAAAATGACTTGTGAGAGCTGAACTCTAGTTCATACTCTGTTGCCCACCTCTCCAACCCTCTTTGGATGCTGGTACATTTTCTTTCAAAGTGCGTAGCTGCGGACGACCCTATCAGAACAATAAAATCGGCCGCAAAAGCTTGAATACGAGTATTGATATCCCTAGTATCCAACTTAAGCGCCCCGTTGGCTACAATAAGCCATAAAATAGATCCACAGCTTGACCTTTGTGGAATACCCTTGTTGTACTCCTAACTCATCTCACTATTTCCATCAAATACCTTCCTATTCCTTAAAAAACTGCGAAACATTTTTACAAGCTGGATGGACACTCCATACTTAATCAACAGTTTAATTATGTGGTTTCAAGGCACACTGTTAAATGCATTTCTAATGTCCAAAGATATCACACAGCAGACTCTTCTTTCGGTCTTTTGGGTATCTACAAAATCCATCATTGCCTTAATTGCCTCTACAGTATTCATACCTCGTCTAAATCCATATTGCCTCTCCAACAATAGGTTTCCGCTTTCCAAGAAGTACGTTAACCTTCTAGTAATGAGACTATTTAACTTTGCCTCACATAAGCAAGAGGCCAATTGGTCGATAAGATTCCACTTTACTTGAATCTTTCCTTCTTTTGAGATCAGTATCACTATAGCAATTTTCCAAACATTTGGGAAAATGCCATGGGAATATCAGTGGTTCAAAGTCCTCCCAAACCAGTCCCGATTCGCATAATACAATTCCTTAATTAGTTCAATGGTAAGGCCATTTAATCCAGGAGCCTTATTTGCTTTCATTTCACTTAGCACCGTTTTCACTTCATAAATATTAAAAAGTTGATCCTGCAACTGAGTATCGGAACAGGGATATTCCAAGCCCATACTCTTTGTAAAGTGATACTTTAGAATTTCATTTATTGTATCAGCATACCCAGTGGTTAATTCCCCATTCTCCTTTCCTACTAGTTACCTATTTTAGCTATCTTGGTTCGACTTTTTGCCAATTGATAGTGACAGCCAAATGAGTTATTGATAACTACCCCACTAAGGTGTTTTATGAAACATTCCGCTTGGTAATTGCTATAGTTCTCATATAGATGATTCTCTGTTTCCTAAATTCCATTTTCCTCTGTTTACGAGTTTCCTCTGCTCTCGTAGATTGGTACAGTCTCCTTAACGCTCTTACTTTGCTGCGAAAGACTTGGAGCCTCCAGTTCCACGAAATAGCTTTTCTAGGTGTCCCTCCTTTATTCCTCTTCCTGCAATGCCTACGGCAAATTCCAACTAAGTTTTCTTCAATTTCCTCTATATAATTATTTATATCTACGTTGTTGCTTCAATTGCTCTCATACTGTGCCACCATTGCCGCTATCTCTACTCTGGCATCCATCCAATAAATGTCCAAAGTATTCCATCTTCTATATCGGTTCTTCCTTTCACAGACAACCCCTAGGCCAAATCTCATATACAGATGATCACTAAGTGATTCGATATCCAGTATTTCCCAATTAGTGACTCTAGTCTCAAGTATATTTTTGACTAGACAAAGATCTATCCAGCTAGCATCTAGTACACTGTCGTAAGTGGGCTTACTTGCTGGATAGTTGACTACTCCAATTTCATGTTTATTGAGGAAGTTTAAGAGGGTGTGCCCTCTACTGTCCGTCCGTCTCGGACTCCAAATATCAGACTTGACCGACGAAAGGAATAAGAACATCCCCATCATTCTAGGGCTTCAGTCGTTCTCTAGATTTTTTTTTCGCATTTTTGCTATGCCGGTTTTGAAAATACGTTCAGTTACTAAATGAAAACGAAAATTGATATGAAATTACAAATTCAGTGCAATTTAAAATAATTTTCGTGTTATTTTCTTAAACTCAATTTATAACTGGACATATTCTCAAAACCGGCGTAGCAAAAATTCGAAAAAACTAAAATATCTCGAGAACGACTATCCCTAGTACGATAGGGTTGATCTTATTAATTCCATCGTCAGAAATACATATGAAACACTGTTTTGCTACAGAACTGGTTATTTTTTTTTTGCTTAAATATATAGTATATACTATATATTTTTAAAATTATCAAATTTATACTTTTTCTCATAGTTCTCATGTAGCAACATAGAATGTGTCCAACACATCAGTGCTTTAAATATTTTGATAGAGTGGTGAACTAATAACACAAACATAAACTTAAGCTTCATTGCATCTTGCTGAAAATACATAACCTCATTCCTCTTATTAAAATGAACATGCCAATTGCATGGAAATGGATTAATTCTTACGAGACAGGCTCTCTGTGCAAAAGCAAAATTTCTAACATATCAAGAATGATTAGTGATAACCCTAAATAGTGTTGACCATTTATCCATTTTCAAAGAATTCACTCCTTGTAAGCAGAAAGTGAGTCAGATTTGTTTTTTTAGTTTACTGTTCCAATTTCATATAGAGATACTTAGAAATGGCTGAGATAGGGCGATTATACTGATAAAGGTATTAGCTCTTAGGATTGCATTTTCTGCTATTAGACACGTTTTCTCGAAATTACGTTTGGAGGAAAACACTCCCATTGTATTTTCTTTCTTTCGACCCAGACAGTCCGACTTATCCGAAGGTGTAAGGACTGCCCTGCAGTGCCACGCAATTTAGACAGGAACCCAATGGGGCGGCATACC
The DNA here is from genome assembly GCA_951213105.1 of Amaurobius ferox. Lineage (NCBI taxonomy): Eukaryota > Metazoa > Arthropoda > Arachnida > Araneae > Amaurobiidae > Amaurobius > Amaurobius ferox. The sequence continues at coordinate 39,001,550 of OX578142.1, forward strand.
AGGGTCCGTACTTTCCTTCCGCTTCTTCAACGAAGACCTTCCGACATACCCGAAAGTGTAAGGTGTCTTTTCGAACGGCGGGAAGTGCTACTCAATTTAGACCGAAACCCAATAGGGCGGCATCCACAGGGACCATACCTTCCTTCCCCTGCTATCAATCTCTCGGAAGGACGTTCGGACCCACAGATTTAAATTGCCCGTACTACACATAGGAGGCATGGGAATATTTTGGGTAACCGCGGGAATCGAACTCGTGTATTCCGAGTGAAATAAATCCCCGTGCTACCGGGCCATCCCACCCTCAGAGCAGTTATTGACAATTTCGTGCTAGAAAGCATATAACTGTTTTACGGATGCTCGTCTTTGCACAGGGAATGATATTTTAATCTCCACTCTCAGTGCGTTCTGTGATCAGATTTTTAAGAATAATTTGAACTGTATATTTAAAATAACAGATGTTTTTTATTCTAATCACTTATTTGCTACTAAATAATTAATATCCATTTCTCTTTAATATGCCTTTTTTATCCGTAAAGATTCATATACAGAATTGTCATGCATTTATAACGTTTTTAAACCACACTAGAAATTTACATCTTTGGGTGGAAAATTAAATACAAAGTCTTCAAGTTCGAATATAAAATATCCTTAAATAAATAAATTCCGGCAATTGAAAGGGCTGAAAGTTGATTAAAAAGAACTTTCTTGGTTCTGAATTAAACTAAAAAAGATTCATTTATTAATTGTAAGCAAATATTGAATAAAATACTTACACGCTAAACGTATAAAGCTGTTACATACCAAAATATGCATATTTTTTATATTTTGAGGATTATTAAAAATTACATGTCGGTTTAATTCAATAAATTTTGTTAGAATGTTGCGTTTAAACCAATGGGACACGATTAATTTATGCCATTTTATAATTCACGGCTACACTTAACTTTTAGAATTTTACATTGGCATGCTCAAATATCTTATGAATAACATGAAATGGAAAATTATATCGTAATTTACTGACATCGACAAGGACTATATTTATTTAATATATTGTTCAGTGATAAAACTCAACTTCAGGTATAATTAACGATTGGATTTCTGGGATAGTTATTTTATTACTGACTAAATCTATATTCAGTAAGTATTAAACTAAGCAATTTAACTATGGAATTCTTTGAACATTTAAGTACATAGTTACAAGAAATTGTAAATTAACAGTGCTTAAAATGTAATAAATTAAGTTATTAACAAAGCTTAATACAAACTCATGATTAAAATATTTGAAATATCAAGTAAATTAAACTATGGAATTCTTTGAACATTTAAGTACATAGTTACAAGAAATTGTAAATTAACAGTGCTTAAAATGTAATAAATTAAGTTATTAACAAAGCTTAATACAAACTCATGATTAAAATATTTGAAATATCAAGTAAATTATATTTTGATAATATACATTGGATAGATTTATTAGTTAAAAAGAAACCTTGGAATCACAAAGCAATTTAACTATGGAATTCTTTGAACATTTAAGTACATAGTTACAAGAAATTGTAAATTAACAGTGCTTAAAATGTAATAAATTGAGTTATTAACAAAGCTTAATACAAACTCATGATTAAAATATTTGAAATATCAAGTAAATTATATTTTGATAATATATATTAGCACTTACCTCATATACATTGGATAGATTTATTAGTTAAAAAGAAACCTTGGAATCACAAAGCAATTTAACTATGGAATTCTTTGAACATTTAAGTACATAGTTACAAGAAATTGTAAATTAACAGTGCTTAAAATGTAATAAATTGAGTTATTAACAAAGCTTAATACAAACTCATGATTAAAATATTTGAAATATCAAGTAAATTATATTTTGATAATATATATTAGCACTTACCTCATATACATTGGATAGATTTATTAGTTAAAAAGAAACCTTGGAATCACAAAGCAATTTAACTATGGAATTCTTTGAACATTTAAGTACATAGTTACAAGAAATTGTAAATTAACAGTGCTTAAAATGTAATAAATTGAGTTATTAACAAAGCTTAATACAAACTCATGATTAAAATATTTGAAATATCAAGTAAATTATATTTTGATAATATATATTAGCACTTACCTCATATACATTGGATAGATTTATTAGTTAAAAAGAAACCTTGGAATCACAAAGCAATTTAACTATGGAATTCTTTGAACATTTAAGTACATAGTTACAAGAAATTGTAAATTAACAGTGCTTAAAATGTAATAAATTGAGTTATTAACAAAGCTTAATACAAACTCATGATTAAAATATTTGAAATATCAAGTAAATTATATTTTGATAATATATATTAGCACTTACCTCATATACATTGGATAGATTTATTAGTTAAAAAGAAACCTTGGAATCACAAAGCAATTTAACTATGGAATTCTTTGAACATTTAAGTACATAGTTACAAGAAATTGTAAATTAACAGTGCTTAAAATGTAATAAATTGAGTTATTAACAAAGCTTAATACAAACTCATGATTAAAATATTTGAAATATCAAGTAAATTATATTTTGATAATATATATTAGCACTTACCTCATATACATTGGATAGATTTATTAGTTAAAAAGAAACCTTGGAATCACAAAGCAATTTAACTATGGAATTCTTTGAACATTTAAGTACATAGTTACAAGAAATTGTAAATTAACAGTGCTTAAAATGTAATAAATTGAGTTATTAACAAAGCTTAATACAAACTCATGATTAAAATATTTGAAATATCAAGTAAATTATATTTTGATAATATATATTAGCACTTACCTCATATACATTGGATAGATTTATTAGTTAAAAAGAAACCTTGGAATCACAAAGCAATTTAACTATGGAATTCTTTGAACATTTAAGTACATAGTTACAAGAAATTGTAAATTAACAGTGCTTAAAATGTAATAAATTGAGTTATTAACAAAGCTTAATACAAACTCATGATTAAAATATTTGAAATATCAAGTAAATTATATTTTGATAATATATATTAGCACTTACCTCATATACATTGGATAGATTTATTAGTTAAAAAGAAACCTTGGAATCACAAAGCAATTTAACTATGGAATTCTTTGAACATTTAAGTACATAGTTACAAGAAATTGTAAATTAACAGTGCTTAAAATGTAATAAATTGAGTTATTAACAAAGCTTAATACAAACTCATGATTAAAATATTTGAAATATCAAGTAAATTATATTTTGATAATATATATTAGCACTTACCTCATATACATTGGATAGATTTATTAGTTAAAAAGAAACCTTGGAATCACAAAGCAATTTAACTATGGAATTCTTTGAACATTTAAGTACATAGTTACAAGAAATTGTAAATTAACAGTGCTTAAAATGTAATAAATTGAGTTATTAACAAAGCTTAATACAAACTCATGATTAAAATATTTGAAATATCAAGTAAATTATATTTTGATAATATATATTAGCACTTACCTCATATACATTGGATAGATTTATTAGTTAAAAAGAAACCTTGGAATCACAAAGCAATTTAACTATGGAATTCTTTGAACATTTAAGTACATAGTTACAAGAAATTGTAAATTAACAGTGCTTAAAATGTAATAAATTGAGTTATTAACAAAGCTTAATACAAACTCATGATTAAAATATTTGAAATATCAAGTAAATTATATTTTGATAATATATATTAGCACTTACCTCATATACATTGGATAGATTTATTAGTTAAAAAGAAACCTTGGAATCACAAAGCAATTTAACTATGGAATTCTTTGAACATTTAAGTACATAGTTACAAGAAATTGTAAATTAACAGTGCTTAAAATGTAATAAATTGAGTTATTAACAAAGCTTAATACAAACTCATGATTAAAATATTTGAAATATCAAGTAAATTATATTTTGATAATATATATTAGCACTTACCTCATATACATTGGATAGATTTATTAGTTAAAAAGAAACCTTGGAATCACAAAGCAATTTAACTATGGAATTCTTTGAACATTTAAGTACATAGTTACAAGAAATTGTAAATTAACAGTGCTTAAAATGTAATAAATTGAGTTATTAACAAAGCTTAATACAAACTCATGATTAAAATATTTGAAATATCAAGTAAATTATATTTTGATAATATATATTAGCACTTACCTCATATACATTGGATAGATTTATTAGTTAAAAAGAAACCTTGGAATCACAAAGCAATTTAACTATGGAATTCTTTGAACATTTAAGTACATAGTTACAAGAAATTGTAAATTAACAGTGCTTAAAATGTAATAAATTGAGTTATTAACAAAGCTTAATACAAACTCATGATTAAAATATTTGAAATATCAAGTAAATTATATTTTGATAATATATATTAGCACTTACCTCATATACATTGGATAGATTTATTAGTTAAAAAGAAACCTTGGAATCACAAAGCAATTTAACTATGGAATTCTTTGAACATTTAAGTACATAGTTACAAGAAATTGTAAATTAACAGTGCTTAAAATGTAATAAATTGAGTTATTAACAAAGCTTAATACAAACTCATGATTAAAATATTTGAAATATCAAGTAAATTATATTTTGATAATATATATTAGCACTTACCTCATATACATTGGATAGATTTATTAGTTAAAAAGAAACCTTGGAATCACAAAGCAATTTAACTATGGAATTCTTTGAACATTTAAGTACATAGTTACAAGAAATTGTAAATTAACAGTGCTTAAAATGTAATAAATTGAGTTATTAACAAAGCTTAATACAAACTCATGATTAAAATATTTGAAATATCAAGTAAATTATATTTTGATAATATATATTAGCACTTACCTCATATACATTGGATAGATTTATTAGTTAAAAAGAAACCTTGGAATCACAAAGCAATTTAACTATGGAATTCTTTGAACATTTAAGTACATAGTTACAAGAAATTGTAAATTAACAGTGCTTAAAATGTAATAAATTGAGTTATTAACAAAGCTTAATACAAACTCATGATTAAAATATTTGAAATATCAAGTAAATTATATTTTGATAATATATATTAGCACTTACCTCATATACATTGGATAGATTTATTAGTTAAAAAGAAACCTTGGAATCACAAAGCAATTTAACTATGGAATTCTTTGAACATTTAAGTACATAGTTACAAGAAATTGTAAATTAACAGTGCTTAAAATGTAATAAATTGAGTTATTAACAAAGCTTAATACAAACTCATGATTAAAATATTTGAAATATCAAGTAAATTATATTTTGATAATATATATTAGCACTTACCTCATATACATTGGATAGATTTATTAGTTAAAAAGAAACCTTGGAATCACAAAGCAATTTAACTATGGAATTCTTTGAACATTTAAGTACATAGTTACAAGAAATTGTAAATTAACAGTGCTTAAAATGTAATAAATTGAGTTATTAACAAAGCTTAATACAAACTCATGATTAAAATATTTGAAATATCAAGTAAATTATATTTTGATAATATATATTAGCACTTACCTCATATACATTGGATAGATTTATTAGTTAAAAAGAAACCTTGGAATCACAAAGCAATTTAACTATGGAATTCTTTGAACATTTAAGTACATAGTTACAAGAAATTGTAAATTAACAGTGCTTAAAATGTAATAAATTGAGTTATTAACAAAGCTTAATACAAACTCATGATTAAAATATTTGAAATATCAAGTAAATTATATTTTGATAATATATATTAGCACTTACCTCATATACATTGGATAGATTTATTAGTTAAAAAGAAACCTTGGAATCACAAAGCAATTTAACTATGGAATTCTTTGAACATTTAAGTACATAGTTACAAGAAATTGTAAATTAACAGTGCTTAAAATGTAATAAATTGAGTTATTAACAAAGCTTAATACAAACTCATGATTAAAATATTTGAAATATCAAGTAAATTATATTTTGATAATATATATTAGCACTTACCTCATATACATTGGATAGATTTATTAGTTAAAAAGAAACCTTGGAATCACAAAGCAATTTAACTATGGAATTCTTTGAACATTTAAGTACATAGTTACAAGAAATTGTAAATTAACAGTGCTTAAAATGTAATAAATTGAGTTATTAACAAAGCTTAATACAAACTCATGATTAAAATATTTGAAATATCAAGTAAATTATATTTTGATAATATATATTAGCACTTACCTCATATACATTGGATAGATTTATTAGTTAAAAAGAAACCTTGGAATCACAAAGCAATTTAACTATGGAATTCTTTGAACATTTAAGTACATAGTTACAAGAAATTGTAAATTAACAGTGCTTAAAATGTAATAAATTGAGTTATTAACAAAGCTTAATACAAACTCATGATTAAAATATTTGAAATATCAAGTAAATTATATTTTGATAATATATATTAGCACTTACCTCATATACATTGGATAGATTTATTAGTTAAAAAGAAACCTTGGAATCACAAAGCAATTTAACTATGGAATTCTTTGAACATTTAAGTACATAGTTACAAGAAATTGTAAATTAACAGTGCTTAAAATGTAATAAATTGAGTTATTAACAAAGCTTAATACAAACTCATGATTAAAATATTTGAAATATCAAGTAAATTATATTTTGATAATATATATTAGCACTTACCTCATATACATTGGATAGATTTATTAGTTAAAAAGAAACCTTGGAATCACAAAGCAATTTAACTATGGAATTCTTTGAACATTTAAGTACATAGTTACAAGAAATTGTAAATTAACAGTGCTTAAAATGTAATAAATTGAGTTATTAACAAAGCTTAATACAAACTCATGATTAAAATATTTGAAATATCAAGTAAATTATATTTTGATAATATATATTAGCACTTACCTCATATACATTGGATAGATTTATTAGTTAAAAAGAAACCTTGGAATCACAAAGCAATTTAACTATGGAATTCTTTGAACATTTAAGTACATAGTTACAAGAAATTGTAAATTAACAGTGCTTAAAATGTAATAAATTGAGTTATTAACAAAGCTTAATACAAACTCATGATTAAAATATTTGAAATATCAAGTAAATTATATTTTGATAATATATATTAGCACTTACCTCATATACATTGGATAGATTTATTAGTTAAAAAGAAACCTTGGAATCACAAAGCAATTTAACTATGGAATTCTTTGAACATTTAAGTACATAGTTACAAGAAATTGTAAATTAACAGTGCTTAAAATGTAATAAATTGAGTTATTAACAAAGCTTAATACAAACTCATGATTAAAATATTTGAAATATCAAGTAAATTATATTTTGATAATATATATTAGCACTTACCTCATATACATTGGATAGATTTATTAGTTAAAAAGAAACCTTGGAATCACAAAGCAATTTAACTATGGAATTCTTTGAACATTTAAGTACATAGTTACAAGAAATTGTAAATTAACAGTGCTTAAAATGTAATAAATTGAGTTATTAAAAAAGCTTAATACAAACTCATGATTAAAATATTTGAAATATCAAGTAAATTATATTTTGATAATATATATTAGCACTTACCTCATATACATTGGATAGATTTATTAGTTAAAAAGAAACCTTGGAATCACAAAGCAATTTAACTATGGAATTCTTTGAACATTTAAGTACATAGTTACAAGAAATTGTAAATTAACAGTGCTTAAAATGTAATAAATTGAGTTATTAACAAAGCTTAATACAAACTCATGATTAAAATATTTGAAATATCAAGTAAATTATATTTTGATAATATATATTAGCACTTACCTCATATACATTGGATAGATTTATTAGTTAAAAAGAAACCTTGGAATCACAAAGCAATTTAACTATGGAATTCTTTGAACATTTAAGTACATAGTTACAAGAAATTGTAAATTAACAGTGCTTAAAATGTAATAAATTGAGTTATTAAAAAAGCTTAATACAAACTCATGATTAAAATATTTGAAATATCAAGTAAATTATATTTTGATAATATATATTAGCACTTACCTCATATACATTGGATAGATTTATTAGTTAAAAAGAAACCTTGGAATCACAAAGCAATTTAACTATGGAATTCTTTGAACATTTAAGTACATAGTTACAAGAAATTGTAAATTAACAGTGCTTAAAATGTAATAAATTGAGTTATTAAAAAAGCTTAATACAAACTCATGATTAAAATATTTGAAATATCAAGTAAATTATATTTTGATAATATATATTAGCACTTACCTCATATACATTGGATAGATTTATTAGTTAAATCACAAAGTGATTCTGTACTGAATATGATTGAAAATGGAATTGTGATAAAGAATAGTTTGATTCCACATCAAAATGCTTACACATTTTTATATTAAATCACTTTTTAACACACATAGAAAAACTTATAATTTACTAAAGCACTATTAATAGAACTCGATAAAATGTTCTAGCCTTCAAAGGTTTAAAGCCAAATTGCTTCAATTATAACATTCCGAAGTTCAAATATTTAAGCAAACGATTTTTTACAGTTCTTAATTATCAAATTAAAATTAGAAAGATGACGTAACGTCTAAGATTATTTTTCATTGGTTAAAAATATCGTTTGCTTTTCATGTAAAAATGAAGATTTAATATTTAGTTAATTTTCCAATGCCTTATTTAATTTTATAAAGCTTATAAATTTTTTACGAATCCAAGAATTCGTAGATTCCTTAAATTCGTAGATTGGGAAATCATAGCGAAATTGCATTGTTAAGACGAATTCATAAAGAAATCCGTTAAATATAAAACGAGGTAAGGTATTATACTACGCAACAATGAATCTCCACGATCTTAATTATAAAAACGTTTTATAGTATAAAAAATCTGGTCTGAGCAACACATAACGTTTCCTACAAATTCAAATTCATTTTTTTATTTTTTTATTTCATGATGCATTAAATTGGGTTTAACTGCAGAAAATAACATGGATACCATTATGATATTATATCCAATTTTCAATTTTAATCCATGTTCGTTTCATTTGATAACTTAATGCACTTTAAAGTCAAACAGCTCTTCCAAATTAAAAAAAACTTAAATATCTCGAGAACGGTTAATCTTAAAGTCATGGGATAAGCCTTATTCGCTGTGCTGTCAAAAATTACATGAAGAACAAGTGCATAATTAATATATTTCAGCAATTTTAGTCATTTATTTCATATATTCACAATCTTTACGAGCCATTTCGCCAATAAAGGTCCGTTATATTTTCCAAATCATCACAAAATCTAATCAGTATCAGAATAATCCTCAAGGGACGTAAATACGAAATTTTAAGAAATTTCATTCAATAATTTTTCATACGGTTAAAAACTTCTCTAGTGCTCAAATTTAAAAAAACATCAATATCTACAGAATATCATCTTAGATTAATGAGGTTGGTCTTATAATTTTCGTCGTCAAAATTACATATAAAGCATGCATTTCATTGATACGTTTGTAGTATTTTTAATTTAGATGTTGGCAATTTTTTCAGACCATTTAGCAAAAACAGGGCAATTTTTTTTTCTTTCGAATCGTACCCAGAAACCCGTTATCTACCAAATTTTGTGAAATTTGGTCAATTAGTTTCTCAGATAGAGTGGATACTCGCAAAAAAAGCAGGTTATTTTCTCCGAATCGAACCAAAATCGAATCAGCATCAAAATAACCCACAAGTGACTTATCCATCAAATTTTGTAAAATATCCACCAAATTTTGTAAAATTTGGTCTATTAGTTTTATAGCTAGAGTGGATAAATACAATTTTTGAGGACCATTTCGCAAAAAAAGGCAAGTTCATTTATCCTGAAGCGTACCAAAATCTAATCAGCACCAAGGTAACCCACAAGTGATTTATCTATAAAATTTTATGAAATTTGGTCCATTAGTTTGTGAGTTAGAGTGGATAAATGCATTGTACAGACACACACACGCGCGCGCGCACACACACACACAAACAAACACGCACACACTCACACACTGACGCATTTGCAGACGTGGCACTAATTGCTTTTTCGTGTCCTAAAACATGTAGATCCGCCGAGTTGCGATATTCGACATGATTCCAATACTTTCCCTATACATTAGCATGTATTGCAGAGAAAGTAATAATATTATGCTCTTGCTTGAAAAGTATGGACATCTATACCAATTTTTTTGCACCATAAATATAATTTTCCTCCGTTTTGTAATTTTTCATTTAAGGATATAGATGCGACAGAAAGTTGAAACCTTTCGTTCTACATTTAAAAGGGGGAACTAATTGCATAAATGCATTCTTATGAATATATTATCATTAAGTCCTCCGAAGCATAATTTGTTCAAATCGGCTCTGCTACTATATGCTACTATGTGCTTGGCTACTAATAGTTGCTATTGTAATTATACTACTATAATTACTAAAGCAATATTCACTTTTGAGCAGTGAGGCCGACAGAATTTTTCGAGTCCTAATGTAGTAAATTTGCATAGACCTTCTGCTGCAGCCTATTTTATAAATTTGACCTTTTTCAAAAACTGTTTATGCGTCCGGGCTCTCAAGCCTCCTGGGCCTCTATGAAATGAATTTTTTTTAAATCCCTGCCTGTTGTTAGCCCTGCTTTTAAGCATCAATTAAGAATGATGTTGTATTGAAATATGGAAAAAAATCTGTGGGCAGCACATGACTTTCCCTACAGACTTAAATTCATTTTCTCTTTATTACTTTAATAATTCATTAAATCATTCATTTCAGTTTTATTGCACAAAATAACATGCATACTTATTTGAAATTACGCTAAATTTTCGCTTTTAATTCAATTTTGATTTCCATTTGGTAACTGCACGTATTCTTAAAGGCGGCGTAACAAAAATGTGAATAAACAAGTATATCTCCAGAACCTAATTCTAGGTTGGTCTTATTCGTTCGTTTTATTGTCAAAAATTACGTATAAAACAAGCATTTAATTTATATGTTTGAGCACAAGTAATCTTTTATTTTATATTTAATGATTTTTGCGGACCGTTTTGCAAAAAAATCAGGTTTTGTTTTTCCGATTCGTACCAAAATCTAATCAGCACCAGGGTAATGTACGACTGATTTATCTACCAAATTTTGAGAAATTTAGTAACTTAATTTTTGAGTTAGAGTGGATACATACAATTATTTGCGGGCCATTTCTCAAAAAAAGAGGCAGGTTCTTTTATCTCGAATTGTACTAAATTTAAATCAGCACCAGAGTCACCCACAAGTGACTTAACTGCCAAATTTTATGCACACGCACACCCACACAGAAGTTACGCTAAAAATAATTGTTTCGTGTTCTAGAGGTCCCAAAACGCGTAGATCTGCTGAAAACTCGAGTTGCGATTTTCGACATGATTCCAGTACTTTCCCTATGCATTGTTGTATATTGTAGGTAAAGTAACAGGAATAGATTTTTATATATCTGTTTCGCTTAAAATAAAACCATTAGTCCTATACAGAATTATTTAAATTTTTAATCATTAATAGCCAATAATACATAAATTATTAATGGTGTTTGAGAAAAACTGCACGACATAATAACGATTGGTGGCAGCAGACCCATGATTCAAATTTAAGAAGTGCTTCAAATAAGATGGACTTTCAGACTCCGACATTTCGGTTCGCGGAACATGTTTTAGTAAAATAAGTACAAATTTTCACTTTTATAAATGGCCCTTTGCAAATGAAGTTCCATTTCGTAACTTGCTCCTTATTCACTTAAAGATCAAAACTGATCTTGAAAACATATTAAACTTATAAGATGTAAACCCACTTAGATCCGGACAAAAGAGTATGCAATTGCAGGGGTGATACAAAAATTGAATCTCGTTAGAAAAAATTTCCATTCAAAAAACTATATTTGGCAAAAGTTTTATACAGTTCCCAATTTTCGATTAACACTTCAATTAATGATATTTCGGGTTAATTTGATCATATGGCAATGTAACTTTTCTGTTTTACAAATTAAGCTATTAAAGATACGTTTATAATTGATTTGTTTTACTACGGACCCGTATGAAAATTAATTTTTACTAAAAGGTGCCACATGATCAAAATTTGCATACGATGATATTTCACAGATAGCCATCCAAAAGTTATTGAAAAGTGTCCCGTAAGTCTCAAAGCAATATTTTACCAAAATCTCGATTTAGAAAATTTTCTAAAAACTATGCTTTTTCTTTTACTGTATGTATGAAATGTATATAAAACAAACAATAAAGAAAATTATATTTCAACTACAAATACATTTTATTTTCTCATTAGTGCCATACATTTTATAGGAATTATGTATATTTTTCTTCATTCCTTCTCTTCCTTATCCTTGCAATCTTTATCACCTTGTTTGATTTCCTTTAGGTCTTGAATGGGTAACTTATGCTTCTTCATGATTTCATACAAGTCCATCTTTTGTTTGTCATCCAGTGTCTTGGTTCGAGAGAAAATATAAGCTTCCTCTATACAAAACAAGAAAAATATCATTGAGATTTTTAGTTAGATGCAATTATAAAAAGTCTAATATGGGCAGCTCATGACTCTACCTAAATTGTACAATATATGTACTTCTTTCAGTGCGAAATGATAATGTACAGTGTAGGATCCATGTCGAAGTGCTTTTAATGTTGGAAACTATACTGACATTTGGCACTTTTCTGGACGACTATATGTAAATTTATTTCTAAAATACCATAAATTAACATATATTTTAAGAGAATTTACCTTGACAATTGGAAATATTGCTCACATTTGCTAAGCAATATAGTCCATATATTAAAAGATTTTAATTATTGATTCATTGGCGTTATTTTCATAACTTTAGCATCACTTTCGCCAGTTCAGCGATTGTCAATTTGGCGCCATTTTCAAAAAGTCGCCCAATCGGTGATCGCCAAATTAGTCACCAATATTTCACCGAATTTATCGCCAAGTGGTGCATATTTGACGATATTTATTAGTGTTACATAATGGACGATATTTGACGATATACAATTGTTTATTACATTTCAATTTTATATAATTTTTTAGATAAATTTATTCGAAAAAACATACAATATCTTGAGAACAGTTCAAGCTAGTGGTCTAAAATCTGTATCATTAGCTTTCTACTGAAAAAATTATATAAAACAATTTATTTAACATTATTGAATGTCCCTGCTATTTTATGATTTTTTTAAACAATTCATTTGGAGGGTCTTCCAAATATTCGATCGCATTCCAATTCAATAGGGTTCTAGTATTCACAGATTGTAATAATCGTACCAATATTTTTTGACAAACCCAATTCGGTCATAGAATATCGCTTCCACGTTCTTATAGACACACACATACGCAAAAAAGTTAGCACACACTAACATATGTACACACACATACACTCACACGCACACATTAGCATGCATACACACAAGCACACACGTGCGCAAACACACACATGTGTGCAAACATAAGCACATACACGCATACTAACATACATACGCACACACACACACATACACACAGGCATCACTTCACAAACTTTCGATTCGAATTCATGAATGCTAGAAACGTGCTCTACCGTCGAAAACTCGAATTCGAATTTTTGACTCCACCACAATACTTTCGTTATACATTTTACATACAATGTACATATGTAGGGAAATAAATAAATGGTTATCGGTACATTATTTATCCTCACAGGTATCTTGTTAAACTAAGTTTTAACGTTGTTTTCACATGCATGTAACATTCTACATTTGAACCAAATTTTGGTTCAATATTCTGATTGGTTCGCAACAGCCAGAGCCAGAGTCTCGGAACAGAAAGGGATTACGACCGAATGGGGTATTTATAGGGTGGTAAAGAATGGGGTATTTACAGGGTGGTACAGAATCAGGTATAGAATTTCGTTTTCCAATATGAATGGTATTGAGAGCTAATGCATTTTTTCTGCAAATCCTGGTCATGATGACTGCTATCGCCACTGGTTTAAGAAATATTTGAAAATGCGTATGCGCGTACTACGGAAATGAAAGCACGTTCTAAAATAAATCGCATTCTCTTTCATATAAATGATATTTAAACTTTAAAGCAAATTTAGATTTAATCTATTGAGAAGTTTCGTCGACATTACAAAACAATTCCAAATAACGAATCATTTTGACGAAGAGAAATGAGCGCGATGCTTCTAAAAAATGAAATATAACCTAGGTAAAAGATGAGATATGAGTTCCCTCTCTATCCTAGAATTGAGTATGTATGGTGGTAAGAGGTATGGTATTAACTGAATCTGTGATGATAAGGTGTGGAAGGCAGATAAAATTATAAACAAAATTCGTCAATCCCCAATCCCTTGTAAACCCCATTCTCACCTCAATGAGTTGATCGCCCTGAATCAGTTTAAAGGGAAATTAAGAAAATTGTTTAATTTCCCTTTAAACTAACTGAGGGCGACCAACCTTTTGAAGTGGCATTGGGGTTTGCAAATATTTGGGGATTGTGGATTCTTTTGATTTTAACATTCTCTGAGTTGTACACCTTATCACCACATCTGTTTAATAAGTGCTGCAGTAACCCAGGTTTAAAGCTTGACCCAGGTCTAAGCAGCTGATTATAACCGTGTCTTGCTGTAAAACAATTTGCATATTTCATTTACAATTTACAAAACAATTTCTATAAAGACATGAATTGAATCGGTTATTTTGAAAAGATGATATATCCAAAATTCTAATTTTTCCACCAGCTGCAAAAAACTTATTACTACTAGCTATACATGTGAGTATTAAATAAATGCAGAGAATGTAATTTCGGACGGGATGGACGACCATAAAACCAATGTCATGACGTTTGTAATAATAAATGGCTAATTTACAGGGATGACAAGGGTTATAAAATAGTAGAAAAAGACACTACGATTAGGTAAGTTTGATCGTAATTTCAGAATAAGCAGAAATGCCTCGTGTCCAGTTTCTTACCCTTTTTTCCTTTGAATTATTTCTTTTTTGAAGTCAATTTCTTTCAAAACCAGAAAATTAATATGTATGTGTGTATGAACCAGACATGACACTACTCAAAAGTAACCTGGTGCAAACTATTTATTTTCAAAACCTAATAAGTCCATTTCAGCTTTCTATTTATATATATTGTATGTGTGTGTGTGTGTTTTAAGAATACACAAGCTTGTGATGTTTTGAAAATAAACGAGTATGTAGCGAACGCTCATAAGGCAGTATTAAATGGAGCTGGAGCCGTCTTTAGTTCAGTGCTATGATACTGGTCTACCACGCTTTGGCCCCAAGATCAAACGCCGGCGCTGCCAAGTTGGTGACTTAAATATTTTTGATACATTGATGACCTTGGACACGAGCACAAAGCATCCTTCGTTCCATTATTTCCAGTTATTCTGCTTCCCGGGCATTATATATGCATTGCATAAATGTTCTTTCTGTACTCCCCATGAGATGGCGCCACCACACTTACTTGATCTTCCAAGATTCTCTGACGTCCATTTATCACACGTCATAGGTGTTGTGACTCACTACGAGACCGCTTGTAACAGCTCCTTCATTTCAACTTGGAGCTCACCACCTCATCTGCAAAGCAGTGACAATTTCGTTCTGCTTCAACGAAACTCACTGGGAGGGGGAGTACTGTAGCGAGCGCTCATAAGGCAGTATTAAATGCCTTGAGCTGGAGACGTCTTTAGTTTTACGCTATGATACTGGCCTACCCCGATTTGGCCCAGGGAACAAACCCCGACACTGCAAGTTAGTGATTTCACATTCTTGCTACAAGTCTTTCGAATCGCCATAACAACGAATGTATTCAAGTTAAACTTGGAAATTTCGGGTTATACTTCTGTTTAACAATAAAACGAATGAAAAAAATATGAACATGCCATGTTTTGAAAATACTCGATTCAATAGCAGCTACGCAAGTACTCATGGAATAATCAATACTGCAGTAAAAAAATGTTACAGTACCGAAGTGAACAAGAGTAACTTGGTGGCAAGCATATCCAATGGCAAACGTATCGTAGTCTGTGTCAATCAGCCTCAGTGTCCATTTCCTGTTTGATGCTGAAATAGAAAATTAGAAAAAACATAAAATTTTTGCAATTACTTCAAACATTGGAATTTAATATTGAAATTAAAAACATGATTAAAAAAACAAAATACAAATATCTGAAGTGAGAGTTTTCACTCGATTTTATGAAACATATTTTCCCCTTCTGTTTGGATGTACTATAATTAAATACAATCGCTTATTAACAATCACTACATTTGCTAAATGGTCAAATAATCTTTTTATATAATTCTTACTTCAAAATATACAAGGTAAATGGCAAAATTGCATCATTTTGTTAACTTCTGAACTATATTTTAATTACTTAAATTAAAAACTATCTCCGTTTCGATTGTGCTCATTATTTCACGTGTATCAATTATAATGGATCAGCTAGTGATTTTCCACATTTATTTCTATTTTCCTAAATTTCATATTTAATTTAATAAAAGACTGACGTAAATGCGGATTCATCATTTAACGAGACTAGAGTCATTCTTTAGCCAATCGTTTTTGTTGCAACAGAGGTTCGACTTATCTGACCTCCTTCCAGTGTCCAAACAACCTGACTATTATGCAGTGATTATTTATTAAATAACTAGAACGAATCGCCCAGGTCATAAATAAATACCCATCACGCCTCAATTTACCAAGCACGCTATCCGCAAAGCAGAAACACCCCCGCCCTCCCGGTAAGAAAGTACATCAAAAGGTTTTTGTTTTACGGTCGTTTAAAATCTTAATGCCAACTTTAGTATCTTAAATGCGAATCTTTAATTACTAATCTTAATTGCTAAAAATCTTAATTACTAACTTTAGTTATTATCGTAAAATTGTGAATTTTCAGGGAATGCATATAACACTGTTACAATCTTATATTTAAAAATCCAAATCTATATCTGTAAATCCCGGGATTTTTAATTTCTAAATTTTAAATCCTGCTGCCGAAGCGCCAGCCATGTGTGATTCCCGGTTTCGGGAACCAGACGCGTGTCTATGATCTCGCCGCCATGCTTCAAACGAAATTCAAGCAGCAATTTTCTCCATCCGTTTTATGGTATTTTTAGTGATCGCAAAAGAGAAATTATAAAATAACTAAAAAACCAATTCAAAATTTAAAAAATATAACCCAGAAGATACAGTTTCCCGGTTCCTCAAGTACCTGTGTACCAAATTCCATGGCCTTACGACGCTTAGATTTATCGCTGCAGAATGCCCATACACAGATAAAGAGAGAGACATACATTTTTTTTATTATGTAAGATTAAGTTGCATATGATTGTGGAATAAAAACGTGCTCCTCTAATTCAGTTTTTATAACTCATTGCACAACCACTACATACAACTCTTTATTGTTTTACTAAATTCAAAGTTATGTGTATATCTTAAACTGAAAATTCATCTTTAATTCGGTGATTGCATTTCCTCCACCACTGAGTGCGTTAGCATTGAGTAGCCTCTGAAGAACAATTTTGCTAGTTTGGTAAGGGAAAAATCAAACACTATGAAACTGTTAACTGTATTTCTTTCTTTCTCTTTAAGTTTCAGCCAGTTTAAGTAACAACTTCAATTTAAATATTATCTTGTCATCTTGTCTCAGTCAAAGATGTTCTTTCTCTTTCAGTTTCAGCCAGTTTAAGAAACAGTTTCAATTTAAGTGATATCGTGTACAGTCAGCAAAATACAATCAGCCAATTTCAGAAGAAATTTTAATTTAGGAGCTATCTTGTCTCAGTCAGCAAAGTATTTTCCTCTCTTTCAGTTTCAGTCTGTTTAAGAAGCAATAAGTGCTATCTTGCCACAGTCAGCAAAGATGTTCTCTCTCTTTCAGTTTCAGCCAGTTTAAGAAACAATTTCAATTTAAGTGATATCGTGTACAGTCAGCAAAATACAGTCAGCCAATTTCAGAAGAAATTTTAATTTAAGAGCTATCTTGTCTCAGTCAGCAAAGTATTTTCCTCTCTTTCAGTTTCAGCCTGTTTAAGAAGCAATAAGTGCTATCTTGCCCCAGTCAGCAACGATGCTCTTTCTCTTTCAGTTTCAGCCAGTTTAAGAAACAAATTCAATTTAAGTGATATCGTGTACAGTCAGCAAAATACAGTCAGCCAATTTCAGAAGAAATTTTAATTTAGGAGTTATCTTGTCTCAGTCAGCAAAGTATTTTCCTCTCTTTCAGTTTCAGCCTGTTTAAGAAGCAATAAGTGCTATCTTGCCCCAGTCAGCAAAGATGTTCTCTCTCAGTTTCAGCCAGTTTAAGAAACAAATTCAATTTAAGTGATATCGTGCACAGTCAGCAAAATATAGTCAGCCAATTTCAGAAGAAATTTTAATTTAGGAGCTATCTTGCCTCAGTCAGCAAAGTATTTTCCTCGCTTTCAGTTTCAGCAGGTTTAAGAAACAATAAGTGCTATCTAGTCTCAGTCAGCAAAAATATTCTGTGGTTATCTGTGTATAGTTTCCTTTCCAGGGCTCCATAGGTAAAAACTGTAATTCTATTAACAGGTACGGATACGGCCAGTGGGATGTTTGTAGATTTCTCGGTGGGATGGGATTGTTGGATTTAATTGCTTCTTTATCGATAATGTGTCTGATGGGCCGAAGATGAAAGGGCCGATTATAGCCCGGTGATTAAGGTAAGGAGGTTGCATATATGGTTTAATTGTGGTAAACAAAGTAACAATTTATGGTTTGAACTTTGAATCATTGTAACATGAATGAAATTTATGGATAATAGAACCAGACCGTTATTGATATTTTGATTATTTTTCTCAAATTTTTAATCTTGAAATTAGATATGTCACAAAATGTGAAGTATATAAGTATTTAAATTATGCAAGCGATAGATTTAATGCTAAAGTGATTTCAATATTAAATGTATTTAAATTTCGTAATTTCGAATCAGAAATTGTATGTCATCTTTTAAACTGAAACATTTTAATTTTTCGTGAGTACTAATTACTTTTGGTGATGCTACATTTGAGGTAGTCCATTACAGGAATTTTAAGGTTGTTTTTAAGGCCATTCAAAAGAAATAATAAACCTCATGTTTATAGACCATTAAACGCATAAGACAAAAACAAATCTTATTAACATTTAGATATTTTACTCTAGTTTTACACGTGTATTATGAATACATTAATTGAAATTAATTTAAAATATATTTTATCAGTACTTAAGTAATGATGATTACAGTACATATGTTGTAGACAAACAAATTGGCTAGTAATTGAAGTAAACAGATTACATCGAATAAAATTCATACTAACCTGTTCCTTTCAATGGGGTAATTTGAAGTTTTCCTGGTTCACTAGGCTTCACTGCATTCATTTCCGAATATTCACTTTTTGAGTTACCACTAGAAATAAATGAAAACGTTATAAAAATTTGGCGGATTTCGCTAAATACGAGTACAGCTGGGAACGTACCATCAACGCTTCCCACTTATAACTTGAATAAAATTCGATCGAGAAGTACTCAAGCCTACGATTATGTAATTTTTCTTTTATAAGACCTACCACAGGCCTGATTAAAATTTTTATAGATGTAACGTCTCTGAGACTCTGTAATTCATTTGTCGCAGGTTTCAATCAACTTTCATTGTTGTATCCAAAGGAAAATAACTCTAAATTGTAAGCCCCATAAAGAAAATGAGCGAAATTCAGATTTCCTTTAAAAGCACATACCTTTGAATCATAAGGAAACAAATAAAAAATGATAATGAAAATCGATTAACTGGTTTGGCCTATCGGCCTGTCAACAGAAAACTTGACGACAACAAGAACAAACAGAATCATTCAAAACTGCAGTTCTCAGCAGCAGTATTTTTCTCTACTTGTGTTCTACCGATTTAAATATTTATTTTATCTATTTTCATCACTAGGCATGCTCCATGACAGATATGAAAAAAAAATATTCCTCTTGTTTTACTTGCGGCCGAAATCCAAGGTTCAGTAAAAATTTTGGCGTGAAATAAGTGCATTACTTGTCAAAAAGTACCGTTTCATTTTCTTTACTTGGCGCGGAACACTGTCGTATTTCTGTATATTATTACGAAGGTGTAAAATACTCTCATTGAAGTCTCTTTTGAAAACGAAAACACTCGTACAATCAACCTTTCCTATGGCGTTAATCTAGGGCTACAAATGCTGAAGTTCGGAAGGGTTTCCAAATTTGGCGATTTATTGTCAATTTGGCGACAATTGGCAACTTTTTGAAGGTTCGAGAAACACCTCGAAACAATGAATATTCTACGAAATATGAGAGATTTTTAGAGATTTCTATAGAGAGTCTATAAAAGAAATCATCAGTTAGTTCTAAAGCAGTTGACAAGATACGAGCTACATTGATCTGTGACTTGCGTCAATGTTTTGAATATAGTAGCTGCAGTTTTGTGAAATGGGACACGTCAATGTTTTAAAAATAGTATCCGTTACCTTGTGATTAGTTGAGTATTTAAGTGCTGTTTTACTGTATATTGTTCTTGTTTACGCTTTGCTTGTATATAACCGTTTCAGTTATCCAAAATGTCCATCCATAGACTCATGCTTGTATCCTGGGCGTATACCCACGATTCCAGAGGATACATCGTAACAATATTATCTCTCAAACATATTTCAAATTAAGTTAACTACAAATAAGTCAGTTTTCTCTCTCACACTAAGAAATATAGGTGTATAAATTTCTAGTAAAAGATATAGCTACCCTGAAGATCACAGTAATCTTAAACTAAATAGGAAGACTGTTATTTGTGACTGTACGGGAAATCTATTGATAAGTGAAATATTAAAGCTGAGAAATATTTAAGAATGTTGTAGTGCTCCGCGCCAAGTAATGAAACAGCACTTTTAAGTAATGTTCGAGAGGTGCCATGCGTATAGCTACGTTATTTTGTTCATCACAAAAACCTAAACTAATATTCAAAATTTTATGTTACACAACGTGAAGGATTTCACTAAAAATTTGAGCTATGCAACTCTACCTAAGATGTCGCCTAAGAATCCAAATGGTGTCAGACTTGTTAAGTCTGGCATGCCATGAACGTGAATGAGCTAAGCTAAGGAGACATTTGACATAGTGCCATGCGAAATAACCTTTCATGAAGAAATTTAACAAAAAAAAACTGCGCCATATAGATGCTACTTGGAAAATGATGGAAATGCAACACTTGTAGCCTGCTATTACCATCGGTGTGGAGGATCCAACTCATGGAGATATTTTCTAGAGAAATTATACGAGAAATGTGTCGATAACTGTTGTACCATGCGTTTATAATAAATCTACGAATTCCAACATATTATAACGGAAAATTTTAAATACAAAATTTATTTGTGCAATCCCACGAAAAGAACTTATTGTTCACAAAATTGAAAACTCCTTTATTTCAGAGTGAGCCTCCATGATATATCTACGTGCAGCCGTACAAAAAACATAACACACGACCTCAATTACACAATTTATATTGCAGAACAACTCGGAAGATATAATTCGATATGGATTAATGTCTTCTACAAATATATTTACGATTTGCTTAATAGGCTGTCTGCATAGCTATTTTAGCACTCCAAAATTTTCAAGGGCAATACCCACTGATCATTACACATTCAGATTCTATTGAAAATTTCGAGCGGATTTTAAGAAAAGTTTACCATTTTTAAAGGACTTTTCATCTATTTGCAAATGTTTCAAATTTGCTGATTCTAATATGAAATGAGTTTTCCCATTTTTGGGATACATACCAGGATTTTTGGAATAAATCAATTTTCCAATAATATTGTTTTTGTATACTTTTTTACTTAAAAACTCAAACAAAATTCATATAATTTGTAATATTCAATCATAATTGAAATATTTATTACTTATTATTAAATTAATATGCATAAAAATTATAAATAGAAGCAGCTGTTAATTTGGACGCCATACGATATAGCTGCGTCTGAAACATTGGTATACAAAATTTTAGTTTTATTCGTGCAAAATTTAGTTTTATTGCTGTCAAATTTTATTCAAAATTCGATGATTTCAAAAATTTATACAACAAATTACATAAAATTAAAAAGCACTAAATATCGTCAAATAAGCTCACTTTCTATACATAATATTATGCAACATCATTAATATGAACCAAATTTGTTCCATTCTCGAGAGAAAATAATGTTTGTAACAGTTTTGTATTTGACGCCCAAAAATTCATTAATAGAGCTTCGTTTTACTGGATATTATGTAAATGTGAATTTCATTTTGATGAAGATATTAATAAGTCATTCTGCTTGGATTAGTAAGTTGTTAAAAGCACCCAATTTCGATTTACGTGGTGTTAATTTAATGCCGAAAACATGTTCTATTAATCATATACACCATTATTTCTGTGAGACCAGGGGGCATTTATGCAGTTTTGAGATTTATACGATATGTACAACGAAACAAAGCGCAGACTCGTAGGCGCCATTTTATGACAGTCTTAGCCCGGGAGGTTACAATCCCAATAAATACATTTTACATAAGTCGCAGGTTGGGGTTGGAGCCAAAGTCGGTGGTTAGGGCCAAGGCTTAAATTATGCAGCATTAGATAATAAGGTGGCCAATGAAAAAGTGTTGCTACATCGAACCACCAATAAGAGGTACGAAGGGCGTATCTCGACCTCAGGCGAAATGATGCAAAGAAAAGGAGATAATTCAAATAATATTCAGTCAATTGGAGGTTAAGCATGTCCAAGTGTGGTATTCAGTGAATTGCAGTCCAGAATGTCCAAAAGAATTTAAAATATATTCAGTGAATTCAGACTACGACCGTCCAAGAGGTCGTGAATAGAATTGGAGTCCAGAATGTCCAAGAGTGTGTTTTATAAAAAAAAATAGCGTCCAGAAGCGTATTCGCCATGCGCCATTTTATGCGTAGGCGCCATTTTATGACAGTCTTAGCCCGGGAGGTTACAATCCCAATAAATACATTTTACATAAGTCGCAGGTTGGGGTTGGAGCCAAAGTCGGTGGTTAGGGCCAAGGCTTAAATTATGCAGCATTAGATAATAAGGTGGCCAATGAAGAAGTGTTGCTACATCGAACCACCAATTAGAGGTACGGAGGGCGTATCTCGACCTCAGGCGAAATGATGCAAAGAATTCAGACTACGACCGTCCAAGAGGTCGTGAATAGAATTGGAGTCCAGAATGTCCAAGAGTGTGTTTTATAAAAAAAATAGCGTCCAGAAGCGAGAGAGAGAGAACAGTCAACAAGAATGACTGTTCAGTAACGTGGATACTTAGGCAATGAATGTCCAAGAGTGCGTTTCAGTATCCATGACAAACAGAGGTATGTGCCGATCTGCTTATATAATAGGTCGAATATAAGAATTTGGTCTCACACGTGCATGTTCTCCTCCTTAAGCGTTTATATAAAAGTTAATGTAATTTAATCTTAGCGATAATATGTGTTAATAAATTATAGTTATTTTAAAAGTTAAAATGTGGAATTTAATGTGTAGTATTGAGGTCCAGATACGCCCTCCGTATCTCTTATTGGTTGACCCTCAGTGCGATGCAGCAACACTTTTTCACTGGCCACCTTATTATCCAATGCTGCATGGTTTAAGTCTTGGTCCCACGGAGATTTTTTTGCCCAAACCACACCTGCTATTTATGTGAACTGAATTTATTGGGGTCATGACCTTCAGGGCCAATACTGTCATAAAATTGCGCCTACGAGTCTGCGCTTTGTTTCGTTGTACATACCGTATAAATCTCAAAACTGCATAAATGTCTCCTGGTCTCACAGTTTCACATTGCAATATGTATGTTTCTTTGAAATATGTAAGAAAAGTAATGTACTGTCCACACCGGATTTTTTTTTCATATACTTTTGAATATCGCGATTTTGAAATGTTTTCTTTAGCCACATAAATCGGGTTGAACGGTTATATTACAGTAACTTATATCACATACTTTTAATATAAAGAAAATATGTCACAAAGAGCGTTTGAAACTAAGAACTGACCTGACAAGTGAAATGTACTTGTGAAGAACAGTGGCCTTGTTCGCGGATTTGAACTCAACAACGAAGTTTGAGCATTTTTTGGAAACTTTATCTAAGGATCGAGTGGCTTCTATTTCATACCAAGTGCCTGCAAACTGAAAAAACAATTATAAATATAATTAAAAGATTTTGATAATCTACTTTAATTAAAAGATTTTGATAATCTACTTTAATTAAAAGATTTTGATAATCTACTTTAATTAAAAGATTTTGATAATCTACTTTAACATATTTTTCTATTCTTGCTTTTTCTACTGTAATATAAAATAGATAAACTAGAATGTAGGAGTTCATTACAATGGCGTCACAAAAATGGCAAAATACGTTATCGGAAACGAAACAAGAAATTTAACAACAAAGATCAATCATGCATAAAGCATTCATTATGAAACACTTTCCAACTGCAATGCAATTTTATTTAAACATCTCTAAAATGCGATACATTGGAGGTATAAATATTAGAGGAAAAATATTAGAGGTAATATTTTTAAAATTATCACAATACTACAATAATTTATTATATTTGAAAACTTAAAACTTCATCGAAAAAAATTAACTTTATTAAAATGACGTCATTGAAATATTAATCGCCTGGCTCTATATGGAAAAGCAGTAAATATTTCATTTATACACTTTTACTCTATTACTTTCATTCATCACAATACTACAGTAATTTATTTTACTTAAAAACTTAAAACCACGGAGGTAAAAGTAATTTAACTCTATGCTCAAAAAATCTCGTCGAAAATGTCTGCTATAAAATCGTCTGTGTCTCTATATAAAATCAATGAATGTTTCATTCATATCAGCTATAATGCAAACTCCAGAGCTAAATAATTTTGCATTAAAGATATTCAGCAATTCTTATATAACTCATCTTACAGCTTCATGTGTTTACATTCTCCATAAATGAAAATTAAACTTCGTTGTAGAAATAATCAAAGTTTGATGATCATTTAAACTTAAGTATATTCTAATTGCGTTGTTCCAGAATACAGATGCACAGAAATTAAGCAAAAATAAAGCGGTTTTAGGACGGATACAACACTAAACATAAATTAAAAAGAACTTTAAAAGTCATAATTTTGACACAAGATGGATGGCATTGGTCGTTTAAACTCAAGTATATTATAATTGCGCTATTTCAGAATATGGATGCACAAAAATAAGGTGAAAATAAAGCGGTTTTAGGACGGATACAACACTAAACATAAATTAAAAAGAACGATTTTGACACAAGATGGATGCCATATTTTATTTTGAAGTGGATCACTTGATCACTTCATATGATATGGATGCAAATATTATTTTAATTTTTATTTAAAAAACTACCGAATATATTTTGCTGATATTTTTTTTTATATTTTTTTTGAGAAATTTGAATATTTCTTAAAACTTTCGAAGCAATTTGTGAATTTTAACGTCGTTTAAAAAATGTTTGAAAAATTAGGTCCCATAGGGTTCAATGTAGTTCATTTTTTCAACCTGGGTTCAATCCAAAACTAATTGGGTAATATTATCTATTTATATTCCCACAAGTCCCACAGACCGTATGGACAACATACTAAAATTTTTCAAAAAAATTTCATCAAAATTTCCATCCATTCCATCAAAATTTCTTTTTGATAAAGTCATTTTTACGGCAATTATCGTGCGAACGGACAGTCACAGACAGAACGAACAAAGTCATAAACACTTTTCAACTATGTTGGAAAGTGTTAAAAAGAACTAGAACGAATTTCCCTGCATTTTCCGGGTACTAAATAAGCGGCCGATAATTAAATAGTGCATTTATATATAACACCATTCAATTTTCAAATCGCCTTCAAACGTTACCATCGGTTGCTTCAAATGGCACCCCCCCCCCCCCCCCCCCCCGCCATCCGATAGAAGTATAGGAAGATGCCGCTTCAAGTCGCCTCAATTTCCAAACCACTCTTCCTTTTCCCTCCTTTCGTTTCGATTCAAATACCCAAGAACACGATCCGGAATATACCCAAGCATGCAGTGGAAAACAAAAAATAAATAAATAAATAAAAGAAAAGAATCAGAACGAATCCTTTCTTTAGGAGAAAAGACGTTGCCTATTCCGTACCGTTAGTTCAACAATCGGGATTAATAAACATGCGGGAAATAGACATCGGATTTCTGGAACCAACAGAAATTTTGAAATCAACGGATTTGAATTTATTGCAAAAATGCGAGTTTCTACAGACAAAATATTACAACCTTCTTTCCACACGATTTCCCAT
This sequence comes from Amaurobius ferox, assembly GCA_951213105.1. Taxonomy (NCBI): domain Eukaryota; kingdom Metazoa; phylum Arthropoda; class Arachnida; order Araneae; family Amaurobiidae; genus Amaurobius; species Amaurobius ferox. The sequence continues at coordinate 39,027,933 of OX578142.1, forward strand.
TCAATTTGCACACATTAAAATATTGATGAACTACAATCAATGAAGGAGCCTTCATATGATAGCAAGTGACGTGTGTACTTTATTTTGATGCAATTATTAAGCATTTTTATTCTCTTTTGCATACTTATTTCATACAGTCCTAAAAAATTTCGTAAAAATTGGAAGTGCCATTCCTTAAACCAGAAATAGAAATCCTTAGAGAACCCCCTATCGCCTCAAGAATTTGATGCTGAATCCATATCAGTCATCATCTAAGCTCTATCTATAGTCAATATTGAGAAATATATACGTCAGGGAAACTTTTTTTAATCGGAAATAAAGAAAAATTCGGAAATGAAAATTTTGGGGGAACAACCAACCTTTTCCGGAATTTCATGCTGAATTCATACCAGTCATTATTAAAGCTCTATATCCAATCTTGAGAAATACGTGTGGCGGGCGTGACTCCACTATAATTAGTTGCCCGCCACAGTGTTGGATTAGACAGTCTTGTCTGTTAATAAAGTTTGCTTGACGAAACTCCAATACTATCAGAAGTGTGCTTTCACAGAATAACCAAACACATTGTAAGAACCATAACTTTTGATGTACAAAACACAAAACGATTAAAACTATACACGTACTCATCCAAAATAAGTTGGCTAAGAATAACATGGCACACAGCAAGGCGTCTTTACCAACTAGCTAGATGCGTGTGTCACCAAGCAAGTGATTTGACAATGACGAGAGACACGACTTCTACATTATGCAAATCTGAAAACAAATTATTATACAAGGAAAATAAAGTTTGAAAGTTCAAAAATAAAATTTAAAAATGTGTAAAAGTCAAATATATTTAAGTCGCCAGATACAAGTTCCAGGAAAATTTTTGGAAAAAGTGGAAAAAGAACGGGGAGGGGAAATCCTTAGTAAACCATCACACCATGAGAATGTGATGCTATGCTGAATCTATATCAATCATTATCTAAGCTATGTCTATAGCAGATTCCAAGAAACATATGTTTCAAGGAAAAGTTTTGAATTAGAAGTGATAAGCCAGAACCGGAAGTGATAAAGTCAGAACCGGAAGTGATAAAGTCAGAACCGGTGGAGAAAATTCTTAGTCCCTTTTCCCTTTCCAGAACTTAATGCTAAATCCGTATCAGGTAATACCTAAACTTTATCTATAACAGTTCTTGTGAAATAGATGTTTCAAGAACATTTTTGAATCGGAAGTGGAAAAGAAACCAGAAGTGAAAATTTCTATTAAACTACCCTGTCTCCTCTACAATTGTATATTATTTTTTCCCAAAAATAAATAAATTCATTTGTTGTAAATTATTTCGGAATAGATGCAAAAGTTTCTTTCTCGAAAAGAGGGGGAGGGGGGGGGACTCAAAATAATTTTGCTTGTGAGCCCAAAACTTGTAGTTGCACCACTGTTGGTAGACCAGTTTTTTATTTATTTATTTATTTATTTTTTGCTGTATTTGTGAAGTCTTAATTTATTGTGTTTTTATTGCAGCAGTTTTGGGGCTATTATTTGATGGTGTGCAGGGACGTCAACCAAATTTCGTTTGGCAAATGAAATTTCACCAAAAGCTATTGGCAATTTGCGTGTTAAATAGAGGAGAATAATACTTTAAACGTTATCCCAGTTTTATCCACTTAGATTAAATGTTAACTTAATTGGGTTTAATATGAAAATTAATTTTCGAACTTGGTCGTTGCCATCTCATGCAACCGTGTTCAATTTTGAATGTTTGCAATTTTGAGGCCGGCTAGGACTGAGTTTATCCTGCTAATTCATAAAGCATAGAAAGTTTTCTTATTACCATTTTTAAGTTTTCTTACTGCCGCTGCAGATATTGGCTATTCCAAGGTGATAAGGGCATAATAAGTGTGAAAGTAGACGAATTCTGTTTGTTATCTGCAATAGGAGTTCGATCTTAATTTTTGGATGTTTTACTAATTTTTGTGGGTCCATGATGTTCCAAGTTATATCAGAAGTAAAAAATTAATTAATTCTTTGGGCTCATTACTTTTTACTAAAAAATCATAATAAGGATTTATGCGAGTTATACTGTATTTTCTCTTGTATTTTATAATTTTGACTAAAATAGGATTTACAAATATAATAAAATACAAAATATATTAGAAAAGTGATGAGTATTAAAATGCAAAATACGCATTTTGTAAGTCTTTTTTGTATTTTGTATTTGAAAAGTATTTAAATTCCCCAGTCTCTATTCTTTATCGTATAAAAATATTTCTTTACATGTTTTCATATACGTATATCACGAAAGTCGGAAATGTTCTGCTTTCCACAATACTTTTGTTTCTCCCTTAATTTCCATTCCATTGAAATAGGTTTGGAATAGTGCTGTTGCGGAAATAGATTGACTCATCTGATGTCAAATAAAAGAAATGCTGGGGAAGACGATTATTGCGAACCAAAGTTATAACGAACTTTCGTTTATAATGTACAAAATACATAGTTCCAAAAAAGTTCTTAAAAGCATAATGCATTTAGCGGATTCATAAATAAAGAAAATTTGGGCTGTAGTGAACTGCATTCTAATGGAAATTTCCCTCAAAATGCATTGAATACAAATCCTGGATAACTCATAGAAGCTCTTTACATAAACGGATTAATATTATTACATAAAGAACATCGGTTGATGGTTAGTTGATTTAGATTTTATGGCGCAAAATCCCAGTTTCCAGTATATTATGGCAAACACGTAGTGAATTGCCAAACTTTTTTAAAAGAGTGTAATGAAACAAGCTAACACCAAAGAAATTAATAAAATTAGAGTGTTAATTACATTATAGTGAAATAATGTTAATTAAGTAGAATGTTGTAATGATAAAAAATGTAAAAGGGACGAACTGTTAAGTAAGAAAAGTATATATAAATTTAGGTTATACTACACACACCGACCATTATTGGAAATCCAGGTTCAATATGGAAGCTGGTTATAAGGAACTCTTGTTCATAGCTCACCAGATGCATAGTCCCCCAAAACATGCCTAAGCGCATAATGCATTTAGCAAACTCATGAATACAAAAAAATTGGTCTCTAGTAAATTAATTCTACCGAATATTCCCCTAAAATGTATTGCACTTAAATCCTGGATAACTCATAAAAGCTTTTATACGTAAACTGATTAATATTATTACAGAAAAAACATTGGTTGCTTGTATCGTTGATTTAGGTTTCATGGCGCAAAATTCCAGTTTAAGGTGTACTACGCCAAACGCATAGTGAACTTCCAAACTTTTTTGAAAGAGTGTAATGAAACAAACTAACACCAATGAAATTAATGAAATTACAGTGTTAATTACGTTGTGTTACGTAAAATGTGGTAATGATAATAAAAAAATTGTTTGAAACATAGAGCCCAAATAGAATCAATTAAACAGTGTCACAGCAAAGATGGAGCACCGGTGCTCTCACACCAGACGCCCTGTAGATTGAGAAGCACCACCGTACTTCAATCGATGAAGTATATATCAAAAGAAGAGCTGTCAAAATTACTTAGCACCAGGTGCAAAATGCACTGCAATTAAATACAAACTGTTAAAAAAGAAAGTGATATACTTACGTTATACTATAAAGTGATAATTTTTTGACAGAAACAAAAGTGTGCAATAAGAAAAGAATACAGGAAAATAAAAGTTAAGGAAGGGATATTTCCACCTCTTAAAAAATATAGTGCTTGCCATTATAATTAAAATGATGCTACTTAAAAGCATCCTCCTTAGAATATTTTTGTTCAAGTGTTTAGTAGTTCTATTTTTGGGGGGTTATTATTTCTGGCTCACGAGCACAAAACATGTAATGTTTTAGGTAACTAGATCATATGAACTTGTACTAGAAATATGTAATATTTTAGATAATTATATCGTTTAGATGTAATCATTTATATAACTAGATTGAGCTCTGATGGTATTCCCTATAGTTAATAACACAACATTATCTTTATGACTGGACAAAAATATTTTATTCCCGGGAACTGAAGCATCTTGACATTGTTTAACACTCTAAATAGAAGTTTTAATAATACAATAGATTCTGAAGCTGTGGTATTCATATTTCAAAAAGTCCTTGCTGCTAGCTATGTGTACCATAAACTTCTTTTAACGAACACTGTATCAAAACTTGACAGTATAGGCTCAAAGAATATTTTGTGACACACAAACAACCGTTTCTTTACACTGAAATAAATGTAATTTAAAGATGATTTGCATTCCGCATTTGTTAACACATTGTGAAATAAAAGTTTAGGAGTATACTTGCAATGCTAATGCATTGCCTATAACGAATTTCGGCTGTAGCAAATGCTTATGACAGTCTCTTATAGGTTTGCCAGTTTTCGCGAAGCATTTGTCAATATTTATAGACAGCTATATTGAAATCAAATCTCACCTTTTCCAAATCAAAATCAGCTTTAGTGGCTGGTTCTGGGCATTTTCCAAGCCCTGATCCAAAACTTAAAGTAGCCGTAAGGCCCAGAACAATAAGGGTTGCAAGCATCATGGTCGGTCCTTCAAGTATATGAAATGGAGTAAAAGTTACACTCTTAATGCAACTCTTATATATTTTATCTGAAGCGGTTCATAATGTATCTCTGAGATCACAACATCTGCACGGTTTATTTCAGGTCTGTTGCCGTGGGAACCATAACACTTGCTTCGGATGTAATCTATAAGAAGAGCATAATATCACAGATATCATGTAAATATGATTGATTATTTATGGGAACCAATTACCAATAACATGTCTTTTTGTTGAAAATAAGATAGTTAAACCAGTTAATATATTCTATTTGCAAAAATGGTCACAGACATGAAAAATTTGTGACTCCAATTAATATAGCTTAGTCACTCACTAACAACATTGAATGATGATGTAGATTAGAGTGATAGTGCCATGAATCATTGGACATAACGACACGTCAGTTAAGTGAAAAATACTCTTTTGCATTCGTGTGAAATGATAGTAGTATGAGAAACAAAGCGTCTGCCTATCCTGTGCAAATCCACACACTCTTCATTCTAGTCCAGCTCCATAAATTTTCTCCGGTAAATTTTCAAAATTGGGACAAAGTCTTTAAAAAATAATTTTTTAATTGCTGTTCTTGTGAGAATATATTTATAATGTGATCTCCGCTTGATATTTCTACACTTTTATATTCCACATTATTTAGTACAATATTCTTTATCAATTATTTAGTTCATTACCCTTTATCAATTACTCATCTTGTAAATTTCCCCTATTGTAAAACATTCTGGTCTTTCCGCAACGGTATTATGTCTTTGTTATATAATGTAGTACAAAAGTCCCTCCTAACACGTTGATAAATGTTCTAACAAATTAAACTTTGCAACATTCTTTTCATGTTATAAGCAATAACTATTTTGTTTTAAACATATTGTTTGGCAATATAAATAAAAACAATAATAATACAAACACTAGTTTGGCAATAATAATACAAACACATTGTTTGGCAATATAAATAACTAGTATTTAAACTTGTTAAAGGCAAGCAAACTAACATTCACATTAATAACAATTGCAGCATATTTTTAGGCTTTGTTATGTTTAACAATGTAAGGTTCTACGCCGTGGTTGAGTTTCAGAGTTTTATGTCAGGAGGCATGGTGTTCTAAAAACTTTACGCAATCCCTTCCATTTTGTCGACTTCGGTAGAAAAATCGAAAGGACGGCTCAGTTAGGCTCGGTCCTGTGGTTGATACAAAAAGTGTGCAAAGATTCTGCCTTCTAAGCCACCGGACGGCTACTTCATTGTCGTGAAACCCATATTTTATAGTCCCGGAGAGGAGGGTCGAAAATTGACTACGTCATGCTTTCTCTGACGGTTCGTAATATAAGTCTGCAAAGATTCAGCTTTCTGGGTCATCAGCAAACTTCTAGAAATTTTGGAGAGTCATTTTGAAACTCTCATTTTCTCTGCCCCATGGGAAGGTAAATTCAAAATCTGGTTGGTTCAATTACGTTCTGTACCGTAGTTGATACTATAAGTCCACAGAGATTCAGCCGTCTAGGTCATTGGGGAAGGAGGGGTCTGAAAAGACTCTTAGAAAACTCCATTTTCTCCGCTCCCAGGGGGAGGGGAACCGAAAACCCGGTTGGTTAAGTTTTGCCCGATGACCAACACTGTAAATGATCAAAGATTCAGCCTACTAAGTTACCAGGGGACTTCTTGAGGGTCTGAAATTTTTTTTCGAAATCCTATTTATCTCTGATCCTTAGAAGTAAATAAAATATCCAGCTTTTCTGTACCGTAGTTGATACCATAAGTGCTCAGAGATTCAGCCTTCTAGGTTACCGGGGCCTTCTGAAGAGTCTGGAGGGACAAAAAGAAGCTTAACACGTTAAACGAAATAAGAAATTTTAAGGTCCAAAGAAGATTTCTAATAAGATAATAAAACTAAGAACCTATTATTTGCGCTATTTTGTTTTCTCGATTTGAGGCGTAATATTCGGGTAATATCGCCAAATTTCTACAATTTAATAGTATCAAAGTATCTGCTAACAAATTATCGTTTACCGTCTACTGCTGATATATATATATATATATATGTATATGTATATATATATATATATATATATATATATATATATATATATATATATATATATATATATATATATATATATATATAATATTATATATAATATATATAATATATATATTATATATATTATATATATATATAATACATATATATATATATATATAATATAATATATATATATATAATTATATATATATAATATATATAATTATATATATATAATATATATATAATTATATTTATATATTATATATATATATATATATAAATATATATATATATATATATATATATATATATATATATATATATATATATATATATATATATATATATATATATATATATATATAATATATATACTATATACTATATATATATATATATATATATATATATATATATATATATATATATATATATATATACATATATATATATATATATAAATATATAAGAATTTGAATTTCCAACCCTGTCAGAATGCTTTTTGTATACACAGTGGCGAATTAACATACCGGTGAACCCAGCGCAGGCCTCATTTTGAACGAAAAATAAAAGTAAAAAATCTTTAGGAAACAAAAATTCTCAAGATTTTTAATAGTGAAAAAGATATTAAGGACGAACACGAAAATGAATCCCAAGAAGTGGATTTAAAGTGTTTGTATTCGTATTTACGTGGAGAAAACTTAATTCAAGCGTTTTCAAATATTAAAATAGTACTTTGTACTTATCTGTATTTGATGATCTCCAACGCTAGTAGGGAAAGGTCATTCTCTAAATTAAAACTAATCAAAAACAACTTAAGAAGCGAGCGGAATGACTGAAAAAAGGCGAAATCAACTGTCAATTCTTAGTATTGGGAACGACCGTGTTATAACGTTAGATTTTACAGTTGTTATTGATACTTTTGTTGTAGCAAAAGTCAGAAAACGTCCGGTTTAAAGTACCCTAAGAAGTTCAAGTTCTTTCATTAGTATTGTGCTATAATATCAATATTTACCACACAGTTTAACAAATAAAAATGTATAATATTTAAAAAACTTGTATCGTTCGATATTGTCATAAAATATTACTATTCTCATTTTTATTTCATTTCTGTTCAAGCTTTTGGGTGCAAATATTTCAAGTATGCTTATTGTATGAAAAGAAAAACATGGTAAGTTTTATATAGAGCAAGATTCAACGTGTTTATTTTTAAGTACTTTTCTCTTTTTTTTTCTAAACTGCCTTTTAGAGGAGGGGCGCCTCTTCATAAAAGATCAAAGATCTCCGGAGCCTACACTCTCCCATGATTCGCCACTGTCTATACATTATACTATGTATATAGGAAAAGTAAAAAAGTTGAATCTCAGACAATTTTGAATCTCAAACTATAATTTTTCTAGCACTTAGTTTTAAAAATTTCACTTTCTAGCTTAACGAAGGCAGTGATTGCATGTGCTCTACACACATACTTAAGAGTATTTTTTGCACTTATTTAAATTTTGTTTTGAGCGAGAGTATCGCATAAACGTTGTTTGGTTTTCAAGAATTCACTGTATGTTTGGGTGTACTTTTTTAATCCTAGGCAACGTCGGGTTTAAGACTTTACAATTTGTGTCAGACCTAAAATACACTATAACTTAGACTATGTGCCACACTCTGAGGATTAGAACAGAATGCAAACAAATTCACTGCAAGGAATTCCTTACAAGCTCAGAGTGGTGTAGAGACTGGCTGGTCTAGGCGCAATCCAGTAAGCTCTAATTTGACTCCCGGTTCCATCCAAATACGTTTTTGCAGCAAAACTAAACATAATACGTTTCATTGTAGAGTATTCTGTTGTATGAGTTAGCGTCTTCACTCTACAGCATACTTTTATTAATTATATCTATTTATAACAATATAGTGTTTTTTTATAACCTTATTTACTTTATCATACCATTGTAAAGACGAAATATTGCTTTCCCCAAACCATCATGACCTTTAATCTCAATTATCTATGTCCATAGATCGAATTTAAAATTCGGGCTCAGTCATAACTTGGGGAATTTTATAAATGTTCCAAATTTCACGCAAATCGGTAAATAGTCGCTGAGAAACAGCGTCAGAAACACAAACGTATTTGAGTTGAGAGTGAGAAAGCTCCTCTTTCCGCTTCAATAATAAAAAATAAAATAAATCTTAGCTAAAAATAATACCTATATTATAAACATCAAAAGTTTGAATTATTTCTTGTTTAAAAGTTAAAGTTTGTTTAAAAGTTTGTTTTATTTCATACTGAAATAGCTATACATTAATTTTAATTGGATTTAATGATATAAAATAGGTAATATGCAGCTAATAATATTATTTCATTTAGTGATATCTTTGTGGCTGATGCAATCAACAAAGTTTTGAACGTTTGTTTGCAGCTATTTTACTGATGATTGAAGAATATCTCTGTACGGTTACAACGTTACGAGCTTTTGATAATAGGTAACGTTTTATCTGTAGCTTCGCAAATGAGAGAATAACGTTGTGTCATATGATTTCTACAAGGAACAAAATTTGTTTAACTTTAAGTTATTTTTAATATTTCTGGAAAATATTGCGAAAATGAATTTTATGGCTTCAAATGTTTTCGTGATTAATTTTTATTTGTGGCCCCCAAGAAATACGCCGTGGCCCTCGTTGATAACTGCTGCAATAGATGGTAATAATATGCCTTGTAACTTTTATTTACAGATATAAATTCCATGAAATGTTGAAACTTTAATGTTTTACATTTAAAACGCGGTATTAATTATATAAAGGCATTTTTATTGACATGTTATTATTGTATCAAGTCCTTCAAAGCATAATTTCCTTAATTCTGCCTCTGTTTCATCGGTTCGAAGAATGCACAACACACAGAAGTATTCTAAGTAACCACATAGAATATTTCATTAAACCACAAAGTTTCGAGAAAAACCGCTCTTGCTATATTTAACATTCTTTTAGAGTTCATCTAATGCTGTTTTTGTTCTTTCTTCTACAAAAAGTAATGAATCCATTGAAATAATTTTTACTGGGGTGCCGCCTAATCCGGCTTTTGATGGCACTTAATGAGATAAAATTTATTAATCATAAAAATTACTATAAAAATCTACACTTCGCGCACAGCTAACATGAGTACACTGGATGGAAGCTGTAGACTATTTTATTTAGATTTGGTCTTCATATATTCCGTAAATAACAATAACTCATTATGAACATTGACAAGAAGTGGTTTAAATAAAATTAAGTCTGATTATACATATATTGACAAAATGGTTACTATAGCAATTATACTACTATAATTATTATAACAATATTCACCTATGAGCAACACCGCCGACAGAATTTTTCTAACCCCAATGTAGCAAATTTACAGACCCTCTACTATCACCTGTCATATAAGTTATTGACCTTTTTTAAAAGCTGTTTAAGCGGCCCGGGTCCCCAAGCTTCCTGGGTCCCTATAAAATGCATCTTTTTTACACCTCTTCCTGTTGGCAACACTGCTATTGAGTATCATTTAAGAATATATTTATATATGGAAAAATAAGGGTATAGTTTGAATATTTGTTTGATTTAAACTACAATCATTAGTTGTATACAGAATTTTTTAAATTTTAATCATTAATAGTCATTAATGCATGGGATATAAAGGATGTTTCAAAAAGATTGGACAGCTAAATATCTTTAGAATTATTAGTCGCAAACTCATATTTCCAATTAAGGTAGATATGCTTTCAGACTACGACAGTTCAGTTTAGGTCATGGGACACATTTTAGCAAAAAATGTACATAATTTAACTTTTCAAAATGGCCTCCTGCAAAGCAAGTTCTAATTACTAAATTTTTTCTTTATTCATTTAAAGATCTTTACCACTTAGACCCAATAAAAAAAAAGCGCCCAAACACAGATTTCAGAGATCGCACAAATATTGAATTTCGTTAGGTAAAATTTCCATTCGAAAGCACATTCGTACCTACGTTTAGCAAAGGCGTTGTATAGTCACCAATTATCCGTCAAAATTAATGATATCTCAAATAATTTTGATCGTATAAAAATGTAACTGTTTGGTTTGACTAATTAGGTTATAGAAAATACTTTTATAATTAAAAAAAATTCTACCTAGTCCGAATGAAAAATATTTTTACTGAAAAGCGCAATATCATCAATATGTGCATATGATAATATTTCACAGAGCTGGACAACCATCTAAAAGTTAATTGAAAAGTTTCTAAAAAATTTCAAAGGATTGTTTTGCCAAAACCTATATTTAGAAAATTTTCGGAAAAACAATGTCTTTCCTACTACTGTATGTATGAAAGTGTATATGAACGAATAATGGACAAAATTATATTTCAATCACAAGTGCACTTTATTTTCTCATTACTGCTATACATTTTATAGGAATTATGCATATTTGTCTTTATTCCTTCTCCTCATTTCACTTGCAATCTTTATCATCGTGTTTAAATGCCTCTAAATCTTGCATGGGTAATTTATTCTTCTTCATGATTTCGTATATGTCCTTCTTTTGCTTGCTATTCAATGTCTTGTTTCGAGAGTAAATATAAGCTTCCTCTGTAAAAACAAGAAAAAATAAAAATTAAATGCAATTATAAAAAGCCTGATGTGAGCAGCTGTAACCCTTTCTGCATAACACAATGCCTTAATTTTTTCAATATGAAATAAGGATGAACAGTGAGAGATCCACAGCGCAATGTTTTTAAAGTTGAAAAGTATACTAACATTTAGAGCTTTTGTGAATGACAACATATAAATCTATATCTAAGTACAATGTTAACTTAAATTTCGCACAAATCTGACTCGATAGTTGAAAATATTGCTGGCATCAGCTAAGCAATGCAACTCCTATATTAGAAATTGTTAATTATTAAGTCATCGACTTCATTTTCATAAATTTAACGTCATTTCTGCCAATTTGGTGTCTAAAATATGTGTCATTCGTTTTTTAATAAAGCTATGCATAAAAGGATGATTTATTTAACGTTGTTGAATGTTCTAATTTGTAAGATTTTTTTTCATTCCGGCCATCCGATCGCGTTTCAAGTCAATAGGGTTCTAGTATTCACTGATACTAATAATCGTACTAAAATTTTTGGCACACTTCATTCGGTCGTCACATATCGCACGCAAACCCGCGCACACACCCGCAAATACGCGCACACCCGCGCGAACACCCGCACACACACACGCACACACACGCATACACGCGCACACAGCCGCACACTCGCGCACACACGCGTACACACGCGCACACACCCGCACACACACAGACACATACCTAACCTTAAAAATGTTCGAGTTCAAGAAATCTTGAAACGTGCTCTTCTGTTGAAAACTCGAATTCGAATTATCGATCCCTTCAAATTATCGGCTTTTACTATACATTGTACTATGTACGTAGGAAAAATAATAAATGGTTGTTGGTACATTATTTATCCTCACAGGCAAGGTGTTGAAATTTGTTACAACGTTGCAATCTGAGTGATTTATGACATTCGTAGCCAGAATCTCGAAAATGGCAGGATTACGACCGAGTGAAATATTTACAATACTGCATTTCGTTTCTCAATATGGATCATATTGAGCGATAATGCATCTTTTCTGCCAATGTGGGTTACAATCACTAATTTTTGTCATTGGTTTAAGAGAAATTTCAAAATGCGCAGGCGAGTACAACTGAGAAGAAGCGCAAATTCTGAAACAAATGGAATTTTTCTTTTCTTATACATGCAATATTTTAGCTAAAAAGCACATTTAGATGTTAATGAATTGATTAGTTTCGGAGATATAACAAAATAACGCAAAATTGGGAAGGGAAATGAAGGGAAATGAGAATCATGTTTCCAAAGAACGGAATATACTCTAAATAAAAGGTGAGATAATAGTTCCGTTTCTCTCCTAAAGTTGAGTATGGTGGTATGATATTGATTGCGGTACTTGATTCTATGAGGGTAATAAGGTGCGCAAGTAAGAGAAAATGATAAACAAAAAAATCTTCAATCCTCAATTCCTTACAAACCCTATTGTGATCTCAATGGGTCGATCGCCCTCAATCCATTTAAAGGACAATTAAATTAAATTTTCTTAATTTTCCTTTAAAATGATTAAGGGCGGCTAACCCATTGCTGTGACAATGGAGTTTGCAAAGGGTTGAGGATTGTAGATAATTTTTTTCTTCTTTAATAATTGTATCTTCTTTTCACACCTTATCACCATTGAATTTCTTCTTGGAAGATATGCGTAAATATACCGAGATTGCTTGGGTGGAAAGGTTCAGCAAATATTTAGATTTGTGTCCATTGTTTTTCCCATTACTTTTATAGCCTTCTGGAGATATGATTCTTTTATTGCCCTAGGCAAAAGAAAACTACAAATTATCTTGTGTAATGTGGAAATAGGATTCAGAGAAGAAACCCTTAAGAATAAAATCATAGAACAAATCGAGGAACTATTGATAGAAGCCGAAATCTAAGTAAAACATAACTTTAAGAGCAAGAGAGGGGAAAACTGAATATTAGATCTCGATCCAGTTTCTTTCAAGAAAGAAAATGAAACTCAACCTGGATTGGAGTAGAGTTGATATCAAAGAGTACATTAGACCCACAACTTGTTACAAATGTTTCAAATACGGACATATTGCTAAAAATTGTCGAGGTCACCAAGATTTATAACATTGTGGAGACTTACGGCATAAAGAAGCAGACTGTGAAAGTAGAGTTAACTGCAGCAATTGTGTATTGCACAATAATAAATTTAACTGTAAGTTCAATACCGAGCAAAGAAGTACGTACATCAATTGTCCAATCTACAAGAAAGAAGTTGAATTCATAGCTGCTAACATTGGCCATGACGAAAAAATTTATTCGATTAAGTGAATGCTCAACCTAAACCATGCTAGAGCAGCTAACGTACAGTTTGTACAGGACATTACCAATACAGGAATTGATATAGGGATCCTGAATGAACCCTACTACTATGAAGATATAATTGCAAGATTTTCCTTAAGAAGCAGACTTTGCTTTCGCAAATGGAGGCCTAGAGCGAATCTAGCAATATGTAATACCAATATCAAATATATCAGAATTCTGGCAAAAAGAGATATAGTTGCAATCTAAGTTGAATGTGGCAAAGGGAAATATACAATAATCTCAATTTACTTTCCTCCATCTCAGGACATTAACATTAAACAAGAACATTTGGAAATAGTTATAGTTAAACATGTTAATAACAGTGGGATATTATGTGGAGATTTCAACGCTAAAGGCCCAACTTGGAGCCCTCAGAATTATGACGAGAAAGGAGAAACCCCTAAAGAATTCATTGAAAATTTTATCTGAAATATTGTAAACAATCCAAAAAGTATACCAACTTACTCCAGCTAGAGAGAAGAAAATTGGATCGATTTGTACTTCACCAAAAACATGAATAACCAAATCAGAGACTGGAATATAACAGACGATGTCACGATTGGTGACCACAACTTGATGGAATTTCAAATCGGAGTTATTACTCTTGAAAAAAAAATGACAATATGGAAGATGAAAAATTTAGAGTGACTACAAGCAAAAAGCGAAATTACTGCACTAGTTAACAGGAAAAGTAAAATCGAAATCACTTCTGATAATTTGAGCTCATACATTGAGAACATTGAAAAATAATTGGTACAGATATGTACAAGAAACATGAAAAATCACCAAAAGAGAGACAAACCTAATGTCATTTGGTAGACATCCAAACTGGGGAATCTCAGGAATAAAACTAAAGCAATAAGATGCTTATTTTAGAAAGAGTGAAACAAAGAACTTAGGAAAGTGAAAAGGATGAATTATTGGTGTTAAATTTCCCTATTAAAAAAAGTAAATAATCAAAGCTAAAAATGTGAGTTTTAAAAGTTATTTAAATAGAATCACGAGAAACAACACTTTCAGAACCCATTACAGAGTCACAAAGAATAATTTTGTAACCCAAACTATTTCACGTCCAATTCGCAAAGAGGATGGCACTTTCACGCAATACCTTTCCGAGTCTGTGGTGGAGGTCCTGCGCTTCCACTTCTAATGTATCGCAGACCACAAAAAAGGTGGTGCCACTATGGAGAACGCCACAGACTCGATCGACCTTCCGAGAGGTTGGTGGTAGGGGAAGGAGGGTACGGTCCCTGTGGATGCCTCCCCCACTGGGTTCCGGTCTAAATTGGGTGGCACTTCCCGGCCGTCCATACAGTTACCTTACACCTTTCTGGTAGGTCGGACGGTCTGGGTCTCAACAACAACAACAGACTCGATCGAGGTTAATCCTAGATAGAGTTCCCATACAAAGTACCCTTTAAACCTGGTTGATATCCATGGAACATTGTGTAACACCAATACGTAGATATTTATAATACAAGCACCTTGATTTATCTGTCTATTTATCTATCAATCTCTAGGTAAAGCTTGGCGAAATTTTGGTGTCGAAATTGGCGGAATATGGCCAACTTGGCGAGATTTTTTAATGTTGCCAAATTGACGAAAATGTCGCCAAATTGATAAAAATGTAGCCAAATTGGTAAAAATGACAACTAATTGATGAAAATTCGGTATCTTGTAAAAAATATAAGAATCTATTATAAGAATAACCTATTTCTCCGTTTGTAAACGCTTTGCGAAATTCTGGTGACGAATTTCGGTGGCATATCGCGAACCTGGCGAGTCTTTTTAAATGCTTCTAAATTGTCGAAAACGTCGCCAAATTTATAAAATTGACGCTAAATCAATGAAAATAACGACTATTTGATGAACATTCAATATCTTGGAAATAACATAACAAATGACTATATAAATAACCTATTTCTCTGCCCGTCCGTAATACTTGGCGAAAAATTTGGCGAGATGTCACAAGCTTGACGAATTTTTTAAATATTGCCAAATTGAGAAAATGTCGCCAAATTGATAAAAATGTCACCAAATTGATAACAATAACGCTAAATGGAAGGTAATGCTTTGCAAATTCTTAATTCCGTCATATGACGGGCATACCTTCTAGTTCTATATAGCAGATGGTTGACGCAGGCTTCCAAAATGATCCAAATACCTTTCTTAGGTAGGTTAGGCTTAAACAGTAGACTTTCTATTTTCGGATGGCACCCTATTTCCGTGAAATAATTAAGAAAGGGTATCGACACTCATGATCCGCACGGTTGGTCGACTTTCAAATCCCATTAGCGTACGAAAAGAAGACGTAGAAATAAAGCGATTAACAGTTGACGAGCAGAATGTCAAGAGAAAGTAACCAATCAAAGAAGATTTTTGACACTTTTTTGCTAAAACCACGATCAAAGTGAGAGTTTAGCGTGAAATGTGCATTCAGCGTGAATTTTTGGAATTTCGAAATAGAGTGTACATACAAACATGCATGATCACGTTTTAATAATATATACTAACGGGCTTTGCCTGCAAGCTGTCACTAAATATAGTAACCAATTTTTATAGCAACCAGTTCTTATATAAGTTCTGCGCCCCAATCGCAAGTGCAAAATCCTCCACCCACCGACCCTTCTCAGGCCCTTCGTTTGACCGCCCACCTCACTTCTCAATGCCCCCCTTCTTGTGTGGACACAAAAGTCGTAAAGTTACAAAACGGGGTCTAAGTTTAGCCTAAACGGGTCCAGTGGATACATTGCAGAGTAGAAACTGCAATGTGAAAATTGCATCAAAGGAAACGTCGTTTTACATTAAACCTTTGAAAAACGGTTTTAAAAAGCTCCCGACCCCCGGGTTTCCTTCCACCTTCGACCACTTTTGCCCCCTCCACCAAGAGTAAAGCGAAAGTAGTATAAGAAGCGAAAATGTAAAACGAAAATTCCTGAATCATGAATTTATCAAATTCAAGATAAATTCCTAATGATCCCAGCAGTAAACAATCATTCAAGGACATTGGTATCAATGCTCTTTTCCTGACAAGAGCACAATTTAAGGGCATTCAAACTGTTCACTCCCATTCAGAAATCGGAATAACCCAAATCTCCCGGGACGGGAAAAGCGTTCTGTTCAGAAACTCTGTTTGGCGAGAGTTTAAAATTAAAATTATTAAATCATTAATTTAATTCTAAAAATTTAACAAATATAGGGACAGCAAATCCATTTGCACTTTTCGCGAGCTAAGGAATGAAACTTCATGATGACAAATTTAGAAGTGCCATTCCTCGAAAAGTATTAAAATATTTTGATGGCGACAGTTTTAAACTGAACAATACGCAGAATATTTGAAATATTGAGTGAACTTCGATTTTATTCGTCTTTAAAAAATCTGTATGAGCAAAAACTATCGATTTTAACAAAATTCCGTTTTTTAGAGGGACCTGCAGATTTAGCATCCGTTAAAACAACTGAGATTCTACCTTTTCATTTTATCTGGGGAAATACGTTTTTCGTTTGGAACTTTTAGTAAAAGCTGGAATCAAAATGGGATGACCGTATTGGTTACGCCGAGTTGAGAATTCGTAAAATATATACTTTTTTATGAGGATATGGAAGTGCATTTTCTAGTTCCCTATACATTATCATATATTGTAGAGATAGTAAAATTAAGAACTGAAATGCACTTGTCATATTTTGAAAATAAATAAGTGAATCAGGTCATTTTTCAAAAAAAATGCATCATACACACCAGTTTATAGTTGTTGAAACAAATTAATTTCAGAAAAAATAATACAAACAAATAAACATAAAAGACTCTCAAAAAGCAAGTCATTTCTAGTGATTCTGAAAGTATGATAAAATTTGCCTAATAGTAGTGTTTTATTCTATTATATTTTACAGCCTTTTCCAACCCTACAAATTAGTCTTCCACTTGTAACTAACAACCGTTCCTATTCTTTTTTGTGGTTGAGCGATGCCTTCAGTTATTTTCAGACTTTGCATGAAAGGAAAGTCTGATTTTCCAATTTTTTTATTTATATTTCCCATTTAAGAGGGGATTTTTATTACGTATATCTTATACATAACAAAAGTTGTATAAGAAACTTCTATACACCTTAAAATTGATTTAAAATTATATTAACTGAAGTTTTGAGACAAAAATGCGTAAAATATTTTAAAATTTTTAAATAAAATCAAATTTAGAAAATTAAATTTTCGGCAAAATCCCTAAATTTTCAAAGGCGGGGAATGTACACACCCTTTTGCTACGCCAGTGCTTCTACACATCAGTTTACAACGGACATGAACTGCCATCTATCGTTTTAAAGAACATGACATGTTCAGGACATGTCATGTTTAGAAAATAATTAATATTTCGCATCGCTATAGCAATGAAAGTATTCAGGTTATATTGTTTCATAAGCAAACGTAAATACATTTGTTTTACAATAAACCGTAAAAAAGGATTAAAAAAATATTAACATTCCATGTTTTTCAAATACACGATTGAACTGTATCTACGTAAGTACTTATTAAATAATCAATACAATAGTAATAAGTTATTACAGTACCGCGATAGACATGTGGAAGCATTTGGTCGCATACATGTCCAATGCCAAACGTTTTGTAGTCTGTGTCAATGAGACTCAAAGTCCATTTCTTAGTGGAGACTGAAATAAGATATAGGAAAAATTATAAAACTTAACGCAATTACTTTAAAAAATGAAATTTAATATTGAAATCCAAAACATAATTATGAAAACAAAATATAAAGAGAATTGAGGCCACCCACTTAAAAAAGTTCCAGATATAAACTCGCACGAAAAATATGCAATACTGTGAAAAGGTTTATTTCAAGTTCAAACCACATTCTAAGATTATTGTATCAAAACAAGTTCCGAACGTAGCTTTCGATTCAACTCTGATTGTTTGCAAAAGTTTCTTTGGCATAGTAAAATTCAACCGATTCGAATAAAATTTTGTATATAGCTTAAACTAATCATGTTTTGGGTCGTGATGAAACCCCAATTCTAAATTTCGATCTATGCACTAAGAACTCTGAGGTCAAATATAAGATACTGTTAAATCTGTGGAGAAAAGTTAATTTAAAACAAAAATCGCAATCCAAATATAATTTTCTCATTGTTTGTTATAATTTATACAATAGTATAAGTTACAAGACTGTCTTGTACATCAATTATTTAATATTTAATATTTTGGATTTACTATTTAATATTTTGGATTCAGTATTTTGCATTTATTATTTAATATTTTAGATTTAATATTTTGTATTTATTATTTAATATTTTGTACATAATATTTCAAGATTTTTACTACTTTCATAAAATAAACATCTCGGTTATTATCCTGCTTCTTCACTGCAGTTTCGGGTCCTGAGAGACAGCCAAATATATATTATCGGTTGAAAAGGTTAGCTAAATCATAGTTGAAAATGAATCTCAATATTATAGGGTGAGTGTCTGAACCCTTATTTAAACTGACTATTTTATTTGAAACATTATTGAATAACTTAAAAATAAATATAATAAAACTTTATTTATGGTAAACGAATCAACAATTTATGATTTAAACTTTGAATCCTTGTAACATGATTGAAATTGATGGGTAATTGAACCTGTCCTGCTGTAACTATTACTTAAGCCCGTACCATATTGATATGGTGATTAATTTTTATCAATATTCTAAATTTGGAAATTTTAGATATGTCACAAAATATGAGTTCTACTATTATTTAAATTGTACCAACAATAGATTTAGTACTAAAGCAAGCTCAATATTAAATGTGTTTAAACTTCACAATTTCGAATATGAGATTGTATGTCATATTTTAAACTGAAGTTGTTCATTTTTATTTTTGGTGAATACTAATAACTTTTGGTGATATTAAATTTGTGGAAATCCCCTATAAGAGTTTTAAGGTTATTGTTTAATACATTCAATGAAGATAATAATCCTCACAAGCCTCACATCTATAACTCTAGACCAAAAAAGGCATAAAACTACAAAATCTCGCTAAAATTTAGAAATCACTGTCTAGTTTTACATGTGTATTACGTATTACATTAGTTAAAAATAATTTAAAGTATATTTTATGAGTATTCACATCATGATTATTGCAGCATATGTGTAGAAGACATATAAATTAACTAATAACTGAAGTAAATCGATTATAACTTAATAGAAATTGCACAAAATTCGCACTCACGTGTCCCCTTCAATGGAGTGATTTGAAATTTTCCAGGTTCACTACTCTTCACTGCATTTGCTTCGGAATATTCAGATTTTGATATACGAGTACCACTAGAAATAGATGAAACGTTATGCAAGATTAACGAATTTGGTTAAGTGTACTTTCATTTCAGAAAATATTAATATCCCTACACAAAATCAACTGTTTACACTGAAATAACTTTATTAGAAGTAGCATACACAATATGAATAGTATCGACCGGTTTCGAATGCAAAACAACCTTCTTCAGTCAGAACACACGAGTAGCGCAATCTTTCTTTACTTGTGAGAGAGAGATTGGCGACTGGTGCAGAGTAACAATATTGTTATCAGTGCATCAGTAGGGAAAAGTTGTCAACTGCGGGAAAAGAGAAGGGAAGTAAACAAAGTCAGGGATTAAAGAATAAGAGGTGGGGCACAATGAGTGAACGGTAAAATAGCTAAAAGGAAAGTGAACGTCAAAGACGAGTCAAAAAATCACTTGTACAGATGATTATAGAAGGCCAAACAATTAAAAATGGTCAAACCTGCTGAAAGGCTGAAAAATACTAAAAAAAATAGAAGAATAAAATCGATAATTAAACCAGATATTTCCAAGCAGACGAGAAGAAGGAACGATTATCATTAACAAGGGAGATCGACTGGGAAACAATCGAGAAGCATTCAAGAAAGTCAAATTCAGAAATGTAATCAAGATTCAAAATGATCTTAGCTTACAAAAAATGAAAACCATGACTAAAGTCCCAAGAATGCAGACATAGAAACCTTTTATTTAGAAACAGGTAAGGTTTTCCTTCTCTTCTGCTTGGAAATCTCTGGTCTACGCAACTCTGTCCTTCAAATGCAAAGAATCTCACAGTGTACTGTTTCGTTTCAGGTGAAAAACTGGAAATTTCTTACCAAATTGGTCTTTAGGTATCTTGTTCTTTGTGGGTCAGGTTTGTTTGAATATATCTTTTCTTTTTGCGCTCGAGAAAGTTCTTCATCTATAAAAGAGTCAGGTAGTAAATTTGAATCCTGGTCAGTGATGACTTGTCGGATAATCGCTAAAATCTACCTTTCAAACCGTATTTTCTTCTTCGGTCCCTTCCGAGAGCCGCATTCCGTGCATTCTTAGCACCAGCTCTCAACATCAGACCTAAATTCCACCAAAAGAAGGTTTCGCGAACTCTGTTTAGCATCTTGCTAATGCAAAAATGTCTTCTAGTAGGGCTATCATGTATCTCTTTATGCTCTTCCACGCTGGATATTTGGAACGAAGGAGCAACAATTTCTATCATCGTTTCTCATTTACGGTATACATTTACGATACTCCGCCCATCCTCATGCGCAGAGAATTACACAGGGCCCAATACAGTTTCGTTTCAGGTGAGAAACAGGAAATGACTTATCAAGTTGGCCTGTAATACTCTTTTTTTATATAAGGATTGACTAGATACCTCTGTCTCAAGAAAGTTCTCCATCACTCCAAGGATCAGATGGTGAATTTGAACTCTTATCGGTAATAACTTGCCAGATAGTCGCTGAAATCCAAACTTTATTTCTGCACGACAGCAATGTACGCAGACCAACGGGCAAGGTTTTCTTGAGAGTGCCTCAGCGTTCCTATGAGACGGTCTTTTTCTGTTACGAATTCACTCAATCCATTTCGCAAATTGTGCAAAATCCAATTCGACGGTAAGAGCTGGCAATTTCGTCCCAGTAGCAAAGATAGAGTGTCGGCCATTTCGGAGATCCAGGGTTCGATTCCTGGTTGGGGCAGAAAGACTGTTTAAAATGGCGTCCAAACAAAGCAACCCTATAGGTTAGTACAAAGATGTCTGAGGTCTAAAAGTGACCTTAGTACGACTAGTACGGACTCAGTGGATTCTGGAAGGTTGAGCGTCGGTTTCAAAATTAAGATAACAACCACGCAGGATACAAACATGAATAAAAATAGTAGTAGTAGCAGGAGGCTAACCTGAGGTAAAAATAGCAGAGGTAGTCAGTCAGATTGTCAGTTGCCCGCCAATCTGGCATTAAAGAGTGGAGAATGCCACTTTGACGATAAGAGCTTGCAATTTCGTCCCAGTAGCTAGCTCAACGTTAGAGCGCCGGCTGGCCAATTTGGAGTTCCAGGGTTCGATTCTTGATTGGGGCAACGAGATTCTTTACACTCGCCTTTCAGTGTTCTTAGAACTGAGGAGCCTACTCGAAACAGCATTTTCAGTCCGCAATAGAAAAAACGCATATTTCCTTCCAAAAAAATAATAATGGAAATGATATAAATATTTAACAATTACTTACAGTTCTTTCCTTCAGAAGACACTCCCATTGCAGATACCAGTGTCTATATTTTGCGCTTGTTATGCTCTCGTTATTATAGAGTAATCGATATCTGCAATGGTAGCAAGAAAATTGCCATAAGCCGAAATTTTTGCAAACTTCTATGGAAACTGGCAATTTCAGTCCTTCCACGTGGCCAGCATAAAATTCATTTACAATTTACCTCAGGCCACACAAAGCTACATACGTAAAGTTCATAAATACAAAGCCCGCCAATAAGGATCATTGCCAAAATTCGGAAGACACTCCCATGGCTGATAACAGCATTCATTGACCGATTTCATAGTTATTTTCTTTTTATGCAATAATTTATTTCGGTCTTCAACATGAACTTGCTAAAAATGATATTATACGTTCCTGCACTCCTATTTCTTGAGCAAAACCTATCCCTAATCCTTCTTTAACTAACATCAGTATCGAAAACAAAACTCTCCGTTGGTTGAGAATATGCTAGAACAGGAGCTGAAATTAGAATTTCCTTAAGGCAATTGAAGGTATCTTCACTCTCCGACGTCCATTCGAATTCGTCCATTCGCCCTGTGTAAGAGCCTGACAATATTGGAGAAGTTTTTCACAAACCGACGGTAGGGGCGCGGTAGCCCATTGGTTAGCGCGCTGGAGTTGCACCCGGTAGGCCCGGGTTCGATTCCAGCCACTGCCAAAACTGCCGCCGTGTTCAGGCGGAGTACGATCACGTTAAACATGTGGGTCCGTAAGTCCTTCCGAGAGGTTGGTGGTAGGGGAAGGAGGGTACGGTCCCTGTGGATGCCTCC
This sequence comes from Amaurobius ferox, assembly GCA_951213105.1. Lineage (NCBI taxonomy): Eukaryota > Metazoa > Arthropoda > Arachnida > Araneae > Amaurobiidae > Amaurobius > Amaurobius ferox. The sequence goes on from OX578142.1 coordinate 39,050,791, forward strand.
CCCACTGGGTTCCGGTCCAAATTTGGTGGCACTTCCCGGCCGTCCAAACAGTTACCTTACACCTTTCTGGTAGGTCGGACGGTCTGGGTCTCAACAACAACAACAACAAACCGACGGTAATAAGTACACAAGTCAAGGAAACTTCTTAGTTGATGAACATCTGCGCTATGAGCCACTATTTGACAGCATTGATTTTATCAAGATCTGTTCATATGTAAAGGTCACAAGTCATTTTGCTTGATAAGTCATTCTGCTGATCTGTTCTTATAAATAAGTCATTCTGATTGGATTAATAAGTTGCCAAAAGTGCTCAATTTTGATTTACGTAGTATTAATTCAATGCCAAAAACAATGTTCCTTGGATCTTGTACATTATTATTTCGCTGTGAAAGAAATAAAGTCATTGCATTATATAGGGAAGGGCATGTGCTGCCCATACTAGATGTTTTTTGCATCTGTTTTCGAATAGTACGATTTCGAAATATTTTCTCTGACACAAAAACAGCGTTAAACGATATATTACAGTAACAATATATTAAAATCACTCACAGTAATATACTTTTAATATAAAGAATATATTTCAATGAGAAAGACTGTCTGAAATTAAGAACTGACCCGAAAGTTGAAATGTACTTGTGAAGGACAGCGGCCTTGTTCTTGGATTTGAACTCAATAACGTAGATTGGGCATTTTTTTAGAGTTCCTCCTGTGGGTCGGGTGGCTTCTATTTCATACCAAGTGCCTGCAAACTGAAAGAAACAATTTTAAATATACGCTGCTCACAACTGAAATCGCGACACCATAAAGTTGTAGGTGTAGCTTTATGTAAATCAGGCAATGGAAACAGCAAGGCGAAATATGCAAATGATCACAGTTTCGTTACGCATAATTCCGTAACACCTTGCCGAGCAGTATAAAAGCGTCATGTCAAGGAAGAGCGTTATAACAGTTAAATTGTAACGCCATTGGCTTCAGCTTGTAAAAATCATCACAGTATGCCAAGAGTACGTCGACGTACCGCATACGTTCAGTTGTCGTCAACAGCACGGCAACAAATCGTTGTTTTACGTGAGGGTGGAATGAGCCTTCGAAGGATCGCTGAACTATTGGGTCGTGATGTGAGCACAGTTCAACGGTGTGTGTTACGGTGCGTGAGAGACAACGAAGCGACACGCCGATCAGGTAGTGGAGCTTCCAGGTGTACCACACCACGTGAAAATCGTATGCTTCACAGAAGCGTTGACCGGGAGCCGTTTACCACAACAACCGTGTTACAACGACATTTATCCCACACTACAGGTAACGTGGTTTCTATGCAAATAATTCGAAAACGTTTGCATGACGCAGGACTACTTTTCGACACCCACCATTTCAACGTCTTCACCGGTTACATCGCCTCCAGTGGTGTCAAATGAGATGCAATTTGTCGACAGAATGACGAAACATTCTGTTCACGGAGGAATCACGATTCTGTTTTGGCATGCCAGATGGCCGTACTCGCGTATGACGGCGCTTTCAACAACGCCACCAGGAAGCTTTTCTATCAGTCGCCACACAGCCCCCCCCCCCCTAAGTGGTATCATGGTTTGAAGCGGTATAACATGTGGTGGACGAATACCTTTGGTCCACTTTCTGGCAGTATCAAGGCAAAACAATACGGCTCTGACATTGTGAGACCTGTGGTACAGCCTGTCAACCAGGCCTGGACTACTTTTTCTGCAGGTTAATGCCAGGCCACATACTGCACGGGTAACTATGAATAGTCTACAAGGTTTTGATATCCTGCCTTGTCCGGCATATTCTCCTTATTTGTCACCAATTGAGCATATCTGGGACATCATGGGTCGCCGATTAAGAGAATTCCAAATTCCAGCAAACCATGTTCAGTTACAAGTCCAATTGCATACTGTGTAGAATGCCATACCTCAGTACACCATTGACGGGATGCCTCGTCGTATTCAATACTGTATAGTCGCTCGCGGTGGACCTATTCCATATTGATCTCATGTCAATAAAGTTCCATGGTTTCATTTTTCAGGTATAATTTTTTGATTATTTGTACATCTCCATGCTAAAATTATATTCTGTAAATTTCATAAGAATACATCAATTTCTTCATGGTGTTGCGATTTCAATTGTGAGCAGTGTAATTAAAAATTTTAGTACTCTATTGAACTAATCTCTTTTAACATACTACTGCACTTTCTTTTTAACTGATATTCTAAACTCTATTTTTAACACATTTCTGCAGTCAGACTTTTCCTACTATAATTTAAAATAGATGTACTAGACTACTAAAGGATAGTCCGTCACAATGATGACACAAAAATGGTGAAAGATGTTATCCAAAACGAAACAAGAAACTTATGAAAAATCCTTCATATGGTGGCAAATGGTGTGGACCCTTCATTTTTGATTGAACTAGAAAATATTTTAATTCTCTTTTGTATACATATTTTGTACAATCATGCGAACTTTCGGAAAAACATGGAGTGACATCTCCAAAACCGGAAATAGAAATTCTTAGTTAACCCCCTACACTCTCTCGAATTCGATGCTGAATACATATCAATCATCATCTAATATTTATCTACAGCCAATCCTGATGAAAAGATGTTTTAAGGAAATTTTTTGAACCGGAAGTGTAAAAAACCAGAAGTGGAAACCTTTATTCATTCCCTCCCCCAATTTTTTTTTTTTTTTTTTTTTTTTTTTTTGTTTTTTTTTTTTTTTTTTTTTTTTTTTTTTTAGAAATGAATATTTGAAGAATTTTTTATAACCAGAAGTAGACTGGTAGTAAATATTCTCAGTGTACTCTCTACCCCTACGGAATTCGATGCTGAATCCATGCCAGTCATTATCTAAGCTATATCTATAGCAGTTTGCAAGAAACAGATATTTCAATTGAAATCGCAAATTTTTTTATCGGAAGTGAATCTCCAACCAGAAGTAGAAATCATTTTGAAGTTATCCACTCCTGAATTTAATGCTGAATTCAGGTCAGTCATTATCTATGCTCTGCAATCTATAGCTAACCCTGAGAAATAGATGTTTCAAGTAAAATTTCTGAACTGGAAATGAAACATTTTATTGAATCACCTTACGTCCTACCGAATTTAATACTGAATTCGTATCAATTATAATCTAAGCTCTATATACAGTTTTGTGATATACACGTTTTAAGTAAAATGAATTGTTCTTAACCAGAAATGTAAAAAATTATCGGAAATGTAAATCCGTAGGGAAATTTAACTTTAAGTCCCTGTTTCTTCCGAAATTTGATACGGAATCCAAATCAGTGCGCTCTGTCTATAGCAGTTCCTAAGAAATAGATGTTTTAAGGAAAGAATTTTCCGAAAAACACTAGTATGGAAATGTTTTGCCATCATCACCAATTGTTGATATACATGTGAATAAATAACTCATATCAAACATAGCGCAAAACAAACTAAATATAAATAAAATTCTTGCACAATAAAATTGAAAATTTAAAAGATTGAAAACTCGCAAATTGAATTTTTTTTTTTTAGAATGAATTAAATCTAGTCGGGCCCACACTGTGGTTTTTAAGCACTTTTTCTTAAATAAAGTGTTTGTAATTCTAGCTTCTTCTTCGACCCAGACCGTCCGACCTACCCAAAAGTGTGGAGTGTTGCAGACTGAAACCGCCAGATTCACCCGAGGACATAGAGCAGCATTTAAGCAGCCGGGATAGAGTACCAGGGGTGAGCTGACTCCACAGTCACCAACACTGACTGATTTGCGCTTATTGAAAGATAAAGGATTTTACACTTAAAGAAAATAGCATCATAAATATACAATAAATTTAAAATGCTGACATGTACATCCAATTTACAATACTGGGAATCAAAAGCGTTTGGATAAATAAAAAAGAAATACTGGATTAATTGTAAGTATAATAGAGGGAGATAAAAAGTTTTTCAAGAGAAAGATAGGTGAGAGAAGAATTTAGGGGAAAGTTAAAAAGTAAAATAATTAAACAAGAAAAGAAAATTAGAAAGAAAATTAAGGAAAACAAAATAAAAAAGAAAACTAAAAATGGAAAGACAAAAAGACAAGCAAAGAAAAAGTAAATATAAACAAGAAAGATCATTGATTATGAACATTGATTATGAAGATCATTGATTGCGAAACAAGAAACATTGATTATGAAACCCTTTCCAACTACAATGCAATTTTATTTCAACATCTCTAAAATGCGATACATTTAGCTGTAATATTTTTAAAATTATCACAATACTACAATAATTTATTATATTTGAAAACTTGAAACTTCATCGAAAAAATGAACTTTATTCAAATGACGTCATCGAAATATAAGTCGCCTGGCTCTCTATATAAAAGCAGCATTTCATTTATACACTTGTATTCCATTCCTTTCATTCATCACAATACTACAATAATTTATTTTACTTAAAAACTTAAAACCGTGGAGGTAAAAGTAATTTAACTCTATGTTCAAAACTTCATCGAAAAAGTCTGCTATAAAATCGTTTGCTTCTCTATGTAAAATCAATAAATTATATTCATATTAGCTATACTCCAGACTATATTCATACAGACTCCAGAGCTAAATAATTTTGTGTTAAGGAAATTCAGCAATTCTTATACAACTCATCTTAAAGCTTGATGTGTTTACATTCTCTATAAGTGAAAATTAAGTTTCGTTGTAGAAATAATCAAAGTTTGATGATCATTTAAACTCAAATATATTATAATTGCGTTGTTTCGAAATACAGATGCACAGAAATTAAGCAAAATTAAAGCGATTGTAGGACGGATACAACACTAAATATAAATAAAAATAACTTTAAAAATTCCAATTTTGACATAAGACGGATGGCATTGATCACTTAAACTCAAATATATCGTAACTGCATTGTTTCAGAATATAGATGCACAAAAATTAAGCAATTTTAGGACGGATACAACACTAAATATAAATTAAAAAGAAATTCTTGTCACGATTCATATTGTGTCACGGTTTTGACACAAGATGGATGCCATATTTTATTTTAAAGTAGGTCACGTGATCTTTTCATATAATATGGGTGCAATTATTATTTTCATCTTTATTTAAAAAACTACCGAATACATTTTGCTGATTTTTTTTTTTCATATTTTTATGGGATAATTTGAATATTTTCTAAAAACTTTTGAAGAAATTTCTGAACTCTAAATTCGCTTAAAAATGTTTGAAAAATTAGGTCCCATAGGGTTCGATGTATTTCATTTTTTCAACCCGGGTTCAATCCAAAACTAATTGGGTGATATTATTCATTTACATTACCATATTTCCCACAGACCGTCTGAACACTATACTAAAATTTCATATCGATAAAGTCATTATTACGGCAGTTATCGTGCGAACGGACAGACAGACAGACAGACAGAATGAACAAAGTCATAAACACTTTTCAACTATGTTGTAAAGTGTTAAAAAACAGGTTAACCTATATTTCCTTATCGTTCTAAAAATAGGACAGCACACATAAGTGGTCTTTATATAAATTCTTTTGCGTATTTTAATTCAATTTAAAGACAATATATTGTTTAAGAATCATTAACTATACAGCGTGTCCCAAAAACACTGACCTCGGCTTTTATTCCTTAAATATTGATCTTAGACATATAATAAATTACAATGTTGCGTAAAAAAAGCTACAGAATTTTATGAAATTGATTAATATTTTCAAGGGAATTAAATTTTAAGAAATACAAAATTTAAATTTTTATACGGCCCCGCACAAAAACATTACCAATGAGTAAAATGTGCCCCATACACTAATAAGGTCATATACAAAATTTTTGCATTTCATCATAAAAAGTCCCAGAGATATGAAAAGGCAAAAATGGTGACTGAAACCACTTTTCGATACATCGACAAGGGTTCTCAGAGGGGAAACTTCATGTCGGCAGATCGTGTTTCAGGGGTCATACACAAATTACGAAAAAAAATAATGATTACATAAATAAATAATAATTTTGTTATTTATTGGTACAAAAGTATCTACACTGTGTAGAAATAATAAATTTACACAAAGATAACAAAGCGTGTTCAAAATGTTTTTCATCCATGCCAAAGATCCATTAAAGATAAAAGGCAGATATTATTTGCCTGTGATGTATTTCTGCGTTGCGTCATGTGCACTCTTGCTGTAAATATTTTCATTTGTGATTAATTTTAATACAATTAATTTTATGCATTTTAATTTGTGATTCAATCAACTTTGTTTAAAACCACCAACTTTGTTTAAACATATCTCTCTGGGACTTTTTATGATAAAATACTGAAATTTTGTACAACACCTTATTAGTGTATGGGGCACATTTTATTCATTGGAAATGTTTTTGTATGGAGGCCGTATAAAAATTAATTTTGTATTTCTTCAAATTTATTCCTCTGAAATTTTTTATCGATTTCATAAAATTCTGTACCTTTTTGTACGCAACTTGGTAATTTATTATATATGTCTAAGATCAATATTTAAGGAATAAAAGCCGAGGTCAATCTTATTGGGACACCCTGTATATTTACCTTTGTCGCAAGTGTAAATTAATGTTGAATATTTTTTATTAATTTTTTTTAAATGGCGATTCTTGCAGATTTTTGTTTACATTTTCAACATGGAAGTTTTTTAAAGTTTTGAGCTCCAAGAAAAAATATACATATAAATTTATTAAGGTAATATCCCACACTTTTATACCAGTAAAAAAGGAATGTCAAAAAAATTATCTAGAGGATTATCCTCTGGGATATATATCTAGAGGATGGACCATTGTCCCATTTTTAGGTCAACCTGTACCGATCAAACTAATAAATGTTTGGTAAGTTTTTTTATTTTATGTGTATACATAGGCTTAGAGAAACACGCACTTAAGAATTTATAAAAGAAATATTATTTTTTTCAATGCTTGGTATAATATGGGTTACAGAAAATTACAATATAAGTAGAAAATATAAAATATAGAACAGCAGTAGTTTCATTGATCAAGAAACATTAAAAGCAGTAACCGCTCATAATCATTTAATTTTATTGGAAATATCCTTAGCAATAAAAATAAAGTTTTTAATATAATTAAGAGAAGATGTATTTTAACAAACGTTAGAGAACCAAGCCACTAGATTTGTAGTTGATGGTTTAGTAAGATGAAATTGTTTTGCAAAAGAGCAGGAAAATATATAATGGCCTGCGTCACCGTAACTATTACAAATACAATTAGAGATAGATTTGAATTTGAAATAAAAAATCTGATGTAGGCAGCACATGACTTTCCCTGCAAATTCATATTCACTTTCTTTGTATTTCTTCACTAATTCATTAAATTGGGTTTAATTTCGCAAAATAAGAAGCATAATTATATTACATTACACTGAATTTGCACTTTTAATTCAATTTCCGTTTACATTTCGTAAGTGGATTTAATACTTTTCTTATATATATTGTATAATGTATAAGGAAAGTATTGTGACGGGGTCGAAAATTCGAATTCGAGTTCTCGACGGGAGAGCACGTTTCAAGGATCCAAGAACACGAATCAAACGTTTTTGAGGTGATGTGTGTGTGTGGAGACGATATCGGATGAACGAATAGAGCGATTCGAAATTTGGTACAAAAATATGGTTTTACATTTTAATTTATCGAATGGTATTACATTTGAAAGGTGAACATATTTCACAATAGTTAATATTTTTTTATTTGATTTGATTTTTTGATAAATGCATTTGAAAAATGTGCAATATCTCGAGAACTATTTATGCTAGCGTTCTAAAGTTTGTCTCAATCGTTTTCTATTGAAAAATTGCATGACAAATCATTATTGTAATCTTACTATGTAGCGGGACGACTTTTTTAAATGTAGCCAAAGTGACAAAAATGTTACAAAGTTGATAAAAATTATGCCAAATGAGATGTAATGTTTCGCAAATTCTAATTTCCGTCATATGACGGGCATACATTTTAGTATATTAGAAATGCTCTTCTAACCGTTTGTCTGTAACAGTTGGTGATGTATTTGTCAAACGTGGCGAATAATCTATCAAAATATCGCCAACTTGGCGATATTTCGCCCCAGATTGACGAAAGTCACGTCAAAATTGCAAAAATGACGCTAAATTAATGAAAATGACGCCTAATTGATAAAAATGACGCATTAGATTATTAAAATTAATTATTAAAATATTTTAATATGTGGACTACATCGCTTATTCAGGAAGCTATCAATATTGATAATTGTTACTTTAGAGTTTTGTGAAATATAAGTTAATTGGGTGCTTTGGAATAGTATTTTATGTTGTTATCAGAAAAATCACCAGATGTCCATTTCAACGTTAAAAACACAGTACCGTGGATCTTATGCATTTTTTATTGAATGTAAAAAGAGTAAATTCATTGTATTATATAAGAAAAGTCTTGTGCTGCTCACATCAGCTTTTTTTAAAAGTGGGGTAGCGAAAATACAAAAAAACTAAAATATCTCGAGAACGGCAAATCCTAGACTAATGGGGTTGGTTTTATTCTTTTCACCGTAAAAAATTACGTATAAAACAAGCATTTAATTGATATATTTCAACATATGCAATCTTTTATTTTAGATTTTGGCAATTTTCGGGGGCCATTTTGCAAAAGAAGGCAGGTTCTTTTATCCCAAATTGTACCAATATCTAATCAGCACCAGAGTATCTATCCCACAAGTGACTTACCTATAACATGTTGTGAAATTCGGCCAATTAGTCCTTCAATTAGAGTGGTTACAAAATCTGCACAGACAGACACAGACGTCACGCTAAAAATAGTTTTTTCGTGTTCTAAAGGTCCTAAAACGTGTAGATCTGTCGAAAACCAGAGTTGCGATTTTCGGCATAATTCCCCTATATATTCCCCTGTACAATACCATGTATTGCAGGGAAAGTGAAAAGGCAATGCATCAAAGGGACATGACCGTTTAAAAAATCTGATGTGAGTAAGCAGCACATGACTTTCCCTGAAAATTCAAATTAATTTTGTAATTTTTTATTTCATTATACATTAAATTGAGTTTAATTGCAGAAAATAACATGGATAATTTTCTGATATTATATACAATTTGTCTTTTTGTTGCATCTTCGTTTCATTTGGCGACTAAATTCTTCAGGTTCTCAATTCCAACCTACATCCTACAGTCATGGGGTCAGTCTTATTCACTTAGTTGTCAAAATTAACCTGAAGAACAAGTACTTAATTATTATATTTCAACAATTTTAGTCATTTGTTTCAGAGTTCCACTATCTTTGCGGGCCATTTCGCAAAAAAGAGTCGGTTATAATTTTCCTAATCATACCAATATATAATCAGCAGCAGGGTAACCATCAGGGGACTTAACTACTAAGTTTTAAGGAATTTTATTAAACAGTTTTTAACTACAGTGAAACTTGTCTTCATTTCCTCAAAATTAAAAATTTAAATCCCTCAAGAATGGTCCATTTTAGAGTAATGGGGTGAATCTTATTTCTTTTGTCGCCAAAAAATTGCGTACCATTTCGCAAAAATGTCAGTTTCTGTCTTTTTTCAAATCGTACCAAAATCTAACCATCACCACAACATCCCACAAGTGACTTATCTACCAAATTTTTTGTAATTTGATCATTTAGTTTCTCAGCTAGATTGTGGAATTTGGTCAATTAGTTGTTTGCTAGAGTACACGTGATACGTGATACGTCACATGTAATACGTGAGATTTTTGAGCGCCGCTTCGCAAAAAACGCCGGTTCTTTTATTCCGGATCGTACCAAACTTAATCAGCACCAGGGTCACACACAAGTGACTTACTTACCAAATTTTATTAAATTTGATACATTAGTTAGTTTTCGAGTTAGAGTGGATACATACATTGCACACACACACACACAGAGAGAGAGAGAGAGAGAGAGACTGAGAGACACACACACACACAGACGTCATGCTAAAAATAGTTTTTTCGTGTTCTAAAAGTCCTAAAACATGTACATCCGTCGAAAACTTCAGATGGGATTTTTGACATTATTCCAATACTTTCCGTATACATTACCATGTATTGCAGGGAAAGTAAAAACACTACACCGATAGTGTTAAAATGCAGACTCTTCGAGAATATTCAGGCAAGGAATATATCCGAAACTTCAACAGGCGAAAAGTATATATTCTTTAAATAATCACGAAAATCCAACTATTAATCTATGGATTCTGTTGCCGATGTGGTGACCGAGCGGTCAAAGAGGCAGGCGTTTCCTCGTGATGGCTCGGCTGCCAGGTTGCGGGTTCGAGTCCCGCCTGCGGGCATGGATGTTATGATGTCTTATTGGGGCAGATGTTAGACTTCTACCTTCGGGTGCCCCGGTTCTTTGACTAAACAGAAGCAGTCCACACATTCTTCCATAATAAAATACGTTAGGGACACGACACCAACCAACTAACCATGGATTCTATTCAAAGCTTGTTCGTAAGAGAATTTTCCTATCTTTACTATGGTGCTAAGATGGAAACTCTGAATTTACTCACTCTCTCCGCCTGACGTCGGTACAAAATAAGGTGTAGCGTAATTCGTTCGACCACATTACCTTCTTCCAATCATCGGATGTCCAGTGACGCCATTGCTCCACCTATTCTGTTCCACTTCTCTCGTAACACACACCGAGAGCATTCTTATAGTCGTACCTCCCATGACCAACATAATATGCATGCATCCGCCTATAACTTACATTTGCATACACGTTCATTCACACACATATTTCTAATTTACTGGCCGGTATGTGCATGAAGTCATAAAATTTTAACAGAACCAAAGTGTGCAATAAGAAAAGATTACAAGAAAATATAGGTTAACTACCCTGGATGAAGGGATATTTACCCCTCTTCAAAAATGTAGTCACAGGCATTATCATTAGAAATATGTTCCACTTAAGAACCTTCTCCTCCAAATGTTTATTCTTCAAGTGTTTAATAGTGCCAGAGTTCTTTTTTTGTTTTCGGTTATTGCTGATTCACGATACTTTTTTTAAACATGTGATCTTTTATGTTTGTTGTGACTAGATCGTATTCCCTATCGTTAATAACCTCTGGTTGTATTCCCTATCGTTAATAACACAACATGATCTTCAAGATTAACCAAAAATATTTTACTCCTGGGAACAGACACTTATTAACATTATTTAACACTCTGTGTAATAGTTTTTACTGGTGTAATAGATTTTAGAGCAGTTGTATTCTTATTACGAAACGTCCTTTCTGGTAGCTGGAGCACACAAACTCGTATAATGTACTATCTGTCAACAAACCGACAATTTTCTTTTAACGAACACTATTTCAGAACTTGACAGTATAGGCAAAAAAAATTGTGAATCAAAACCAACAGGTTTCTTCACATAGAAATAAATGTAAGTTACATTTTAAAGCTGCTTTGCATATAACATTTGTAATGCATTGTAAAATAAAAGTTTAGGAGTATACTTGCAGTGCTAATGCTGTGCCTGTAACGAATTCCAACTATAATAAATGTTTGACTGTCTATTGAGGGTTACCCCGTTTTCAGCAAGCTTTAAACAAAATGTATTATTGAGAGCTATACGGAAATCAAATCTTACCTTTTCCAAATCGAAATGTGCTTTGGTGGCTGGTTCTGGGCATTTTCCAATCCGTCCCCCCAAACTCAAAGTAGCCGTAAGGCTCAGAATAATAAGGGTTGCAAGCATCTTGACCAGTCCTTCCAGAATATAAAATGATTATATTCTTAACGTGATTCTTATATATATTTTCTGAATGATAACGTAATTCAGTAGCGGTTCATGCTATATCTCTGAGATTATAACATCTGCACGGATTATTTCAGGTTTGTAGCCGTGTGAACAATAACACTCGCTTTCGAAGTAATCTATAATAATGGCATAATATCACGGATATCATATTGAGATGGTTGATTACTCATGAGAATCAATTTCCAAATATCGTGTATGTAGTGCTTTTGCTTAAAATAATATCGTTAAATCAGTTAATAATATATTCTATTTTCAATAGCATTCGCATACATCAAAAATTGTGACGACAATTACTATATATTTGTCACTCAGTAACAATACTTCATAATGACGTAGATTAAAGTGATAGTGCCACGAATTATTGTAAATAACGACAGTTCAATTGAGTGCCAAATACTCTTTTGCATTCGTGTGAAATGACAGTAGTATCAAAAAAGTGTGACAGTAGTATAAATCAAAGTGAGGTTTGCAAATATTCGAACATGTGAAATGGCACTTTCTTGCGCAAAAATTCAAATTAGTTTCAAATAAAGATTTAAAAAAAAAATTTACATAATATGGGACGATGATCCACTTTCACACATTTTGAAGTTTCCCTTTTAAACGATAAGCAAAATTATCACGGCAACTCGTATACCTGAGAATATATTATTAAGTTTCAGTATGGATAGATATACAATTTGTATTTCAATTTTTACACTATTAAACTAATAAAAAAATCCTAAAAATAAAGCTGGCAGGATTCGAACCTTCACGGGCATACTACAATACATTTTAAGATCCTCGCATTTACAACTCGGCAACGTAAACCCGATAAGTTCAGAATTGATAGAGAAAAGAGAGCTTCATAAAGTTTGTTTATTATTAAGAAAACAACGTTAAACATTTTCAGAAATTAATATTGACTCTGTGGCCAGGCAGGATTGAAAAATGAGCAGAAATATCCCAATGAATTTTGTGTTCATCGCCTCAGCCATACGCCGACGGCAACTATTTTATTTAAGAATAGCCACAGATAAGAAATTTCTTTGTGATTTTAAAATATTACGGTTCAGTATGGACAGAGAATCCTGCGAAGGAATATTTCAATAAGTTTCAAGTCCATCGGCTTAGCGACTCGTTCCACGGCAACTATTTTATTACAAAATAGAAAAAGATAACAATTTTTTATTCTTATTTTAAATTATTAAGGTTCAGTATGGATAGAAATGCAAAAATTTTATTTATTATTTAAATTATTAAGGAAACAATAATAAAAAATGCTGAAATTAAAGCTGGCAGGATATGAACCTGCACGGAAATATCCCAATGGATTTCATTGCATTTACCACTCGGCAACGGCAAACTGATAAGTTCATAACTGATGGAGAAAAGAAATTTTCATTCTGCTTTTTATATTATTAAGAAAACATTGTTAAAAATTTTCAGAAATTAAAATTGACTCCGCTGCCAGCAGGATTCGAACCTGCTTGGGCTTCAAGTCCATTGTCTTAACTACTACGCCAAGGCAACTTGCGCACTGCCGAATAGCGATGATTGATATTCAATTTGAATATAAATTATGAAATTTCTAAAATTGACAAATTGCATAGTGATTTATTTTATATTAGCAAACAAGTTTCAGAAAATAAAATTAACTTTACTCCGTTGCCGACAGGATTCGAACCTGCGCAGGAATATCCAAATGGATTTCAAATCTTTCACCTCAACCGCTCGGGAGTGTTAAATATTCCTTTAAGAAAAATACAGATACGCCATTTTTAGAAATTTATTTTTATTATACCATGTATTATACTACTTTTAGCCATTTTTAGATCTAAAGATAAGACATTTTTATTCTAATCTTAAGTTATTAACATGTTTCAGAAGTGACAGACAATCTGCATATTTATTTACATTGTATTAGAAAACAAAATTCAGAAAATAAAATAGAATAAGTCCATTATCTTAACCACGCCACGGACAACAGTATGGTTCAAAATAGATAGAGATAAAAAATTTATTCATTTTATAAATTATTAAAAAAGCATTAATAAAAGTATCCTGAGATTAAAATTGGATCCTCTATCGGAATTATTCAAACCTTCACGGGAACCTCGAAATAGGGAATATACAAATGTATTTTAAGTCCATAGGCTCAAATACCCGCTGACGTAAACTATATTATTACAGAGACAGAAATATTTTTTTCTGATTTTACATTATTAAGATTTAGTATGGTTAGAGATACAAATATTTTATTCATTTATTAATTTATTAAAAAATCCCAAAAAATTTCAGAAATTACAGCTGTTCGAATGTCGCCCGCCAAGAAATATCGCAAAGGGTTTCAAGTCCATCGCTTTTACAAATCGTTCCATAGTGTAACGTAGTGTTACTAGCTCTTTTGAATGGCTTCGAAAAAAACTGCTTGTGCTTACGAAAACTGCCATGAGAGGCAAATATACTTTTCTCATCCACACGCCCAATGTCGACTAAATTCATGTATAAGAGAAGGTTTAGATTTTCACAGCTGTGGTGCTGGAGGTTGTGGTACATGACACCGGGAAAGGGAATCTTGGGACTGCGTTTTATTTTTCGGACTGATGGAACCGCCCCCGAGAGCCGTGAACGCTGACCTGCCAACGGAGGGAGGAGAGAAAACCCTTTTGGAAAGGGGAGTTCGATTTTAGAATTCGACGGCGCTTGTCGCTTCTCCATTTACAACTCACGAACCTAAGTTCAGCCGAGAGCCGACACTTACAATGAATATGCAATTACAATTTCCTATTTGTACATAATTGAAAATATTTCTTTTTTATGCAAGTCTTATTTTAAAAATTTAATCTGCTGTTCCTCGAGTGCTCCTCGGCAATACAACGCTACTACGGTACAGCATATTAAAAATGGTGGCAGCGGTGGGATGTTTTGAGCTGTGGAAGTGGACGGTCATCGGAAATCGACTGACCAGAGCGTAAGCCCACTTACGCTGATGAGAATCGCCATGATCCGTGTGGAACAACTGTTCCTATGCTAAAGTGGACATCTGTCCTGAATTGGATCGCCAGGATCCTATGCTAAAGTGGACATCTGTCCTGAATTGGATCTTCAGGATCCTATGCTAAAGTGGGAATCCGTCCCTGAAGAGGTCATCGATAGTAATCGGTTGACCAAAGCGTAAATCTGTTGCGCTGAAGTGGATCGCCAGGATCCTTATAGGACATCTGTTCCTAATTTAAAGTGGACATCAGTCCCTGTGGTGGATCGCCAGATCCCTTACGAAAAAGGTACACCTGTTCCTGTTTTTATTTTGGACACCAGTCCCTGGGTGGATCACCAGATCCGTGTTGTGAAGAGAAGACATCCGTTCCTCTGTATTGGGAGCACCCGCTCCAAAGTCCTGTGGAAAAGGCTTACTTGTGTGTATTAGTTCGGTGCGCGTTCTGTGTTGTGATTAGAAGAAAACCATTCTTATAAAAATTGGGAGCATCTGGTTCCAGTTTTCTTGTGTGGATCGCCCTGATCCTAATTGTGTTTGTGAACTCTTGTACCAAACTCTTGAACCAAACTTGTGAACTCTTGTACCAAATATTCATTGAAAAAATTCTTACCTTTCAAAAGATAGTGTAGGTCAACATCTTCAAAAGGGGTGAGTACCTTGATTTTACAAAAGGCAGTGACAGTAGTTAATTTTTATAGAATTTTGAGCATATTGTCAGTTTTAGTTTAGTTTGGCATGCATCTCTTAAATATTAAAATCTTAAAATTTTAAAGGATAATAATTTTGCTATGCTTTTGTTATTAATTTGTGAAGAGTAGAGTTGTATTAATTGAAAATTTAATAATTTGAAGTTAATATAATTCATGTATAATAATCGAATCTGTAGTTCTTTAAGAAAGGTGTTTTAGTTTAAAATAGCATTGAAAGTTTCAATACTGCCGAATTGTTGATACAATTACCATTTGTTGTTTAATTCTATTTGCATGAAATTAGTGTGTACAACGTAGAAATTGTTTATTTTGTATCAATTTGTTAAATTGAAAGGGAAAAAAATGTCTTTTTGGGGAAATTCTAAGAAAGAGGATTTGTTCTCATTGGTATCTGAGTTAGGAGAAACTGCCTCTTCAGATTTAAAGGTAGTGCATTTAAAAGCAATAATCACTAAAAGGGATAACTATGAAGAAGAATTTGTTAAAGCTCTTCTTGAGACTATTGTTAAAACTCGTGTAGAGAAAGAAGAGTTAGAAGCAGAAACTAGACGTGAAAAAAGAGCCGCAGAAAATCGCAAAGTGGAACCGGAATTTGAGCTAGAAAAATTGAGAATTTCAACTGTAGAAAAAACAGGGAATTCAGAAAAGGGAAATAAAAAAATTCAGTTAGACTTGCAAAAATTAGTCCAAAAATTTGACCCCAATTTAATTGATATTAGCTTGTACTTGGTCATGTTTGAAAGGCAAGCAAAGCGGGTTAGTATTGAAAAGTCTGAATGGGTTTCGCATTTGATGGTACTTCTGCCCATTGATATGGTTCAGATCATTATGAGAGAACCCGAAGAGCAAACTGAAGATTACAATTTTGTTAAGAAAATATTATTACAACGGTTTAAACTAAGTCCCGAGAAATTTAGAGTTAAATTTACGTAATATCAAAGACGATCGGATAGCACGTGGAAGGATTTTGTTTTTGAGTTAAAAAATTATTTTGAAGAATGGTTAGAGGGTTTGGAAATTGATAGTTTTGAGAAATTAAAAGATTTAATGATTATCGATCAATTAAAACGCAGGGTTAGTAGCGAAGCTCGGGACCACTTTTTAGACCAATGGATAAAATTCACTTCCGCATCTGATTTATCTGATAAACTAGATGATTTTGATAATGTCCGGAGGGTTGTAAAGAAACCCATGAAAAGTGGATTTTACGAAGAAGGGAAAATTGAGGAATTTCGTAATGAGAGAGATATGAGACGTAATTATCCGGAGGATAAACAACGTGCGGGAAAACAAAGTAATGAAAAGAATGAGTTCTTCGATAAACGTAAAGAAACTCGTTGTTTCAAGTGTGGGAATTTAAATCACCTAAGACCGCAATGTCCTAAACTGAAAAGAACAATTCCCGAGGTTTTACCAATAAATCATATTCAAAGTGATAAAGCGGAGGAAGATTGGTCATCCCCTTATCTGAGTAAGGCATATGTAAATGGATATAAAATAACAATACTCCGAGATACAGGGTCAAATATAGATCTCGTGTGTGGTAAATATATCACCCCTGAAATGTTAACAGGAGATGTTGTGTTTGTTAAACAGCCATTAGACGAGAATTGTACGTATTTACCTCTTGCTACAGTAGAAATAAACGGAGAATTTGGGTGCATTAAGACAAAGCCGCCGTTTTTGCTCATAAATTAGATTCACATCGATATTTATTGGGAAATAGAACCGCTGCTTTGCTAAAAGACAAAAATGTTGTAAGGCACTCCAGCCTGAAATGCTTCCAGCAATAGAGACTAGGTCGAGGAAGTTGGAAAAAGAAAATAAACAAACATCGGATGTAGAACCGCAGGATAATGAAACAGAAAACGAGGGTGTTCGGCACCCCCATTTAACTGAAAATGTGAGAGACCAGCTGGTATTATCCCCCGTAAGTGAGAAGGAAGGAACCAGCGAAGGGACAAAAGACAATCCTCCCCGCGAATTTCGAGTATACGGAAGGCATGTCAAACACTAAAAGAGATTTATCGTATAGCTTTGGAAGAGTCCGGGGCGAACTCCAAGTTGGAGTATGTTGTGGGGAATGATCTGTTATTTAAGATGAAGGGGAAAATCTTTAAAACACCTGAAACTCTAAATTATGAACACTGGGTTGCTTCTAAGGAGGGAGACAATCCCGTAACAACTTATGTTTCTGAATTGGTCAATCGGTGGAAAAAATATAAAGAATTGGGAGTCCAATGGTTTAGGTCGTGTGTAATTGAAAAAAAAGTCTCGAAAACAAATTACATAGTTAAACTAACAGGGAAGAAAGAGAGATCTCAAATTTATCATATGCATATGTTAAAACCACACTACAACAGACTTGAAATAGTAAATTCTTTATCTTGTAAACATAATCAGGAGGAATTAATAGACAATGATGTTGATTTCCCGTATTTAGACTCAAATCCGAATAGTAACGACCTTTTGGACATAGTTGGAAAATATAAATTGACCGAGAGATTAGATCGTCAGCAAATCAATCAGCTACATGACCTTTTGACTAGGTATATCAAGACCTTTTCAGATGAACCAGGTAAGACAGATTTAGTCGAGCATGATTTTGAGCACATTACTAACAAACCTGTCAGGTCTAGGCCGTATAGGTCTTCCCAATGGCAAAATGAAATTTTAAAGGCTGAACTTCAAAAAGTGCTAGAATTACACATAATTCAAATTGGAGAATTGCAGTATACGTCATCCATGATAATCGTGGAGGCACCTGGTACAGATCCTCCACCTTGTATAAATTATAGTTGGTTAAAGAAAGTAATTAGAACAGCTGTCATATAAAGGGCAAAAGTCTTACATATTTTGATATTTTAGGTTATAATTTTATTTCTTATTCTTTTATGTAACATCATATTATTCACTTATGTTCCTTAACCCTTTCGCGACGAGTGGCACGCCCACGCGCCAGCTGCGAACTTGCATTCAAGGACGAACGGCAAGCCCGCGAGCCGGAGGAAATTTTACCCTAAAGGACGACTGGCACGTATTGGTGTTTCTACGTGGAACGTTTTAGTTTGAATGTATTTGTCTCCTAGAGGGCGCTAAATGCCCGTGGAAGCAACTTAAATGTATTTTGTAGATGTTTGACCTTGGCACAAGGAGAATCCAATGAATTATTTCTCCATTTGGAGCGGTGAAACACATGGTTCTGTAAAGTAAACAGAGCACTTCTCGTAGCATCAACAATTTTATAATTGAGTTCCGGGTCTCGTTCTGATTTTGTCTTTTATTGATTTGGTTGTTGAATTAGAGGAATATAAAAGAGTGTTTTTTTGAGTGGGTGGGGGAGGGGGGGTAAAGGAATGTGCGGCAATGAAATGATTAGGTTATTTATGTTCTCATGGAAGTGTTACTAGCTCTTTTGAATGGTTTAAAAAAAATGCTTGTGCTTACGAAAACTGCCATGAGAGGCAAATATACTTTTCTCATCCACACGCCCAGTGTCGACCAAATTCATGTATAAGAGAAGGTTTAGATTTTCACAACTGTGGTGCAGGAGATTGTGGTACATGACGCCGGGAAAGGGAATCTTGGGACTGCGTTTCATTTTTCGGACTGATGGAAACGCCCCCGAGATCCGTGAACTCTGACCTGCCAACGGAGGGAGGTGAGAAAACCCTTTTTGGAAAGGGGAGTTCGATTTTAGAATTCGACGGCGCTAGTCGCTTCTCCTTCTACAGCCCATGAACCTAAGTTCGGCCGAGAGCAGACACTTACAATGAATATGCAATTACAATTTCCTATTTGTACATAATTGTAAATATTTCTTTTTTATGCATTGCAGTCTTATTAAAAAATTTTAACCTGCTGTTCCTCGAGTGCTCCTCGGTACTACAACGCTACTACGGTACAATGGCACCTAATTTGTTACGGAATAGAAACAGAGAAGAATTATTTTCCTTCTTTTAAATTATCAAAGCTCAGTATGGACAGAGATACAAAAATTTCATTCATTTTTTAAATTATTCAGAAAACATTAATAAAAGTAGCTAAAAGTCAAGCTGGCTGAATACGAACCTACACGGTAATATCCTAGTGGATTTCAAGTCCATCGCATTTACCACTTGTCAAGGTCAACCCGATAAATTGATAAATTAATTGATAGAGAAAAGAAATATTTATTCTAAATTTTTATATTATTAAGAAATTTTCTTTTAAAAATTTTCAGAAATCAAAACTGACTTCGCTGCCGGTAGGATTCGAACCCGCGCG
Source organism: Amaurobius ferox (assembly GCA_951213105.1). Taxonomy (NCBI): domain Eukaryota; kingdom Metazoa; phylum Arthropoda; class Arachnida; order Araneae; family Amaurobiidae; genus Amaurobius; species Amaurobius ferox. The sequence continues at coordinate 39,070,538 of OX578142.1, forward strand.
GGAATATCCCAATGGATTTCAAGTCCATCGCCTTAACCACTAGGCCACGGCAACTTGGTCACATTATAACAGATATAACTAATATGTAGTCTAAATTTAAATTATGAAATTTCAAAATAGATAATTTGCAAAATGATTTACATAATATTACCAAAAGTTTCGAAAAATAAAATTAGCTTTACTCCTTTGCCGGGATGATTCGAACGTGCGAAAGATTATCCCAATAGAATTCAAGGCCATCGACATAGTGGCAGCTCGTCCCCGCAACTCGTATTTTTCAGAATGTATACAGATAAGTATTTATTTAGATTTGAAATTATTTGGAAAATTCAAAAATCAAAACTGCAAAGTGATTTAAAATATATTAGCAAAAATAGTTTTCGGAAAATAATTTGTACTCCGTATCGTCAGGACACGATCCCGCGAGGGAATACCCAAATGTATTTCAAGTCCATATCTTCAAACACTCGCTGACGGAAACTATTTTATTACAGAATAGAAATGGTTCAGAGAGGATTTTTTTTTCTGATTTTAAATTATAATGGTTCAGTATGAGTAGTTATAAATTGCCGGTTCTGCAGCTAACGGAGGAGGCGGAGCTGATGACTCATTGAGAAGGGTCCCTCATTTAGGAGGAGGATTGCCTCATTGAGGAGGCAGTTTGGTGGAGGATGCCTCACTGAGGGAGGAGGATCTTTAGACCAACTGAGGAGGTAGTATTGCGAAAGAGGCCTTGGTGGCTGAGGAGACTTGAGTGAGTGATTTAACTGGACAGGGAGATAACCTTTGACCGGATTACACAATGGTGCAAAGAGTGTATTGCACAATCATGAGAGCCTCTTATCGGACGACTTTCCTCTGTGCTGGCGGACGATGTACTGAGGTGTCTTATCAGTGCTGACGTAGTTGAAGCGCCCTCTGGCGAAAGTTGGTGAGGTGCTGCCACCTATCGGCATTTCTTTTTTAATTTCCAAAAAAAATTTTACTTTCCACTTGTCAGGTAGGGGACGCGATCTTATAGCCGTTTGATTAAGAAGCGAGCGCCTTATCCACTATCCCGCAAATGGGTGGTTTGCAGATTGTTATCATGAATGCCTAGCCTGTGAAATCGAATGGGAGAAAGATTATTTCAGGATTGTGTTAAGAACATTTTGATTTGAAATTATTAGGGGGAAGCTATATTTTGTAATGAAAATTATGTGAATTTAATAAAAAGGAATGTACTTGGAAAGGCGGTACTTAATAATTTTTCGATGTGTTTTAATACAGTATGTCAGCAATTTTTTTTCGGAGTGTTTTGGTGATATGATTTTATAATAAAAAAAATCATTTCGTGTGTTTAAAAAAAAAATTTAATGGTACACAATTTTTATGGATTTCCAGTGAATACAAAATAGTGTTAAGTAGATTTTATCTCGGGAACAGGATTCGACACTTTTAAGTGTTGTGAATTTCAACACTACGATTTTTATTTCAAAAATTGTGTTAAGTAGATTTTATGTCTGGAACAGGATTCAACCATTTTAAATGTTGTGAATTTTAACACTATGATTTTAAGCGTGTGTTTAAAAACGAATATAATACTAAATTATGGTTAGCAATGTTCAGCGTACACAAAAATTGTGTTAAGCGGATTTTATATAGTGAATAGGATTCAACCATTTTAAGTGTTGTGGATTTTAACACTATGATTTTTAAACATCTATAGAATTGGATTCGACTGCTAGCGAAATGATTTTAAGTGTGTGTGTGTTTAAAAATGAATCTCATTATAAATTATACTTAGCTATTTTCAAAAATTGTGTTAAGCGGATTCAACCATTTTAAATGTTGTGAATTTTAACACTACGACATCTACATTTCGCGAGCTTTTAAAATATACTTCGCGGTTCTAGAATTTTCTGAATATGAATCGAGTGTTTTGAACTAACATTTTCACAGGTTGCAAATATTTACATGACAAATACTTTAATGAAACCGAGCTTAGTTAAAGTTTGAATATTTAGACACATTTTATATATTTTTAGGAGATATATGTTACACATAGCGCGGAAAATAGTTAACAAAAATTCAAACTCACTAAGAGACTTCTTCACTACTTACTATCCAAACTAGAAATGAGTGATACTCTCTCACTACAGTATTAAAAATGTGTGATGATGTCATCATTTTGACCTATTGCCACAATGTGCCTATTCTTTCTTAATTACACATTTTTAATAACTTAATGTTATTAAACACCATGTGCTAACCATTGTCCCCACCCTCCCCCTGACCTGTATGTAGCAATATGTTTTGTTTTATAATAACGTAATGATTTCGAGTGTGTGTGTATAAAAAATGTAATAGTAAATTATGGTTAGGAATGTTCAAAAATTGTGTTAAGTGGATTTTATCTCGTGAACAGGATTCGACCATTTTAAAAGTGCTGTGAATTTTCTAAATAATCTTCGACCGTTTTGAACTAACATTTTCACGGATTGCAAATATTCACATGACAAATATTTTAATGAAACCGAGCTTAGTTAAAGTTTGAATATTTAGAAACATTTTATATATTTTTGTATTCGCACTGAAAATAGTTAACAAAAATGGAAACTTACTGAGTGACGCCTTCAGCACTTGCCGTCCAAACTAGAAATGAACGATATACACTATTAAAAATGAGCTTACATCTATGGTGACGTAATCATTTTGACCCGTTGCCACAAAGTGCATATTCTTTCTTAATGACATATTTTTAATAACTTAATGTTATTAACCTCCTTGTGCTCTGGCCCGCACAATCGATTCTTACCAAATAATGAAATACTGAACTGATAGTTTAAAAATGTGATCTGCCGAGAGCGTGACAAGCTAACCACTGCCTTAATCCACAGAACCGATTCTCATCAAAGTATGAAATACTGGGCAGATATTTTAAAATAGGAAGATGCTTACACTGCAAGACCCGCAATGAAGACTAAAGCGAAAACAAAACCTCGTCGTTTACCGAGTTTTAGCAATGATGAAGTTAAACTTAATTTTTTTACTTCTAAAACATTAAAACTTGCGACTGACGAAAGAGGTATCCGTATATAGAATATTGAACGACCACCATTTTTGTGAATATTCACTCCAAGTAGCAAGCGACAGTGTAATGCCTTCACGCGTGAAGACCCGCAACCACTCCAAGTAGCAAGTGACAGTGTAATGCCTTCACGCGTAGGCTGCAGTTCATTTCGCTCGTTAGAGAGATATTTCCATATATACACTTTTAACTTCCCATGGCGAAGTTTTAAATATACATACACATCAGAAACTATATGCCAACGACGGAGCGCATCTTGCACAGAATCTGAAGTAGATTCAGTCAAAACAGATTTTGTAGTGGAGGATAACACTCCACTGTGTGTTAGAGCACAAGAAAGCAGATATTGAGTTCAGTTTCATACCTTAGTGAGAACTTGTGAATTGACAGCGGTAGATGTTTCTGCTGGAGCTATGGAAGACATAAGATAGGTGTCTAACCAATCCACAGCAAACTTTTGTGATGGTGAAGTAATCACATCTGAGTCAATGTCCACAGATTTTGCTTCTTCTTCTAGGGCAGGAACAGACAACTTCACAGTATTTCCACTAGAAATTATCTGTTCGAGTGATGGCATACTTTGAATTTTCGATATTATTTTTAGATAGTAACGTTCAACTACCACGTTCACCATTTGTCACAGCTATGAACGAACCGAACCTATTCCGCAACGCCCAAGGTTGAAATGTCTTACCGGGCCACGTCATAAGTATAATCATGTGATCTAAATCAAGTGCCGTGTGCAAACAGATCACATAAGATAAGATATGAAGTGATTAGAACTTGTAATTTTTAATGAATCGTACAACATTAGGTTGTGCTAAATGCAATTGTTATCTACAGAGGAAAATTTCTACATTATTTTATTCATCTTCGAAATCATAAAGTGAGAATATGTACCAAACTTAGTTAAAATTCCTATTTTTAAATCACATTAACATAAAATACATAGAAAAATTTCGTATATTATCATAACTTTAGGAGATATGTATCGGGCGGAATATACAAGAATAGCTAGCACAAACATGAAAATAGCTTGTAGTATGAGTTCTTCATCAGCCGACATCCAAACTATTGAGCGATGTCGACTGATGAGCGATATACACACTAATTACAACACTCAAATGAGAGCTTAGTAGTTCTTGTCTTATATATGATCTGACATAAAGTGACGTCATAACTTCAAAGTTCACAAGATGGCGTCATTGGTCTAAGGTTCACAAGATGGTCTCATAGTTGAAAGTAGTTGTTCTCTTCCTTAATTTTTCTAGTTATGAATAAGCGATTATAAGTAATTAAAAATTAAGAAAGAAGATCCGCTTTGAACTATGAGGCCATCTTGTGAATCTTGGACCAATGACGCCATATTGTGAACTTTGGAGTGATGACGTCATTTTATGTGAGATCTTAGATAAGAACTGATAAGCTCTCATTTCAGTGTTGTAATTAGTGTGTATATCGCTCATTTCTAGTTTGGATGTCGGCTAATGAAGACCTCATACTGTAAGTTATTTTCATGTTTTTGCTAGCTATTCTTGTATATTGCGCTCGATACATATCTCCTAAAGTTATAAAAATATACGAAATTTTTCTAAGTATTTAATGTTAATGTGATTTAAAGACAGGAACTTTAACTAAGTTAGGTACATATTTTCACTTTATGATTTCGAAGATGAATAAAATAATGTAGACATTTTCCTCTGTAAATAACAATTGCGTGTAGCACAACCTAATGTTGTACGATTCATTAAAAATTACAAGTTCTAATCACTTCATATCTTATTTTATGTGATCTGTTTGCACACGACACTCGATTTAGGTCACATGATTATACTTATGACGTGGCCCAATAAGACATTTCAACCTTGAGCGTTGCGTGGATAGGTTCGGTTCGTTCATAACTGTGACAAATTTATAGAATTTTAAGATCATAGTGTTTTAAAAATGAATCTTATACTATGAACGTGGTAGATGGATGTTACTATCTAAAAATAATGTCTAAAATTTAAAGTATGCCATCACTCGAACAGATAATTTCTAGTGGAAATACTTTGGAGTTGTCTGGTCCTACCCTAGAAGAAGAAGCAAAATCTGTGGACATTGTCTCAGATGTGATTAATTCACCCTCACAAAAGTTAGCGGTGGATTGGTTAGATACCTATCTTATGTTTTCCATAGCCCCAGCAGAAACATCTACCACTGTCAATTCACAAGTTCTCACTAAGGTTGGAAACTCAACTCAAGATCTGCTTTCTTGTGTTCTAACACACAGTGGAGTATTATCCTCCACTACAGAATCTGTTTCGACTGAATTTACTTCTTCAGATTCTGTGCAAGATGCGCTCCGTCGTTAGTATTTAGGTTCTGATGTGTATGTATATTTGAAACTTCGCCATGGGAAGTTAACAGTGTATATATGGAAATATCTCTCTAACGAGCGAAATGAACTGCAGCTTACGCGTGAAGGCATTACACTGTCACCTGCTACTTGGAGTGAATTTTCTCAAAAATTGTGGTCGTTCAATATTCTATATAAGGATACCTCTTTCGCCAGTCGCAATGAGTTGTTCTGTTTCAATGACAATGGAAAACTGCATTTACAGAAAATAATTCAATTATATGATTCGAAATTTTGTCTAACACAGTGCCATTTAACTTTAGATAAAAATCAAGTAGCATGTTTACAGAATTGTGTTAAAAACATTAGTATGAAACTTCGAGAAAGTATATTTATAAAGTGGCTTCCTACTCAAATATTAAAAATAAAAGACAGTATAACCTTTCTACCATCACTTATTTGTGATAAAAATTTTGCATTCGAACAATTAATCTCTTGTATTCATGACAGCATGATGTGTCATGTAAGGAAACTTTTCAAATGTGTTGGTTGTGTTGCTCAAATTGAAGATCAAAGTTACCATGAATGTCTTTACAGCACTCCATTAGAAATGTACGACAGAGTGGCTGAACAAGTACTTCTGAATCTTGACATTGATAACAAAAGAAAGTTTTGTTGCGCGATGAAGAAGTCTTTTACTGGTATGATCGAAATTTTTTCAAGTCATTTAAATCAGAGGATTATGAATGTGTGATAAGGAAATTATTTTAACTTATTTGTTTAAATGTACAGCAAATAATGGTTAATGTGCATTTTAGAATGGATTCATTAAATGGGTTTTTATTTTATCTCTCAAACTGAACTCCTTATTTACAATCATCAACTCATTTTTTTTAACATGTTCCATTTAAAAATGTTATGTGGTCATGGGTTATGTGTCTATACATTCAAGTGTAGTAGGTTTACTAATCTTGCTTTTTAAAATAAAATATATAAAAAAATAGATTTATTCGAATCATATCAAATGTCTGCAGTGTGAGTTTCATAATGAAAGATATTTACACTTTATAGGGTTTAAATCATAAAATTTATGTTCAATGTTAAAATTCTGAAATTATATACTCTTATTCATTAAAAAGAATGCTAAGTTATGTTCCATTCTCTAAAGTATGCAGATTCATAAAGAATGTTATGTTTCAATCTCTAAGAATCGGGGGAAATTCAACTCTAGTTCCTTAAAAATCTACGAAGTTCAGATTTATTCTGTAATAAGTGTAAAAATTTGTTGTAGATCTCAGATTAGTTCTGTCATTTTCTGTGTGTTGTTAAATAAGCGCATTCAAATGCGGTCATTCATTAAAAACAGGATGGTTTCATAATGCACCTACAGTCGCGAAATCGTGACATTTCTATGTGCATGTCAGTAATGTCTCGTATTAAGATATCAAAACTCATTACATGTTTCTTTTAATGTGTTAATTGCATATCTTTCATATTTTAAATGTTATTGCAATGTAGTGGACTTGTCTCAGAGGGTCACTCTTTCATTTAAATTCAATGTTAACAATCGCATATCCTTAAAAACAGTAAGTGATATTCTATTCTCCTTTAAGACAGCTTTAAAAAAATATAGTGATGACTTTAAACGTTATTGTAACATTAAAAAACCTAGCTCTTATTTGATAGTCATATACTAAGTATTCAGCAACTTTTGTTAAATTTCATTAAAATATCATAATTTTAAGCGATCAAGGAGTGTTAGGGCTTATGTAATATTATTTCAGAGGGTCACTCATTCATTTAAATTTAACGTTAACGATCGGATATCCTTTAAAAATCGTAAAGTGTTATTCAATATGTCAAAAAATTCGTGACAGTTTTAAAAAATATATTGATTTAAGAGCATGAGACATATGTACACCGTTAAACATATGCGCCTTATTCGATAGTCATTCCCTATGTATTGTTAAATTTTGCTCAAATATTATAATTTTTAAACGATAGATGAGTCTTAGAGCTTATGTAACATTAGAAACATACCTCTTGTGTAAATATTTTGCAATTTGGTAAAATTTTTCATTTAAATATTAAATCTGCTTTAGACAATGGCACTCCATTTTCTCTACCAACTTGAACTTCCCGTTAGTATGAGATATGGTGATAAACGCGATAAGTAATGTGGCCGATTTGGAATGTTTGAATTCAACGGGTTGAATTGCGTGTGTGGAGAGAGAGAGACACTTTTGTATATCCTTTTTTTTTAAATAAAATCCACACATTTCAGTGGTGTCTATGGAAATGTAAGGTTTCAATCATGCATTTGTAATCACTGGATTTCCACTTGAAGGAATTCAGACAAAAAACACATCTCTAATGGTTGTTCAAAATTTATAATTTAAATTTTGGAAGTTCCGTGGAATATTTGCTTGTACCAAGTTTTAAAAAATACACATACTTATTTATTTAAAATTTTTGTTGTGTAAAAAAATTAATTTTAATTTCATCATTGTTAAAAATCGGTAAACGACGAGGTCTTATTTTCGCTTTATACCTCATTGCGGGTCTTGCTTGCAGTGTAAGCATTTTCCTATTTTAAAATATCTGCCCAGTATTTCATATTTTGGTGAAAATCGGTTCTGTGGAGTACGGCAGTGGTTAGCTAGTTACGCTCTCAGCAGATCACATTTTTAAACTATCAATTCAGTATTTCATTATTTGGTGAGAATCGATTGTATGGGCCAGAGCACAAGGAGGTTGATAACATTAAGTTATTAAAAATATGTCATTAAGAAAGAATATGCACTTTGTGGCAACAGGTCAAAATGATTACGTCACCATAGATGTAAGCTCATTTTTAATAGTGTATATCGTTCATTTCTAGTTTGGACGGCAAGTGGTGAAGACGTCACTCAGTGAGTTTCAATTTTTGTTAACTATTTTCAGTGCGAATATAAAAATATATAAAATGTTTCTAAATATTCAAACTTTAACTAAGCTCGGTTTCATTAAAATATTTATCATGTGAATATTTGCAATCCGTGAAAATGTTAGTTCAAAACAGTCGCAGATAATTTAGAAAATTCACAACACTTTTGAAATGGTCGAATCCTGTTCACGAGATAAAATCCACTTAACACAATTTTTGAACATTCCTAACCATAATTTACTATTACATTTTTTTAAACAGACACACTCGAAATCATTACGTTATTATAAAAAAAACATATTGCTACATACAGGTCAGGAGGAGGGGCAACGGTTAGCACATGGTGTTTAATAACATTAAGTTATTAAAATGTGTAATTAAGAAAGAATAGGCACCTTGTGGCAACAGGTCAAAATGATGACATCATCATAGATAAGATCTCATTTTTAATACTGTAGTGAGAGCGTATCACTCATTTCTAGTTTGGATAACAAGTAGTGAAGACGTCTCTTTGTGAGTTTCAATTTTTGTTAACTATTTTCCGCGCTATGTGTAAAAGAGTCGAATTAGAAGGGTCACTTAAAAGGGTCGAAACCTGTTCCGAAGATAAAATCTACTTAACACTATTTCGTATTCACTGGAAATCCATAAAAATTGTGTACTATTACATTTTGTTTTAAGACACACGAAATCATTTCTTTATTATAAAATCATATCACCAAAACACTCCGAAAAAATTACTAACATACTGTATTTAAACACATCGAAACATTATTAAGTACGCGAACAACACTTAAAATTTCACAGGCTGGGGCATTCATGACAACAATCTGCAAACCACCCATTTGCGGGATAGTGGATAAGGCGCTCGCTTCTTAATCAAACGGCTATAAGATCGAATCCCCTCCCTGACAAGTGGCAAATAAAAATTTTTTGGAAATTAAAAAAGAAATGCCGATAGGTGGCAGCACCTCATCAACTTTCGCCAGAAGGCGCTTCAACTACGTCAGCACTGATAAGACACCTCAGTACATCGTCAGCCGCACAGAGGAAAGTCGTCCGCTTAGAGGATCTCATAATTTTTCAATTCACTCTTTGCACCATTGTGCAATCCGATCAAAGGTCATTTCCCTCTCCAGTTAAATCACTCACCCAAGTCTCCTCAGCCACCACGGCCTCTTTCGCAATACTACGTCCTCAGTTGGTCTAAAGACCCTTCTCTCACAGTGAGGCATCCATCCTCCACCAAACTGCCTTCTCATTGAGGCAACACTCTCCCCAAATGAGGGACCCTCTTCAATGAGTCATTGGCTTCGCCTCCTCCGTTAGCTGCAGAAACGGCAATTTATAACCACTAGTATGGTTAGAGATGCAAATATTTTATCAATTTTTCAATTATTCCCAAACAATTTCTGAAATTACAGCTGATGGAATTAATCGAACCTGCTAAGGAATATCGAATTGGATGGGGGTGTCAAGTTCATCTCTTTTACTAATTGTTCCACAACAACTTTTTTATTACGGAATAGAAACATATATGAACTTTTTCTTTTTTAAATTATCAAGGTTCAGTATGGACAGATATACAAAAATGTTATTCATTTTTTAATTATTCAGAAAAAATTATTATAAAAAGCTGGCTGAATACGAACCTCCACGGTAATATCCTAATGGATTTCAAGTCCATCGCATTTTCCACTCGTCAAGGACAACCCGATAAGTTCATAATTGATGGAGAAAGAAAGTTTTATATTATTAAGAAAACATTTTTAAAATTTTTCAGGAATTCAAACTGACTCTGTTGCCGGCAGGATTCGAACCTGCGCGGAATATCCCAATGGATCACCTTAACCACTCCGCCACGGCAAATCGCTCACTATATAACAGAGATAGCTAATATGTTGTCTAAATTTAAATTATGAAATTCCAAAATAGACATTTTACAAAAAGATCTACATTATATTAAAAAGACAGAGTTTCAAAAAATAAAATTAACTTTACTCCTTTGCCGGGATGATTCGAACATGCGAAAGATTATCCCAATGGACTTCAAAGCCATCGACTTAGCAGCCTGTCCACGCAACTCGTATATTTCAGAATATATGCAGATAAGAAATATTTATTGAAATTTGAAATTATTTGGAAATTTCAAAATCAAAACTGCAAAATGGTGTACAATATATTAGAAAAAAAATTCAGAAAATAATTTGTACTACGTACCGGTAGGACACGATCCCTCGGAGGAATATGAAAATGTATTCCAAGTGCATAGCCTTGTAGCAGCAGCCGACTCTGATCCTGCCAAAGACATCGAACGCAGATGCTAGGAATCAGTACCCGAATCATAAGTTCGGAGAGGAAGCTATCTTTTGCTCTAACCTTATAATGTCGGACTTGTAAGCAACGGGTTCCGAGTTCGGGACTAGCAGAGAGACAGAAATATTTTATTCATTTTTTAATTTATTAAAAAATTTCAGAAATTACAACTGTACGAATGACACAAACCTGCGAAGAAATATCGTAAAGTGTTTCAAGTCCATCGTTTTACAGATCGTTCCATGGCAACTATTTCGTTACGAAATAGAAACAGATAAGAATAATATTTTGATTTTTTTAAATTATCAAAGTTCAGTATGGACAGATACAAAAATTTTATTCATTTCTTAAATTATTCAGAAAACAATAGTAAAAACAGCTGAAAGTCAAGCTGGATGAATCAAACCTACACGGTAATATCCCAATGGATTTCAAGTCTATCGCATTTACCACTCTTCAAGGCCAACCTGATAAATTCATAATTGATGGAGAAAAGAAATTTTAATCCTAATTTTATATGTTATTAAGAAAACATTTTTAAAATTTAACAGAAAATATAACTAACTCCGTTGCCTGCAGTACTCGAACCTGCGCGAAAATATCCCATCATTCTGCGACAATTTTTTATTACGGAATAGAAACCGATATAAAAATATTTGTTCTTTTAAATTATCAATGATCAGTATGGACAGAGACACAAAAAGTTTATTAATTTTTTAAATTATTCAGAAAACAATAATATAAAAACCTGAAAATAAAGCTGGCTGAATACGATCCTCCACGGTAATATCCTAGTGGATTTCAAGTCCATCGCATTTACAACTCGTATAGGGCAACCCGATAAGTTCATAATTGATAGAGAAAAGAAATTTTTATTCTAAATTTTTATATTATTAAGAAAACATTTTTAAAATTTTTCAGGAATTCAAACTGACACCGCTGCCAGCAGAATTCGAACTTGCGGGGGAATACCCCAATGGATTTCGAGTCCATCGCCTTAACCACTCGGCCACAATTTGCAAAATGATTTACATAATATTACCATAATTTTGAAAACGTAAAATGACCTTTACTCCTTTGGCGGGATTATTCGAACATGAGAAAGATTACCCCAACAGATTTCAAGGACATCGACATAGCAGCTCGTCCATGCAACTCGTATTTTTCAGAATATATAGTTAACTAGATTTGAAATTATTTGGAAAAACCAAAACTGCAAAATGATTTACAATATATTAGGAAAAAAAAATTTCGGAAAAATAATTTGTAGTCCGGACACGATCCCGCAAGGGAATATCCAAATGTATTACAAGTCCATATCCTCGAACACATGCTGACGGAAACTATTTTATTACAGAATACAATCGGGTCAGGATTTTTTTTTTCTGATTTTAAATTATCATGGTTCAATATGGTTAGATGTGCAACATATTTTTCCATATTTTAATTTATTAATAAATCCCAAATTATTTCTGAAATTACAGCTGGTGGAATGAATCGAACTTGCGAAGAAATATCGTAATTGATATCAGGTCCATGTCGTTTACTAATCGTTAAGGACAATTTTTTATTACGGAATGGAAACCGATATGAACTTTCTTCTTTTTAAATTATCAAGGTTCAGTCTGGATAGAGATACAAAAATGTTATTCATTTTTTAAATTATTCAGAAAACGATAATATAAGAAGCTGAAAATAAAGCTGGCTGAATACGAACCTCCACGGTAATATCCTAATGGATTTCAAGTCTATCGCATTTATCACTCGTCAAGGTCAACCCCATAAGTTCATAATTGATGCAGAAAAGAAATTTTTATTCTGATTTTTTTCATTATTAAGTAAAACATTTTTAAAAATTTTCAGAAATCAAATCTGACTCCGCTGCCGGCAGGATTCGGACCTACGCAGGAATATTCCAATGGACTTCGAGCCCATCGCCTTAAATACTCGGCCACGGAAACACGCTTACTTTATAACAGAGATAACTAATGTGTAGTCTAAATTTAAATTATGAAATTTCAAAATATTCAATTTGCAAAATGATTTACATAATATTACCAAAAAGTTTCAAAAAATAAATTTAACTTCACTCTTGGCGGGATGATTCGAACATTTGAAATATTATCCCATGGATTTCAAGCCCATCGACATAGCACCTGTTCCATGCAACACGTATTTTTCAGAATATATACAGATATGCAATATCTTTTGAAATTTGAAATTATTTTAAAATTTCAAAATCAAAACTGGAAAATGATTTACAATACATTAGAAAAAAAATTTCAGAAAATAATTTGTACTCCGTACCGGCGAGACATGATCCCTCGAAGGAATAATAAAATGTATTTCAAGTCCATAGCCTTGTGGCAGCAGCCGATTCTGATCCTGCCAAAGACATCAAACGAAGATGCTAGAAATCAGTACCCGAATTATAACTTCGGAGAGGAAGATATCTTTTGCTCTAACCTGATAATGTTGAACTTGTAAGCACCGGGTCCCGAGATCGGGCCTGGCTCGGGAATAGCAAGGAGTGTGTGGCAGCAGTCGCCTCTGCCCCTGCCAAAGACATCGATCGAAGATGCTGGGAATCAGTACCCAAATTAAAAGTTCGGAGAGGAAGCCAGCATTTGCTCTAACCTTATAATGTCGGCCTTGCAACCACAGAGTTCAGAGTTGGGGACTAGTAACATCAATACCTTCAGCCTCAAAAACTCGCTGACGGAAACAATTTTATTACGGAATGGAAACGGGTCAGGATTTTTTTTTATTTTAAATTATTATGGTTCAGTATGGTTATATATGCTAAAATTTTATCCGTTTTTTAATTTATTTATAAATCCCAAACAATTTCTGAAATTACAGCTGATGAAATGAATCGAACCTGCGAAGAAATATCGTAATTGAGGTCAAGTCCATTTCTGTTTATATTCGTTTCACCCCAATTTTTTATTATGGAATAGAAACCGATATAAACTTTTTTCTTCTTTTAAATTATCAAGATTCAGTATGGACAGAGATACAAACATTTTACTCATTTTTTAAATTATTCCGAAAAGAGTAATATAAAAAGCTAAAAATATAAGGCTGCCTGAATACGAACCTCTACGGTAATATCCTAATAGATTTCAAATACATCGCATTTACCACTCGTCAATGGCAACACGATACGTTCATAATTGGATTGATGGAGAAAAGAAATTTTCATTCTGATTTTTTATATTATTAAGAAAACATTTTTAAAAGATTTAAGAAATCAAAACTGACTCCGCTGCCGGCAGGAATCGAATCTATGCGGGAATATCCCAATGGATTTCGAGTCCATCGCCTTAATCACTCGACCACGGCAACTCGCTCATTTTATAACAGATATAACTAATACGTAGTCAAAATTTTTTATAATGAAATTTCAAAATAGACAATTTGCAAAATGATTTACATAATATTAACAAAGTGTTTCAAAAAATAAAATTAACTTTACTCCTTTGGCGAGATAATTCGAACATGCGAAATATTATCACAATGGATATCAAGGCTATCCACATAGCACCTCCTCCCAACAACTCCTATTTTTAAGAATGTATACAGATAAGAAGTATTTAATTAGATTTGAAATTATTTAGAAAATTCAAAAATCAAAACTGCAAAATGATTTACAATATATAAGCAAAAATATTTCAGAAAATAATTTAAACTCCGACCGTCAGGACGCGATCCCTCAAGGGAATATCCAAATGTATTGGACACTCGAACACTCGCTGACGGAAACTGTTTCGTTACAAAATAGAAAATGGACAGGAATTTTTTTTCTGATATAAAATTTTTATAGTTCAGTATGGTTAGAGGTGCAAAAATTTTATCCATATTTTAATTTATTAATAAGTCCCAAACAATTTCTGAAATTGCAGCTGATGGAATGAATCGAACCTGCGATGACTTATCGCAATTGGTCTCACGCCCATGTCTTTTACTAATCATTCCACGACAATTTTTTATTACGGAATAGAAACCGATATGAACTCTTTTTCTTCTTTTAAATTATCAAGGTTCATTATGGACAGGAATACAAAAATTTTATGCATTTTTTAAATTATTCAGAAAACAGTCCATCGCATTTACAACTCGTAAAGGGCAACCCCATAAGTTCATAATTGAAGGAGAAAAAAAATTATTCTAATTTTTTATATTATTAAGGAAAAATTCTTAAGAAATAAAACTGACTCCGCTGCCGGCAGGATTCGAACCTGCGCGGGAATATCCCAATGGATTTCGAGTCCATCGCCTTAACCACTCGGCCACGGCAACTCGCTCATTTCAGAACAGAGATAACTAATATGTAGTCAGTCTAAATTTAAATTATGAAATTTCAAAATAGACAATTTTCAAAATGACTTACATAATATTACCAAAAAATTTCAAAAAATGAAATTAACTGTACTCCTTTGGCGGGATGATTTGAACACGCGAAAGATTATCCCAATGTATTTCAAGGCCATCGACATAGCAGCTCGTCCATGCAACTCGTATTTTTCTGAATATATAGAGATAAGAAATATTTATTGAAATTTGAAATTTTTTGGAAAATTCAAAAATCAAAACTGCAAAATCATTTGCAATATATTAGCAAAACAATTTTTCGGAAAATAATTTAAAATCCGTACCGACAGAACTCGATCCCTCGGAGGAATATAAAAATGCATTTCAAGACCATAGCCATGTGGCAGCAGCCGACTCTGATCCTGCCAAAGACATCGAACTAAGATGCTAGGAATCAGTATCCGAATTATAAGTTGGGTGAGGAAGATATCTTTTGCTCTAACCTGATAATGTCCGACTTGTAAGCACCGGGTCCCGAGTTCGGGCCAGGCTCGGGATTAGTAAGGAGTGTGTGGCAGCAACCGCCTATACTCCTGCCAAGGACATCGATCGAAGATGCTAGGAATCAGCTGATGGAATGAATCGAACCTGCGATGACTTATCGCAATTGGTCTCACGCCCATGTCTTTTACTAATCATTCCACGACCAGTGCCGTTCCTCGGGTGGCGAACGCCTGCGTGCAAGAATAATTTTGTGCGCCCCTATATACTATGCTTAAATTTTGATGATAAGGCCAATTTTCATAATCATTTTTAGTTTGAGGTTTAAACTGAATAGTTTCCTTATAGACTAAAGTCACTTTAGTGTAAGTGTTTGATTATGAAAATGGGCGTAATAAAATAAAACAACGAAAAAATATGACAAAAAATTTATTTTCGACATCAAATAAAATAGACTATTAACGTACAATATAGGTCATAAATAAAACACGTCCATTCGGAAATTAACAAAAAATCTAATATAACTCAATTCACTCAACTGAGTGAATTGAGTTAAAACTCTCAAACGGCACTCAACGCAAACAAATCCGTTAACTTGAAAATGTGCAAGATCTGTCTAATACCTAAGTACCTAATTATCAAATAACAAGGTAGTTTTAGAACATAACACGTCTTGCTTTTGCAGATGCAAGCTCATTGATCATTTCATTGTGATCGATGGCTTCACATATTTTATTTTCGATTGAAATAACAGCTAAATCTGAAAGCCTTTCCTGGCACATCGAAGTTCTCAAATAAGATTTTACAAGTTTTAGCTTTGAAAAACTCCTTTCGCCAGACGCAACAGAAATCGGCAGCGTCAAAAATATCCTTAATGCTATAGACAGGTTTGGAAACAAAGACTGCAAATTTTTCTTGGTTATATAATTCAGAATATCTATGGGTGAGTCTGAGGTATTGCGAGAGTCTTTGACAGGGTTAAGGATTTTGTATGATGAAATTTCATTGTACAAATCAAGACCATCAATATCCTTGCAAACATTTCCTTCATGGTGAATTTGCAAAGCCAAATCCAAATCTATGCACGATCGTTTAATCTCATCAGAATTTAGGTTTTGAAAATGACTCAAAAATCCAAATAAATCATTGCATTGCTTCAATCTCTCGAAACGACTTTGTAGGGATTGAACTGTTGTATCCAAAATTTGAAAATAAAAACTGATCTTAAATTTTCGCTTTGGATCTAGAACTGGATCGTCTGTACTTTCATATGAAAATTGACGCTTTCTCTTT
Organism: Amaurobius ferox; assembly: GCA_951213105.1. NCBI lineage: Eukaryota > Metazoa > Arthropoda > Arachnida > Araneae > Amaurobiidae > Amaurobius > Amaurobius ferox. The sequence goes on from OX578142.1 coordinate 39,087,296, forward strand.
CGTTCCCTAATTAAAAGAAATGTTTGCTCTACATCATTTTTTCCAGCTTCGGCTTTAGCCTCATTCACAAAAACATCAAAATTTTCATCTGACCTTTTTTCAGTGAAGTAGTTGATGAGACTTTCTTTCATCTTCTCTTACCTTAAGATTTAAAATCAGCAACACAACGGCAACACGTAATATTATATTCAAATGAAATTATTATTAATCGTCAAAAATCACCGACGAATACTCGATGACTGAACTGACTGACTGAAACAAGCCACATTCTCCTGTTTTATATCACCGCTAAAATCTGGTGGAAAAATCTGGAGCCGAAAAAAAGTTTTTTTTGGAGAACTTTTCAGAAAATAATATTTTTTGCACCTTCGACCTCTGTGAGGCACACGCCGCCGATAAATGCATAAAAAACAATAACATGTATATTATTTGTCGAGCGAGCCGCCAAAGGCGAGCGGCATGCTTTGAAGATACGCCGCCGCCCGACGGGCGGCGGCGTACGGCTTACGGGCTTGTCGGCACTCGGCTTACGATCGGCTTACAGCTTTGCTATAATTTGATTTTAATACCTTTAATGCCGATTTTTCTTCCAATTAGAAGTGCGTTTTTGCAAGAGTAGCGAATAGTTGAATTTGGCGCCCCTTAAATTGGGCGGCTGCGTGCGGGGCATTCGCTGCATACCCGCCAGGAACGGCACTGTCCACGACAATTTTTTATTACGGAATAGAAACCGATATGAACTCTTTTTCTTTTTTAAATTATCAAGGTTCATTATGGACAGGGATACAAAAATTTTATGCATTTTTTAAATTATTCAGAAAGCAGTCCATCGCATTTACAACTCGTAAAAGGCAACCCCATAAGTTCATAATTGAAGGAGAAAAAAAAAATTATTCTGATTTTTTATATAATTAAGGAAAAATTTTTAAAAATTAAAAGTGACTCCGCTGCCGGCAGGATTCGAACCTGCGCGGGAATATCCCAATGGATTTCGAGTCCATCGCCTTAACCACTCGGCCACGGCAACGCGCTCGCTTCATAACAGAGATAACTAATATGTAGTCTAAATTTAAATTCTGAAATTTCGAAATACACAACTTGCAAAATGATTTACATAATATTACCAAAAATATTCAAAAAATAAAATTAACTTCACTCCTATCGAGGGATGATTCTAACATGCGAAAGATTATCCCAATGGATTTCAAGGCCATCGACATAGCAGCTCGTTCATGCAACTCGTATTTTTCAGAATGTATAGGGATAAGAAATATTTATTGACATTTGAAATTATTTGGAAATTTCAAAATCAAAACTGCAAAATGATTTAAAACATATTAGAAAAAAATTCAGAGAATAATTTATACTCCTAGCCGACAGGACACGATCCCTCGGAGGAATATAAAAATGCATTTCAAGTCCATAGCCGTCTGGCAGTCGTCGACTCTGATCCTGCTAAAGACATCTAACAAAGATGCTAGGAATCAGCACACGAATTATAAGTTCAGAGAGGAAGATATCTTTTACTCTAATCTTCCAAGGTCGGACTTCTGAGCACCAGGTTCAGAGTTCGGGTCATGGCTCGGGACTAGCAAGGAGTGTGTGGCAGCACTAGCCTCTGCTCCTGCCAAAGGCATCGATCGAAGATGCTAGGAATCAATACTCGAATTATAAGTTAGGAGAGGAAGCTAGCATTTGATCTAACCTGATAAGGTCTTCCTTGTAACCACGGGGTCAAGAGTTTGGAACTAGTAACATCAGTACCTACAGCCTCAAAAACTCGCTGACGGAAACTATTTTATTACAAAATGGTAATGAGTCAGGATTTTTTTTTCTGATTTGAAATTATTATGGTTCAGTATGGTTAGAGAAGCAAAAATTTTATCCATTGTTAAATTTATTAATAAATCCCAAACAATTTCTGTAACTACAGCTGATGGAATGCATCGAACCAGCGAAGAAATATAGCAATTGATGTCAGGTCCGTGTCTTTTACAAATCATTCCACGACAATTTTTTATTTAGGAATAGAAACCGATATGAACTTTTTTATTTTTTAAATTATCAAGATTCAGTATGGACAATGATACAAAAATGTTATTCATTTTTTAAATAATTCAGAAAGCAGTAATAGAAAAAGCTGAAAATAAACCTTACTGAATACGATCCTCCACGGTAATATCCTACTGGATTTCAAGTCCATCGCATTTACAAATGGTAAAGGGAATGCGATAAGTTCATAATTGATGGAGAAAAGAAATTTTTATTTTGATATTTTTATATTATTACGGAAATATTTTTTTTAATTTTCAGGAATTAAAACAGACTCCGCTGCCGGCAGGATTCAAACCAGCGCGCGAATATCCCAATGGATTTCGAGTCCATCGCCTTAACCACTCGGCCACGGACGCTCGCTGAGCTTATAAAGGATATAACTAATATATAGTCTAAATTTAAATTGTGAAATTTTAAAATAGATCATTTGCAAAAGGATTTACATACTATTACCAAGAAGTTTCAAAAAATGAATTTAACTTTACTCTTTTGCAGGGATAATTCGAACATGCGAAAGATTATCCCATTGAATTTCATGGCCATCGACGTAGTACCTCCTCCCCACAACTCGTATTTTTCAGAATGTATACAGATAAGAAGTATATATTTAGATTTGAAATTAGTTGGAAAATTCAAAAATCAAAATTGCAATATGATTTACAATATATTAGCAAAAAATATTTTTGGAAAATAATTTGTACTCCGTACCGTTAGGGCACGATCTCTCAAGGGAATATCCAAATGCTTTACAAGTCCATATCTTTGAACACTCGCTGACGGAAAATATTTTATTACAGAATAGAAACGGGTCAGGAATTTTTTTTTCTGATTTTAAATTGTTTTGGTTCAGTATGGTTAAATGTGCAAAATTTTATCCATATCTTAATTTAATAAATCCGAAACAATTTCTGAAATTGCAGCTGATGGAATGAATCGAACCTGCGATGACTTATCGTAATTGGTGACAGGGCCATGTCTTTTACTAATCATTCCACGACACATTTTTTATTAAGGAATAGAACGATATGAACTTTTTTATTTTTTAAATTATCAAGATTCAGTATGAACAGAGATACAAAAATGTTATTCATTTTTTTAAATTATTGAGAAAGCTGTAATAGAAAAAGTTGAAAATAAAGCTGGCTGAATACAAACCTCCACAGTAATATCCTACTGGATTTCAAGTCCATCACATTTACAACTCGTAAAGGGCAACCCGATAAGTTCATGATTGATGAAGAAAAGAATTTCGAGTCCATCGCCTTAAACACTCGGCCACGGCAACTCGCTCACTTCATAACGGATATAACTAATATGTAGTCTAAATTTAAATTGTGAAATTTCAAAATAAACAATTTGCAAAATGATATACTTAATATTAACAAAAGGTTTCAAAGAATAAAATTAACTTTACTCCTTTAGCGGGATGATTTGAACTTGCGAAAGATTATCCCAATAGATTTCAAGGCCATCGACATAGCATCTCGTCCATGCAACTCGTATTTTTCAGAAAATATACAGATAAGGAATATTTATTTAAATTTGAAGTTTTTGGGAAATTTCAATGGAAAATGGATTACAACATATTAGAAAAAAAATTCAGAAAATATTTTATACTCCTTACCGGCAGGACACGATCCCTCGGAGGAATATAAAAATGCATTTCAAGTCCATAGCCTTCTGGCAGTCGCCGACTCTGATCGTGCCAAAGACATCAAAAGAAGAGGCTAGGAATCAGCACCCAAATTATAAGTTCGGAGAGGAAGTTATCTTTAGCTCTAACCTGATAATATTGGACTTGTAAGCACCGGGTCCCGAATTCGGGCATGGCTCGGGAGTAGCAAGAGGGGTGTGGCAGCAGGAGCCTCTGTTCCTGCCAAAGACATCGATTAAGGTGCTAGGAAACAGTTCTCGCATTATAAGTTCGGAGAGGAAGCTAGAATTTGTAAAGAGGGGTAACAGATCTTGGGACAAGTAACGTCAATACCTACAGCCTCAAAAACTCGCTGACGGAAATTATTTTATTACAGAATGGAAACAGTTCAGGAATTTTATTTTTTTAATTTTAAATTATTATGGTTCAATATGGATAAAAAAGCAAAAATTATATCCATTTCTAATTTATTTATAAATCCCAAACAATTTCTGAAATTACAGCTGATGAAATGAATCGAGCCTGCGAAGAAATATCGTAATTGGGGTCAAATCCATGTCTTTTACTAATCGTTCCACCACAATTTTTTATTACGGAATAGAAACCGATATCAACTTTTTCTTCTTTTAAATTATCAAGGTTCATTATGGACAGAGATACAAAAATTTTATTCATTTTTTGAATTATTCGGAAAACAATATTATAAGAAGCTGAAAATTAGGCTGGCTGAATACGAACCTCCACGGTAATATCCTAGCGGATTTCAAGTCCATCGCATTTACAACTCGTAAAGCGCAAACTGGTAAGTTCATAATTGAAGAAGAAAAGAAATTTTTATTCTGATCTTTTATATTATTAAGAAAATATTTTTAAAAACTTTCAGGAAATAAAACTGACTCCGCTGCCGGCAGGATTCGAACCTGCGCGGGAATATCCCAATGGATTTCGAGTCCATCGCCTTAACCACTCGGCCACGGCAACTCGACCCCTTCAGAGCAGAGATAACTGATATGTAGTCTAAATTTAAATTCTGAAATTTCAAAATAGACAATTTGCAAAATGATTTACATAATATTACCAAAGAGTTTCAAAACATAAAATTAACTTTACTCCTTTGGTGGGATAATTCGAACATGCGAAATATTATCCCAATGGATTTCAAGGCCATCGACATAGCAGCTCCTCCCCACAACTCGTATTTATCAGAATGTATACAGATAAGAAGTATTTATTTATATTTGAAATTAATTGGAAAATTCCAAAATCGAAACTGCAAAATTATTTACAATATATTAGAAAAAAAAAATTTTTGGAAAATAATTTATATTCCGGACCGTCAGGTTTCGAAAAGGATTATCCAAATGTATTACAAGTTCATATCCTCGAACACTCGCTGACGGAAAATATTTTATTACAGAAGGGAATTTTTTTTTCTGATTTTAAATTCATATGGTCCTGTATGGTTAAGGTTCAAGAATTTTACACATATTTTAATTTATTAATAAATCCCAAACAATTTCTGAAATTACAGCTCAAGGATCTCAAGGACGGGGTTAGTGGTGTACCCAGGAGAGGAAAATAATTCCTCCCTTTAAACTCCAGAGGAAAAGGAAAAAAGAAATGAAGAAAGGAAGTAGTAAAATGTCATTAAATCAACTAAAAGGTAGCTGAGAACTAAGAGATTGCTTGGGGGGGGGGAGGGACCTAGGTCCTACCCCGTCCCCAAGTCTTCAGAAGACTGAATATTGGGGCCCAAGCGGGCTCCCAACAGAGTAGGAAAAGAGAGGGATAGACTGGATGCGCCCCGGGGGGCGCAGGGCCTTGAGCTTGAGATGTGCCTAGTAGCAGAAAAGAGGAAAGGCTTGCCAACAAAACGCGCAATCCCAAAAGCAAGGGAGAAGTACAGCTGCTAGAGTCTGCAACTAAAAAGGAGAGCATATAAAACTATGATGGACGGATCCGCTTTTTAGGGCGGAAGAAAATGTCTCTCACCGATCGAGCAGGTAACGACCGAGGGCGCTTTCGCGTGCCCGGCCGACCTGGCCGATAGTTCGGGACATTGTCCAACGTAGGATTATTAACGCTTCTCAGACCTCGATGAAAATTTAGAGAAAGTTTTTTGACATGTTCCAAAAAAGGCCTAATTCTGAGATCTTTGTGCAAGACTTCTAGTTGGACGTAGTTCGGCAGATTAGCAAACATACGCAGAGCGTTATTTTGGATGACTTGAAGCTTCCTAAGGTGCATTTCCGCCGCGGTACCCCAAATTGGGACACCGTACGTCATGATGGGACGAATATAGGACTTGTATAGCAATAACTTATTCTGAATGGGCAGGCGGCTATTCCTAGCCAAAAGGGGGCGAAGCTGGGTAAGTGAAGACTTCACTTTCTTACTAGTTTCAGAAATGTGAAGTTTCCACGTCAATTTGGAATCAAGGTACACACCTAGGTACTTGTAACTATCTTGCCAGGGAATGGGCTGATTATTTAAGATTAAGTTAGTGGGATGGGTTTGCCGAGGGGGGGGGGGATGGTGACAGCAGCACACTTACTGACGTTGACTTTAATTCGCCACCTGAGCAACCACTGTGTCAGCTTGTCCAGATAGCTTTGAGGAATACTATGCACGACTTGTGTCTGTTTGTGATGAGTGAACAGGGCGGTGTCATCAGCATAGAGGCCAAGGGCGACACCGGGGGAGCGAGGAAGATCGTTAATGTAAAGGTTGAACAGTTTGGGTCCAACAAGAGAACCCTGCGGGACCCCGCTAAGAACATTCCTGGGAGAGGATAGGATGTCGGAAACACGGACGGCAAAACTTCGACCTGTGAGATATGAATGAAAAATATGAATAAGATTTGGAGGGAAGGAGCGTTTGATAAGTTTAAACAGTAACCCATTTATCCACACCTTATCAAACGCCTTCTGGAGATCGAAAAAAACAATGGACGAGCTTTCGCGATTGCTACGCGCCTCATGGACAAGCTCCACGACCCGCAGCAACTGGTGCTGAGTGGAATGCTTCTTCCTGAACACATATTGTTCAGGAATGACAATGTTCCTCAGGTCGCAGAACTCGTCCATGCGACGCATAAGAACAAACTCAAAAAGCTTCGAAAGACCAGAAAGAAGAGATATCGGACGGTAGTGAAATTACAGCTGATGGAATGAAACGAACCTGCGAAGAAATATAGTAATTGGTGTCAGGTCAATGTCTTTTACTAATCGTTCCAAGACAATTTTTTATTAAGGAATAGAAACCGATAAGAATTTTTTCTTCATTTAAATTATCAAAGTTTAGTATGGACTGAGATACAAAAATTTTATTCATTTTTTAAATAATTCAGAAAACAATCATATAATAAGCTGAAAATAACGCTGGCAGAATACGAACCTCCACGTTAATATACTGGTGGATTTCAAGTCCATCGCATTTACAACTCGTAAAGGGCGACACGATAAGTCCGTAATTGATGGAGAAAATAAATTTTAATTCTGATTTTTTATATTATTAAGGAAAAATTTTTGAAATTTTCAGGAATTAAAACTGACTCCGCTGCCGGTAGGATTCGAACCTGTACGGGAATATCCCAATGGATTTCCAGACCATCGCATTAACTACTACGCCACGGCAGCGCGGTTAGTACATAAAGGATATAACTAATATATAGTCTGAATTTAAATTGTGAAATTTCAAAATAGATCATTTGCAAAATGATTTACATACTATTACCAAAAAGTTTCAAAAAATAAAATTAACTTTACTCCTTTGCAGGGATAATTCGAACATGCGAAAGATTATCCCATTGAATTTCATGGCAATTGACAGAGAATCACCTCCCCACAACTCGTATTTATCAGAATGTATACAGGTAAGAAGTATTTATTTCTATTTGAAATTATTTGGAAAATTCAAAAATCGAAACGGCAATATGATTTGATAACTGCATGGATCAGGATTTATTTTTTTGATTTTAAGTTGTTATGGTTCTGTATGGTTATATGTGTAAAATTTTTATCCATATTTTAATTTATTAATAAATCCAAAACAATTTCTGAAATTGCAGCTGATGAAATGAATCGAACCTGCGAAGACATATCGTAATTGGTGCCAGGTCCATGTCTATCACTAATTATTCCACGACAATTTTTTATTAAGGAAAAGAAACCGATATGAACATTTTTATTTTTTGAATTATCAAGTTTCAGTATGGACAGTGGTACAAAAATGTTATTCATTTATTAAATTATTCAGAAAACAATATTATAAAAAGCTGAAAATTAGGCTGGCTGAATACGAACCTCCACGGTAATATCCTAGCGGACTTCAAGTCCATCGCATTTACAACTCGTAAAGGGCAAACCGGTGATTTCATAATTGATGCAGAAAAGAAATTTTTATTCTGATTTTTTATATTATTAAGAAAATATTTTTAAAAGTTTTGAGGAATTAAAACTGACTCCGCTACCGGCAGCCTTCGAACCTGCGCGGGAATATCCCAATGGATTTCGTGTCCATCGCCTTAACCACTCGGCCACGGCAACTCGATCGCCTCAGAACAGAGATAACTGATATGTAGTCTAAATTTAAATTCTGAAATTTCAAAATAGACAATTTGCAAAATGATTTACATAATATTACTAATGAGTTTCAAAAAATAAAATTAACTTTACTCCTTTGGTGGGATAATTCGAACATGCGAAATATTATCCCAATGGATTTCAAGGCCATCGACATAGAAGCTCCTCCCCACAACTCGTATTTATCAGAATGTATACAGATAAGAAGTATTTATTGACATTTGTAATTATTTGGAAATTTCAAAATCAAAATCGGAAAATGATTTATAACATATTAGAAAAAAATTCAGAGAATAATTTAAAAAAGATTTTTGGTAAAAGGAGCAAGAATTTTACACATATTTTAATTTATTAATAAATCCCAAACAATTTCTGAAATTACAGCTTATGGAATGAAACGAACCTGCGAAAGAATATAGTAATTGGTGTCAAGTCCATGTCTTCTACTAATCGTTTCACGACAATTTTTTATTACGGAATTGAAACCGATATGAACTTTTTCTTCATTTAAATTATTAAGGTTCAGTATGGACAGAGATACAAAAATTTTATTCATTTCTTAAATAATTCAGAAAACAATCATATAAAAAGCTGAAAATAACGCTGGCTGAATGCGAACTTCCACAGTAATATCCTCGTGGATATCAAGTCCATCGCATTTTCTACTCGTAAAGCGCAAACTGGTAAGTTCATAAATGATGAAGAGAAGAAATTTTTATTCTGATTTTTTTTATTATTAAGAAAATATTTTTAAAACTTTTCAGGAATTAAAACTGACTCCGCTGCCGGCAGGATTCGAACCTGCGCGGGAATATCCCAATGGATTTCGAGTCCATCGCCTTAACCACTCGGCCACGGCAACACGATCCCTTCAGAACAGAGATAACTGATATGTTGTCTAAATTTAAATTCTGAAATTTCAAAATAGACAATTTGCAAAATGATTTACATAATATTACCAAAGAGTTTCAAAAAATAAAATTAACTTTCCTCCTTTGGTGGGATAATTCGAACATGCGAAATATTATCCCAATGGATTTCAAGGCCATCGACATAGCAGCTCCTTCCCACAACTTGTATTTATCAGAATGTATACAGATAAGAAGTATTTATTTATATTTGAAATTAATTGGAAAATTCAAAAATCGAAACTGCAAAATTATTAACAATATATTAGAAAAAAAAATTTTTTGGAAAATAATTTATATTCCGGACAGTCAGGTCTCGAAAAGGAATATCCAAATATATTACAAGTTCATATCCTCGAACACTCGCTGACGGAAAATATTTTATTACAGAAGGGAATTTTTTTTCTGATTTTAAATTCGTATGGTCCTGTATGGTTAAGGTTCAAGAATTTTACACATATTTTAATTTATTAATAAATCCCAAACAATTTCTGAAATTACAGCTGATGGAATGAAACGAACCTGCGAAGAAATATAGTAATTGGTGTCAGGTCAATGTCTTTTACTAATCGTTCCAAGACAATTTTTTATTACGGAATAGAAACCGATAAGAACTTTTTCTTCATTTAAATTATCAAAGTTTAGTATGGACTGAGATACAAAAATTTTATTCATTTTTTAAATAATTCAGAAAACAATCATATAATAAGCTGAAAATAACGCTGGCAGAATACGAACCTCCACGTTAATATACTGGTGGATTTCAAGTCCATCGCATTTAAAACTCGTAAAGGGCGACACGATAAGTTCGTAATTGATGGAGAAAATAAATTTTAATTCTGATTTTTTATATTATTAAGGAAAATTTTTTGAAATTTTCAGGAATTAAAACTGACTCCGCTGCCGGTAGGATTCGAACCTGCGCGGGAATATCCCAATGGATTTCTAGACCATCGCATTAACCACTACGCCAAGGCAGCGCGGTTAGTACATAAAGGATATAACTAATATATAGTCTGAATTTAAATTATGAAATTTCAAAATAGATCATTTGCAAAATGATTTACATACTATTACCAAAAAGTTTCAAAAAATAAAATTAACTTTACTCCTTTGCAGGGATAATTCGAACATGCGAAAGATTATCCAATTGAATTTCATGGCAATTAACAGAGCATCACCTCCCACAACTCGTATTTATCAGAATGTATACAGATAAAAAGTATTTATATCTATTTGAAATTATTTGGAAAATTCAAAAATCGAAACGGCAATATGATTTGATAACTGCATGGATCAGGATGTATTTTTTTGATTTTAAGTTGTTATGGTTCTGTATGGTTATATGTGTAAAATTTTTATCCATATTTTAATTTATTAATAAATCCAAAACAATTTCTGAAATTGCAGCTGATGAAATGAATCGAACCTGCGAAGACATATCGTAATTGGTGCCAGGTCCATGTCTATCACTAATTATTCTACGACAATTTTTTATTAAGGAAAAGAAACCGATATGAACATTTTTATTTTTTGAATTATCAAGTTTCAGTATGGACAGTGGTACAAAAATGTTATTCATTTATTAAATTATTCAGAAAACAATATTATAAAAAGCTGAAAATTAGGCTGGCTGAATACGAACCTCCACGGTAATATCCTAGCGGACTTCAAGTCCATCGCATTTACAACTCGTAAAGGGCAAACCGGTGATTTCATAATTGATGCAGAAAAGAAATTTTTGTTCTGATTTTTTATATTATTAAGAAAATATTTTTAAAAGTTTTCAGGAATTAAAACTGACTCCGCCACCGGCAGGATTCGAACCTGCGCGGGAATATCCCAATGGATTTCGTGTCCATCGCCTTAACCACTCGGCCACGGCAACTCGATCTCTTCAGAACAGAGATAACTGATATGTAGTCTAAATTTAAATTCTGAAATTTCAAAATAGACAATTTGCAAAATGATTTACATAATATTACCAAAGAGTTTCAAAAAATAAAATTAACTTTACTCCTTTGATGGGATAATTCGAACATGCGAAATATTATCCCAATGGATTTCAAGGCCATCGACATAGCAGCTCCTCCCCACAAATCGTATTTATCAGAATGTATACACATAGGAAGTATTTATTGACATTTGTAATTATTTGGAAATTTCAAAATCAAAATCGGAAAATGATTTATAACATATTAGAAAAAAAATTCAGAGAATAATTTAAAAAAGATTTTTGGTAAAAGGAGCAAGAATTTTACACATATTTTAATTTATTAATAAATCCCAAACAATTTCTAAAATTACAGCTGATGGAATGAAACGAACCTGCGAAAGAATATAGTAATTGGTGTCAAGTCCATGTCTTCTACTAATCGTTTCACGACAATTTTTTATTACGGAATTGAAACCGATATGAACTTTTTCTTCATTTAAATTATCAAGGTTCAGTATGGACAGAGATACAAAAATTTTATTCATTTCTTAAATAATTCAGAAAACAATCATATAAAAAGCTGAAAATAACGCTGGCTGAATGCGAACTTCCACAGTAATATCCTCGTGGATATCAAGTCCATCGCATTTTCAACTTGTAAAGCGCAAACTGGTAAGTTCATAAATGATGAAGAGAAGAAATTTTTATTCTGATTTTTTTTATTATTAAGAAAATATTTTTAAAAATTTTCAGGAATTAAAACTGACTCCGCTGCCGGCAGGATTCGAACCTGCGCGGGAATATCCCAATGGATTTCGAGTCCATCGCCTTAACCACTCGGCCACGGCAACTCGATCCCTTCAGAACAGAAATAACTGATATGTAGTCTAAATTTAAATTCTGAAATTTCAAAATAGACAATTTGCAAAATGATTTACATAATATTACCAAAGAGTTTCAAAAAATAAAATTAACTTTTCTCCTTTGGTGGGATAATTCGAACATGCGAAATATTATCCCAATGGATTTCAAGGCCATCGACATAGCAGCTCTTTCCCACAACTTGTATTTATCAGAATGTATACAGATAAGAAGTATTTATTTATATTTGAAATTAATTGGAAAATTCAAATATCGAAACTGCAAAATTATTTACAATATATTAGAAAAAAAAAATTTTTGGAAAATAATTTATATTCCGGACCGTCAGGTCTCGAAAAGGAATATCCAAATGTATTACAAGTTCATATCCTCGAACACTCGCTGACGGAAAATATTTTATTACAGAAGGGAATTTTTTTTCTGATTTTAAATTCGTATGGTCCTGTATGGTTAAGGTTCAAGAATTTTACACATATTTTAATTTATTAATAAATCCCAAACAATTTCTGAAATTACAGCTGATGGAATGAAACGAACCTGCGAAGAAATATAGTAATTGGTGTCAGGTCAATGTCTTTTACTAATCGTTCCAAGACAATTTTTTATTACGGAATAGAAACCGATAAGAACTTTTTCTTCATTTAAATTATCAAAGTTTAGTATGGACTGAGATACAAAAATTTTATTCATTTTTTAAATAATTCAGAAAACAATCATATAATAAGCTGAAAATAACGCTGGCAGAATATGAACCTCCACGTTAATATACTGGTGGATTTCAAGTCCATCGCATTTACAACTCGTAAAGGGCGACACGATAAGTTCGTAATTGATGGAGAAAATAAATTTTAATTCTGATTTTTTATATTATTAAGGAAAAATTTTTGAAATTTTCAGGAATTAAAACTGACTCCGCTGCCGGTAGGATTCGAACCTGCGCGGGAATATCCCAATGGATTTCCAGACCATCACATTAACCACTACGCCATGGCAGCGCGGTTAGTACATAAAGGATATAACTAATATATAGTCTGAATTTAAATTGTGAAATTTCAAAATAGATCATTTGCAAAATGATTTACATACTATTACCAAAAAGTTTCAAAAAATAAAATTAACTTTACTCCGTTGCAGGGATAATTCGAACATGCGAAAGATTATCCCATTGAATTTCATGGCAATTGACAGAGCATCACCTCCCTACAACTCGTATTTATCAGAATGTATACAGATAAGAAGTATTTATTTCTATTTGAAATTATTTGGAAAATTCAAAAATCGAAACGGCAATATGATTTAATAACTGCATGGATCAGGATTTATTTTTTTGATTTTAAGTTGTTATGGTTCTGTATGGTTATATGTGTAAAATTTTTATCCATATTTTAATTTATTAATAAATCCAAAACAATTTCTGAAATTGCAGCTGATGAAATGAATCGAACCTGCGAAGACTTATCGTAATTGGTGCCAGGTCCATGTCTATCACTAAATATTTCACGACAATTTTTTATTAAGGAAAAGAAACCGATATGAACATTTTTATTTTTTGAATTATCAAGTTTCAGTATGGACAGTGGTACAAAAATGTTATTCATTTATTAAATTATTCAGAAAACAGTATTATAAAAAGCTGAAAATTTGGCTGGCTGAATACGAACCTCCACGGTAATATCCTAGCGGACTTCAAGTCCATCGCATTTACAACTCGTAAAGGGCAAACCGGTGATTTCATAATGCAGAAAAGAAATTTTTATTCTGATTTTTTATATTATTAAGAAAATATTTCTTAAAGTTTTCAGGAATTAAAACTGACTCCGTTACCGGCAGGATTCGAACCTGCGCGGGATTATCCCAATGGATTTCGTGTCCATCGCCTTAACCACTCGGCCACGGCAACTCGATCTCTGCAGAACAGAGATAACTGATATGTAGTCTAAATTTAAATTCTGAAATTTCAAAATAGACAATTTGCAAAATGATTTACATTCCTGGGGCTTGGAAGGTGGCCATTGTTGCCCCCCTCCCCAAGCCAGGTCTTGACCCCTCTCTTCCGGTCAACTACCGTCCAATCTCTCTCCTCTCTGGTCTCTCGAAGCTCTTCGAGTTTGTTATACTGCGTCGCCTGGACGAGCTCTGCGTCCTGAGGAATATTGTTATTCCTGAACAATATGGGTTTAGGAAGAAACATTCCACTCAGCACCAGTTGCTGCGTGTCGTGGAGCTTGTCCACGAGGCGCGTAGCAAGCGCGAGAGCTCGTCCATTGTCTTTCTTGATCTCCAAAAGGCGTTCGATAAGGTGTGGATACATGGGCTCCTGTTTAAACTTATCGAAAGCTCTTTTCCTCCAAATCTTATCCATCTCTTGCACTTTTATCTGACTGGTTGAAGTTTTGCCGTTCGGGTTTCCGACGCACTTTCCTCTCCCAGGATTGTTCTCAGCGGGGTCCCGCAAGGTTCTCTTGTTGGGCCCAAACTGTTCAACCTTTACATTAATGATCTTCCGCAGTCCCCTGGTGTCACCCTTGGCCTCTATGCTGATGACACAGCCCTGTTCACACATCACAAACAGACACAAGTCGTGCACAACATCCTGCAAAGTTATCTGAACGACCTGACGCAATGGCTGATCAAATGGCGTATCAAGGTTAACGTTAGTAAGTGTGCTGCTGTCACCATCCCCTCCCCCCGGCAAACCCCCTCCACTAATCTTATTCTTAATAACCAGCCCATTCCCTGGCAAAACAGTTACAAGTACCTTGGTGTGTACCTTGATTCCAAATTAACGTGGAAACTTCACATCTCTGAAATTAGTAAGAAAGTGAAGTCTTCACTCGCCCTGCTTCACCCCCTTTTGGCTAGGAATAGCCGCTTGTCAACCCGCACTAAGTTATTGCTATACAAGTCCTACATACGTCCCATTATGACGTACGGAGTCCCTGTTTGGGGCACCGCAGCGGAGACTAACCTTAGGAAGCTTCAAGTCATCGAGAATAACGCATTGCGTATGTTTGCTAATCTGCCGAACTACGTCCAGCTAGACGTCCTGCACAGAGACCTCAGAATTAGGCCTTTTTTGGAACATGTCAAAAAACTTTCTCTCAAATTTCACGGAGGTCTGAGAAGCGTAAACAACCCTACGTTGGACAGTATCCCCCACTATCGGGCTGGTAATCCGGCGACGCGAAAGCGCCCCCGGTCGTTACTTGCACGATCTGTGGGAGATATCTTCTTCCGCCCTAAGAAGCGGTCTCGTCCAGCCTAGTCTTGTGCTCTTATTTTAGATGCAGACTCTAGTTTGCTGTACCCCTCCCTAGCTTTTGGGAACTCGCTTTCCGTTGACAAGCTTTCACAACTCTTCTGCTGCTAGGCACAACTCTTGCTCAAGGCTCAAGGCCCTGCGCCCCTCGGGGCGCCCCCAGTCTATCCCCCTCTTTATTCTTCTCTGTTGGGATCCCGCTTGGGCCCCAACACCGCAGTTTTCTGAAGACTTGGGGAAGGGCACGACCTCGGTCGCGCCCCCCCCCCCCTCAAGCATCTCTTAGTTGATTAACTCACCTTTTACTACTTCCTTTTTTTTTCTGTCTCTTTTCCTTTTCGTCTGGAGTTTAAAGGGAGGAACTCTTCCTCTCCTGGGCACTCCACTAACCCCGTCCTTGAGATCCTTGAGAAAATGATTTACATAATATTACCAAAGAGTTTCAAAAAATAAAATTAACTTTACTCCTTTGGTGGGATAATTCGAACATGCGAAATATTATCCCAATGGATTTCAAGGCCATCGACATAGCAGCTCCTCCCCACAACTCGTATTTATCAGAATGTATACAGATAAGAAGTATTTATTGACATTTGTAATTATTTGGAAATTTCAAAATCAAAATCGGAAAATGATTTATAACATATTAGAAAAAAAATTCAGAGAATAATTTAAAAAAGATTTTTGGTAAAAGGAGCAAGAATTTTACACATATTTTAATTTATTAATAAATCCCAAACAATTTCTGAAATTACAGCTGATGGAATGAAACGAACCTGCGAAAGAATATAGTAATTGGTGTCAAGTCCATGTCTTCTACTCATCGTTTCACGACAACTTTTTATTACGGAATTGAAACCGATATGAACTTTTCCTTCATTTAAATTATCAAGGTTCAGTATGGATAGAGATACAAAAATTTTATTCATTTCTTAAATAATTCAGAAAACAATCATATAAAAAGCTGAAAATAACGCTGGCTGAATGCGAACTTCCACAGTAATATCCTCGTGGATATCAAGTCCATCGCATTTACAACTCGTAAAGGGCAACACGATAAGTTCATAATTGATGAAGAAAATAAATTTTAATTCTGATTTTTTATATTATTAAGGAAAAATTTAAAAAAATTTCAGGAATTAAAACTGACTCCGCTGCCGGAAGGATTCGAACCTGCGCGGGAATATCCCAATTGATTTCGAGTCCATCGACTTAACCACTCGGCCACGGCAACTCCCTCACATCTTAACAGAGATAACTAATATGTAATCGAAATTTAAATTATGAAATCTCAAAATGGACAGTTTTGCAAAATGATTTACATAATATTACCTAAAAGATTAAAAAAATAAAATTAACTTTACTCCTTTCGAGGGCTGATTCGAACATGCGAAAGATTACCCCAACAGATTTCAAGGACATCGACATAGCAGCTCGTCCATGCAACTCGTATTTTTCAGAATATATAGAGATAAGAAATATTTATTGACATTTGTAATTATTTGGAAATTCCAAAATCAAAACCGGAAAATGAGTTATAACATATTAGAAAAAAAATTCAGAAAATAATTTATACTCCTTGCCGGCAGGACACGATCCCTCGGAAAAATATAAAAATGCATTTCAAGTCCATATTTTTCTGGCAGTCGCCGACTCTTATCCTGCCAAAAATATCTAACGAAGAGGCTAGGAATCAGCACCCGAATTATAAGTTCGGAGAGGAAGATATCCTTTGCTCTAACCTTCTTATATCGGACTTCTAAGCACTGGGTCCCGAGTTCGGGCATGGCTAGGGACTAGCAAAGGGTGTGTGGCAGCACTAGCCTCTGCTCTTGCGGATATCGATCGCATATGCTAGGAATCAATACTCGAATTATAAGTTCGGAGAGGAAGCTAGCATTTGCTCTAACCTGATAAGATCTTCATTGTAACCACGGGGTAAAGAGTTTGGGACTAGTAACATCAATACTTACAGCCTCAAAAACTCGCTGACGGAAATTATTTTATTACAGAATGGAAATGGATCAGGATTTTTTTTTCTGATTTTAAGTTGTTATGGTTCAGTATGGTTATATGTGCAAAATTTTTATCCATATTTTAATTTATTAATAAATCCAAAACAATTTCTGAAATTGCAGCTGAAGGAATGAATCGAACCTGTGAAGAAATATCGTAATTGCTGTCAGGTCCATGTCTTTTACTAATTATTCCGCGACAATTTTTTATTAAGGCATAGAAACCGATATGAACATTTTTATTTTTAAATTATCAAGATTCAGTATGGACAGTGATACAAAAATGTTATTCATTTTTTAAATTATTCAGAAAGCAGTAATAGAAAAAGCTGAAAATAAAGCTGACTGAATACGATCCTCCACGGTAATATCCTAGTGGATTTCAAGTCCATCGCCAGGGCCGTCTTAACAACAGTGTGGGCCCTGGACAAATAAATTAACTGAGGCCCCCTGCCCATCCATACAAATAAAAATTTAAACGGTAATAAAAATATGTCTTTCCTTTTTTCGGGAGGGGGGACATTCACTTTGTTAAAAAAAATGTTTTAAAAAAAACATTGCACTCTTAAACGTGAAAAAAGCAATGATTGATCAACTTAAACTTTTGAGCAATATAACATAAGCTTTAAAAAAATATGAAAAAAAATATTTCAAAATATAAATGATATCTGGTACATCGCATAGACGGAGATGGCACCATGTGAATTATTTACGACTAATCCTCAACACAAACGTTTCCGAAATTTCTTTTCAATGAATTGATTTATAATTGGAATGAAGTCAATGGTTTTTATGATATCATTTTCCATGCACATGAGAAAAGCCAGTTTAAACGCTGCTGCCCCATTGCGTTGCGAAGCTGATTCTTTATAAGTTGTAATCTTGAGAAAGAATGTTCTCCCGTGCAGTTAGTTACCATCATACACATAAACAATCTGAGGGCAATTTCGACATTTGGAAACGCAAATTTCAAGTTGTCGGAAATTATTTTTCTGTATAACGCAGGGAGAGTTTCACACTTTTTATCAAGAACTATGTAGTGCTTGAGATGTGCACGCTCATTTAGAAGATCTCGATAATCAATGTTTTGGTGATACACATTAGCTAGATATTCACACCTTTTGGAAGTAATTGTTTTCCGTTGACTGAAAAAGGAAAACAGATTTCCAATCGAAGAATAAGCTTCTGCAAGTTTTGTTAATTCAGAGCTCAGAGAATCCAAAACAAGAAGGAATGTTTCCACTTTAAACTTTTCACTTTTGTGTAGATATATCTCTTCTTCTGGTCCATCATATACAGTAAGACGCACACTTCGCTTCCTTTCTCGCTTTTTTACATCGCTATAATCCGATTCTGGACACCTATTCTTGGCCTTCAATTTATATTCACTAAACTTGCCTCTAATATCTTGAAGATACGTTTTCAGAGACTCAAGAAGATCTATGGCCACAAGTATGTTCACAACTTTTGACTGCAAGACTTTACTTGTTTTGTTCACTCTTTCCAGAATGTCATTCCATAAAGTTGTCAGACATATCATTTCCAGTTTTTCCATTTTCTTGCTTAATCCTTCTGCCTCCCGCTTTGTGTTCGCTCCCTGGTCAGTATCAGCTGATAGAGAATCCAGTGCATTTTTGATTTTCTCGAAACCTCCATATAGAGCATGGACAGCATCAAAATGTGATGACCATCTCGTATTGGACAGACATTTGATCACAACATGATATTTTCCTAAAGATGATGTTAGAATATTCCACCGGTGTGTAGAATCCGAGAAAAAGGAATATAGACGCTGAACAAAGTCAAAGAATTTTACAGTCTGTTGACAACACTCTACAGCTGTTACTTCCACCAAATTCAGGTTGTGTCCAGCACAGGGAACATAAATGGCGAACTCCTTCAGTTCACGGATTCGTGCCTGCAATCCTGTATAGCGTCCAGACATATTGGAAGCATTGTTATATGACACCAGTCACACCAGTTTGATATTGGAATTTTGTTCTCGTTCAGAAAATGCACAACAGTGTCTGCTAGAATCTTTGCTCAATGAGAAAAGATGGGAATGAACTGAATGAAACGCTCCACAGACTCATATCCTTGAGTGTACCGGATAGTAAATGCCAGTTGATCAAGATCTGAGATGTCTGGAGTAGAATCTGCACTTATTGAATATTACTTTGACGCTTTTATTTCTTCTAAAATAATAGAAAGAATACGTTGCCCCATGAATTGACTAAATTCCTCGCATATATTTGCTGATAGATATGATGGGTTCCCCTTTCCAGCATTTCCGTGCAGTTTGAGATGCTCTTCCAAAAAAGGGTCAAATTCACAGAACAGCTCTAGATTACCTAAAAAGTTTCCGTTTTTTAACGACCCAATAGTTTGATTATCCCCACGAAATGCTAAACCTCTGGAGGCAAGAAAGCGAATGACAGAAATCACACGTGTCAACACTTTACGCCAGTACTCCTGCTCTGAGCGATGATGTTTAATCAACGAAGAATCTACACATCCAGTTTCTTTATGCTGAATAAAATAGGCCGCCATGCACTTCATATGTTCTGTTCCATTTTCATGTTCTACAATAAGATTTCTGTGTTTCCAGTCATTGAATCCTGATGAAACAAAGGGATATTCTTTATTGGACAATAGACGACATGCAAAACAGAACAAACAACCTTGCGATCGAGTGTGCAGTTCACGTTTGAACACATTCTTTGATAAGTACCTCGTCTCTTTTCTGACTCCATCATACACTCTACCTGAGTTTGAAAGGTTGCAGTCATGATTCTGACATAATGTCGATCCACTACGAATCCAGTATTCCACTGTATTAGTATCCTTAATGTTCCATAGCCCGGGATTTGTGACGTTAGTTTCATAACTCTTTATCGTTCCAGATTTATGTATTTCTTCTTGCAGAATGTCCCCAGCAACAGGTAGTGATATGTTTGGAACTAAGTGTTCTGACGCAGAAGATGTAGACGGCAATTCTGTATTTTGAGGAGTAATATTAGTAGCTGCTGGTGCTGACGTTGCACCTGGATTCAGCACGCTTCATTTCTGTTCGAAAGTTAGCCACCTGGGAAAATTAGAAATATTCACTTCATCAAGCTCAACTATATATGCATTTTAATTTCAAACTAACCACCGTTTAAAATTAACCACCAAATCATCTTCTATATAGAAAAGGCAATGTCTGTGTGTCTGTCTTATACACGCTCAGCGACCGCGCGTCGCAGAGTTTTGGCAATCGGAGACCCGGGGGGAAGGTGACACGTCAAAATCGATTTTTAAAATCTGAATTATTTTTTTTTTGTTATTTATTGTTTTATACGCTTTCGACCGTTTTTTCCTCCATTTTCTCCACCATTCAGACGTCGTAGAAAAAACAAATAACACGACCAGAAAGAGTAGACAATTGCGAGTAAAAATATACTAATTTCAAATCTCAGGGACAAATTCTAATATTTTTTAAAGATTTTAAAACTAAAGTCACTTTAGGCTCAAAAAAACGAATTTTCGTTTTTATATCCTCGCATCGAAAAAGTACCGACAATTTCGACTAATAATTTACATTTTTAGAAAGCTCAAATATCAGGCTTTCTTACATGCTCAATCTGATCAAGAAATAATGAAAAGTAGCCGCAGGATCCGGATTTTAGGAATTTCCGAATTTCAATTTCTCGGCTAAAACCGCTATTGAAGTTTTTTCCCCACAACGCACTGCGCGCGCAGACAGGCGGGGTTTCCATGGAGAAAAAATAAATAAAACGAAAGTGATGGAGATTGTGGATCTGGTTAGAAAATTACGTTATATTTGGAGATTGTGCATCGGGTTAGAAAATTACGTTATATTTTAGCATATGGTCATTATAAAATTTAAATGATTGAATTATGGTGGATTGAACTGCGGTGATGTATTGTATACATCGGGTGGTGGTAACAGTATACAGAGTGAAATTATTATATTTCTATGAAATTATTATATTTATTAGAAAATTACGTTATATTTTAAATGATGGAATTAAGAGCTTAGCATATGGTCATTAAAAAATTTAAATGATTGAATTATGGTTTTAACGTCATTAAACTAAAACAAACTTTGTTAACTCCACGGGGTTGAAGGCGCGGTAGCCCAGTAGTTAGCGCGCTGGAATTGCACTCGGTAGGTCCGGGTTCGATTACCTCCACTGCCAAAACTGCTGCCGTATTCACGCGGAGTACGATCACGTTAAACATGTGGGTCCGTAAGTCCTTCCGAGAGGTTGGTGGTAGGTGAAGGAGGGTACGGTCCCTGTGGATGCCTCCCCCACTTGGTTCCGGTCTAAATTGGGTGGCACTTCCTGGTTGTCCAAACAGTTACCTTACACCTTTCTGGTAGGTCGGATGGTCTGGGTCTAAACAACAAATCCATGGGGTTATGGCGCCAGCGAGTTTGCCACTGTCAGAATTTTCAAGGATAGCGAACAGGCTGGTGGCCGGAGGCGGCTAGTACATAATAATTTAATCTCTAATAATTAAATAATTCAAATATCAAGATAAATTGTAAGATACAAAGAAGAAAAAAGTTTTGAAAAGCAATGAGAACTCTGGTAGACCTATCTGTTGAAATTAATCCCTGTCCATGAGAAACAATTTCATTATCTGCCTGCCTGAGCCCACAATATTACATATATAAGGACTAAACTGCAAGGGCTATTTTGAGAAAAAGTTGGAATTGCACAAATTCTTCAGTTTACAGATGTAGATATATCATAATAAAGTATTGAATTTAGAAAAAAAAAAAGAAAAGGTGATAACCACTTGAAGAGCGATCGTGCAAAAACAGTGACAATGAACAAACCCGTGTCAATTAAAAATCATTAAAATTCTAAATTCTAAAAAAAAATATTTCTTTTCCTTCAATACATTATGATACATACGCACACAGTTTCGGAAAGGAATCAATAGTATTTTTAATTCTAAATAGGAGCGTTTGAGAACTACCTTAAACTTATGTTTATTTTATCTACTAGACTACAACCATGTTTATTTTAATTCTATTTATCTTACTATACGTCGCACCTAAAATATTATAAATTAATAATAAAGAACACATATTTTTATACGAGACAAATGATACAGTTAAGCCTACCTAGATTTGAAATGAAAAACGCTTGACTTTAAAATGCATAATTTTAAGATCGTTCTAACTACTAGTAAATAGTAATATTAAAAATCAAGTTTCAAGTAAAAATAAAATTTAATTATTCGGGAGAAATTTGAAAATGATTTTCCAAACTTACTTGAATTTAACGTACAGAAAACGTGTCTCTCTCTCTCTATCGCAAGATTCCCAAAAGCAAAGCAAAACAAACGACGCTGTTCACGTATGTCTAGCCGATGACGCTGTGAGGTCATTGAGGCCCAGGAAATACGCTGACGTGTATCAGAAATTAAAAACACGTTTCTCATTTCTGGAGTTTGTCATACTAATCTTTCAGAATTTTAAATCAGTCTATTTTCAAAAACAATATTTTTATTTTAATTTGCTGGCCTCTAGAAATCCGATGGGGCCACCCGAAATTAAAAAAAAAAAAGATTTTAAGACAAAACAAAAATGACATTCGATTTTTTATGGCCCCTAACCTTTTTTGAATTTGGAGGCCCCTAAATCGTGAGGGCCCCTGGCGACTGCCCAGAGTGCCCATGCGTTAAGACGGCCCTGTCCATCGCATTTACAATTGGTAAAGAGAACGCGGTAAGTTCATAATTGATTGAGAAAAGAAACTTTTATTCTGATATTTTTATATTATTAAGGAAATATTTTTTTAAATTTTCAGGAATTAAAACTATCTCCGCTGCCGGCAGGATTCGAACCTGCGCGGGAATATCCCAATGGATTTCGAGTCCATCGCCTCAACCACGGCAGCGAGGTCAGTTCGTAAAGGATATAACTAATATATTGTCTAAATTTAAATTGTGAAGTTTCAAAATAGATCATTTGCAAAATGATCTACATACTATTACCAAAATGTTTCAAAAAATAAAATTAACTTTACTGCTTTGCAGGGATAATTCGAACATGCGAAAGATTATCCCATTGAATTTCATGGCCATCGACGTAGTACCTCCTCCCCACAACTCGTATTTTTCAGAATGTATACAGATAAGAAGTATATATTTAGGTTTGAAATTAGTTGGAAAATTCAAAAATCAAAATTGCAATATGATTTACAATATATTAGCAAAAAATATTTTCGGAAAATAATTTGTACTCCGTACCGTTAGGGCACGATCTCGCAAGGGAATATCCAAATGCTTTAGAAGTCCATATCTTAGAACACTCGCTGACGGAAAATATTTTATTACAGAATAGAAAAGGGTCAGGAATTTTTTTTCTGATTTTAAATTGTTTTGGTTCAGTATGGTTAAATGTGCAAAATTTTTATCCATATTTTAATTTATTAATAAATCCGAAACAATTTCTGAAATTGCAGCTGATGGAATGAATCGAACCTGCGATGACTTATCGTAATTGATGACAGGGCCATGTCTTTTACTAATCATTCCACGACAAATTTTTTATTAAGGAATAGAACGATATGAACTTTTTTATTTTTTAAATTATCAAGATTCAGTATGAACAGAGATACAAAAATGTTATTCATTTTTTTAAATTATTGAGAAAGCTGTAATAGAAAAAGTTGAAAATAAAGCTGGCTGAATACAAACCTCCACAGTAATATCCTACTGGATTTCAAGTCCATCACATTTACAACTCGTAAAGAGCCACCCGAATAAGTTCATGATTGATGAAGAAAATAATTTCGAGTCCATCGCCTTAAACACTCGGCCACGGAAACTCGCTCACTTCATAACGGATATAACTAATATGTAGTCTAAATTTAAATTGTGAAATTTCAAAATAAACAATTTGCAAAATGATATACTTAATATTAACAAAAGGTTTCAAAGAATAAAATTAACTTTACTCCTTTAGCGGGATGATTTGAACTTGCGAAAGATTATCCCAATAGATTTCAAGGCCATCGACATAGCATCTCGCCCATGCAACTCGTATTTTTCAGAAAATATACAGATAAGGAATATTTATTTAAATTTGAAGTTTTTTGGAAATTTCAATGGAAAATGGATTGCAACACATTAGAAAAAAAATTCAGAAAATATTTTATACTCCTTACCGGCAGGACACGATCCCTCGGAGGAATATAAAAATGCATTTCAAGTCCATAGCCTTCTGGCAGTCGCCGACTCTGATCCTGCCAAAGACATCAAACGAAGAGGCTAGGAATCAGCACCCATATTATAAGTTCGGAGAGGAAGATATCTTTTGCTCTAACCTGATAATGTTGGACTTGTAAGCACCGGGTCCCGAATTCGGGCATGGCTCGGGAGTAGCAAGAGGGGTGTGGCAGCAGGAGCCTCTGTTCCTGCCAAAGACATCGATCGAAGGTGCTAGGAAACAGTTCTCGCATTATAAGTTCGGAGAGGAAGCTAGAATTTGTAAAGAGGGGTTCCAGATCTTGGGACAAGTAACGTCAATACCTACAGCCTCAAAAACTCGCTGACGGAAATTATTTTATTACAGAATGAAAACAGTTCAGGAATTTTATTTTTTTAATTAATATATAGAATGAGTTGCATTAGAATTCCTGTATTTTTTTAACACAAAATAATTTAGTCCATGGAGTCTGCATGGCTGATATGAATGAAATATTAATTGATTTCATGAAGAAAAGGAAGATTTTTTTCGATGAAGTTTCAAGCATAGAGTTTAATTTTTTATAGCTCCATGGTCTTAAACAAAATGTTTAAATAAAATAAATTATTATAGTATTGTGATAAATGAAATGAATGGGAGACAGTTATGAATGAAATCCTGTTTTTATAGAGATCCAGGGGTGTTATTTTTTCTATGACGTCATTTGAATTAATTTCAGTTGTTTTCGATGAAGTTTTCAAATATAATAAATTATCGTAGTATTATGATAATTCTAAAACTATTACCGAGGAATGTATAACATTTTAGAGATGTTTAAATCAGGCAATTTATATTTCAATGCCGTCATTTGAATGAAGTTCATTTTTTTCGAAGAAGGTTTAAGTTTTCAAATATAATAAATTAATGCAGTATTGTGATAAGTTTCAAAATATTACCGAGGAATGTATTGCATTTTAGACTTGTTTAAATAAAATTGCATTGAAGTTGGAAAGTGTTTCATAATCAATGCTTTAAGCAGGATTGATCTTTCTTGTTTATTTTTTAAATTATCAAGATTCAGTATGAACAGAGATACAAAAATGTTATTCATTTTTTAAATTATTCAGAAAGCAGTAATAGAAGAAGCTGAAAATAAACCTGGCTGAATACCAACCTCCACGGTAATATCCTACTGGATTTCAAGTCCATCACATTTACACTTTCCACTTTTGACACCACTTTCCACAATCCACACCTTTCCACTTTCCACAATTTGCCACTTTCAGAAAAATGCATTTTATATCATTTTGAATTTAGAGGATGGGTTATGGGAAATAAACTGAGCCTATTGAAAATGATGGTTCTTTTTTCCTTTTTTGGTTTATTTTATCAGACCACTGCGATGAATTTTCTTTCTTTTTTTTGTTGAAAACAAATGCCTTTGATGTATCATCTTTTTGTTTGATGGAAAATCTTTTACTACACGTTCTGTCTAACATGTCTGTCCAGAAGGATTGATGAAAGATGAAGCTTTTCAACTAATTTTAAGTTGTTTCAATGTCACTGCTTTATCAAAAACTGAATTTATTTAAGCTTTCAACATTTTCTTTTTTCAGGAAATGACTGTTCAGATACTTTTTTTTTTTTTCATTTTATTTAATTGTTTTCTTCCATGTTATAATTTATGTCAATTTGTAAATTTTCTTCAGGAGTATTCTCATGTGTTTTAAGGAATGTACATAAAATATGGATGTATTTACACATATTCTACCTTGGGGCGCGGTAGCCCATTGGTTAGTGCGCTGGAGTTGCACTCGGTAGGCCCGGGTTCGATTCCAGCCACTGCCAAAACTGCCGCCGTGTTCATGCGGAGTACGATCACGTTAAACATGTGGGTCCGAAAGTCCTTCCGAGAGGTTGGTGGTAGGGGAAGGAGGGTACGGTCCCTGTGGATGCCTCCCCCACTGGGTTCCGGTCTAAATTGGGTGGCACTTCCCGACCGTCCAAACAGTTACCTTACACCTTTCTGGTAGGTCGGATGGTCTGGGTTTCAACATATTCTACCTTAATGTGGAATCAATGCATATGCCTGTATATTTATGGATACAAGCATTATAGTCTGTGCACATAATTTTGCACAAGCATTCATTTCTTACTTCCTCAATTGCATACAATTCCAGTTTATCACACGATAATACAATCCACCAGACCCGGATTAAGCATATCTGTGGCCCCGGGCCAGAACTTAAAGTGAGGGCCCCTGTTCACTGTAATTTTTGCAAATTTCTTTCTTTCAATAATATACGTACAGTAATAGTACTAACTTGTAAAACGTATACTTAAATATGTACAAATGGCTAAAATTGTTTTAATAATCACCAGTTAGATGATTCCAACGAATATTTAATTTGTTTTTGACATCAAGTGTTTACATTCTTTACAATATATTAGGGGGGATATTAAAATATAAAAATGAGACTGTGACATAACGATTTGTTGAAAAACAAGTTACAAGAAGACTCAAGACACATTCTGGCTTACACAATCTTTTTTCTTGACTTTTTAGTAGCAAAATCATCAATTGTATCGTTAAAGTCCATTACTTTAAGTAACTCGTTTTCAATGCTTAAATTTTTCGGATTTTATAATTTTTGACTTCGAAAATGAACGTTCACCACTTGCATTGGAAACCATCATGCAACTGTATATTCGCAACCCTATTTTTATGTTAGGGAAAGCAGATGAAATTCCACTTTCATGCATATAGCTGTAAAGGTTTTGTAGGTTCAGTCTCCTTTTTTTCTCCTGTATGCATCTCATCTAGAACTCGATGGATCTGGAACATGCTTCTCCCTCATCGTCTTCATCACGCTCCTCTTCTTCGTCATCAGCAGAGATGTCCATCAAGAGCACTGCTGTCTCAGGATAATTTGCATTAATGTATACTTTGATATGGATGCATTCTTCTGCAAGTTCTCTTCCATCAACATCATCTTTGTATATTTTTGCAAAACATTCACTATGCGTTCTTACATATTCTTCCTCTAAGAAAAGCAGATGCTCAAAGAATCCAAAAATCTCAAAGATGTTTCGGTAAGCTTTAGATCGAGCATCCAAGTTATTGATTAAATTGTCTACCACAGGAAGGAAAGTTTCAATCTTCATCTCTTCTTTACCAGATAAAACAACATCTAGAGTACCTTCGTTATCATAAAATGTCAATCTAGAACTTCGTTTTCTTGTTCGGATTATGGAATCCTGTTAATTAAGCTCTTTCTTTGATGTGGCCAAGGCTTCATACCAATCATAGCTTTCCCTCTTCTCCTGAATATACAATGTGAGAGATTCCAGGAGTTGCACGGCGACATGCAATGTTACAGTTGATTTTTGCAGAGAAGTATTGACTTTATTAATTTTTCTCAATAAATCACACCAAAAGTATGTGAGGAAGAGTGTCTCAAATCTCTTCATATACTGTTTTAGGCCTTCAGCTTTCAATCTCGTTTCAGATGATTCAAACAAGTCTGATGACATGGAAGCTCTTTTTCAAGGCTATGACTGCATCTGCTCTAGCAGACCACCGGGTATCAAATAAATTTTTCAGATTTTTGTTTAACCTAACATGGATGAGAGAATTTCCCATCGATGCGTTGAGGAATTAAAAAAGGTGTACAGATTCTGTACGAAGTCAAAAAATGCAGCAACTTCTCTGCAGCTTTCAGCTGCTCTGACACCCACAAGATTCAAGGCGTGAGCTGCACATGGCATGAATAATGCTAAAGTGTTTTCCACTTAATTCTAGCCTGAAGTCCATTGCACCTGCCGCTCATGTTAGACGCGTTATCGTAAGATTGACCTCTGCAGTTAGACAGGGAAATTTGGTTTTCCTTCAGAAGTCCAGTAACTGCATTGAGAATATTTTCAGCACTATGTCCATAAATTGGTATGACCTTTAAAAACCTTTCTACAGAGACGTCACTTCTTACATATCTAATTATGAAAGTCAGTTGATCTATGCGAGATACGGCAAGCGTAGAGTCCACAGATATCGAATAGTACTTTGCTTGTTTCACTTCAGCCACAATTGCTGCTAACAACTTCTGACCCATGGCGTTAATGAACTCATCACAAATTGTTGACGAAAGATAGGACACGTTACCCTTTCCTGCCACTCCGTATTTTTTAATATGCTCATCTAAGAACGGGTCAAATTTGCTAACTAATTCCAAGGTTCCCATGTAATTCCCATTTTTGCTGATCCAAATCTTTCCTCGTCACCTCTAAATGGTAGACCCCTCTATGCTAAAAATTTTATGACTTCGACCGCTCTTCGCAATATTTCTCTCCAATAATCTCTTTCTTTGTTCATATGGATTTCAAGTTCTGTGTCTACTCGTCCTTGTTCTCTGCATCGCCTCATGTATACGTAAACAGATTTTTCTATATTCGATGCTCGTTTCATGGCCTGAGAGGGATCGTGAAGCATGTTTCCAATCACTGTAACCCCCACAGCAGAATGTTCCAGTACACATCTGTTTAGGACAAAACAACATGCAAACGAAGCAGAACACTTCACCTTTGGATGGTGAATAGAGAAACCAATCACGCTTAGTTTCTTCTCCATTTGGGAGTTTACGGTAAAAGAACGAAGGAAGAAATTTGCGTGTTCTCATAACTTTCTTGTCTGCTTCAGTGCACTCATATGCACGGTCTTGCACTCATATGCAAGTTAAAAATGTAACACATCAACAATTAAAATAATAATAACAAAAACCTTTGCTAGCTCATACAGGTCTATGTGCCCGTATAGGCCATTAGCAGTGGCGTAGATAAATTTCATTTCTGGGGGCCTACTCACTTTCAGCCTTAAAGCATAAGCTAGGTACTAAACTTTCGGAATTGTTATGATGCTTGTGTGACAGTGTAAACGAAGTAAGTCACATATGCCTTGTATACTCGACCAGTGTTGCCAGATTTTCAGAGTTTCTTTTCCCATTTCAAAGAAGAAAATTTCCTTTTTAAAGTTAAAATTTCTACGATACTGTGACCCCACCCCGCCACCTGTTGGACTTGCTTTGAATCATAAATTAATGTGCAGTTGCCGTCACTTTCTTTCGTTAGGTCTGACTCTGGCAGCTTACCAGACCAAAAGAAGAAAAGGAGTTTTCAAATTTAGTGTTTCTTTATTAAAACTCGTTGTTAACTGACATCTTTTATTCCCACTATTTGTGGTATTCACTAAATTTTTTTCTACACTTTACAGTTAATAAAGTGTGTTTCGAAAGTTAATTCTGAAAAATGTATAAGATAAATTTTTATTTTGGAAGAAAAGCTACACGTTTATACCGTCGAAATTTAATTTATAAAATATTATATTTATATTATATATTTAATTTATATATAATATAAATTTCATGCCACTTGGGGGCCCCGGGCCATGGCCCGGTTGGCCCCGTGGTTAATCCGGCACTGCAATCCACCCATTATCAGCTTTATTCAACATATCAAATGTCAAACATTTGTTGTAGCTATGCAACTGTCTAAGATCTGCAAAAATGTTTAAGGACAAACTGTCTTACTTGACAGTTTGCTCTTATTTAAACTGAATTTCATGATGATAGTAACAGCTTTGTCTAAACATTTAACATTTTTACCATATAAATATACATATTTTATAGTACTGTGTATGTTTTCAATGTGTATGTTTGCATTTAAACCATAGTGCAATCTGTAGCAGTGAACCCAGCACACAGTGCTATTTGTCTAGTTATTTCCAAAATAATCGCAGAATTACACTATAGCCTCATCATTGAACCATTTTTTGACCATTTTCTCAATCATAATTTTGAATACAGTGGAATATGTTTGTCGCATCAATGCATATAAATGATTGTAACCATCTACTTGTTTATCTTTACTACTAATTTTTGTAAGATTTCTTCTCCATGCACGGTCAGCATGCCATGTACAAAACACATCCCATAACATTCTTCCAGGCATTGCAAAAAGACTCTGCCATGTCAGTCATAAACACATTCAGCATGATTATTCCTGTTTTTTGCTTTTAGTACATGATAGAAAAATGAAAGACTTCTTGGTTACTTCTATTCAAAATACGAAAACAGCATAGGAAGCATTGTCTTATATCATCAATTAGGATAACAGTTATTAATTCAAAGCCACAATTGTTCAGTTTAGTACCATATATACATATAGCATTTAGCCCAAACTTTTTCAACATCTCACTTTGTACTTCATTATGACAGCTAATACAAAATCATCTATAGACAGTGTGGGGCAGTTTTTTGCAAATAATTAAAAAGCTATTATACTGTTTAATTTCTGAATGTTTTGAGCACATGCACAGTAATTACCTCTTATAAAAAATACTTTCCAGGCCAAGAATTAACATTTTAATCCAATATACTGTATGCATATCCATACTAACACATATACAAATTTACATAATCAGATGTGTTTTAATAGTACAGATTAGATGTATTATAAATGAGTAAAATAAAACATTATAATTACAACTTTTAAGTAAATTTTATTATTCTTTTATCTTTTAATTTTCAGTAAAATTTAGTAATTTAAATATACAAAGCTATATGCTTTACACAACAGCTTACTGTTCCTTAGTAAATTGTTCAGAATGCTGGATTTTGTTTCCCTGCATACTTTCGAATTATGCAGTAAAAAATTACTCTAAATCTGTACCAACAAATTTCCGTGACTCAGACCGAACTGCACCAACTTACCTGAAATAGGCTTAAAGCAACCCAATGTACGGGTAGGTACTAACGAGCTTGGACTAACATTTCTTCTCACCAAGTGAAAAGTTGTTTCAAACTTGTTAGTATCAGAAAAGAATAGCGGTTAAAGAGAAATAGGTAGTCAATGTTGTGGTAAAATGCTTAGGCCTATGAAAATGTTAATTAGAATATGCCAAAGATTAAATTCAAAACTAATTTATAATTGATACTTTAATGAACTATATGAAAATTATACATATAAAAGATAATTATAACAATTCAAGAGCATGAAATGATTATAACACAGTTATAATAATATGAATAATAGAAATGCCACAAAATCCCAATTATCCTGATCTGATGACTGGGTGTGATCTGAATATATAGGATACAGATATGTAATAATCTATACATTTTATAATATAATTATAACAAGTAATAAATAACTCTTAATTGTAAAATATTCATAAATTTAACCAATTAACACAGGGTAAAAATTTCTTTTACTTGAGCTATTTTAAATGTATTTTTAGACATCCAGTTATTTTTCAAAACTTCCATTATTTTTAGCATTTTGCAATCTTTTTGTAATAAAGATAATTTGTCAGTTGTGTTTATCATTATCATGACATAATTTTTATAACATTTAAAAAATATCACTACAAAGAAAATATGATCACAAACTGAGGTTCATTATTGAATGACATGTGTAAAAAGGTATTGTATTGATACACAATATGTAGCATACACAAGTATATCAGTACAAAATATATGGATGCATCAAAAGGTCATGTATTGATACAGCTGTATCAATATGCACTTCACTAGTTCAGGGATGCTAAAAATGTGTAAACCAATAAAAATGTTATAACCAAATTTTTGACCCTATCATAATACTTTCCCTCTACCTATACTAATTATTTTAGTGAAAGTAAAAAATTCTATATTTTTGCAGTACACTAAAAATTAGCATATATGTACCTTTAATCTAAAACAAAACATAAAAAAATAGTTAAACACAACATATTTATTTGATTTTTTTCCATTAAAACACATACACAAAAACCCTTTCCTTATAATGCATCGAAGAATTATATAATATAGTTCTATAATTTGCACGACAATATCTAACAACACTTTAAGAGCATATATATATATATATATATATATACAGAGTGTCCCAAAAATATTGATCTCGGCTTTTATTCCTTAAATATTGATCTCAGACATATATAATTATGAAGTTGCGTAAAAAAGCGTACATCATTTTATGAAATCGATTAAAATTTTTAAGGGAATTAAATTTTAAGAAATACAAAATTTAAATTTTTATACGGCCCCCGTACAAAAACATTTCCAATGAGTAAAATGTGCCCCATACACTAAAAAGGCGATGAACAAAATTTCAGCATTTTATCATAAAAAGTCTGAAAAGACAAAAATGCTAACTTAAACCACTTTTCCATGCATCAACATGGGTTCTCAGAAGGGAAAAATTATGTCGGCAGATCGCGTTTCAGGGGTCATACGCAATTACGAAAGAAAACAATGATTACATAAATAAATAATAATTTTGCTATTTATTGGTACAAACGTATCTACACTGTGTAGAAATAATAACAGGGGTTGTATAAAAATTTAAATTTTGTATTTCTTCAAATTTAATCCCCTAAAAATTTTTATCGATTTCATAAAATTCTGTACCTTTTTTTATGCAACTTTGTAATTTATAATATATGTCTAATCTCATTATTTCAAGAATAAAAGCAATAAAACAATGATTACATAAATAAATAATAATTTTGCTATTTATTGGTACAAAAGTATCTACAAAAGTATTTAAAGAATAAAACAATGATTACATAAATAATAATTTTGCTATTTATTGGTACAAAAGTATCTACACTGTGCAGAAATAATAACAGGGGCTGTATAAAAATTTAAATTTTGTATTTCTTCAAATTTAATCCCCTAAAAATTTTTATCGATTTCATAAAATTCTGCACCTTTTTTTTTATGCAACTTTGTAATTTATTATATATGTCTAAGATCATTATTTAAAGAATTAAAGATGAGATCAATGTTTTTGGGATGTCCAAAAAGATTGAAACACGCTTTAATTCCTTACCTGTTGGAGTTAAATGGCCAATGTAAATTGCAAAAAAATTTTATTTTTAATGCAACAAAATCATTAAAAAAACCTGCATATCTGTATCTTTAAAATTGAGAGAGTTATATTTAATTGAAAATTGAAAGTTGTGAATAGGGACCATATATCAAATTACAAATGTAAATTTGTGACATATCACAAAAAAGATAATACATAGGATACCCAACTGCATAGTGAGTACCACTGCTTTATATGATCTGTCTGTGTAATGCTTTATTTACATGCATTTGTGATAAAAAATGTTGACACACATTAACGTATTTTTGATCCAAACAATTTCCATCGTCAATTTGTTTATGATCCCTATTTTCACTGATGAAACAGCCTTTCACATGGTACGGAAAAGTGGCATAAGTGAGATTTTTTCCATTATCATAATTCAGTTGATTTTAAAGATGCAGCCAAGTGGGGTTTTTTATGATCTTGTTGCATTAAAAATAAAAAATTTTCTGATTGACCAAATTTGTCTAAGGGGGGTTGTATAAAAATTTTTTGAAAATGGTAATCTTATTTCCTACCTTACTTTCAACATTTTTGTAATTTACATTGCCCACTTATCTCCAACAGGTAAAGAATTAAAGCGTGTTTCAATATTTTTGGGACACCCTGTATATTACGTATATATAATAAAAATATAATATGAAAATCCAATGATAGAATAAAGAGAAGTTGTAATTCAAAAATCCTAACTTAATATGCCTACAAATAAAAAAGTATTACATAGAGAATCAACCATCATGAGAAAAATTAAATGCTTATTTCTAGTCATCCAGCTTAAGATAATCAACAAATATCAATGGTGTGGATTTGAAAATTGAAAAACAAAAAAATAACCAAGCATTAAAGCCATACACGTGGAAAAGCACCAGGCCTAAAAATTGTTCATTTCGAAAAAATTATTTTTGGAGTCCAAATATTTATTCAAAATGAACACAAAATATGCTAGTTTCTGAAGCAAGAGATAGATTTTATCTATAAACTAATGCTATTTGGACGACTAGCATAAAGATTGAAAAATTATATAGGAAATACAAATACCTGAAATATACTTCAAATATCCTATCCATTGGAGCATTAAATGATGAGACCAATGTTGCCAATCACAAAAGATAAAAGTAAACTGTTGCCAATCGTGAGAAAAAAATAAAAGTATTGCGAAAAGAATATAAAATGTGATATATTCTACAGTACAAGCTTCAAAATAAAGGAGCAGGTAATATAATGGAAAACATAGAGGCTAAAGTATAAGAGGATGTAAATACATTGTAAAGCTTATTCAAGAGAATATAGATATTTGTCTAATATAAGAAACTAAGGAGAGAATTTTAAGAATATTAAGCTAATCCAAACTTTTTAACTATACCATTTACTAAATATGCAAGATATTTATATAATTTACTAGTAATTTTTAGGTTATTAATATGCAAAGCATGAAATTTTTTATCTGATAATCTATAAATTCTAAAAAGGTGATTAAGTATAACATTTCTAAACAATTGAATCGAAATGTAGGAATTAAATGGTAATATTTTATTAATGTTAAATTTAAAATAGTCTTTTTCATCATATAAATTAGTAACTATCCCATTAATAGGTTCAATAATTAGATTTAAATCCAAATAATTAATATTATTATTAATAGTGTATATATATATATTAGAAATATGTAATAATAAAAAATTCAAGTAATACTAACATCACCATAGAAGCAAATTCTCTGCCATAATGCCGATAAGAGAGGAGAACAGCACCAGCCCAAATTCGATGATTAGTCAGAATTAAATTCCTTCTCAGGTCTGAGTATTTAACTCTAACTAACCCAAACACATGCCTGTTTCAGATAGAGCAATAGTACATTACTATAAATACTCTAACTCAGACTACAAGCATCAAAAAATAAAGATAGGAAACATTAAGAAAATTTGTATCACCATGTGGCATGAACCCTTCTTCTTTCACGACATGTATACACGATCAACCTCAACAGCTTAAATTATCTAGAAGCACCGGAATGAACAAGTCGAAATTCTATCAGGGAAGCAGTACGAACGTTCACAGTATACTCCCAGACCCGTCCAGTGAGTCTAAGTAGGAGACCGAATAAGCAATTCAGAATATGAACAACCCATACACGCAATTCTGAATATGAACATGAATCAAAGATGAAAATTCTTACTAAATAAGTAATTCATAGAAAAACTGGATAAATGAGAATGTCACTATAAATCATTATAAGGGCACTCAAATCGTAGTTTCAATACTGGTAAAAGTTACAATTTTTTAGCGAAAATAAAATTCAAAACATTAATGTTAATGCATCTTATTTTCCGATTTTTTGATTTTTCTAATTTTTTTGACTTAGTTTATTATTTTTCATTTTTATTTATTTATATAATTAATAATTATATATATATATATATATTTATTATTATTATTATTATGTATGTTAGCCACTATAATTGGGAAAGTTTTCTAGGATGTTATTGAGTGTTGATACACTGAGTTGATAA
Organism: Amaurobius ferox; assembly: GCA_951213105.1. NCBI lineage: Eukaryota > Metazoa > Arthropoda > Arachnida > Araneae > Amaurobiidae > Amaurobius > Amaurobius ferox. The sequence continues at coordinate 39,123,233 of OX578142.1, forward strand.
TTTTAATAACGAACTTGGGAGGATATGCATTATTAGTCGCTGTACTCAGTAATTCCATAAAAATGTGCTAATTTATAATATTCATCACAAATTTTATTGATTAAGAGCCTGGTTTATTATAATATTTCTAAATACAGATATATGCAAACAAGAGTCAAAATGTTGAATTTTTGATGTATTAAATTCAAAATCCTGTCTTTTATCATACAAGTTTATAACCATATTACAATTTTGTAAATTTAAATTTAAATCTAATAAGTTTGCAACACTAGAGCCATTATTACTTGCATTTAATTGTAAATTTTTTGGATAAAAGTTTAATACTATAGGGATATTATTTGGGGATCCACATAATATGTCATCTAAATATCTAAACATGTGCATATTATGCAAGCTTGGATTAATGTTTTTTTCATAGAAGAATAAATACAGATTAGCTAACAATGATGAGGCACACACCCCTTGTGGGATACCAATCTGTTGTTTAAAAAAGTACCACCATGTTGAATATAATTCTCATAAAGAGTGAAGTTAAGTAATTTTTTAAAGAGAAAATTTTAATATTTTAGGTTGATATTATATTTTTCAAAAATTCCTAAAATAATTTTATACAGATCATCTATATTAATATTATTAAACAAATCTTTGAAATCATAAGTATAAATACTATGAATATTAGTAAGAGTTTTTAATCTCTTAACTAATTCAAAACTGTTTTTTACAATATGACAATTATTTGAGATTTCATCTGACAAGGATACTTCATGTAATATTTTTAATAATAATTTTCCAGCATTAGTAATGTAAGAATTATGCCCACTGGTAATGGTTCGAAAAGCAACAGGGGATTTATGAAACTTGGGTACTAAAACAATATATGGAATGTTATTACAACTATTTTTTAGATGGATTTGCTTATATTTGGCTGAAATTCTATTGGATAAGATTTTAAGGTTAGTTTTATGTAAATTATAGATTTGATTATTAAGTGTGACTGTAGGGTACTTATATAGTAATATTTACAAGTAATTGAGTAGTTACTACTTGCCTTATCGACATATGTAATGACAAAATCATTTTGAATTTCTTTAATATCATTTTTTAATTGAATTAAGTTTATAGGATTTATTAATTTTCTGATTATATATATAGTCATTTACATTGCTCTATTAAGACACTCCAGGGTTTGAAGGCTTCTACAGGGATTAAATAGAGAGCTGTGATTTAACATAGCTTTCATACTGTCCAAAGCAGTTACCATATTAATGTACATTAATTGGCATGCCAGAAAATACTGAGGTTTGCCACCATGCCATGAAACAGTGTATATATTCAACATGCTGCAAAACTTAAGGTTTGGTTTTATTCCATGAAATGATGAAAAGAAAAAAATGATTTACTAAGTACTGTATTTCATTTCAATGTGCAATATCTATAGACTTTCAAACAATTTGTAATTAAATATAAATTAACTTGTAACAATTGGTTATAGCTATGAAATAGTGCTATATTTTGAATTTGTTTGGTACGTTGTGTTTTAATGAAATTAAAATACAATTATGACTATTTTTACTCATGTTTGTAATAATTGGAACACTATGAAGGAATTACACGAATAAGCTGAAACTTACAGCAAATGCAAATTAGGGTGTGCTATACAAATGATTAGAATTTCAGTCACCGCATATGTGTGGTATATGTCCATACTTCTTGAACATGTATGTACTACATGTGTCCGCACATGTCTGTACTTTTTTTTCAAATGTGACCCAAAATCCAGAAAAGTCCAAAATTTGGAATCACCGAGGTGTGAAGGATTCCGGATATGAAACGTTGTACTGTATTAATATATAATATATATACATACAGGGTGTCTCACAAAAAGTGAACAGTGGAAAATTTTTTGAACAGTTGACACACAGTTCCAATTGCAAAAATGCTTTAAATAAGGTAGGAAGTTATAAAATAATAAATTAAATGATATACCATATTTTTGCAATAGGTTAAGAAAATTAACTTTTTATACAGTTCCTCTACTGAAAAAAATCAAATTACTAAAATGTAACTCATACCATATTTAGTAAAACTGAAAAAATTTGACTATGATATGATCCAATTTGACATAGTTATCATTGATTAAAAATTTCATTGGAAAATAAGAGAACATTCACAAGTCAACTTAGGTTGCAAATAGCTACTAAACTTTTATCACTTATTCAAATGTAGTTTATGCAGATATTTCAGTAAAGCTATTATGTCATCATATTGTCAATTCACAGTCTGTATTTATGCATCCAAATAACTTTGCTACCTAACTAGAATTTGAATTATGGTGGTATTTAACAATGTTGAACTTTGTGAGATGCTTTTGATTTACAGTGAATGAAAACAATCTCCTACGGATACAATAAGGGAATGTCACCGTTTCCCATACAGCCAGCATCTTTCTAGAATTCTTATTTTACAGCTGATATGTTGACTACAATCAACAGGTTTGTTTCATCGTTGAAATGGCTCTGGAAGACAAGTACTAAAAAAAAAGTTATGAAATAGATCTTTTAGTCTATTTCTCATGCTATCCACAAATGTAGTATTTGGGTTACTGAACAGTGTCTTCCCAAACCTACTACTAATCTACTCAAACCTACCACTTGCCATACCGAATGCAAGGGCCCTTACCAATTCATCTAAAAAAGCTCTTATTTTGGTGAGAAAACTGCAGTTACAAAAATGTGTTATAAACTTATTGAGTCAGCTGAAAACAGAGGTTTTAAATGATCTTAGTTTCAAAAATTAAAGAGAATGCTTATTTTTCCATAGATTTTGTTAGGAATATCTGACAGACCAACAAATACACAATAGTCTGCTTTATTTACCTTATTTAAGTGTTAAAATAACTTTTAACCAATATCATCTGTTTGTTTTTAATAGTTTCAAGGACAAACCATAGCAAAAAATTGTTTTAAAATCCTATTAAATGATTTCTGTGAATAAATTCAATTTGTGAAAGCCCCTGGAATCATAAAATTTGGTGATTACAAGAGTATAAAAAAGTCACGAGAAAGTGGTGTAAGTCAGAAAGTTTGACAATATATTTCACCTTAAATTTGAACTATTGAGATCAATTAGTCAAACTGAAGAAAAATTTGAAAGTATTGAAAACATTTTTGTAATTAACTTTTTTCACTACAGGAGTTGTATAAAAAGTTAATGTTTTTATTTTCTTACAAAAATATTGCACATCATTTATATAACTATTTCATAACTACTTCCTACCTTATCAAAGCACTTTTACAATTGGAGCTATGCATCTACAACCAAAAGTTCAAAAATTCTTTAACTGTTCACTTTTTGTAAAATACCCTGTATATAATTGAACACATTTAAAATATTCTGTGGTCAGATGCTTTCCTGTTTAAAATGTTTTTATTTTTTACTTCATAGCAATTTAAAGTTTATTTTTCTAATCTAAGAAATCTCTTATTCTCATCTAAGGAATAGATGTCAATGTATCTATTTGATGGTCTTTCAAAATCAAAGCAGACATTACTCTTTTTCAGGAAAAAGCAGACTGAATTTTTCAGTATCACTGCAGTGATAGCTCACTGCATCTATTTTAAGAGGAGCATAACGACTCTTGGTGTTTCAAATGAAATCAAGTTTTGGATTTTTATCCTGACTATATAAAGATACACATTAAAAAATGTACATGTAGGAGTTTAATTTACCCATAAACTGTGAAAGATTACAAGGAAAAATATTCTGAATCATGCATAGACTAGCCAAGGGATGTCTAATATGGAATATGCCCCCCCCCCCCCCCGACACTGATAAAGGCTTGGCACAGACAATTCATTACCTCAATCTAAGGCAGCTGAGGAAAATGATTGCCATTCCTGTATAACAGCAGTTTGCAGTTCCTGGAGGGTGGTAGGCAGACAGAGACATCTCTGTCTTCCGGGCATCGAAATATTTTTAATAGAATTAAGATCTGAGGAATACACTGCCCACTCCATATACTTAATACTTTTGTGTTTCTCCAAGGGTTCATGCCTATTTTTCAAAATGAAATTCCCTGAGTTTTCCAGGTTTTCCCTGTTGTCTTCATTCCAGCTACTGCGTACTACTATTTTAACGCCAATTTCAAAAAATAATTTTAGATTTAACTGATATTTACCATGCATACATGACAATGAGAAAAAACAAACGACCAAAATAACTCAAAATTTTCTAATACAATTTTATCTGCATATACAGTACAACCTCAAAAATCTAGACTTTGCCAATTTAGGATTTTAGAATTTTCCAGATTATAGAGATTGGATAAAATTCAAACTTAATATCAACTAAATACACTATAAAATATTATGTTTAGTAAAAATAATGATAGAAAGTCAAGTTAACTCAATAAAAAATATTATTTAATACAAATAAAGAAAATGGAACAAAAAATTTTAAGAAAAAATATACATATACAAGAAATGAAAAGAAAAATAATGTTTATATTTTATCATTTGTTTAAACATTTGAACTAATGTTTGTTGTTTCATTCAGTTTGGTTTGTGGGTATGCAGTTTTTCTTTTATCCTGTAGGTAGATGGACATTATTTCCTGTTGGTTACGAAGTTTCTTTATTCAAGACCTTTAACCCTTTAAGCGTGTCATTTATTTTCCTTCACATGCACTGCAGTGGGAGTTTTTTTCCAATACCGTTTTCCCAACTGCTTGCGCATTGAATAAGAAGGTGTTTTACTGAAATAAGTATTAAGTAAATAAACATGCATAATAACAGATAAGTAAGTAAAAGACATACAATTCCAATTTTTAATAGTTCCTCTTGGTATGATAAATTTTAAAACATGGTATAACAAAGAGCAACTTCATGATCTGGACACCCCGGCCGTCCAAATTGTTGCTCTATGTCTTAGGAAGAGTTGGATGGTCTGGGCTTTCGAAAATCTGTACATCATATCCTAGTTTCTTTCCAAAGCATCTTGCCAGTTTTATTAGAAGCACAGCATGCAACACATCGCCTAGTTGGATCTATTTTGCAGGGTGTGGGAAGTATATATTTATCAAAATGTCTGTAACACGAAGAGGATGATTTTCATAACTTTGCTTTTCTGATTTTATAGCCATGTTGGTAGAATAATAGGATTTTTGTATTGTTTCCTCAATGATTTCAATTCTAAAGTCAATAAGTGTTATATTTCTGGATGTTACCTTTCTCTATAGAATAAAAGCATCGAAGTTAATTTGATCAAGCAAGTGCCTGAATATTTTTTTATAATAAACCTTCATCGTTTTTCATACTGTATCATAATACGATAAATTTCATACAGTATCGCAATACAAAATACAAAGCTAACTAGAACTTGCAGGAAATGCTGTCTCTGATAAAATCTAGTTTGTAGGACTCCTACTGCCATCTAGTGGAAAAGATTGTAAACACAATTAATATCTCATACACAATCATATGACGAGTTATTTCCGTCAAACACACAGGCGTCTCAGCTTTGAAAGTGCATGACGAGTCTACATCATCAACCATGTTTATCGGTAATGCAATGCATGATGAGTTGAACTCGTCAACAACACTTAAAGGGTTAATTGCATGACCAACTGTTTTTACATGATTATCAATAGGTATATTTTCTGTTGACCCCCCTCACACACACACACCACAATTCACTGGCAAAATGTCTCCATATCTTTATTTTTTCATACTATACAATAGAGAAAGTATTGTTTCATGAATATTTTCTATTTCGAGATTTTGATGCCAATACATGTTTTAGTACCTGCTGAACACATTTTAACTATTTTAGAGTAATGTTCATCATTATTGATTGCTAGTGTATACGATAGCTGCCATAAATACTGATGGATTTTCACGTAACATTATATTGGGCTTTATCAAAAAATCCAGAACTAGATACAATTTTTTGAAATTGGAATAAAACCTTTTTCGAGTGAAATTTCATATTTTCTATGGCAGCATTAGACAAAAGTTTGCATAATCATGTATAAAAGGGTTTATTTATAACTCTATGATCACGAAACTTAACAGCTTCAATCACGGACGTAGCCAGGAATTAATTTCGGGAGGGGGGGGGGGGGGGGGTTCTTAGTTGTCTGAAAATTAAAATTTTCAGCAGGGAAAATTAATTATATGCATTTTTGCTGCTCAGTAGCTGAATAAAAAAAATATATATAATTATTACTTGTAGCTTAATTGGGAAAAATTGATTGAGATTGATTAAATCCTCCCTCTGTCTATGCCCTTGGCTTCAATCATTATAGTGATGCCACTCAGCTGATGAAGATTTCAGTAGTGAAAAAAGAAAATATCAGTAGTTTTAAGACTTTTTCAGTAGTCAGATTAAGAAATGAAATATATACGCTCACATAATACAAATACATAAAATTATTTAATCATATATATAATTATCCATTATATATATATTTATATTATAAGTTTTTATTCAGTTAAAAATACTTTACATTAAAAACAAATATTAATGATAATAACAAACATTAATCATTAAAAAACAAAATATAGCAATGTATTTATAGATGTGAATATATCAATTTTAATATATCCTTGCCAAAATGGTTGCTTTTATATTTGCTTAAATCATTATTTTAATACCACTTTTTGGAAAATATCCCTTCAACAGGTTCATATCCATTTTTCAAAATAGGAAAATATGTATTATGCAAAAATAATTAAAAAATTAACCTTAATAAGTAACCAAAATATAAAAATAAGCTAGTCTAGTCAATCTAATATGCAATATTTAGAAAATTGATGGGAAAAGAACCACAACAAGTTTCACGCAATAAACTACATGCATGTGCCTGCTATATAAGAATTTGCATTTTATGCTTAACTTTTGGAGAGCAGTGTATTTGAAAACATATTTTTATAGAAAATCGAATGATAGGATCAACTTGTATTTACTTAAATATATCTCTGTGTTCAATATTTTATAAGATTATACTTAAGCAGAGTATCCTAGGTATCTACATTTATATAAATCATTTGATAGAACAAAATAAATTAAATGTCTAAAGAAAAATATAGAATATTTATATATTTTGCTTGTAGCACTGTAGCTACAGTGATGTTCATTAAAATAGTAGGCCCACCTTTGCAATCATTTAAGCCTAAAGAATAAGTAAGTTCTTAGTTTCTTCAGAGTTACCATTTTGTTACTGATACAAAAAGCAAAAGAAATCAGTGCAAAAAAAATTTCAGCAGCATGTCTAAAATTTTAAATGTTCTTTAATATGTAAGGTATTTATCTCTTTCTAATTTAAACTTGTAAAATTAACATATAAATCAAGTAAACATTAAATGAGATAATAATAATTACCCTGGAGGAAGACTTATCTAATTAATCTTTCTAACTAATAAGATAGGATATCTAACTAATATTTCCTTCAAATCTTTCACCGTTACAACATCATTATTCATAATAAATATATTTTTCACTTTAATATAAAAACATGTAATTACTTTATCAATATGGTTAAAAAAAAATAATATTTTAAAAAGTCCATCATATTGTTTTGTGTCCCATAAAATATTTTGATGGTATTTAACTAGAAAACTATGAATTATCAAAATAAATATATATTAGTCATCCAGAAAATGTGAATAAAATTTACAAGAAAAAAGATTCACTGATTCAACATATCAACTGATATATATTGAGATTAAACAGTTTATGGAAATACAGAGAATTCATTATTACAACATATATTACAACATGCTATATTAACTCAATAATTTGAATTGGTCTATTTTAAAAGAATGCATATCAAAACAAAACACAATATAAATTAAAATCCCATTAAAATAATGCTCACATAAATGTAGATATTGCACCCCATGTGCTTGAACAATCAACAAAACAAAATTAAATGGTTTAATATTAGCAAATTGATTTTGTCTTAATACATCATTCCTGCACACTCATCAAGCAATTTTGATAAATCACTCAATACATTGACATTTAATATATTCAGTATTAAATGAAGTTAATGGAAGTCTAACAGATGTAGCATCATATCAAAATAAAGAATGCATAAGTAACATTAGAGGATCAAAAATTAAGGTACTTACGTATTATCGCAACCATGACAAAACGTAATTGATGTATCGTCCAATAAAGGTCCCGATCGATTCCAAGGACAACATGCAACAAAGTGATCTGTATGAGGACCCACGTTCGAGCGGGCTCGAACTGGTTGGGGGACATACGCACCCCTGGGACTGTGTCGTCAGACAGGCCGGCTTCGCCGGACCAAGTCACAGAGCATACTAGACTCGCTTCTGGGACTCACTTCTGGGTTTTTCTCAACCAGTTCGAGCCCGCTCGAACGTGGGTCCTCATACAGATCACTTGACTGCATGTTGTCACGGTCCTTGCGCCGTGTGACGGTCCCAGAAGCGAGTCTAGTATGCTCTGTGACTTGGTCCGGCGAAGCCGGCCTGTCTGACGACACAGTCCCAGCGGTGCGTACGCCCCCCAACCAGTTCGAGCCCGCTCGAACGTGGGTCCTCATACAGATCACTTTGTTGCATGTTGTCCTTGGAATCGATCGGGACCTTTATTGGACGTTACATCAATTACGTTTTGTCATGGTTGCGATAATACGTAAGTACCAAAATTAACATAAAAATGTGAAAGGTATATCAAGAAACTAAATTCAGTTAAAATACTAAACAGAATAAACTACTGAAAATTTTAACACAATATGAACTATATAAAGAAGATTTTTATATCAATAAAAATTTTAAAATATGAATGAAAATCTAGAAAAATGCTAAAATCAATTAGTTACGAACAATATTTAAAAGAAATTATAATAGTATTAATTAATCCATCCAATTAATGACTCAAGCCTAAGTCACAATTAAAATTTTGATCAAATAGTTGAATCGATTAATTCAATTAAAACTCAAAATTTTTTTTTATCCACAATTTAAGTCTCTCCATTGCATATCCGCAGAACAAAGAAAAAGCATTTGTGAAAATATCCTACAATTCAGAAAGAAACGTATTACTGAACTTGATTGAAAGTGATAAGCAAAATAAACAGCGAAAGCTGTGTTTCGACTCTGGGCACAGTCATGCTTTTGCTGAAAATTCATAGAATTTTCAAATTGGACTTAACATGTATAGAGAACTGGCTGAATTGGACGATAACTTATCAATTCCTTCACTTGGTAGAAACTGCATAACATGCAGTTTCCAACCTATACCCAACTAGCAAAAGGAATGCTATGTTTAACTGCTTCTTCAATGCCATTCAAACAAGTATTTCGTAGCACAGAATATATAGTCTCTAAATTCAGATCAAATATAGAACTACAAACTGTAAACTTGCTTGCTTATTTACAAGAGTAGTTAAAGGAAAATATAAATACCTATGATTAGTAATAACGTAATAAAATATATAAGTTTAATTTTAATGTTTATTGAGTTTTTAAATTTTTATTAATTGAATTTTGATTCCTTGAAAAAATTTATGCTAAACTATGCACATAATATAAAAATGATTTTTTTAAAACTATCAATGAATTTTTTAATGCATTTATATTTATTTATAAAAATATAATTTTTTTTCACTTTAATAATGTTTATATTTGAGTAATTTTTATGAAAATATGTAAAACTGCCTAATCAAATAGCTTTAGTTAATATTTTAAAATGACCAATTAAAATTTCATTGATTAGTTAATCAATTAAAAAAATTTTATTAATCAGTTTAAATTTTTAATTACTTCCCACCTTTAAAAGAAATATATATTATTTCAAAGGAAGTGCTTATAAAAAAAATTTAATTCTCATAATCGAAACAAATTTCTCTGTCTTGTAATTTATCAGGATTTAGAACTGGATATTACTGGGTTACATGAATTTTATCAAGCATTTGCTATACTATGGATTCTGTTTATGAATAAATAGTTGCAGAGTCATATTTATTTTTTAGAAATCCATTTCAGTCCTGGAATGTAGGTCTTCAAGAAAAAAAAACATAGAAAATATAAGACTGAACAGCACAGTTGTGCAGTGCCTGGTGTTTTAATGAAAAATTTACCATTTTATATATTGGGAAAATACTTCAACAAAGACTTCCTTATCTGTTAATTCATTTCTTTATGTCTACTCCAAGAATCTATTATATCATCATTACTTGAGTTGCAATATTTTACTGATATAATAGATAAAAACAACAGTTAAAATGTACTTCAAACTATTACACAATCAGACTTTCATAAAACAATTACAAATACCACCAGATTCTAGCACATTTTATACATATTTTAATTCAGTTAACACTCAAAACAATGGAATATCCACTGAAGAAAATGTGAACTCAATCATCTATTGCATACAAAATATAAACTGAAAACAGTCAAAGCCACAGATATAATCTGGCAAAGAATGTCATAATTTTGTAGAACTCAAAACACTATAACTGAGTATTTAAAAAATATCAGGTGACTTCTGATATTGAAAAATGGTAAGCAAGTAATTAAAGGTTAAATCTTATGGTAAATCTTAACTAATCTGGCATTACTATAAAGAGAACAGTTTAATTAAATAAATTTTTTAGATGTAATTATATGAGAAATAATGCAAACTAACTGAATTATGCCTATCAAATGACCGGAAATAAAACTAATAGGAAAATTAATATTGTCACATGTGTTGCAAGGAATGCATAATTAAAAATAGTCAAAAATAGAAAATTACAAAATTGAATTTGAAGCAGAGGAAGATTTGTTGATAGACAAACTAAGCAGTTGCTTAGGACCACAGTCACATAATGGAGCTCTAAAATATTTTAACCTATAAGAAATACATAATATGGGGGCTCCTAAACTTATTAATTGGTCCTCATACACTGCTAATCCACAAATCCATTGCCAATTGAAAAAAATATTATATTGTATACAAAATTTATTAATGATACATGGAGTTATAATTAAAAATATCAATTTTGAAGTTAATTCAATATTAGACCCGAAATAAAAGAAAACATTGAACACAAGAGAAAACAATATTACAAAAATCAAACACAGGAAGTAAAATGAAAAGAAAGTGTGAATAAAACTTAAGCGATATATAAAATATTTTTCAAAAACAATATTTAGAGCAAAAGTATAAAATTTTCATCAAGGATGGATAGAACTTTAAGCATTCATTACTTATTCAATACTTTACAAACTAAGCCATGGAGTCCTTGTTAAATGTGATTAGTATATGTGGAGTCCTTGTTAAATGTGATTGGTATGCCATTATATAATTTAGCAAGAAAGTTTTCAATTAATCATCCCCCATGACATATGTACAATGGTTTGATGGGCATTGCTGCTTGTAAGCACAGGGCAGGAGATGAGATGACCAGTGAGGACAAAATTCAAGGAAATTTGTGATCACTGGTTATCATAATGTACAATTCAATGACAAAAACATTGTGCCAGGAATCTTGTACACCACTATTTTACTGTGAAAGAAATAAAGTTATTGCATTATGTAGTTTAAGTCATATGTTGCTCACATACTTTTTTTTTTCTTAATTTTCCTCATCAATCACAAAAGCAGAGTTTAGAAAGTTTTAAAATCACTAATATCCACCCTTATGATTATTATTTATTTTGTTTATGTTCCCATTTGTTTATACTCCATTAGGATTTGAAGTAACTTAATGAATAAAGTTATAAATAAAAATAAGACTGTTTATAAGTACAAGATTTTGAAATACTTAAAATTAAATAGGTGTGGACATAGGGCCAGGAAAAAAATATATACTTGTCTTTAAAATAAATTATCACTTTCTAATCATGAAACAAAGTCAAAGTCAATATTTTTCATTGGATTATCAGTATGTTAGGAGTTAAATTGTACAATTAAGTAGCACGATTTATAAAACTGTTAATAAAAGAACTTATTCTATTGGAGGAGCACCTTCATGAAGTTTAACATGTCGATTGCGTGAAGAAGGATGAGTAAAACCTCTGTTACATATTTTACATCGAAAAGGCTTCTCTCCTGTATGAGTAAATTTGTGATACTTCATATTGGTTGATGAATCTGTACCATAAGGACAATCACTGCAAATGAAGCGGGAAGATCGAGCATAATGCTGACCTGAAGGAGGCATAGGATTCTCCATATTCACAAAATCTAAACAAACAGTAATAAAAATGAGATATATCTAAATATAAATATCTACAAATAATAAAATGTGAAATTTACAAATTTTATGATAAAAATGAAAACAATAATTTTGTCAATATTAATCTACTTTGATAAGAAATAACTAACAAGTTGAAAATAGTTTTATCAAAATAAAACTAAAAATAACATACTTAAACAGAAGTTGAATTTTTATAATTATGAAATACATACAAAATCAGAGAAAAATATGCAAGAAATAATACTAACAAGGCTAATTAATTTTTACACAATATTGTATGGTACAACAAAGAATTGTAAGAAATGGTATTTTTCACAGCTTTTTGCAATGAAAAATAATTCATTTTATTTAAATTAAATTCTGACAAAGTAAAAAATTCATCATAGAAGTTGTTCTTAAGGACTATCATTGCAGTACTGATAAGAATTAGAAGTCGAAAAGGTCTCCCTCTTACACCATGACAAGATGCTGTCTGTTAAACAATATAATTTGGCAAAAAAAAGAAAATGACAGTCATCCGATATCCTCTAAGGACTGTGCTCCAAATTTGGCATCGTGTGACATCTTATTCCCCTCGAATGAAGATTTGCAGATATTTCTAAGATCAAAGTAAAATCAACATGGGTTGAAAACAGCATACATACTGTGAACATCGCTTTCAGAAGTGGGAAAAGTGCTAGGACATGTATTTTACTTCTTAAAGAAAGTACGGGTGGTTAGAATTAAAGTATCCCTGTTCAGAGCATTGTAAGGAAAAAACGAGTGATCATAAGAAAGCCAAATCTGCATGGTATGTATTTCAGAACATGGGGACACAAATGAAGCAAAAAAAAATAATTCAAAAAATGACCAATAGGGGAAGAAATGGCACTGCAAACAGTCCCTAGCAAAAACATAATTCAATAAAATAGCCTGGCAGTCGTGATGCATATTAATTACAAATTGTAAGTGGTATAAGCGACCATCAACTACCATAAACCTTGAATATGAAATTTAGGTAAACATTTTGTAAATGTTCCATACGGTATCAACAAAAGAAAATGTCACTTTATGCAAATTGTTTAAACACAATTTTCTATAAAAACATGTTCAAAGCTTTGTGGAAACATTTGACAATTGCTATGGGACTCTCATTGACTGACCATGCTTTATTATTAAAATTGTTTTACAAGAATGATGAAAATGCTGATGGCAATCTTCATCAGTACAGATGTTTGAAATCATTGAGAACAGGTCCTCTGATAGCATGTGGCATCCTGAGATTGGTTCAATGCTTTGAGGAGACTGGAAGTTTCTCAGTTCGACCAGGTCGAGACCAAAAACTTGTTACAATGCAAGTGGCTGAAGAGGTTGCAATGGCTGTTGTTGAGCAAACCAGTAACGAGGCCAGAATCAATAGTGCTTGAGCTGTAGCAAGATAATTGGATTTGCTCTACATAATAGTATGGAAGTTTTTGTGGAAAGTTTTAGAAAGTTATCCATAAAAAAGTTATCCAGTGTCACCAAGTATTACAAGGTTCTGACACAGATATCCATGAAACGTTTGCTTTGACATTCCTTTCATGCATGCAGGTAGGCACCAACTGGCCCTGGAACATCTTGTGGAGTGATGAGGCACATTTTTCTCTGTGTGGAGAAGTAAACACCCAAAACAGTCGTAACTAGACAATGGAAAATCCTCACTAGTTTCAACAGATCCATTTATTCTCCAAAACTAACCATTTGGATTGGGTTTAACGCAACATTTCTGTTTGGTCCCTATATTTTTTTAAAGAAATCCATCCATAGGGACCAATGACCTGCTCAGTTACTACACAGCATTATAGGGACGTGTTACAGAGCTTCGTTATTTCTCATCTTCAGCAACAAGGATGCCTCAGCTCTACCATATTCCAACAATATGGAGCAGTTCCCCAAATTGGCCATCCTGTTCAACAATTGTTGCAACAGCATTTTACAGAAAATTGAGCAATCAGTAGTATATTCCCATCTTTGTGGCCACCTCATTCACCAGATCTGAATCCTTGTGACTTTTGGCTGTGGGGTTACTTGAAAAGAATGGGTTATCAGGGAGATATTAGCAACCTTGCAGATTTGAAGGTCAGCATCATCTTGTACACAAGCAACATCACAACAGATCAGTTACATGCAGCTGTCTAACACATTGTCATACAATACCAGCTGTTACTTCTTCAACACGGTGGACACATTGAACACTGCCAATGACTTGTCTTTCTATAGCTTTCTTCCCTTCTGCGTTCTATGTGTAACATGTTCTAGATGCATTAATTAAATTGACATTTGGGTGTTTATGACTATTGTCAGTATCTATCGCATGCTTATACCACTTACAATTTGTAATTAATATGCATCACAACTGCAAAGCCGTTTTATTGAATTATGTTTTTACTATGGACTATTAGTAGCGCCATCTCTTCCCATATCGGTCAATTCTGGAACTTTTTTTTTTGCATCATTCGTCTCCCCATGTTCTGAAATGTATACCATGCAGATTTCTCGTTCTTATGACCACTGGTTTATTCTCTACAGTGCATCAACATTTTTTTCTAAAATTGTGCTCTGAACAGGGATACATTAATTCTAACCACCCGGTACTTTGATGGAAACTAAAGTAAAAGAAATGATGTTTGCACTATTTTTTTATACTTTAATTTGAATGTATCCAAGCTGAAAAAGTCCATATTCAAGTTTATTGCATATCAATCATAAAATATGATCTTGAGCACCAATAACCATATAAGTTCCATTATTAAGATATTGTAACATAATTTCAACATCATCTGTAATATCTGGAAAAGATAAAATAGAATTAAATAAAATTTTCATTATAACCACACTAAAGATGTAAAACATATAATTTTCAAAAACAGATCAGGGTTATTAAAAATGTTTTTGAACTTCATTGTTTTATGTTGTAAAACAGTCATTCTGTGCCAAATCATCCAGGCCATAGAACCCACCATCTCAGAATTTAATGAAAATTGGCCTGAATATACCCTATGGGTCTCATGAAAAATACAAAATTTTAGCTGATAATTTAAGAAGTACAGGGCCTTGAAGTTTTGTAGTAGAACCAAAATGGCTGCTTGAGAATTAACAAAAATCCCTTTAGTTCACTTATTTTTAAGCCTATGTCAATGAAATGGTGCTGCTTCCTTTAAAAAAATTCTCTATAACAGGCATCATGCCCTAAGAAAATGGCATATTATGGAGGACCCTTGATTCTTACCTCCTCTGTTCTTATTGAAAATCATTATAAAATATGTTCAATGTTTTAAAATTTATCAGAATTTCGAACTAAATTGAAATCGATTTTCATGAGACATATTGCTTATATCTCATTTTTTCAAAAGAAATAATTTTTACAAAGTATATCAAAGTTATCATAGAAGGGAGTAAAATTTTCATTGAGGACAGTTTGAGAAAGTTTTTGTTTTTATTGTTATAAAATTTAATCAACTTTATATGCTTAGTGTTACCTGATATATACATATCAGGTTGACTGAATACTGTCATGATATTAAACATGAAAAACCCTCTACTGCTTTATCTCAAACCATCCTCAGTGAAAATTTTACTTACTTACTTGACAGAACCTTTCTTTTAACCAACTCTAGTAATTCCACAACCATTCATTCTTCTTTATGAATATATTTTTATTTAATTTTATCTTGAAACTATTTGTAATAACAATTCAGCTCAAAATCTCAGTTTTGCTTGTCAATCAATTCTTGATTCTAGTACTGACTGGTTTCGTAGACAAGAAACAACCCCCTTATCAAGACACACAAAAGCAACCTTCACTCATGAGAGCAAGATAAGTGACTTTCACGCGTGAAGATTGTGTTTCTGGTATCCAAATGAAGAGGGCTGTTTTTTGCTTTCGAAACCATTCAATATTATTAATTTATGTTGTCTGCTACTTTTAACAAAGTAATTTTAGTTTTATTACTTTTGCAGCAGCTTGTGCACTACATAGAATAAATTTTGATTAAGTGGTCACTTAGGGCCCTGGAAGTTAAAATGAGTCTCCTGAGTGATTTACAGTATAGAAAAATGTAAATTTAAATAAAAATGCAATTTTGAGGGGGTTTAGTACCTAAAACTAAATAGGGATACAGAGACTGCATATGTATTCTTTTTAAATGCATTAGTGTAAAAATAATATAAATAATTCAGATTTGAAGAGGAATTGTCACTTTTTATAAAAATTCATATGTTTTCACCTAGAGTAAGGGTTTTCATTTTTGTTGTTCACATACTATGTTTTATCCATATTTTATACATAGAAAAAGATATGTATGTATATATGTATGTGTACACATATATAATATAAATTAAAATACAATGAACATGATATATCCAATAGAAATGACTGATAACTGTAGTAAAAAAGAACAAAAGGAAATAAATTAAATCCTTATTAACAGATACATACTAGTGCAAATATGCCTCTTATACTAGAAAAAGCAAACCAAATGAAAATGTATTTCATATATTAAGAGAATCAATACCAGAATCAAATATTTGAACTCACTGCAAGCACTAATGTAACATTAAAGGAGAATAGATTACATAAAAACAATTAAACAAAGTGCAAAAACATTAATTTAAAATAAACTGCTTTAACTGCTGCAAAAATAACTAAAAAGTAATATCTTCATTAAAATGCCATTACTAATAAATACCATTTCTAATATGTCTTATACTAGAAAAAAATGAATAGATACTTGTTTTATGTAGTGTTTTTAACAAACATTTTACTTTTAACTATCAATTTAAATCATCAATCATCTGTGCATCAGTAGCAAAATGTAAGAATTTAATAAATAATACAATATAATTAAAATACAATAATTAAAATACAATAATTAAAATACAATGAACATGATATATATGCAACAAAATTACTAATAGTCTCATAAACCCCTTTCAGAAGAACATTTTTAAGAACACTTTTAACTAAGTATGGCATGACAATAAAAAAGAACTGATACCAAATATCCAATACCATCAGATTACTGAAGATCTGATGCTGATTACTCCAAAAGAAAGCAAAGGCATAATCAGGACTGTCAAGCCATGGATGATGACAGTGGCATAGGAAAGGGAGGGCTCAAGTCTCCCTTCCCCATTAGATATCAAGACAATTTTTTCTCAAATTGGATATTAAGACAATTTTTTCTCATTGACACAGAATCACATAATCTCTTTTAACGCTGAATTTTAAATGTTTTTTAAAAATACCAAAATGAATCTAAAGAGTGATAAAAACAACTGACTCAAATCTTATTATTTTTCAATAAAGTTGCAACCACACAAAGTCTTAACTACTAATATGACCCGGTCACCCAATCTGCTGCTCATACCAATGGGTGAGTCGGGTGACTTGGGTCTTCAATTACTAATAAGGGAAGGGGGTTGGGGGTGGAAATGAGATACACATACTTAAATATAGTTAAGGTTCAACGTTTAATCCTTTAACTACCAACAAGGCTTTCAGCTAGCTATCTCAGAATACTGTAGTCACCCCAACTTGATGTGTGTATATTTTTATCTCAAATGCAGAACTATGGAAAATAATCCCTAAAGGGATTATCATCAATAGTTGATTTTAAGATAGTATCTCCTAGACAGTATTTTCCACCAGAATTACTAAAATTTCTACCTCTGAAGGCAACACAAGTATTTAAGTAAATGACAACACTCTCCTTTTGTGGATCAATGTGTGTGAATCTCACAATAATTCCCTCTCTTGAGAGGGAAGCATAAGCTACAATTGTTGGCTGGCCACTTAGTATTTTACATGGAAAGTCCAATGAGCTGAGTTAGTTTTCAAAGGGTTAGGGAGTATGTCTTATGATCTACTAACATGGTCCCTGGACTTGTCAAAATTGAAAACTCTAGGGCTCACGACAATGGATTCTGCTCTATTCGTGTAACTGGTAGCAATCTCCTTCCTTCCAGTCATATTAATCTTTCACCCTACTTTCACAAAACTCTATTTTGTATACCTTAAATTTTTTATTGGAAGAGGACATAGTCAGTAACATAAACTTAAGTCCAACTGGTTCAAACAATAAGGCAGAGTGTGAAAATCCATTTTTAAAATATTTTCTCTGATATCATGCTGTAACATCCATGTGACTTGAAACTCCATTTGGATTATATGTGGTACATGTACATACATGTCACATCATACTGCCATAGTCATCTTTCTCAATGTACAGCCTCACTTAAGAGATTTTGTCATCCTTCAGGTTTTAAAGTAATGTAAGAATTGTTTGCAGAATTTTTAAAGGCAATGGTGGTGAAGCACAACTATTTCGTACTGTGATGCCAAAACCTGTTCATGCATTTTATTAAAGCACTAGCAAAACTTTACAGTTTCAATTTTCTTTACTATTATTTATTTCATAAAATAATTAATTTTAAAATTGCTCTTTTCTAAATAACTTCGAGAAATTGAATACTGAAAAGAGGTTCTTTGTACATTAATGATATTTAATAAATATATAGCCTTTCATATTGAATACGGCTTGGTATAAAAATTTCATAAATCAGAATTTTAATTATACATGCATATGATAGTTAATTTACTAATGAATTTATATAATTAATATGACTAATGACTTATTGATAATTAATGTTTAATTGTGTTTAATAATGTTGGCATTCCTAGATTAGCAAATATTATAGGCGTTTGAGTATGCAGGTAAATTGAGATCCCACCCCCTCCCATTACTTCTCTCTGAATTGCTATGCTCCTGGATGTAGATGACTTTAAATATTCTCATCCACATTAATTCAGATTCATTCTATGCATGCAAGAACTGATAAAATTATTTTTATAACTTAAAAGCTTTGCAGACCCTAGTTGGAAACTTGTGATGTATGTCTATTTCTTTAACTTGGATGTATAGGACTGCCATGTCTATCTATGTTTTGATTTGCTGTTTTCTGTTGTTTATTTTCATAAAATCATCTTCTATCTTCAAATGATTGGCATTTACATTCAAATGAAAAGAAAGAAAATGTTTAAATATGACATATTATTGACATACATATAAGTTCAAAAAGTAATTAAAAAATAAACAAGTTCTGCTTATTTAGTATTGCTACATATCACATTTATACAGATTTTTTTTCATAAATGTATTTTAAAAACACATATGAGAAGCTTTAAATACTAAAATATTACAGTAAAACATGTGCAATTTTAACGCTGAACCAATGCAAAAATAATCAAATTATTCAATTGATATTAATGCATAAGGGGTGGGGGGTAAAGGGAATAATCTGAAGTTTAAATTAAAATATTTTATTTTATATAAAAGGTAACTAAAACATAGCAATTGCATGATTAAGCTGACAAGAGGCACAATTTTGAGGTTCACAAAATTGTTTCATGTATCAAGTCTTCTTTACTGCCATTGCAAGTATTGACAAATAAAACAAGCACACAAAGCCATGAAACTGGTCCATGAATGCAGTTATGTGCAATGGGAGTACTATCTTAACTTTGAGAATACCTCCTATGGTTGTAGCCGAGGCTCAATCTTTAACCCCTTCACGACAAGTTATATACAACAGAGAGCTTTCCCCTTCCTTGGCCTACCATTATGTATGCACTACGAATGTGAGATGACCACTATGGTCCATTGATGAGTATGAGCAACAGGAAACTGAAACGTTTTTATCAAAATCCTAAAATAACATTAGATGGCACTAGAATCCTGTCATTTTTGTAAAGCTAGTTACTTAGACCATTTGACTTTCATATTTCCATTTTTGAAACTTTCTTTACATACATAATATAATGTATAAGGAAAGTATTGTGATGGGGTCAAAAATTTGAATTAGAGTTTTCGAAAGAAGAACATGTTTCAAGCATAGCTGAACATAAATCGTGTGGTTTTGAGGTGATATCTGTGTGTATGTGTGCATGCATGTGTGTGTGTCCATGAGTCTGGAGAGACAATATCTCATGAATGAATGGAGAGATTCGAACAAAATTAGGTAAATAAATTATAATTAGTGAATACTGGAAACCTATTGTTTCTAAATGAAATCAAATGTTCGAAAAACTTCCAAATTTTTTAATGAAATAGTGAAAAAAATCATCAAAAAATCAAAAGCTTCAATAAAGTTACATAAATATTCATTATATATATTTTTTTTCATTAGAAAACGATCAACACGAAATTTAGAATGCTAGTATTAACTGTTCTCAAGATATTGCCCATTTTTAAAATAAATTTGTCAAAAATCACAAATTAAACAAAACATTAACTATTATAAAACACTTTTCATATGTAATATTATGCAATAAATTTGTTAACATCAATCTTTTGTATCTAGTTCATTCCATTCAAGAGAGACGATACTTTGTGTAATAGTTTTGTATCTTGAATTTGCCAATACTCATTTATCTACTATAAGAATAACCTATTTCTCTGTCTGTAATGTTTTGAGAAATGTTGGTGACTAATTTGGTGGAATATCATCAACTTGGAAACCTTGGAATTGATGAAACTGATGCTAAATTAATTAAAATGACAACTAATTGATAAAAATTCAATATCTTGGAAAAAGTACAAGGTATCTACTATAAGAATAATCTATTTTTCCATCCGTAATGCTTGGTGAAATTTTGGTGACAAACTTGGCGAGCTTTTAAAATGTCACAAACTTGATGAAAATGTTGCAAAATTGATGAAATTGTCATCAAATTGATAAAAATGAAGCTAAATCAATGAAAATGATGACTAATTGATAAATTCAATATCTTGGAAAGAATATAAGAATCTACTATAATAACCTATTTCTCCATCCATATACTTGGCAAAATGTTGGGGAGAAACTTGGCCGAATATAGCCAACTTGGCAAATTTTGTAAATATTGCAGCAGTGACAAAATGTTTCCAAATTCATAAAATTGTCTACAAATTGATAAAAATGACATTAAATTAATGAAAATGATGACTGATGAAAATTCAATATCCTTGAAAAAGTATAAGAATCTACTATAAAAATAACACATTTCTCTGTCCGTTTGTCCATCTGTAATGCTTGGTGAAAAATTTGGCAACGAATTTGGTGGTGTCGCCAACTTGGTGACTTTTTTAAATGCTACCAAATTGAGGAAAATGCTGCAAAAGTGATAAAAATGTTGCCAAATTGATAAAAATGATGTTAATGGGAGGTAATATTTTATAAATTTTGTATTCCATCATACAACAGGCATACCTATACTAGTATATAAGAAATGTACTTCTCTGTGTTTGTTTGTAACTCTTGCTGATACATATGGCGAAATTGGTGAATAATCTAATAAAATATCACCAACTTGGCATTATTTAGCCCCAGATTGACAAAAATATCATCAAAATTGCAAAAGATGATGCTAAGTTAATGAAAATGATGCTTAATTGATAAAATTACTATTAAAATATTTTAATATAAGGACTATACTGCTTATTCAGGATGCTATCTATATTGATAATTATTAATTTAGAGTTGCGTGAAATATAAATTAATTGGGTTCTTCAAAATAGTTTTACATGTTACCATTCAGAAAAGTGCCAAATTATAATTCAACATTAAAAACACTGTGCCGTGGATCTTATACATAATTTTTTTTCACTGTGAAAAAATAAATTCATTGTATTATATAAGGAAAGTTATGTGCTGCCCACATCAGATCTTTTCTTCTTTGTACGCTGACTAAGTTGATAGTATAAACAAATGTATGTGCAAACATTTGCGGTTGGCTGATGATTTAAAAGGCACATTGACTGAGATATTTAAAGAAAATATTTCTAATATGGTAGTTGTTCTGGGCTTATTTTGATGAATGGGTCATGTGTAGTATGTTTAGAAAATGGGAGGAAGGGGGTTGGCTGTGAATCTTTGCCAATTTTTGTTGAGAGTGTGTTGTTGCCAATTTTTAGAAAGAGTGTTGTTGTTGTTGAGACCCAGACCGTCCGACCTACCAGAAAGGTGTAAGGTAACTGTATGGACGGCCGGGAAGTGCCACCCAATTTAGACCGGAACCCAGTGGGGGAGGCATCCACAGGGACCGTACCCTCCTTCCCCTACCACCAACCTCTCGGAAGGACTTACGGACCCACATGTTTAACGTGATCGTACTCCGCATGAACACGGCAGCATTTGTGGTAGCGTGCAAATCTAGCGCGCAAACCACGGGAATACCGCACCCGAGATGGCCAACAGCACGCGGTGTTCCGAGGTGGTCACCCACAAAGTACTAACCGCGCCCGATGCTGCTTGACTTCGGTGATCTAACGAGAACCGGTGTTTTCAGCACGGTACGGCCGTTGGCCTTTTAGAAAGAGTGTGTATTAGTTAGTAAGAATTTAGTTAGAAACATGGTAATAATCATAGCAATGAAAATGAAATATCACTCTAAAAGTGAATGTTCATAATTGATGCATGAACTTGATAGTCATGTAAGTCAAGAAAATCAGGTAATTGATATGTGCATTTGTGAGGTTGATTATTTGGAATACACCAATGTGTACAATGAAATTGATAATTCTGAACCAGGTAATTAGAATTCATATATCAAAGATCTGTCATCTCTTCAGTTTTCTGAACTCTGGACTAAATATAAACAGTTCAAAACCTCATTAAAGGAAATTAATTCTTTAATCCATATTTCAGTGATCATATTACACAAGTAATAGTCAATAAAACAAACTTAAAACTCACATTAGAAAAACAATGGTGGAGTCAAATCCCTCAAATGCAATAACATCCATGTATTTCTGTGATAATGGAAGATGTATTTTAAAGCAAAGTTTATTTAATACAACTTTTGCCATGTTAGGTTTAGCATCAAAAAGTGCCTGGGCTGGGAGTAGCAGACGATTCTCGCTAAGTACGGTCTCATGAAAATGCTTTTCCCTTCACTTGCCAGTTATGAACGGGCTAAATTCACATATATTGTTTATGAAACAAACTGGCCAACAGCTTACAGTATTAGAGTTTAATAAAATCAAGAGTAATTTATCAAAGTATCGAAAAAAACACTAAACTTAAAATGGGAAAATGAACATTTCCAGTGCTTAAGCTTTTACAATTAACTGATCGACAGTTTCCTATCTTATATGTTGATACAAAGAGGAAAAAATCCCAAAGAAGGTGTACAGTGTTTTTTAAAAGTTCCCTGAAAGGAAAACACAACAAACAATTGTATTAAGAGTGCAAAATTTACAATGTAGGAGTCTGTATTGAACCATATTCTGAAAATTTTCATACATTGCAAAATACTCAATAGAGATGCCTGATTACATAAAAAATTGCATGGTATATAATAATATGTTTATAGTAATGTTATATTTAGAATTTAGAATAAGTTCTATTTCTAGATTTGTAGTAATATTTAGATTTTTGAGTTTATATTTAAGTTTCATTTAATTGCTTTATAACCATATTTCTGCTTTATTTCATATTATATTTACATTTTATATTGCTAAAAAACTAATCTTTCAATTGGTAAGTTGGTGTCTATATGATAATCCAATTGTAGACATAGTTTAAAGCAAAGTCAATTTAAAATAATATTTTTGCCATGTTAGGCATAACTGCAAAAAATGCCTGGGACTGGAGCAAAAGATGAATTTTGCTATATGTGGGCTTGCAAAAATGCTGCTTCCTTCACTCACCGGTCGTGAATGGGTTAAAGAATGTTATACTGGCTGCATGCATAGTAAGACTGAATTTTTCAGTCCATTTACAGGTTCATAGAGCAAGTCTTTTTTCAACCATTGCAGATATCTGCTATTCCATTCTGATGTGCACATAAAAAGTAGAAAACTTCTCCAAGAATATTACTATCTACAATGGGATTGTGATTTTAATTTATTATTTATTCACAGACTTCAGAAATGTAATAAAATACATGCATAAGGGCATTAATGCTTTATTCTAAGGTACATTTTAAATTTATATTTACATTAAATCAAACAAAATGTATGAATATGTACAAAATAATATTAAACACAATTGGACTGATTGAATGACAAGTTAATTGAGAAATTAGTCCAAAATTTGAAAAATATCTTTAACATACACTGCTCTTTGCAGCTATACATATGAACCAGGGAATTGAAGAAATTAAACATAATAGCAAAATACAAGTTTAACATAATGCATTTTTTTGGAGATAAGCAAAATAAAAATTTTGATGAACCTTATAAAATGAGTTCAAAAATACTAACTAAATTTTTTCCCTGACATTTTAGACTATTTCAGATAAAATGGATAGCAGATAGCATTGCCATCAATGTTAAAAACATTTCTTTCAAAAAGTTAGTACATTCAAAATATTTTTTAGTAATCAATAAATAAAACCAAACCAATAAAGCAAGAGAGTGAAAATTTCCAATTTAATGTTAACCTTATCAATCTCAAAGTTACATTTCTTTTTAGTTTTAACTGGAAACATAGATGGTTCATCTGTCAAGCAAATATAATCTAGATCAGATCTAGGCTTCGGCTATCAGTTGCTTTGAAATAGAAATGTATGATCTTGAACATTTGTAGTCCAGTCAATGATGTCCGAGCAAACAGGGACTTTATAACCATCTGTAAATGTTTTAAAATACAGAGATAAGAAAAAACGTCCTTCCCAATAAATATAGCAAAGAAAGAAAATGTAAGCTGTAAAATCAAACTTTTAGAAATATTTTTTAGTTTAAAAGGTATTTTAAAATATGAGTATTTACAGAGCTGTGGCATAAAGGTTCTGAATTTTGTGGGAGGGAGAGGGCATTGTGGCCAAACTTCAGTGGTATGAATCAAAAGTTGATACAAATCTTTTAATATTTTGAGTGACTAAAAATAAAAAACATGGTACTTTTCTTTTTATCTTGATGTGCTCATTATTTTCGACATACCACTTGAATATTTTATTGTATTGTAATTTTCACACTCCACTCCACTGCCCCCTCCCCTCCCTAATTTTTATTCAATGCATCTGAATTATCTTTCATATATTTGGTTTGAAATGATGTATCTGTAAACCTTTCTCAAAATTGCTTGATTCTTAGTTTTTCCACAACTAAACCCCCTTAAAGTTACATATTTTTACTGTCCCTTCTCCTTCCTATAACTTCATAAAGAAAGAAATTAGTGGTTTTTAATTACATCACATTTGAAATTTTTATTCTATTTTTAATCCCCTCACACACTTTGTCAAATCAACTTAAAGCATCCAAATTATTTTTAATTGGGTTAAAATGGTATATCTATCTATCTCTAATACTTTCATGATAGTTGTTTGATGATTAGTTTTTCTACAACTGAGAGAAAACTTAGTCATTTTTCCACCCTCTGACCTTTAAAAAAATAAATAAAAGTCTCTTAGTTTTGATGCATTTGGTGTTTTAATAATTTATTATACTATTTCTATTGTAGTTTAATTTTCATATCTTCTCATTTTAGTGCCCACCTCTTTTACTAATGGGTGATTCCATGTCAAATCAACCCCCCCCCCCCCCAACAGCGATTTTTTTAAAACTTTGCTATTTTTTTCATCTACTCATATATGATTCTATGCAAAATTTTAGTCCCCAATTTCCATTATTTTTTTATTTATAAAAATTTGAAGTTTGTCAAATCTGGTAATTTTTTATGATTCATGACATATTCAAATGTCTATATTTTGATCTAATCAATAGATTGCACTGAAATAAAGCTTATTTTATAACTTAAGGTATGACCTTTCTTATAATATAGCACATGACCCTGCAAATGATATTTTTCATTTCAAGGTTACTTGATTTGACCCTTGACCTTGAACTGCAAAAAGTGTATCTTTAATTTTGTTCAAAAAAATATATTTGCTGATATGCTATTTATCTGTTATACAAAAATTTTAAATTGGGAAAACCATAGGCTTATAGTGAAAAAAAATGCTTAAATAAATACATGAGCAGCTATTCGAAAAATGCTTGAAACCACATAAAAGCATAATTGATTAAATAATTTTAAAATAACATATCATTATACTTAACTAAAAGTTATAAACATGTACTAACATGCATATAATTTTATATATATTTTTTTTTCACTCAATTTTAAGATTTGAAAGATAATATAAATATTATTAATCACAATTTTTTTAAGTATACTTAATCATTGGTATTTTGTGTGTGTATTATACTTCACCACTTTGTACCATTCAATAATTATATTTTTCAAGGTAATAAATTATACGTACAAGTCTCTGGGGTTGCACAAAATGGCTGTAGTAACAGTATGATAGCTAATTTATTACCTTTATCATTATGAAAATATTTTTACTTCAACTGATTATAAAATTTACAGATATGTTGATGATCTGATTTGTTTAGCATTTACTGACAACTATGCCATAGATATAGATTTCAATCTAGATAACTTGGAATTAATTCCTAATGAGACGCCTCTATTAGTAATAGTGTTAATTTTTTGGATATAAATCTGATTATTGAACTAACTAATAGGATAGATACTAATTTATATGATAAAAAAGACTATTTTCATTTTAATATTAATAAAATATTACCATTTAATTCCTGTAACTCTATTCAATTGTTTAGAAATATTATACCTAATCAACTTTTCAGAATTTATAGATTATCAGATTAAAAATTTCATGCTTTGCATATTAATAACCTAAAAACAAAAATATCAGTATAAATATCCAGTATATTTAGTAAATGGTTTAGTTAATAAGTTTAAATTAGCTGAATATTCTTAAATTTCCTCCTAAGTAACTTATATTAGTTAATTATCAACTTTCTTTTGTATTAGCATTACAATGTATTTACATCCTTTTAGACATGTGCCTCCTTGCTTTCATTATTTTTCATGCCCTTTCTTTCGTAGCTTTTACAGGTGTATTTATAACATTTTATACTTATTTGCAATACTGTTATTCATATTTCATAATTGGCAACAGTTAATCTCCACTTTTATCGCCTGCAAATGGCAACAGTAGTCTTGTTATTTATTGCTTTATGATAGGACATGTGCAGAATTTTCTCAGATATAATAATTTTATATTACTATTTTATTTTTCAATCTTTTAGCTTGTAAAACAAGTAGATGGAGTTTATAGATATTATCTATTTCTATCTTCAGAAATAAGCTCTTTTTGTTCATTTTGAATAGATACTTGGACCTGAAGAGGAATCTGTTTAAAATGAATAACTTTTTAAGCCTAGTGCTATTTAACATGTTTGGCTTTAATGCTTGGTTATTTCCTGTTTTTCAATATTCGAAATCTTACCATTGATATATGTTTATTATACTTATCTTAATGACTGGATATATGCACTTTATTATCTTCTTGATTGATGAATCTCTATTTACATCTTTTTACATAGCTATCTTATATTTTAAGTTATGATTATATGAGTTACAGCTTATCGCTAATCTATCATTAGAATTTCATTGTTAAGAAGAATAGAATTGTAGATTATATATATATATATATATATATATATATATATATAATAACTATATATATATATATATATATCATAACAATTTTATACATATATACATACATAACAATTTTATACATATATACATATATATACAAATATATCCTTAATAACATATAAAATATAAAAATAATGTGTTTTAGTGATATATTATACTCTAGTAGTTTAGTAGAATAAAGAATAAAATCTTTAATTTTATTTTTAAAATTTGCACAGTCCCCTAATTATTTGCATCAATCCCACAAACATGACTTCCAGTTGTGTTCGCATGCTCTGGGGTCGCAGGGCTGGCCCTACCATTGGTCCGAAAGGGTCTCCCGTACCAGGGCGGCACACTTGAAGGAGCGGCACTTCGAAGGAGGGAGAAAAAAAAATATAAGGCATATGCAATAGAACTGTAATTGCCCAAAATACAATTTTATCCGAAAATAGTTTTTCTGAAATAAAAAATCAGATTATTTTAATAAAAATTATTCCAAAGCAATATTTGTATTAGCGTTTTACATATTTATCATTTCAATGCACATGATCCGTCAAAATGGCCAAGTACTTCCAGTGATAAAATGAGAACATGTTTGGTTGAAATTGGGCCTGTTAGAGAACTTTGCAATACGATATATCCTAAAGACGATTCTGGTAGGAGATTTTCAGCCGCATATTACCAAAGGAAAATTTCCAATGGAGAAATGATCAATAGAGACTGGCTTGTATATTCAGCTTCTAAGAATTGTGTTTTTTGTTTTCCTTGCAAGATTTTTGCAAACATTAATTCTCCTTTAGCGCAAGAAGGATTTTCTGACTGGCAACATTTATCCAGATATTTAAGTCAACATGAAAAAGTATCCATATTGAGTACATTACTAAGTTCGTTGACTTCGAAAGGCATTTGAGCCAAGAGCAGACTGTTGATTCTGATATGGAAAAATAGATGAACCATGAAAAGGCACTGTTACGAACCCCTCTCTGTCCATGCCAAGAAGACTGGGAAAGGTTATTCTCGGCCCGCCATCTTACTCGGAACTTAATTCGGAAACTCGGAACTTACTCGGGCTAAATTTGGAAAAGTCGCGAAAAAGTACAAAGCTAAATTCGGAAAAGTCGTGAAAAGCTCAGTTTGAAATATTTGAGGAGACTTGAGAAAAACCAGAATTGCCAAGCCTAGATATTCAGACAGGGGTGGAAAGCGTCGATGAAATTAAGTTGCCTTTTCGGGTATCCGATCTCCAGAGTCTAAGAATGGAAAGCGATAATTCCCTTATGGAAAATGGGGTTGGAAAGTCTCAGAGAGAGGGGTTTCTCGTGGACTCTAAGTTCTGGAGAAAAAGAGAAAAGATGCTGAGGGAGAAAAGGCATACAATGTCGAGAGTGGACCCTGCGCTGATGAAAGAAAAGTCGGGAGGAGTCGAGAGTTTCCTGATCATAGATATGTCTAGATCACAGTTGTCCTTGAAGGGAAAGGGGGTGATCGAGAAGGCGACCTCAAATTCCGAGTCCGATAGTGCGCAATATATTAGGGACTGTAAGGAAGGGGAAGGGGCTGAGAAAGGCCATCCTCGGGTCCCAATATCTGTGAGTCCAATTATCACCGAAAAGGAAAATGTTATGAGTTGTTTAGAGACATTGGGGATCTCGAAGAATTCGAAAGGAATGGATAAGAGTCAAATTACGGAGTGTGAGGGAAAGGAGACGGAGATAATGAATGAAAGATGGCGAACTGGAGAGTCAGTTATAGCCCAACGTGAGACAATAGGAACGGAAGGGAATGAAGTGTGCTCAGTTAGAAGTCATAAGAAAGCCATGTTAGTTAAAGTGGGAACACTGTTGGAAAGGAAATGCGAAGGAACAGGAATTATGGAGGTAGGGTTCGGTCAGTGAGAAGAAGCAAAGGGCTGGTGAAGGTAGAAGTAAGTTGGCTTCCCTGCGAGATCAACGTTATGGAGGGAATGGATCAAGAGAGAAAAGGTGCAGATATTCATGAGTGAAAATGAAATTATTAGTGGGTAAATTTGGGAGATTGGGAAGGAAACCGAAGATGAAATATGCTGGGTAAAGAAGCAAGATTGCTTCCCAGCGAGAAAAATGTTATTGAGGAAATTGGTCAAGAGATAAAATGTGTAATTATTCACGAGTGGAAATGAAGTTATTAGTGGGGGAATTTGGCAGATTTGGAAGGAAACCGAAGATGAAAATGAAATATGAGGGAGAAATTACACGGTCAGTGGAAAGAATGGAAGAGTGGGTCTCGATTTGTGGGATCAGAAAGTGGATATTGGACGATGAAAAGAAGCTGAGTTTAAATCTGTGAGGGTTACTAGAATGGACAGATGAAATGACGAAGGGGGTTACTGGCTCTATAATGATATATTGTGTGTTCTTTGAATAAAGCGTTGAGCTAGTAATCTAAAAAAATTTAAAATTATGAAAATGTATGTGAATTGTAATGCATTTAATATAATTAAGGTATATGTTAGTAGTATTGTAATGTGGTCAAAAGTGGAAATTAATAATTAGTGTTTTAAGTATAATTTTGGTTTGTAGTATGTTTTTGTTTTAAGTGATAAACAGTAGAAGTGGAAAGTGATAATTAGTGTTTTAGGCATAATTTTGGTTTATAGTATGATTTTGTTTTAAGTGTAAACAGTAGAAGTGGAAATTGATAATTAGGGTTTTAAGAATAATTTAGTGTTTATGGAAATATACTTTTGTGTGTGAAATTTAAATTTTGATAATTATTGTGTAATGGTTCGATTCTGTCACTGGCTCATAGAGGAATTCCGGGTTGCAGAGAGCATGACCTGTGTGTGGGAATTTCCACTATGGGGAGGGGGTGCAGGATATGGACTTTCCAGTCATCGTTGGTCAACGGATGGACTGAAAAGTGGGGAGAAGGTGTTACGAACCCCTCTCATGCCAAGAAGACTGAGAAGGTTATTCTCGGCTCGCCATCTTACTTCTCCGAGAGTTTTGAAGCTGGCCACACAATTTGATACTGCGGACTGCGGGGGGGGGGGGGGGGTCAAAGGCCAGAAATTGGAGGGGAGGACGATGGCGGTTTGAAGAAGAGAAACTTGCTTTCTGATTTCTGAACAGAATGGACGATCGCACTCGTGGAGTCCGGAATATGATGCATGGAATCGAATAATCTGTGAAGATGTGTGTATATATGTGTAAATACTCCAATTAATAAATATGTCTTAAGATTATAAAAGTGTTTGCATATGCTTAGAAAAACGAACCACCGAACTGGCTCAAGGCAATGAGCATTGGAAATGAGAGCCGAGTTCGTTACAGGCACGTTGGCAGGAGGTTCGTTTCAGAATAGTGCAAAGTATTAAATTTTTAACGCAACAAAATTTGGGTTTCAAAGGTAGCAAAAGCTTTTTCATGAACACAATGGCAATTTTTTAAAACCAATTGAAATGTTGGCAAAATTTGATCCTTTTATTGCTGAACACGTCCAACGTGTTCAAAGAATTGAAAAACATGCTTCCCACTACCTGGGACATGGATTCCAAAATGAGATAATACATTTATTATCTTCGGAAATAAAATCTACTATCGTAAAACTTATAAAAGACAACAAGTCTTATTCCTTAATTTTAGATTGTACTCCGGATTCTAGTCGTCAAGAGCAGACAACCGTAGTCATTAGATTTGTTATGTTCAACAATGCAAAAAACGAAGTTGAAATAAAAAAACATTTTCTTGGTTTTTGCAAAATTGTAGATGTAACTGGTACTGGTCTAACTTCTTTCATCACTGATCATTTGGTGGAAAATGATCTCAAAATGAAAAATATTCAAGGACAGAGTTACTACAATGGTGCGAAAATGAGAGTGCACAACTGAGATTTTACAGAAAAGCTTTCTATGTTTCGCTTAATCTGGTGATTAACGATGAGTTATCAGGTAGTTGATTTTTTTAGTATAATACAATGTTTATTTACCTATTTTTCCTCTTCGAGTAAAAGATGGGAAATTTCATCAAGATACACCTTAAAAGTGATTTCAGATACTACATGGGAAAGTCGGATTCAGGCAATAAAACCTTTACGATTTGGTTAAGTGTTGTTGTTGAAACCCAGACCATCCGACCTACCAGAAAGGTGTAAGGTAACGATTTGGTTAAGTGTGTGATAGCTTATCACAAATACTCGATGATGGCACATTTGAGCTACCTACAAAGCACGGTTTGTAAGCAAAATTAGAATCTTTCACTTTCGTATTTTCTATTGTTATATGGTATGAAATGTTATCACAGGTTAACTTTGTCTCCAAAATTATACAAAATCTGAACACAGATATATCAACCTGCATTGAGCATGTAGATTGTCTTAAAAAATTTCTCATAGGCTATTGAGATAACTTTGAAGAGATTGCAAACATCGTATCTGAATTTGCCATGTCTTGTGATATAGAAGCTGTTTTTCCTTCTGAGCAGTTTCGGACACAGAAGAAAAAAGAAAAAAAAAACTTTGACTATGAACACGAAGATGAAAATGTGAATGATCCTAAAGATAATTTCCGAATAAATTTCTTTTATGTTATAATTGATACAGGTTTAAATTCCATGGAAAACAGATTTGACTTACTTCAAAATCATAATGCAGTATTTGAGTTTTTGTTCAATTTTGAAATGATATCGAACTTGAACAAATCAGAGCTTTTGAAAGTGATTTTGGATCTTGAATCTAAACTAAGTGATGAAACTGATATAAACTGCCCTAAAGACATAAAAGGTACAGAACTTGCAGATGAACTTAGTATAATTACCAGTTTTTGAAAACAGAAACTTCGCCAAAAGATGCCCTACAATACATTTATAAGCATGGATTGACAGGGACTTTTCCCAACATTTCAATAACATTAAGAATCTTATTAACACTTCCTACATCAGTTGCTACTGGAGAAAGGTCTTTTTCAAAACTAAGACTGATAAAAAAACTATTTAAGATCAACAATGGGGCAAAAAAGGCTTTCTGATTTAGCCTTAATATCAATTGAGAAGATCATGGAATGTTGTTGTTGTTGAAACCCAGACCGTCCGACCTACCAGAAAGGTGTAAGGTAACTGTTTGGACGGTCGGGAAGTGCCACCCAATTTAGACCGGAACCCAGTGGGGGGAGGCATCCACAGGGACCGTACCCTCCTTCCCCTACCACCAACCTCTCGGAAGGACTTTTGGACCCACATGTTTAACGTGATCGTACTCCGCATGAACACGGCGGCAGTTTTGGCAGTGGCTGGAATCGAACCCGGGCCTACCGAATGCAACTCCAGCGCGCTAACCAATGGGCTACCGCGCCCCTAGATCATGGAATGTGTAATAATTTGGATATGAAAAAAAATACTAGAAAATTTTGCTAATGTAAAAGCAAGAAAGATAGAAATTTGTTAAACATTTCTTTCTCTTATCGTTTTCTGTAATAAAAAATAATTAAGAATTTTTTAATTTGTTTCTGATAAACTGAAGAGGTGTGTTCAATTCCTTTGTTCCAGAGAAAAAAAATCTGACATGAGAAGCACATGTCTTTCCCTATGTAATGCAGTAAATTTTCTTCTTTCACAGTGAAAAAAATCTGATGTGAGAAGCACATGACTTTCCTTATATAATGCAATGTATTTACTACTTTTACGGTAAAAATAAAATAGGTTATTCTTATAGTAGATACTTATATTTTTTCCTAAGATATTAAATTTTCGTCAAATAGTCGTTATTTTAATTGATTTAGAGTAACTTTTATCCATTTGGCGAGATTTTTTTGATTTGGTAACATTTAAGAAGTCGCCAAAATCTCGTCAAGCGTTATGGATGGAGAAATAATTTATTCTTATAGCAGATAAATGAGTATTGGCATTCAAATACAAAAGTATTACTCAAAGTATATTTTTTCATGAATGGAACGAGCTAGATCTACGAGAATGATGTCACCAAATTTATTGCATGATATTGCACATGAAAAGGGAACATGTTTCTCAATAGGAAATACTTTTTTTATTTTATATAATTTTTTTATGATTCCTTTTGAAAAATGTGCAATATCACGAGAACGGTTCATGCTAGCATTCTAAAATTTATATTAATCGTTTTCTAATGAAAAATTACATAAGAAATGTCTATTTGCGTAACTTTATTAGATGTTTTGAAATTCTGATGATTTTTTCAGTATTTCACTCGAAAATTTAGGGGGATACTGAACATTCGATTGTATATAAAAACAATAGGCTTTCAGCATTCACGGATTGTAATTTTTGTACCAAATTCCATTCTAATCGATCCATTCGTTTATCAGTTATCGTCTCCACAGACTCACTGACACACACATACTTTCACACACACATACACACTTTCACACACACACAGACATCACCTCAAAAATGTTCGATTCATGCTTGAAACGTGTTCTCCCGTCGAAAACTCGAATTCGAATTTTCGACCCCGTCACAATACTTTCCTTATACATTATTGTATATAAGGAAAGTAATAATTTTTTAGTCGGGGCGGCTAATTTTTTTTTGACCTAGGGCCGGTACTGTGGGGTCATAAATTGTTTAGTCTAGTATAGGCCTTGTGTTTCCATTGGATGGGCACAACTGCTAATAAAGGAAAAGAACAAATGAAGACAAATATACAAAACAAAAATTACAAAGAATACAAAAATCTTTAAGGAACAAAGTTTTGTTTGTTTAATCATCTAGTGATGTATCTTAAGGAAAAACAGAGTCTGTAATATTATAACAACTAAAGCAAAAGTTTTATGAAACTTAAAGTAGGTGTAAGAAAAGTCAAATATTAGCAATTTTGCCAAAGAAATGGAGTACTTGAATACTATTAAGATGGTATGTTCTGTCCAGATATCACTAACTAAATGCTTTTCATCTTTCTGAGATGCCAGCAAGTGACCTACTATCATAAAGTGGGATAGATTGACTGCTTTGGGTCATGGAATGAGAAAAGGGTGCTGTATATAATTATATTTCTGTAAGACAAGTTCATATAAAATTATGATTTTTCTCTTAATATTTTTTAAAACAGCTATATTTATAAATATTTGAAATAATGATCTCCAATGGGATGTCATTTGTGTGGATTGAAAAAAAATTATGAACTGTACAGCAAAAGGAGAGAGAGAGAGGGGGGGGGGAGGGGGGGGGGGAGAGAGAGAAAGAGAGAGAGGAGAGACGGAGGAGAGAGAGAAAGAGAGAGAGGAGAGACGGAGGAGAGAGAGAAAGAGAGAGAGGAGAGACGGAGGAGAGAGAGGGGAGAGAGAGGGGAGAGGGGAGAGAGAAGGAGAGAGAGAGGGAGAGAGAGAGAGAGTTACTAGTAGTTTATTATTAATAAATTTAAGGATATTTTCTTGTGAACTATTAAAAATATCTTTACATTCATCATTGAAAAACATAAATAAAATAAAATAATCAATGTGAATTCAATTTGTTATATTAGAAATGAATTTTAGTTATTTTATAAATTCAATAAACATAAAAATTAAACATGGAATCCTTTTTCCTAAAGAAAGTATACTGAATATACTTTTGGCATACTAAGACCAAAGAATGTACAGTATTCAAAACAAGTTATTGAACTGCAGTTCTTTCAGAGATATCAACTTACATTTCGATTGTTTGAAAGTCTGCCTTTATTTTTGGGAATTCGTCAAAAAAGTACATCATGTTCTCTAAGAACTCACTAATTTGTAATTCCGCCTTTATTTTTGGGGATTCATCAAAATAGTACATCATATTCTTTATCAACTAGCATTTTGGCAGCTACACCATGCCGATCTTTTCATAAACAATGATTTGGGCGGTACCAAAAGCAGAATGATGTGGTTTCCATTTAGGCTCAAATTTTCTGTGCCCTAGGCGACGTGATTTGCTGTTCTATAACCTTTTTGGTATTTGAACATATATAATATAATTATATATAAAACATGAGTGTTACATTAAAATACATCTATCTGTGCATTACAGAAGCAAGTGATTGATCGCAACTCTCTCGGAAGTAGAGCACCAATCCATTCTAATTGGATGTAAGACACCAGTTTTTATTGGTATGTGCACCAGTGTGTTTACATTTTCAGCTGACACACAGTATTGTTCACACCCAATTCCACTGTTTAACCAGACTTTGTGAATTTTCTTGAGTCTTAGTGATAGGCTGCGATAGTGAACAATGTAATGTTTCTTTGCCAAATCTAAATACTAATTTTTGCAAATAACTCATATACTCTAATTTCTGTTTTCCACCCTATCAATTGTTTCCACAAGGTGCATATGTCTAAACAATAAATTTACATGCCATATAAAGTCTCACATTAATTTTTTTACATGTATTATTTTTTCTTCGGCCACAATTTCATAGTTCCAAAAGTCCAATTAGTAGTCAACTATTGGCAAAAACACATATATACACATTAATATACACTATTTCATAACCTTTTCTCATATTTTTTTCATAGTACTGACTTCAACGAGATGTCTGACTGTATAAAACCAAATCTTTGATAAAAAATGAGATATGGCATTTATTCATAGAAGCTGAGCTGTATTTTCTATTTAAGCAACTATTTTATCTGACCATTGTAAAATAATAAAATGATAGTTATTAGAAAAAGGCCTTGTACATAAATACAAACTATCAGCAGAACTAAACTAGCTAAATTAAAACAAATCTTTTACCTAAAATCATTAGATCCATACTATATTTTTGGCTGGTCCGTGTGATATACTAGATACAAAGAATTGACATAAAATCTTTTAAAATGCAATAGTTTCATAATCTAATAGAATCAACTAGAGTGTGATAGGGTGGCGATGATCGAAGTCGGATCCTTCTTCAGAAAGGTCCTTTAGAATATATTCCGTTGTCATGAAAAAAACTTGTTCCAGGTAGAAAAGATGGACGGGCCCAAGCACTTAAAATATTCTAAAAAAAAAAGAAATAATAATAATTGACTAAAATTTGAAAGTAGATCCATCATTATTCATATCAAATCTGGATTAATATAGTTTTTGTCAAGGTATTGATATCGTTATTTTATGAATTACATTAAAATGGCATATTTATTCCCTATTTATTTAAGCCAGATAAAAATCATAGTTAAATAAAATAAATTTAATAAAACCTTTATTTCTTGTAGCATAAAATTCAGAGTGTCATAGAATCAGTAATTTTAATTCAACATATTTTAAAGAAATTATTATGGATAGTTTATATAACAAATCTTATTAAATTCTATTTTAACATACATATTTCTCATATGGGAGCAATATAAAATAGTAATAGTTCAATTTTCATATGTTGCATATTAAAATTTTATTTTTGAAAAATGTATAAAATTTAGCAGTTGTTATCCCGAAAACACACATACGGGAGCTAAAAAAAATTATTTTAGCTATTTTTTGTGAGAGTCATGCAAAGTGGAAAATATTCTCACAAAATTAAATTTCACAATTTTTGGTTAGTAAAATTCGGGTGCTAAGGGAACAGATTCTTTTAACACTACATTTAAGCAATTTAGATTTTTTTTAAAACTACATTTAAGCAATTATTTTATGAGGGTACGATAGTTTAATTATGTTTTTGAGAGACTGTACATCATGTAAAGGGGTTACCTGGAATTTCTTTCTGGATATGCCAAAATCAAAAATCTTGTTATGTCATTAGCATCACCATATAGTTCTAAGATTACTGATACATTTCACCCACCCAAACCATATGTCTTTATTAGGTGCCCATCCACTTATACAAATCCAATGGAAACATAAGACCTTTACTTGACTAAACAATTTACGATCTCAGAACACAAGAGCACAGCAGGAGGCCGAGTTTATGGGATTGGGGGCTATGAAAATTTAAAAAATAAAATTAAAGATCTTATTCTATTCTTTAATCTACTAAACTAGGGTTCAATATCACTGAAATACATTATTTTATATAAAAAAGGACTATCTGTCCACCAACCCAACATTGGTGTCAAACTCTCTGTTGTCAGGTTTTGTGTACGCCTGTTGTACCAAGAAATAGTTAAGTTCCTGATTTGGTCAAACCATCCATTAAATAAATTATATTTTTAAAGTAAAAATTTACAGTTTGTTTAAACATTGCTAGACAAAGACCATATATACATACAAAATAGCAATGTCAGTGAGTGTACTTGCAAAAGAAAATCATATCCACATTAGAAAATGATTATAACTTTTAGTTAAGAATGATTATGTTTATTTCTTAAGAATTGTTTAATCAGTTATGCTTTTGTGTTTTCCAGCATTTCTTGAATAGCTGAATTATAATATATTCTCTTTCAAATCTTAAAATTGAGCAAAAAAAAAAAAACATTATAAAATTATATGAACATTAGTAAATGTTTATAACTTTTAGTGAAATATAATACTATTTATTTAAGAATTATTTAATCAATTATCATCCTATATAGTTTCCAGCATTTTACGAATAACTGCTCATACACTATCCGACACAGAAAATGCAACACCATGAAAGAGTGAATAGAGTGTGATGATAAAGGACACAGAGACAGAGATGGCATATATATGTAAATAAGTGATGTTAATTCCAGAAGGATAATGTAGTACAGTAATGGCATAGACAGAGTGATCTGTAGGTAGATCTTTTGTGGTGATACAAGCAATGACCCTTCAAGGAACAGATGCAATGAGCGTGTGGATAGTTTCCTAAGAGATGGATGACTACATACCTTCAGCCATCCTCCACAGGTTATCCTCTGTTTGAGGTGGGGGCTGGGAGGTCAAATGACGTCCAATCACATCCCATACATGCTCGTTGAGTGAGAGATCTGGAGACCGTGGAGGTCAAGGAAGCACCAGGATACCTTGCAAGGTTTGTCTGCTGATGGTTGCCATGTACAGTCATATGTTATCTTGCTGGAAAATAGCATTTTGGAATTGCTGAAGGTAGGGCAGTGCAATCGGCCACAGCACCTCATCCATATATCACCATATTATCATTGTGCCTCTGATACGAACCAGAAGTGACTGGCTATTGAAGAGAATGGCATCCCAAACCATGATGCTGCATTATCGAGCAGTATGGTGTTCAACAGTCGCAGCAGGAATGGATCTGTTTCCAAGTCACTGTCAAACTCTCACACGGCGACTGTCATTCAACAAACAGAACCAAGACTTGTTGCTGAACACTACCCTATCCCATTCAGTCGGCCAAGAGGCTCCAGTCTGAAACTATTAGAATCTCTCACGTTGGTGTCTTGTCGTCAATAGCAGTCTTCTTAAAGGACGGTTTGAGTGCAAGTTGCTTTTAGACAATCATCAAGAAACTGTTCTTGCTGATATTGGAACATCCAATGTGCCCTGCAAATTCTGCAGAATATCGACAGTCATCATTTGTGTGCCACCACATGCATTCGAATGTGTCGATCAACACATGTTGATGTACATCTGGATGGATCTGTATCACTGTGATGATTCATGTGCTCTTATTCAATCCATTGCACAGTGAACACATCTACACATGTTTCAACGGCGATAGGCTGATAAGACCACCTAACCTTAAGTGGGCTTGAAATGAATCCCCTCGCACGATCACCCAAATGCTGAAATGGACTTCGGCATCGTTGGCCAGGCATTTCATCAACAACACGTGTCTTCTGAAATGAAAAACAGCTCGGAAAACAGGTTTCCATAGACAAAGACAGTAACAACTGTTGGCTATCTGCCGTTTCCATCCCTTTTATCCCAAGCTCCAATCACGTGATCTACTTGCATTTCATACCATTTGCATACATCGACCAGCTGTATTTATCTAACAAATTTCCATAATTATATAGCCAAAGCTTCATGATGTTGCTTTTTTTCTATGTCGGGTAGTGTATAACATATATTTATTTAGATTTTTTTCACAATGAGCCCATGGTTTTTCCAACTTAAAATATTTGTATAATAGAGATAAATAGCATATCAACAAACTATATTTTTTTGAAAAAAATTAAAGATATACTTTTTACGCAGTTCAAAGTCAAAGGTCAAATTAAGTGACCTTGAAATGAAAAACATCGTACATGGTCATGTGACATATCACAAGAAAGGTCATACTTTAAGCTACAAAATGAGCTTTATTTCAAAATAATCTGTAGATTAGGCCAAAAAATACAGACATTTAAACATGACGAATTATGAAATATTACCAGATTTTCCAAACTTCAAAATTTTATAAATAAAAAACTAATAATTGGGGCTAAAATTTTGCATAGTGTCTTATATGTGAGTGGACAATAGCCAAGTTTAAAAAAAAATCTGTGTAGGTCAGGTTGAAAATGTCACTTTTTTGTGTTCATTTGATATAGAATAACCCTAACTTTGAAGCACTCCTGTTGTTTTTTCCTTATTTGGGTAAAAATAATGATTTCTAAAAAACTAAAAATTAATAACTGTTTGTACATTTCTTTTCCATACACAATTAAGAAAAAAAAACTTTACAGCCTCATTCCTCCTCTTGATTTTAAAAATAACAGTAATTTCCTCTTAGTTTCGATAAGCCTGATTGTTTATATCCCATATTCGAATACTTTTATTTTATTTAATTTTCACTTTCCCAGATTTTATTACCCTTTTCTTGCTTTAATTAACTTGAAGAGCCAATAATATTTTCTTTGTATTTGGATTAGTATGACATATCACTAAAATATATTTCAAATTTGTTTGTCTATAACTTTTCCAAACTATAAAAAAAAAACCAAGACATTGATGTTTTTACCCTGCTGCACCCTAATTTTAATTTCGTATTTTCCCACAAGTCATAATACATCATTTCATTTGATATCCCACTCTATTTGTTTAAATGTATTTTATATTTTAACCAACTTCTTCCCCTTTTAGAAATTTAAAATTTTGAATTTATATAATCTTATTAGATAAGCCTACTGGATGGCATAATATTATTATTAAATCAGGAATGTGTATCTGCATGCCTAATTTCATGGTTGTTGATTGGACACATGTTAGAATTGGAAGGTGTGGATAGGAACAGGCATAAACAGCTCGTTAATGGGGTTTCCATTTCAGTGTGAAACTTGAAAGAATGTTCATAAAGAGCCCCTTTCTTTCAGCACTATCGAGCCCTACTTGGATTTGGCTACAGTCCTGGATTAATCCATAAAACACATTAACTCAAACTACTATTTTAAATAACCCGAAAATAAAAATACTTCCATTAGTAGTAACATGAGACAAAAGGGATTAAAAGTGCCCTCTGGTTCCAAAAGGAAGAAAAAAAGCTTTCATTACGATAACTGAGACAGAGCAATCCCTACATCAAAGATAGAAAAGTTTCTTGACTGAAATTTACTTTTCTGTCAATATTTTTTAACAGACTGTAACATCAGTTAACAACATATCCTTCTAGTCAACTATGTAATAAACTAGGATATAACATAAAGTGCTGCACAAATAAGGTAAAGTAAGCAGATGTAGGTCTCGGAAATCTTGGGATTTCTTTCTTCAGCGTGAGCAAGCCTGGACCTAAACCTTCAAATGAAAGCTTGATTATGGTCAAACAGAAATGGTTCATTTCCCCTATATTTTTTCCCCTCATTTTATTTCTTTTTCATCATACTACTAGGAGACACTACCTAATTTGATTCCGCCATATAGCCATCTTCTGTTTGGTAAGCATAGTCTAGCTCTTGTTTGGGCATTTAGGTGCAGGCACAGAATTTGCACTGAAGAGGGATATTCAAAGATTTCTGAAACACATACTAGCTTCCTTTACCTTATTTGCACAGCATTTCACATTGTGTTCTAGTTTAATTTCTTTTTATGTGCAAAGCAGTGGCAGAGATGCAGACCTGCAGCTCTTTCAACTATAAGGGGAATAAATGCAAGAGATTCAGACAGATTTGGGGGGCATAATTTTAATACATGACAACATGAGGACTAAGTAGAAGAGGGAGGTAAAAGGGTTTCAATATGCAAACTGCGGGGGAGAGGGGTACAATCAAACCAAGCTCTGTTACTGGTGCAAATTTATATTCTTTAATTATTCAACTATGATTTATGAAATTTTAATTAGCAACTAAAACTTCAAATTTTCAATGAAAAAATATGAAGATCCAGAACTCTCCAAGGTACATCCAAAGAATAACAATGTTTAATATACT
This sequence comes from Amaurobius ferox, assembly GCA_951213105.1. NCBI lineage: Eukaryota > Metazoa > Arthropoda > Arachnida > Araneae > Amaurobiidae > Amaurobius > Amaurobius ferox. The sequence continues at coordinate 39,165,144 of OX578142.1, forward strand.
TAATACTTGTATTTAGTATTACTTAAACAGGAAAAAGCATTCACTTCTTACTGTTTAAGGGAAATTTAGATAATTTAGGATAAAGGGACATCTTTGGATATACTGTTTTCTAAATTTATTTTGATATTAACACAAATTATTTTTAGGCTCCTTGATAACTGATGGTTTCATTTTGAAGCTTCTGGTTTAATAGAGGAAATTACAAGTTACTTTTATTTGGTTTAATGGTCCAGGGAATGGTTTTGAGCTCACATTAGAGGTATTTCTTTAGTGTAGGATAGCTAATCTCTGCTTTTATATAAACAAAATTATTATATGCAAAATCACAAAAGTAGGCTAAGCAAGCAACAAAAAACCAGCAATATTGTTCTCCTAAGAAAATTAACTACATAGATAACTGTAGGATGTCCTGTTAGCACTGATGAATCTAGAATTTATTTATTTATTCTTTTTTTTGGGGGGGGGGGGCATCAGTCTGCATTAATGTTTTTTTTAGGAGGGGAATTACATTGCTCCTTTACTGTATACAAAAGACCAGTTTCTTTTTAGGATTTTGTAGGGGTCAGACCCACTCCCCCCCTAAATATGCCCTTACATGGCACAGTAATCTTCATAATCAAAATAAATCATTTAATAATATGTAATATTAAACAATATATTAATTAAAGTATACAGTATGGTTAAAAAAAACTTGACATGAATAAATTGAACATTTAATCATAGAAGCTACATTGTAAAGAAAAAAAAAATGGACATTTAATGTTCATTTTGTGTATTTGATGAAAAGATGCTTATTAGCATTATATTAATAGTGAAATTTATTTTTAAGAATTCTTTTATATAAAAATGACAAATTTTTTTTATAATCTGAACAAAAGATCATTCCATGAAATAGGGCACTTGGGACACAAAACTAATTTTCTTGATTATTTCGCTGTGTTCCATATAGTTTTATTTCATAGAAAAGTGTTTAAACGATAAGTTATAAAAAGTTTTAACAATTGAGACCTTACAAGGAAATGGAAAGTAATACAGTTTTCCCTCTAGAATGAAAACTATCTCAAGGTGCCCCATTCAGGATGAAAACCAATTATATTCTATTTATAGCATTTTAAACTGAAATTTCTTGCCATTGAGTTTATATGAGTAATATGTGTAAAAAATAATAAAAACTTTTATAGCAATATATGGCACACATATTAAAATGAAAAAAGTCGACTTACTCTGTCCTGAGAAAAATTAAAATTGCTTTCCTGATGCCAAGGTTTTGATCTTCCTTTTCGATTAAAAAGCTAAAAATGGATGTCAGGTCAAATACCGAAGAAAGCCCCCCCAAGGCCAGCGAGTGAACCTGAACTCCCTCATCAAGATCGTTTGTTCGCGGCTTGACCTCATTTATTTTGTCTAGCTTGACACCTGTAACTAAAGAGAATACAGATAATCACAAAAATTCAATATGACAATAAAATTGAATTGATAAAAGAAGGCAATCAATCATCATCTGTTATTAAAGCTCATTTATCGCTAAATTCATAAAAATATTTATGTATTTTGATATCTTAATTTCAAAATAAGCGCTACACTCAACACATGTGAAAACAAAAAATCCCTTACAAGTTCCCTAAATATCCCTGCTTCCTTTCACTACATACTTTAAATGCCATTCTTTTCGCCAGACGGCGACACCATCGCTAAGCCACATCAAATTGATCAAAGCAAATGTTTGCACATATGCCAAACATCAACATTGAAATCAAGGTTATCATGAAAAATTGGAGTATCAATATGAAATTTGCCATTCCTTCCTTAATAACTCATTTTGTTTTCCATTGCCACAAATACAACAGTAGATATAGACCCGCCACCCACTCAATGTGGAGAAGAAAATTCGTTTCGTATAGGGAAAATGCTGAGTTCAGCTTTCTGTATACATAACCGCCTTAACCCTTTAAGGGGCTCCTAGGCAAAAGCAAATTCTAGTGTCCCAGATAAAACTTTTATAATGAAAAAAATGCATTAAACAATTCTTTGCATTGAGCTCAGAAGATGGATCCCCCCAAACGGCATTTATATATCGTCAAAAATGACTTTGTCGTTACATTTTTCCTAATTGAGGAATATGTTTAAAAATTAGAGACACACAAAATTTCTTTCTTTTTTTATTTATTCAATGATCTCTATGATGCTCTTTTTGTGAAATTTGCAAACTAACACAGACAATATTTTCAAACTTAGATCAAAAGATGGCGCCAGCAGCAAATTATTTTAGTTATTGTTTTTTTAAAGTGGAAGCGCGGAATGCAAAGTGCATTTTTTGAGTAAAACCTGTATGAGACGTAAAATGCTATGATAATTTGTTCTTTTTCAATCCAGTCACTGTTAAAAGGAGAGAAAACATGTCTGTTTGCATAATTTTCTGTACTTTACTCACAATTGTGCCATTATTGTACAATCCAGTTTATGGCACTTCTGGTGCATTTTATGCTGACAATGGTCGAGAGCAAAGTATTCTTTACAGAACTTTAGCCAAAAAAGATAAAACTGAGCTTCGAGAAGAAATTTTGAATTTATTGGGACTTGACCGCAGACCTCGGAAAAGATCTTTCTCCAAGCATAAAAATTTTGATCTCCACAAAAGCTCTGCTGAAAAGTATTTGCTGGATTTGTATAAAACTCTTGATAATGATGAAAATAGATCAAATACTTGCCGTAAAAATAATAAGTGTATGAATCTACTGACTAATTCTGATTTAATAGTTAGTTTTCCCAACAAAAGTAAGACAGAATTTTTTGCTATTTTTTACTTGTAATTATATCAGTCAGATATTAGTTTATCTTTTAAATATATTTATAATATTCAATGTGCATTATATTTATAATTTCAGTGTGCTATATTTTTATTTAAATTTTGTATTTATACACCTGTTTAATTTTTATTTAAATTTTGTATTTATACACCTGTTTAATTTTTATTTGTAAATGAAAAATATCCATATTTTATGTCATATAATATCAGATCACAATCAATTATACATCACGTTTGTAATAGATATATTTTAAATTCCTAGTTCATCAATACTCCCATTTAAGACATGAAAGTGACCGACGCTTTTATTTTGATGTGAGTAAAATTCCTTCAGAAGAAATTGTTACTGCTGAATTAAGAATATTCAGAAATGTAACAAAAAAAAGTCAAATGAACAAGAAATACAGATATGCTCTTTCTCTGTATGACATATCTGTAAACAAGTGAGTTTTGATTACATTTTAATTTATAAGTATATTTTAATTAAAATGTATAATTAATGATATAGGGTGGGGTACAGTGGATCACTTTCATCAGTTTTGACTTTTTCTTTTAAACGGTGAGCAAAATTACTACTTTAAATTAAATGGGTATACATATTGTGTATACATTCAGGTTTATAATATACTTTAAAACAATAAATGCTATTACGTATTTCTGTTGATTTTTTATTTAATGACAAATGACAACATGTATCATTGTACCCCGGGGTTGGGGTACAATGGTCTCCACACCATGGGGCATTATGGACCATGACTAAATTTTTTAGGAAATGTGAAAATGATTCATCTCTACATTAAAAACAATTTATTTAGTATGTAAACATAAAAAATAGATTTCAGTAAGTTATTTCATTTCAATTTTTAATGGTCTTTTTTTTTTCAATTAAAATTTCACTATTGTAACTGAATACTTTTTAAAACCTAAATATTCAGTTTTTTTTATAAGTTACTCAATAAATATCAGAAGAAAATAATAGTGTGCAAAATAGGGGGTGGGTGTGTGAATGAAATATATTCGATCCATTAAGCAATAATTAACGAAGATTAAAATTTTCAAATGATACACCAAAATATTTATGTGCAACTGAGACTCTACTATATATTGTGATATCCTAGGTTCTGGAAGACATATTACAATATCTTGAATATTTATGACAGATGCATCAACTTTTTCATAAAAAACAAGACATCTTAAATAGACTTTTGTCGCATTAATCGCATAAGATCATGATTTATATCAATTCTTTCAATCACTAAACCAATGTAATATTTTTTATAAGAATATAATCGCCATAACCTTTACTTCTGTGTTTAAATATTAGAATCATGCTGTAAAATATTTTCAGTTTCAATGTATTCTGTTTCACTATAAATAGGCATATTGTTGTTAGAATCATTAGAACTTTCAGAGATATTTACACAATATTTTACTTTTTTTCTTTGCACCAGATTGTGAAGCTTCTATTTTGCTTTTGTTTTCCTTTGAAACAGCAATTAACTCTTTTTCAATATTCTTTCTGGCTTTAATTGAAGTGGCTCTTTTTTGTTTTGATTTTTTCTCTTCTTTCTGCATGGCTTCTTGTAGGATGTTTTGAACTGGTACATCAGTTGGTATTTTTGATCACCCTTTTCACCTTAAACTAATTGCTTAATGTGAAAAAGTGTTTAGTAAGGGCAGAATTTCTTCAGATAATCAAAATTTTATCAGATGATTTTCAGGTCATAATTTTGTTGGAATTGCTTGTTGATGGCCTATAATGATTAAAAGTTGTTGATTCTGGCTATCTAAGCAAAATTTCAGGATTCCGATTTCTAGAATTTTACAGCCAATTTTTTGCTGATTTTTTCCCTCCAGAGCTATGGCATATTCTTTTGATTAATCATTACAAATTCATAAGTGAATTTTTTTGTCATTTTACATTAAGTCCATGGTGTATTCTAGCAGCATCTACAGTGTAATTTTCCAACATTTCTTCCTCTTCCTTTGAGAATACCTGCCTATTTGCACATAGTTAGACACAAACCTAATACCTTAGATACCTGCATAGTTAGACACAAACCTAATGGATGATATGTTCTCACTTTTCACTTAGCTGCTATTTTTGAGGACTTGTACTTTTGAACATAACACATACCAGTCCTACAGGACCTATCTCTTTGCAGATTTAACAAATAGATTGATTATCCTCAATAACACTGCCTGCTTCATGACTTCATTTGGCACCTTTACCAATTTTGTGTGGTATGTTGTGTGGCATTCCTACAAAAAAAAATATGTGTTAAGATATTTTTAAAATAAATTTATATTTATAATAACTTATATTTATATTAAATTATATTGAACTAATTTTTTGAAATTATTTATTATTGATAGATGATCAATGTTTCTTTCATGTTCTTTCTAAATTATGCCTCTTCACACCAAACAATGGCTTAATCATGATAGTACTGCCATATTTAAATGCAGTTTTTGAAGTATATATTATACTTGCACATTTCTATACATTTTCCATGATATGGCCCTAGCTCAAAGATTTAAAAACAGTTCTAATTAGTTATTCTGTAAGATGGCTGATTTCACTCAATCTACACTGATTCAATCCAATATATGAAAAGATAGAACTAGAAATATATTAACTAGCTTAAAATATTATTTTTTTTAAATTCTGTTTGATTAATTCTAAATTTAAAATATCTTATGTAAGCATCATGCTGTCAAATCTTTAACATTTATTCTCTTATTCTTAATTAGATCATTTTCATTTACAATATTTGAAAATTTGAGTTATAACACTTGAAGTGTGTAAATTAGAACATGCATCATGCATAAATTTATTTGTTAGAGTCAAATAATTCATCAGTATATACTAAAAAGGACTGATGTCCAACTTATAGAAGAATATGGGGTACAATGGACCGCGGTCCATTGTGCCCCATATGGAAGTTCAACAGCAAATACAAATGAAATAAACAAATTTTGAATTTATTGAATATTGTCAGATATGATATAAAAAAAAATATCCTTACCTTTATTTATATTGTACTCTGACCCTTCTTCGAAGTTACAATTCTTTAATGAAGAAAAGGAAATCTGTACATCTGAACATTTTTACTTTCACCATCTATCAATTACCTACAACTGTAAAATGGCTTAATCATAAGTTGAGAACATTGTTTTTGGATATACTGCATCAAGATTGTGTTGTCATATACACCCCTCTTCAAAAAATAAGCACAAAAGTGAAAATCAAAAACAACTGCAACACTATATTCCAAATTTTGCAGTAACATAGATTAGGACTGTGCCTATTATTTGCATACAAAAAAAAAAAGAAAGTTTCGAATGTATACTTACACATTAAAAATAAATTTAAAAAAATGGCAGGCCATAGTTTTGAACGTGAAATGTCTGCTAATAAGGAATGTTACTTCCTCTCACACTAATGCAGACTTAAAAATGGCCATTCATACCACCGATTAAGTGCTCAATGAGGTCAAAAGACAGTAAGTAATTGCCACTCTTGTACAAGAGCACATTGGAGCTCTTGGGTAGTGTTTGGAAGGGTTTGTCGAGAAGCTACAGCTCTTCTGAGAGCATCCTATACATGCTCTATTGGGTTTAGATCTGAAGAATATGCTAGCCACTGCATTCGCTGTATTCCCTCTTTCATCAGGTAATTGCTTACAATGTAAGTTCTATGTAGCCGGACATTATCGTCCATAAGAACAAACTCAGACCCTATTGCACCCACATAAGGGTAAACATAGGGAATCAAGGATTTCATTGTGATATCTTTGGCTAATCACAGTACCGTTAAGGAAGAAATGGAGGTCAGTACGTCCACCGAAGGAAATCCCAACCCATACAAGGATACCACCACTAAAAAATGAATGGAGCTGAACGATGTTAAACCCTTGATACCATGTACCAGCCTCTCCACACAAAAATCCATCGATTGCCCTACTGCAAAGCAAATCTGGACTCATCAGTAAATAAGACATTGCTCCAATCATTTATGGTCCAACTGACATGTTCTTGACACCATTGCAGATGGGCTGCTCTGTACCTCACTGACCATGGAACATAAATGGCTGGCCTCCGCACATAAAAGCCATGTGCGTGCAATATCCTTCTCACAGTTGTAACAGATACAGGCCTATCTGTAACTACAGCAAGGCTAGAACGTGAAACAGGTGCTGTTGCTTGCCTGTTGTGTCTGACCAATAATACTAAGTAGCTGTCAGAGGATGATGATGTAACTCAAGGGCAATCCGAGCCTGGTCTTCTGCATATTATTCCGTTATTTTGGAATTGGATCCATAAGCGTGAAATCATAAAATGGACTCAGAAGAAGAGTTCAGCAACTTCTCTAGATTGGCGAGATTCTATACTGCCCATGGCTATTTATCGCTGACTATCATCTGAATGCCTTCTTTGGGACATATCGAATGAAATTGCTATTTAGGATTTTCACTCTAACATCCGTAGTAAGAAGTAAGGATGCACAGAAAGAAACACCTGGTTTGCCAAGACATGTGATTTATGTATTTGGCACGGAATCAATTGCTATTATGTATGTGTTTCTATATTTGCATATTGTACTCGAAGCATGCAGTAAGTTTTGTCCAATAAAATTTATTCGTTCACTTGTGATCTGAGAATTTGCATTTTGTGCTTATTTTTTAGAAGAGAGTGTATGTGTCAAAATATGAAGCATTGTGAAAAAATGTAAGAAAAATTAAATGGGGGTGGTCCACTGTGTCCCTAGGTCCATTGTGCCCCACTCTCCCCTTTATTTTATGTTTTAATTACAATGTATAGTTAATTACATTATACATTATTTTATATTTTAAAAAAATGTCTTTTACTTTTCATGATATTGAGAAGAAATGACATTTTAAATTTGAGATGTTAAACTCTATTCTTAATTTAAAATATATTTATAGGCAGCTACTTGAATTTTAATTGTATTTTAATCAGTTTGCATGTTATTATTTTTTTATTAGTGGTGCAAATATATTGGAATTGGTGGATGAGCTTGTTATTACTGGGGCAGATACAGGCATATGGCTCGTTTTAAATGTTACTAACCCAGTAATGAAGTGGATAGCATTTCCTAAAAAGAATCTTGGATTGTATTTGAAAATAAAATCTATAACAAAATTCCAAGATAGAGGTAAATTTTGTTTTAATTAAGTAGGGTACTTTTTTAATTCATTATGTTTATAACAAAACCTATCAATACCTTAAAGTATTTTACCAATTTAATATTTTTTATGATGTAGAAATAGTTTGGATGATGATGAATTCTATCCATGTTTCATTTAAAAAATTATGTTTCTGACTGGTGTTTGCTGGAATTTAAATTTATGCTCTTTGTAATATTAAGAGTAATATTTATAACGACATCAGTTTTACAAAATGGTATATGTTAAGTGTAATATTTGCAACCAAATTGATTTGATTTGATGATATCACAAAATGCATGTGCTGCATATACACTCATGTCCAAAAGTTAAACAAAAAGTGGATAAAAAAAAAGTATTTATTTGAATTTATTGTAACTTTTAGAGATTGCGGGGTATAACAAAAGACACTAGCATGAGGAAATGCAAATATAATTATCAATAAATAATAGAGATAAACAAAGTATATGGACTTTGGACAGCAGAAATGGTTCAATGGTGGAGGTCTGTCAGTGCGGAATGTAATGACCTCTGATGGAAACACATACCTGACAGTGTCGATTGATGCTAATTATAAGAACATCTATGACAGTTTGGAATATCTGTGCCCATTCATGGAGCAGACATATTCTTAGCTTGTATAGGTTCCAGGGAGGGTTATAGAGAGAACTTAAATGTCTCCCAAGCATGTCACATACATACTTGATGAGATTCGAATTGGGTAATCTTGATGGCCATTCCATGCAAAGCAGTGCTTCTGATTCTATGTACCGGCCAAGTATTCGGTACACAAAACTGGGACTCATCTGTGAAGAGCATAGTACTTCATAGTTGTGGAGTCCAGTTGAGGTGATCTCGAACCCAGTTTAAGTGGGTCCCTCTGTGCGAGGGATTCAAGTGATTGGTGAAACAAACCACCGATTGTCTTGCATACGGCTGATCTACATGTAACTGTCTGTAAACAGTTTGCCAACATACTGCTCTTCCTGCCAATGTTACAAGGTCGGAAGCAAACTGGTGTGCAGTGATTGACCTTTGACGTCCTGCTTGCAGACACAAAAAATGGTCATCCTGAGCTGTTATAACCCTTTTGGACATCCACTCAGGGCCCTTGCTAGGGGGGGACAGGGGGAGTCTGACCCCCCCCCCCCCCCAATGTTGAGAAATCCCTGTACAGTTAGCAGAATCAAGATCCAAGTTGGCAGACTTGGTACATTTTAGATAAAATTTATTTAAAAATTAGTATAGTATCATCCCTGGCTCAAGGTATTACTGTGGTACTTTCGCTTCCTCCTCACTAACACATTATCCTTTAAACCATAATATTATGATGGATGATATTATGATATGCACTCCAGATTTCGTTTCCCAAGTCTGCTTCATACTTCAAAAGCATCAAGCTGTTAAGCCTCATGTCTGTCATTGTTGTTCTCAAGGAACATTTCTCAATCTTTAGCTGACTGAAGGCTCTTTCATTTGTGCTGACTACATAACCGGCTGTTATAGTCAATTGGCAAATTTTGAAAGCCAGCTTTAATGTATTTTTGAATTGAACCATGATGTTCTTCAATGTTTCCATCGAGAGTATATGTCTCACCTTGCATGTGTTAAAGAAGTCTTCTAACTCACTTTGCAAAGCATGCACAACAGGCCTAGTAGCTTGAGGGAACATCATGACAGCCTCTTCAATTGCTTCGATTGTCAGATTAACTAACCTTATACAAGGGAAACTTGAAAATTGAATGCAGTGAAGAAATAGTTGTCTTCATAGCAACCACGTTGTCTTTAAGGCCTCTACATAGCATATCAAGGACAGCCTGGAACTCTTTTCTATATAATTGTTTTAGGTCTATGCTTACTTCATTTTCAGCATACTCTTCAGTCCTTCTCTGCTTCATTCGTCTTCTATGATGCAGTTGAAAGTCATGTTCAGGATCAACTTTGATGTTTTCACATTTGTGATCAAGTTGTCCATTTCTGTAGTGTTAGTATTAATCTCCTCCAAAATTATTTCTATGTTACAATCAATCAAATTCAGATCAGGATTTTCTAAAGTTTCTGTTAAAATCTTCATTTTATACGTAATGTTTTTCATAAAAAACAAGCTTACAATAAATTCAAATGATTTCATCTTTTTTCATAATCCGTACGCTTTTGTTTTTGTAGCACAGTCTATAATTCCTGTTGTGTAAAAATTTCTTATACAGATAGGATAGGTTCCAATGATGTAATTACATATTTTATAGTCTCTTCTCTGGCTGTCAACCTAATCCTAGACAGATTTCTCAAAAGGAAGGCATTCTCCACTCCACTTCCTTGATCTTATTCCTCAACTGTCTGAAACATTTAGTACTTGAATTGAAGAAAATGTATAATGCTTCAAGTGTGTCGAATAAGTTTCGAATAATAATGCTGATACTGCATCTGTGTTCTTCCTTTGATTTTGGCATGGAATGTATGGTATATGATGCCTATGATTTCTGAGAGCTTCTTTTATGTTCCGTTAAACTGTCCTGACATTGAACTTGCAAAATCATATGATGGAAAAGCCAATGGGGATGTGTCAATTTCTTTCTTTCTTAAAGTCTCATAAATATGCTTTGCTATTCCAATACCTGTTTTTTCAGCATATGCAGAAACATCTAGCAAGGGTTCTCTTGGTTTGCAGTTTTCATCGACAGTACGGACAACAATCGAAAACATATCCTTTTGTGAACTGTTAGGTGTAGTATCAGCCATCACTGAGAAAAAATTGCAGCTCTAAATCTGCTTAACAATTTTTCTTTCTATTTCTTCAGCAATAAGAGATATAAGTTCATTTTGTGACTTAGGACTCATGTAAGTCACGTGGGACGGCCGTAATTCTCTTTCATCAAACCACGTTTTCAAGATGTGGTTATTATCAGCGATACTATTTGTACAAAATTACCATCATTTGGTCCTGAGCCTTGAAATGCTGTCCCTTGATGTCCTAGGGTCATGCTTGTGTCAAGCAAGATTCTCACTACTTCTCTGTTCTGAAACTCTACTCTTTCATTTTCTATGAGACCTAATCTCTTAGTTTGATCAAGAAGCACATCAATGTACCCCTCCATTATTAAAAAGTCACAATAGTTGTGGAGTGCTGATCTATGTGCAATAGATGAAAAGTGAGTTTGTAACTTTCCCAGCTTTTTGTTTTCCGGCACTCCTCATTTCCCCCCATTTTCTTACTCTAATCTTCGAACATGCATCTTCACTCTTCTCTTGACCTACTCTATGAGGAAACAGAAAGCACACAAAGCAGTATACACAATCTTTAATTGTACTGTATTCTAAGTACTAAAATTCTTTATACCAATGGGGATTGAATCTGTTTTTTTCCATCACTTGAAAAGAATGCCAAAATTGGTTGATGAAATAATTTGATCAAATAAATTTCCTGATTATCTGTCAAATCTGAGGGTCTAAGACCAGGATTATGACTGACTAAAGGATCACTGGAACCTGATCTCTCTGCAACAACAATATTTCCAACATCTTTGTTTTTAAAAATATTTTACTATTTTCCAAAATTTGTTCACAGTTTTTTCTTATGGGCAGGATACAGTTTACTAATTTAATTATAAATAGCTTCTCATTAATAATATCTTGTTGTGTGTATTTTTGGAACATTTCATTTGTATCTGAACATTTATCTATTAAAAATCTTGACCTGACCCATAATTTTTGTCCACGACGGAGTTGAATCTTCACCTGAAGGAAGAATTATATTTGTTGCATCTTCTTGAAAAGGTATGTGGGAAGGGATTTCTGTTTCATTGATTAGAATTATCCTTGAAGATTTTTCATATGATGGGCCTGCTTGAGTGATATCTATTATGGCTTCATTTTTCTCATGCTCCAGGTTTTCTGTTCCGAGGGATATATGGGAGACTTTCTTTTCATTGTACACATTTTTGTGGAACAAATCCAATTCAGATAATGGGTCTGGTTCAGCTATATCTTCTTCATATTTATCATTCTTTTTATTTACACTGAGTTATTCATTTTCATAGTCCAGTGGTTTGGTTGTGACTTTAGTACTTTCAGTTTCCTCGAATTTTCATTTGTGGTGCTGGTTGCTTGAAAGAGGTTTGCTGGTGCACCAAGATTTTTTATTGAAACCCTTTTGCCATTGTGAATAGCTTTTTTGTGGTGCATTTTATAATCATGATTAAATGTTGCTTTACATGCACAACACAACTTTATGGCATCTTGGTTTCATTACTATTTAACTGCAGACTCAGCAAAGAAAAAGAAAGTAGAAGGTTGGAAGGAAGAAAGGAGAAGGTTGTTTTCCATACGATGAACAAATTTAATAGTTATAATTGTTAAGCATATAAGAATGTAAAATACAATGGCGTAAAGTAAAATCCCAACACCAAGAAGTAGTTGTGCTAGATAAACGAAATTTGGGAGGAACTTTTTTGCACATATGAAATTACGTCTATTCAAATTTCTCACTAGACGAATAAGAGTGGCGCTAGTAGCGCCACTATGATCATGCAAATCATGTTTGCTTTAAATATGCGATGTAAACTTCGTGAGTGTTATTTATCGTCCGGATTAGACGTTGTGAGCTAGGTTTGAGTCAAGAATGCCTTTATAGAGACGAAGAAGGGAGTGTCAGCAGCTTAGTGAGTTTGAGCGAGGCCGTATAATAGGGCTATGAGCAGGTTGATTTTCTTTCCGCTATATTGCAGAAAGACTTGGCAGGTATCTATCCACTGTGCATGATTGTTGGCAGCAGTGGTCACGGGAAGGCACTGTCTCAAGAAGACTGGTGTCTGACCGCACAAGGGCCACTACTGAGAGGGAGGACTGCCATATTCACTGCATGACTGTTGGATCGTACTGCATCTGCAGCGGCAATTAGAGCTTCTGTTGGCCCCAGAGTGACACAACGAACTGTAAGAAATCGATTACTTGAGGGACAGCTCCGAGCCAGATGGCCTGTAGCGTTCATAACACTAACTCCGAATGACTGCCATCTGTGACGTCGGTGATGTCAAGCTACAGCTCATTGGAGGGCGGAGTGGAGATGTGTTATATTCTCAGATGAGAGCCGTTTCTGTTTTGGTGCCAGTGATGATCGTATGTTGATAAGAAGGAGGCCAGTTGAGAGCTTGGAACCAAGCTGTCTGTGGCGTATACACACTGGACCTCAGGAGTTATGGTCTGGGAAACCATTTCCTATGACAGCAGGAGCACTATCGTCATTATCCCAAGCACGTTGACAGCAAATTTGTACATCTGACTGGTGATTGAACCGGTTGTGCTGACATTCATGAGCAATATTCAAGAGGGTGTTTTTCAAGAGGATTACGCTCATCCTCATACCGCTGCGGTCACCCAACATGCTCTACAGAGTGACGACATGTTGCCTTGGCCTGCAAGATCACCAGATCTTTCTCCTCTTGAGCACGTATGGGACATTATTGGAAGACAAATCCAGCGTCATCCACAACCAGCATTAACCGTTGCTGATTTGACTGACCAAGTGCAACAGGCATGGAACTCCATCCCACTAAATGACATATGGCACCTGCATGACACAATGCATGCACGTTTACATGCTTGCATTCAAAATCGTGGCAACTACAGCAGTTATTAATGTACCACCATTTTGCATTTGAAATGGCTCTTCTCGCACATACTTTAACCTGTGACTTTGAAACTTTAATCAAATAAATATGTTACCTACACAATTACTTTGCCTAAATTTCATTTCTCTAAACTAATTTCTTCTTGGTGTTGGAATTTTATTTTCCACCAGTGTAAAAACATTAAAAATTCTAAATATCGAAAAATACTAAAAAATATCAAAAGCTAAATTTTCGTATGAAAATACATTTACACAACATTTAACAAATTATGAATAAAGAAATTTAATTTTGAATAAAGAATAATTGCAAGAAACGATAAAAGCAACATACCTCTGAAATACTAAGTTGCAACAGTAGACTGTAATATATAACCACACTACACACTGTGCAATTATTCCGGCAATTAACAACTCAAATTGAAAGACCAAGCAGAATTACATCGTGATTTATACTTCTTACCAGAAATCCTTTCCTAAAGCAATCTGGCTTGTTGCCAAGATCGATCAGTCCACAAATTTAACCTCCTACAAATTGAACCAGCAGCTTTCTTCCTAACTGTATTGCTTGTTCCCAAGAGCGAATTCAAAAAGCTCGGTAGGTAGGGTCAAAATCTTTTCTCTCTTGGCAATTTTATGATAAAGTATTATAAAAAAAAATGTGAGGTATTTGAGTATTGAGAGACATTATGGATACATTATCATACCGATGTATCAATGAGTGAAATATCGATATAAAATATGTAATCAGTGCAAAAAATAAAAAACTCATTAGACTTTACTTAAGTTGGTAAAAATCATTAATTGACTTGGCAATTTTATGGGCTCTGCCCCCCCCCCTTAATGATAAGTCTTAGTGAGGGCCCTGCATCCACTTGCTGGTATTCACAACACTGTTCCTTCACTTTAAAAGCAGTTCCACAAGCAGCAAATGACGGAACAATTGATATTTAATGCTCAAGTTTATCTCTCTCCTCCTTTGAGACTCCCTAATACTTCCTATCACCTGACTTCACTCAGATAATGTCATCTACTCATTTTTCAGAATTTGGCTATTTTGATTTTCCTTCTGGAATTTGTAATGCGGAGATACAGGTTCTGCACAAAACAGGCCATTTTTATACATAATGCATTTTCCTGTTAAAAATGTTGGTATGCAAAATGTTTTATGCGAGCCAGTTTCCACTTGCGTGCATCTGTTATGTATGCAAATTTTGTGGCTACCTGCTGTTTTTTCATTGAATATACTAATTTTTCTGTGTTGCTTAACTTTTAGACATGAATGTAACATGAAGCATATTGTAAAACCTTAACACAGAGAAGGGGAGGGATGGAGAGAGATTCAAGAGAAAATTGTGAAATAAATATTTAAGAAAAGTTAATTTATATGGGGTTTAGGCCGAAATCTCACAAGGGGAGATCAAGATTTGATGTTTCTCTATTTCACATAACACTTAAAAGATCAATCAACTGAGTTTTAAAAAATCAGGATTTTTTTTTTTTTTATATATTCATGCAACATTCTATAATTACACTAAATTTTATAGCAATCAGTTCAGTCACTTTTGGTACACTGAAACCTATGATGCATGATACAGACATGTTTAAAATAATGTAATATTTCATCTTTATATTCCATTTTATATCTATACCAAATTCGGTTTATGGATTATTGGTTATGGGATTTTGCACACAGACCAACAGTTGGCTGTATTACTAACAAGTAGTTTTTCATAATCAACATCCTTGTAAATGTATAGATTTTCAATTTGGCTGAAAAGTGTTTTCGACATGAAAGCATTACTTTCTTGAAATAAAAATATTTAAATTAACAGTAGGAAAGAATTTTTTTATAAATTACTTTCTTATAGAGTGGGGAAACTAGAATGATCCTCATCTATTCATATGAAAATTTCTGTATATATTCACTTCTTTAAATATAATTAAAATAATCTTTTGCAAAAATGTGTGTTGCATTGAATTAATTTTAAAAATTAAAGCTGATATTGTAATTATTATAAGAGCCATGTAACATTAATACCTATTATTAATTTTAAATGTGTAAATGCACTTTCACAAGCAAGTTATAGACAGAAATGCTTTTATATCCACTTTTATCTAAAAAGTAAGATATTTTAATCAATCAGTATGGAAAAGATTAAGGAATTATCTTAGAAATTGTAGCATTCTTATTTAACAGACATATGCACCTTTTAGAATATTATGTAATGGAAACATACTTTAAAAGAAATCTTAATTATAACACATCATTCAAAATTATTTTCTAATTTACTTTAAAGAGTAAAAATGGGGTACTTTTCTGTTAACGGGGCGCCATAAGTATGGTCGTTCTATGTGAAAGGCTGCAATGTGGCAACAGCCATTTGTGCAACAGTTGATCCATAGCAATTTGAATATGGACTTATAACCACTTTACAATCCTACCTTGCTGTGCTTGCCTGCTAAAAAACCATCGCTGAATACGGTCCCTCTATCTGTCGGATGTCGCACATAGCATCAGCTGTTTGTGCAAAAAGTGTTCCGTGGCTCATAGAGCACAGACTTATGTTACAGCTCTTCAATATAATGAATTTTAACCACCTTTACACAGTTATTGGAATTTGGCAATCTCGAGTAAAAACACACATTTGATTTTGATTTGAAACAGTTAATTTCAACAGCATTCTTTGTAGAGTAAAAATTTAAATTTTCTGATGTTCATGTTATGTCCATGTAGCAGACGTAAACCTGTGATCTATGAGCTATGAAACACCTTTAGCACAAAAAGCTGTTGCTATGTACTACTTCGGGCAGCCAGTGGGACCGGATTCTGTTATGTTTCTTTAGTGGGTGAGCATAGAGAGGTAGAGATGAAGCAGTTGTAGGTCCATGTTCAAATTGCTATGGATCAACTATTGCACAAATGGCTGTTGCCATATTGTGACCTTCAATAAAGAATGACGACCATTCCTATGGCACCCCCATTGACAGAAAAATACCAAAAATAGTGAAGAAAAATTACTGCTGTCCCCTGATATACAGGGTGCCCACTTATATCTGTTACACCCCCTTAACTTCTAAACGGTGACAGCTTAGGCTATAAAGTTAGTGTCTAGGTATAGTAAAAAGGCTATGCGCTACTCGATGAGACAACTTACAACGTCATCTATCGACAAATTTTGGAATTAGCGGTTCTATCTCGTAAATGGTGAAAGATACGTGAAAAAAGTCAATTAGAAAAAATAAAAAGAATATTAGAAAAAATAAAGGTGAAAGATACGTGATAAAAGTCAATTAGAGCACTCTCGATTTAGTACGAAAAGATACCTTGCGCACATTAATACTCAAAACAGAATGCAAAAAATGAACATTTGTTTGATTGTGAAGTCAAGCGAGAAAAGACCACCTTATGGACTAAATACGAGCCTGTGCTGTGGCGCAGGGGAAACGCGCATGGGATTCACATTCATGAGGACCATGGTTCTGTTCCCACCGGTTGCAACGACGCATTACTGATGCTTGTGCGTCCGTAACACCTGCTATGTTGCACAATGTGCAGCGAGAAATCTAGTCCAGAGTGCAAATGTGTATAGTGGCTAACGGAGAGCATTTTGAGCAATATACTATTGTAAATAAATGATCCTGAAGACAAGGAAGTGTCTCAGTTTCCTTCTTCCACTCTTTATGACATGACAATTTTCAAAATCGTGACCAAACAAATGTTCAATTTTTGCATTCTGTTTTGAGTATTAATGTGTGCAAGGTATCTTTTCGTACTAAATCGAGAGTGCTCTACAACTTTCTAATTGACTTTTTTCAAGTATCTTTCACTGTTTACGAGATAGAATCGCTAATTCCAAAATTTGCCAATAGATGGCGTTGTAAGTTGAGTAGCGCATTGAGTAGCGCATAGCATTTTTACTATACCTAGACACCAACTTTATGGCCTAAGCTGTCACCGTTTAGAAGTTAAGGGGGGTGTAACGGATATAAGTGGGCACCCTGTATTTTTTACTAAGCACCTGTTGAAAGCTATGATAAATTCACCACTGTTCTTTTGTAATTACTTTTGTTTAAATGAAAGATTATTTAAATCAACAGTTAGAGTAAATTTTTTCAAGATTACCTTCCTATAGCAAAAAAACTAGAATGACCCACATGTGAACTTAATTTCTGTATTTTCACTTTTTTAAATCTAATTTAATTTATCCTTTTCAAAAATGTGTATTAAATTAATTTTCTGAATAAAAACTGGTATTGCAATTATTTCTGAGAGCCATGTAAACATGTTATCTGTAGAATATTTATTTTAAATGTGTAAGTTAATTTTGATGATAATTTCATTAATCTGGGGCTAAATATTACAAAGTTGGTGATATTTTGTTAGATTATTCACCAAGTTCGCCATTATCATCAAGTGTTACAAACACAGAGAAGTGCATTTCTTATATACCATTAGGTATGCCATCATATGACAGAATTAAATATTTGCAGAGCATTACCTTCTATTTAGTGCCAATTTGGCAACACTTTTATCAATTTAAATCAAGAAATGGATTATTCTTATCAATCAAAAAATGGATTGTTCTTATAGTAGATTCTTATATTCTTTCCAAGATATTGAATTCATTAATTAATCATCATTTTCATTGATTTAGCATCATTTTAGGGATATTTTTATGAATTCGGAGACATTTTCGTCAATCTGGCGACATTTCAAAAAGTCATCAAGTTAGTGACATCTCGCCAAATTTTCTTGCCAAGCATTATGGACGGACAGAGAAATAGGTTATTCTTATAGTATTTTGTTATATTCTTTCCAAGATATTGAATTTTTATTAATTAGTCATCATTTCCATTGATTTAGTGTAATTTTTATCAATTTGGCAACATTTAAAAAACTCGGCAAATTGGCGATATGCCATCAAAATTTGTCGAATTATGCCATTTGAAACACAGACATCACCTAAAAAATGTATGATTCATGATCAGGGATGCTTGAAACATGCTCTCCCATTAAAAACTGAAATTCGAATTTTCGACCCTGTCACAATATTTTCTTTATACATACTTCAGAGACAGAAAATATAGTAAAGTAGAATTGCTCTGCCATACTGATGGAGCTGACTGAAACTTATGTTAAACTAGAAACTAGTCACTGCTCTTTCATTATTACTTTCATTTAAATGAAAAATAATTATTTGATACATACAAAAATAAATTTTATTATGTCATCTGATTTAGTTCGCAGTATAGATCCTCATGAGATTGGAATTCTGTCTTCAAGAGCTCCAGATGAATATAAAGCTTTCATGGTTGGCTATTTCAAAAGTTCCAATCATATACGAATTCGAACCAAAAGAGCTGCTAGAAAAAGACAGCAAGATAGTTATTATGATCAAGATGGTTATAATCCATATCGTAAGTTCAATCTTCGTTGAATTTTCTTTGATATTCTACTTTGAAATACATTGCATTTAACAATATTGTTTTATTTCAAATATCTGAACTATTTTTACATTTAGATGGTATCTCATGCATATATTTAAAACATCACATTATTAAGATCTAAGTAACTTTTCATTCTGAGTGTAACCATTTGCATTTATCTTGGTAACAATAAGGTTGCCATTCATCTTGAATTTCAATGTTGTGTATATCATTTTGGTAAAATTCAAAATGTTTGATTCTGCTTTACGGCAGATTCTTTAAAAAAAAGGGGGGGGGGAGCCTTGTTAAGGAGACAAATATTATTGAATTTATTATCACACTTTATTGGCAGAAGAGAGAAAGCACCAGATTGTATAAACCTTATGCTTTGGGTAAAAGAAGAAAATGAAAATAGGGTTTTAGTATATGAAATGTTCTTGCATTTCATTAGGACCAGCCTGATGATGAAAATGGTGCAACAGAACTAGACTTGCATCCATTTTACAGGATAAAAAGATGAAATATTAACATCCAAAATACAAATGATACATACTTAATAAAAGCAGATGTTAGAAAATTAGGTGTGTGTGTGTGTGGACAATAGTTTCAAGGGCAGCATGCATAGCATAACTCTGTGTACTAATTAAAATATAATCTATAGTCCACAGTGGCACAACGAAACTTTTTGGGCTGACAAGAGGAGGTCCCCCACCCTTCCTTTCTAGCTATAATATCTAGTTCTGTCTGAGGCCCCTTCCAGTCCTAAGACCCCTAAGTATTGCTTGTTTTTGCTTCTCGATTATTATATCCTTGTTGTCCCAACTGCTTCATTGAATTAAATTATAGCTTTGTGTTACATAACAAGCACTTATACCTACTACTTCTATTTTTTCTTCATCCCTCTTGAGCATTTTTAAAAGATTATAACTAACTGATATTAGATTTAAGTTATATTTTTCCTTTTTGTAAATATAAAAAGTAATGTCGTATTTTGTCAGAGAAATTATATCATGAAAAACTTTAGTGTGGAAAACTTTCCAGAATAATAAAAATATCAAAAATTGATTATTCTAATTTATATTTGTATATTACTTAGGTATTTAGTATAATATATATATATAAAACGTAACATGTTAAGACATGTACTAGAAACAAAATATGTTTTACATTTATCAACTTTTATTATTTTATTAATACTTCCTCCAGCTTTTTTCTTTCATTTTGCAGTGTTTTTTTATCACCTATAAGGATTCAGTTATGTGCTACTATTGTATACACTCTTGCTAGTCTTTTACAATAAATTGCATCCAACAGCAACCAAATTTTGGAAATAATTTTAATATTTGTGAAAGTTTTTTTTATTCATATGAAATTTGAAGACTAAATTCACTCTTCTTACTTCCTTAAACTGAATTCTTCACTTTTGTTCTTGCATAATTTTTCCAAACAGTCTACTTCTATTTTTTCTTCATTCCTCTTGAGCATTTTTAAAAGATTATAACTAACTGATATTAGATTTAAGTTATATTTTTCCTTTTTGTAAATATAAAAAGTAATGTCGTATTTTGTCAGAGAAATTATATCATGAAAAACTTTAGTGTGGAAAACTTTCCAGAATAATAAAAATATCAAAAATTGATTATTCTAATTTATATTTGTATATTACTTAGGTATTTAGTATATAATATATATATAAAACGTAACATGTTAAGACATGTACTAGAAACAAAATATGTTTTACATTTATCAACTTTTATTATTTTATTAATACTTCCTCCAGCTTTTTTTTTTCATTTTGCAGTGTTTTTTTATCACCTATAAGGATTCAGTTATGTGCTACTATTGTATACACTCTTGCTAGTCTTTTACAATAAATTGCATCCAACAGCAACCAAATTTTGGAAATAATTTTAATATTTGTGAAAGTTTTTTTTATTCATATGAAATTTGAAGACTAAATTCACTCTTCTTACTTCCTTAAACTGAATTCTTCACTTTTGTTCTTGCATAATTTTTCCAAACAGTTTGCTTTTACTGTTCATTATTAAAATATTGTACTTTTAAATACAATTGGTTTAGAAAATTTCTTGAAGCTAATGTGATTATGTTTCAGCTGTTTGCTTTATAGTTGTACAGTCTTTAATAAAAATAATTTTATTTTATAGAGCTTGAATTGAGCTTACAGTAGAAAACATTTCTATTAAAATTAATATAAAACATCAATTTTGATGTTTTATATTTTAAAGGCAAACACTCCACAGTTTAGATTCATCTTGCATAGAAATTTAATTTGATTCCTAAACAACCATATTTTAAAACAATAGAATTGCCTTCAACATTCAGCTAACCAGGTGATATGCTCCTGAATGCCAATATTTGTTCCCATTGTTAAATAATTTGGCCTAAGATTATAATAAATTGTCTTTGTAGTTATCTCAAACACTTTTGCCCTTTATTTGAGAATGTTAATATTTTTCACTTTCACTTAATATTAGCAAGTTGTGATCATGTTTTCAGCAGTGACTTTTTATGCAACCACAGCTAACGATAGATATGTCTATAGCACAGGCCCACCTTTAAATTATTAAACTTTTAATAGATTCTTCTAACAAATGTTTTAAAGAAATTGAAGCCATAATCTAAATTTTAAAAATGTGAAAAACCATTAAAACTTTCAAAACTAATGCTGTGTATAAGGCAAATAAGCAAACTGAATGGTTATGTGAATTAAAATGATAAAATAACTAATATTTGTTCATGGAGTTACATATGTATTTTAAAAATTAATTTTCAGAATGGCAATACCATAAATGACTATTGTTAATCTTTAAATTTTAAATACTACCTAGTGCTTGTTTTTAAATGCTGCCTAAGCTTCAGGGACATTTTCATTAAGCTTAAGGACATTTTCTAGTGATGTCAAAGAAGAAGAGGATTTCAAACAGGGATAACAAAATGGTTGATTTCATCTTATGACTAATAAATGGTTTTAACTGAGTTATTTCAAAATAAAAAATAGAAATAAAATGTGTTTTCAGTAATTATATAAAATAATTCAACTCTTGTACAAACACGAATCTTCTTGATACTGCAATAGAATACAGACATTTTTTCTAATAAAGTGAGAAATATTTTTTGCAGGTTATGGGTTTGCTTACTTTTAAATTGAATTAATTTCAATTCAATTCTATGCTCTATTTTGAAGAAATCTATATAAATAAAATTGAAAATCTGTCTGTCTGTTTGTCCCATCATCACGGGAGAATGGCTGAGCCGAATTTGATGAAATTTTGTGGGTAGCCTTGAAATAGCCCCCTTAAATTTAGTCCAAGTTTCGAGTTTCTAAGATCAGCGGTTGTCGAGATATTAATGAAAACCGAAACTTTTTTCTAGGAGTTCTACTCTCTAACTCCGTGGTTTATCCAAATGAAAAGCTTGAAAATCGTTTGAAAGTGAATTGAAACTTTATCTCTGAGTTTGGTGGGAGATTTTTTGTACTAATTAGTTACTTTCTGAAACATGAATTGTTTGAAACATGGATTTAAATGGCAAATATATCCCCATGGTTTATTTTTCACAAGTTTTTACTTAACAATGAAAGTATAAAGAAATCAAAATGGTTATTTAATTTCGCAGTTTATGAGAAAGCTTCTATCTTATATCATGTTGCTCAGAAATGCAATTAAATCTGCCTGTTAATTTTAATTCTTATTTTTCGATTTGAATAATAAATAAATGAATGTAAAAATATATTTTAGAAATGAACGGTATGATTTTTCTTTTAATTATATTAATTGCAGACTGTGTACATCACTTTCATTTATTTTGGCAAAGAGTTTTTACGCTTTTATATTGTGTTTAGCTAATAAACTTATATATTGTGTTTACCCAATAAATTCATTTATCCGATTGTTGAAACAGAAAAAGAGTAGAACGGGTATATTTTCTAATACAATTTTAGTGTTTTCATTTAGTATATACAAACGGGATCAGGATGTGTTATTCTTCAGATCTGCAAATTCAGAGCTACAAATTTGGTGGAATATCTCTAACTTGGCAACTTTTCTTAAACTTTGCCAAATTGATGGAAATATCGCCAAATTGATAAAAACGAAGCAAATCAATGAAATTAAATTTATTTTTTTAGAAGAGAGTACTGAAATGATGTTTCAGTAGCATTTGTCGGTCAGTCCATCCATCCTACTTAGTAAACACATTTAGTGAATTTTTAAAATATCACCAAATTGATAAAAATGTTTGTAAATCCATAAAAATATCATGAAATTGATAAAATTGCACTTCATAAATAAAATTAATTGTGTTTTATTAGGGATAGTATTGTGATGATGTTTTGTCAATTTGTTGCAAAATGGGACTATTGGTACTACAGTTCCACTTTGTTATAAATTTGGTGATTTTTTAAATTATCGCTAAATTGACAAACATGTCACCAAACCTTCCATGGAGATAATATTATTCAGACATATGATTTCCATCAATTAATTTGAAGCAAATGATATGTCGTTTAGCAATGGATGCAAATCCAATGTGTTATGCGTCATACGATTTTTATTAAATCTTTTCTGATTTGAATAATAAAGATATGTAAATAAAATTAATTTAATTGACATTGCATTTTTGACTGGATAATATCAATTATGGTTTTCAGGTTTAAACGTTATTATTATTGATATTATATTGGAGTCAATTACGAGTTTATTGATATTTTCAATTTATACTTGTAATGTACTAACACAGGCTATATCTATATAATAAAAGGCACTGTCTGTCTGTCTTATACACTGTAGGCTCAGTGACCGCGCGCAGAGCTATAAAATTTGCAATCTGAGACCCGGGGGTGGGGGTGGAAAGGGGACACGTGAAAACCAATTTTTAAAATTTAAATTATTTTTTTTGTTATTTAATGTTTTATGCGATTTTTCGACTGTTTTTTTTTTCACTTTTTTCCCTTTTTTCTACACCATCCAGACGTCGTAAAAAACAACAAATCACATGACCGGAAAGAGCAGACAATTGCGAGTAAAAATACATCAATTTCAAATCTCAAGGACAAATTCTAATATTTTTTTAAAGATTTTAAAGCAAAACTCACTTTTGGCTCAAAAAAACGAACTTTCGTTTTTAAATCCTCGCATCAGAAAAATTTCCAAGAATTTTGACTAATAATTTAGATTTTTAGAAAGCTCAAACATCAGGCATTCTTACAAGCCCAATCTGGTCAAGAAATAATTATACATAGCCGCCCAATTCAGATTTTAAAAGAGTAATGATTTTAAATTTCTCAGTGAATTCTCGGGAAGTTCCGATTTTTCTCCCACATGCGAGTGCAGATGCACGGGAGGTGAAGGGGACGTCACAATGTTTTCATAGAGAAAAAAATAAATAAAAAGAAAGTTACGGAGATTGTACATCGGGTTAGATGTTATATTTTAAATGATGGAATTAAGAGCTTAGCATATGGTCATTATAAAATTTAAATGATCGAATTATGGTTTTAACGTCATTAAACTAATATAAACTTTGTTAACTCCACGGGGTTATCACAGTTCACAAACATTAGAATAAATTCACTTTACAAATAAATTTTCAAGAACCCCCACTAGAACATTATTTTTCATCTTAATTTCATTATTAGTTTTAATGTCATTAAACCAAACCAAACTTTGTTAACTCTACGGGGTTGAGGGTGTGGTAGCCCAGTGGTTAGCACACGGGAATTGCACTCTGTAGACCCGGGTTCAATTCCCGCCACTGCCAAAATTTCCGCAGTGTTCACGCGGAGTATGATCACATTAAACATGTGGGTCCATAAGTCCTTCCGAGAGGTTGGTGGTAGGGGAAGGAGGGTACGGTCCCTGTTTCATTATTAGTTTTAACGTCATTAAACTAAACCAAACTTTGTTAACTCTACGGGGTTGAGGGCCTGGTAGCCCAGTGGTTAGAGCGCGGGAATTGCACTTGGTAGGCCAGGGTTCGATTCTAATGTAAATGCTAATGCTCATTTACTTTATTTAATTTGCAAGAAAATGTACCTGGCATTACCTTGAATTTAAGATGCAAACTTTTGATTAAAATCACATTTGAATGGCAAATTCTCAAAAACCAAAGAATGCTTTAGCAATATGCTTGTTTATAACAACAAAAAAACATGCTATACCAGTGGTGTTAAGATGGAAATGCTGCAAGAATATCTCAGAGTTCCTATTGTGGAAGATTACACCTTTCAACACATGGGGTGCTGTAGCCTAGTTGTTACCGCGTGGGAATTGCACTCAGTAGGCCCGGGTTCTATTCCCTTCACTGCCAAAACTGCCGCCGTGTTCATGTGGAGTACAATCACATTAAACATGTGGGTTCGTAAGTCCTTCCGAGAGGTTGGTGGTAGGGGAAGGAGGGTACGGTCCCTGTGGATGCCTCCCCTACTGGGTTCTGGTCTAAATTGGGTGGCACTTCCTGGCCGTCCAAATAGTTACCTTACACCTTTCTGGTAGGTCGCGCCAACAAGTTTGCCACAATCAGAATTTTCAAGGGTAGCGAATAGGCTGGTCACCAAAGGCGGCTAGTCTTCTAATATTTGTGTATATATGTAGTATGGGTCCCATATAATTTTAATGCTTTCATTTTGCATATATTGATTCAATTCCTTTTTTTTTTGTAAATTTGCTTACAAAAGGGACCAGGATGTTTTATTCTTCAGATCTGCCATGAAGATAATTTTGTATAGCGAGAACAGAGATTTTTAAACTTCTTTTTAGGAGCATTGTATTAAATATTTAAGAGAATATTTTGATTAAAAATGTCATTTAGTATACTATAGGAATTTGCACATGATTGTGAATTTTAAGTTTCTTTATATTATATACTCCGTACGAAAAATGGGTATGCTGCTAGTCTATATAAATAAAATTAAAAATATGTCTGCCTATTTGTTCCATCATCACAGGAAAACGGCTGAACCAAATTTGATGAAATTTTATGGGTAGCCTTGAAATAACATCACTTAAAATTTAGTCCATGTTTCGAGCATCTAAGATCAGGGGTTCTCGAGATATTAATGGAAAATGAAACTTTCATTTGTCTCATCATCATGGGAAAATGGCTGAACCAAATTTAATGAAATTTTGTGGGTAGCTTTGAAATAGTCCCACCTAAAATTTAGTCTATGTTTAGAGTTTATAAGACCAGGGGTTGTCCAGATATTAATGAAAAACAAAACGTTTTCCTAGGGATTCTACTCTCTAACTCCTTGGTTCCTCCAAACAAAAATGGTTGGAAATCACTTGTTTAAAACATGAAAGTGAATTAAAATTCTATATCTGAGTTTAGTGGGAGATTTTTGCGCTAATTAGTCACTTTTTGAAAACATGAATTTAAATGGAAAATCTATCACCATGGTTTATTTTTCACAAGCTTATACTCAACAATGAAAAGGATTAAGAAATCAAAATGGTTATTTAATTATCAGCATTTTATGAGGAGGATTCTTTCTTATTTCATGTTGCTCAGTAACGCAATTAAATCAAATGTGTTTGTTAATTATTATTTTTTCTATTTTTATTTGAATAATAAATAAATGAATATAATATATCTTATAAATGAACAGTTTGATTTTTCTTTTTATAAAATTAATTACGGACTGCATACATCACTTTAATTTATTTTGGCAAAGAGTTTTCAAACTCACATATCGTGTTTAGCCAATAAACTCATTTAGGCAATTGTTGAAACAGAATAAGAGTAGAATGGGTATATCTTCTATCTAATACAATTTTAGTGTTTTCATTTAGTATATACAAATGGGATTGGGATGTTTTATTCTTCAGATCTGCAAATTCAGATTTATGAATTTGGCGGGATATCGCTAACTTGGCAACTTTTTTTAAACGTTGCCAAATTTACTGAAATGTACCCAAATTGATAAAAACAATGCTAAATCAATGAAATTAATTTTCTTTTTTTTAAAGAAAGTACTGAAATGATGTTTCAGTAGCATTTGTCATTCCAACTGTCCTACTTAGTAACACATTTAGCGAATTTTTAAAATGTCTCCAAATTGATAAAAATGTTTGTAAATGCATAAAAATATCCAGAAATTAATTAAATTGTGCTAAATAAGTGAAATTAATTGTGTTTTGTTAGGGGATAGTATTGTGATGATGTTTCATCAATTTGTCACCAAGTGGGACTGTCAGTTCTACAGTCCCACTTGACGATACATTTGGGCAATTTTTTGAAATGTTACAAAAATATACATAGAGATAGCATTATTCAGACAATATTTTTTCCAATTTATTTGAAGCAAATGATATCGTGTTGCATAGCAATGGATTTAAATCCAACGCGGCAGACAATTTCTCATACAATTTTAACACTTTTATTTTGCATATATTGATTCAATTTCATATTTTTTGTAAATTTACTTACAAAAGAGGTCAGGATGTTTTATTCTTTTTGTATAGTGAGAACAGATGTCCTTGAACTTCTTTTTAACAGCATTACATTAAATATTTTAACAGAATATATTGATTAACAATGTCATTTAGTATACTATAGGAATTTGCACATGATTGTGAATTTTAAGTTTCTTCATATTATAGAGGGTGTCCCAAAAAGATTGAAACATGCTTTAATATTTTACCTGTTAGACATAAGTGGGCAATGTAACTTGCAAAAATGATGATAGTAAGGTAGGAAATAAGACTATGTTAATGAAATAGTCCTCTCATTAATTTTCAAAAAGTTACACTTTTTAAATTTTTATATGACACCCCTTAGATAAATTTTTTCAATCAGAAAATTTTTGCTTTTAATACAACAAGATCATTAAAGAACTGCATATCTGTATCTTTAAAATCTACTGAATTATAATAAAGGAAAAAATCTGACTTATGCCACTTTTCCGTACCATGTGAAAGGTTGTTTTATCAGTGAAAATAGGGATCATAAACAAATTGACGAAAAAAGGAAATTGTTTAGATCAAAAATATATTAATATGTGTCAAAACTTTTTATTACAAATGCATCTAAATAAAGCATTACACAGACAGAGATCATATAAAGCAGTGGTACTCACTACGCTGTTGGGGCATATAATTAAAATATGCATACATTGATAGAAGACCACTGATATAAAGGGACAAATTTCGTTACAAATACTAGAAATACAATTCACAAAATGCAATTCACAAAGCATTCTCAAAATGTTTTCCTTCAACTCCAATACATAACTGAGCTCTTTTAATAATGCTTCTCTAAATATTTTGAAGTTCTTACGACCCCCTTAGACAAATTATTTTACTTTACTTATTATTATACGACCCCCCTTAGCCAAATTATTTTACTATAAATGTTTGAAACAGCTAAATTAGAGTTAAAGGAAAGAAAAAATTGTCTGTGAGTTCTTCATTTGAAAAATTATATTAAATTTCAAAATCAAATACAATTTTGCATTTGTTTACTTATTTTAATTGTTTCAAATAAAAAATGGCATGTCTCAATGTGAAAAGTATTTAAGAATCCATGATTGCATCGTGAGCCTACGTGGAATTTGCAAAAATGTCTCATGTATTATCATCCAGTTTTATCCTTTTTGTGATATGTCACAAATTTACATTTCTAATTTGATATATGGTCCCCATTCACAATGTTCAATCTTCAATTAAATATAAATCACTCAATTTTAAAGATACAGATATGCGTGTTTTTTTTTAATGATCTTGTTGCATAAAAAATAAAAATTTTCTGATTGACCAAATTTGTCTAAGGGGGTTGTATAAAAATTTAAAAATTGTAACATTTTGAAAATTAATGGGAGGACTATTTCATTAAGGTAGTCTTATTTTCTACCTTACTTTCAACATTTTTGCAATTTACATTGCCCACTTATCTCCAACAGGTAAAGAATTAAAGTGTGTTTCAATCTTTTTGGGACACCCTGTATACTCCGTATGAAGAATGGGTATGCTGCTAGTATGCAATATAACTGAAAAAGGATTGAAGTGTGTCAAAACCTCAGTTGACTATCCTCGAAAAAGAGAATATGAATGAAATATTTTTTGTTTATAATTTAAATACTTTAGATAAAATATTTTTCGTAATAAAATATTTTTTATTATAAAATATTTTTTATTGATAATGAAATATTTTTCAATACCTTTTAGAAAAATTTATTTTGGCCACTCACGAATCAAAGTATATTTTATTTATGTATTTATTTATGTTGTAATTATATCAAAGTATATCTTTTAACACCCTGATGTTACGTTAAATAATACACATCCTAAGTATCAATTCATCTTAGCAACGCATTTCAATATTTTCACGTTTAGATATTAAGAAGAAATGCTAATGCTCTAGCTCATTTACTTTATTTTATTTTGCAAGAAAATGTACCTGGCATTACCTAGAATTTAAGATGCAAACTTTTGATTAAAATCACATTTGAATATCAAATTCTCAAAAACCAAAGAACGCTTTAGCAATATGCTTGTTTATAACAACAAAAAAACATGCTATACCACTGGTGTTAAGATGGAAATGCTGCAAGAATATCTCAGAGTTCCTATTGTGGAAGATTACACCTTTCAACACATGGGGTGCTGTAGCCTAGTTGTTACCGCTTGGGAATTGCACTCATTAGGCCCGGGTTCTATTCCCTCCACTGCCAAAACTGCCACCGTGTTCATGCGGAGTACGATCACGTTAAACATATGGGTCCATAAGTCCTTCCGAGAGGTTGGTGGTAGGGGAAGGAGGGTATGGTCCATGTGGATGCCACCCCCACTGGGTTCCGGTCTAAATTGGATGGCTCTTCCCCGCCGGTCAAACAGTTACTTTACACCTTTCTGGTAGGTCAGACGGTCTGGGTCTCAACAACAACAACCTTTCAATACATGAAAAGTACCTATATTTTAAAACCTTTTTACAAAATAATCAATTAAAAATCTTTAAAATTATAGAAATTAGCAATGATATTTTAAATAACCTCTCACATATTTCTCCCTTATGCTGCAAAAGGGAGAAACATCGATACACAGGAATTTCTCCGACAAAAACTACATTAGAACTCACAGCAAATTTCTGATAATACAGCTTCTATTCTTTCAGCTTAGCATCAATTTTTGTAATTATAATTTATTGCATGGGTAATTAATTATTTAAATTTTAAAGCACTATATTATAAAGTACTATTTAGATTTAAGTATTTGAAATTTTGAAATGCTTTGTTCACATTTAAATATACAAATGTAGCCCTTTTGTTAGTTTGCTTTGAAACAGTTTTTTAATTGGTTTGCTAATAGATGGTGGTACCGGTCAGCCATGAAGAACCGAACCAGATGTTTTCGGATATTAAAAAATTAGTGAACATTTATATCTTATAAAAATTATAATTCATGAATGGATAGTTTCTGGAAATTATTTTGTTTTTGAGTAGTAAGTAATATTTAAAAAAGCTGCTGTTAAATTTTAAACATTGAATTGCCAGTCAATTTTTTTATATAACAATTTAAAAATCGGGGATGTTTACAACACGTGAAATGTATATATTTTTTATACTTTTACAAAAATTCATCTATTAATCACATAGATTTCATTCAAAGTTTATTTGAAAGATAATTTTTTATCTTTCTGAAGGTGTCAAGATGGAAACTCTGTAATAATATTTTCGGATGCTAAAGAATGATTTTTGTGTGAAAATTGCTTAAAATCAGGCTGAAACATACAATAATTAAAAAACTAATTTAAATTTTAATAATATAAAGCTGAAGTGCACTTGTGTACTAAATTTCATGGACATATGACACTCAGATTTCTCGCTACAGATCACATACACAGAAACAAAGATATTTTTTATTGTGTAATAGTCCTAATTAGTATATATCCAGGCAGTCAATCGTGATTGGCTGTAACATATGATATTTGCATACTGCCATCTACATCCACAGCACTTTTCAGCTTCTCAAATTCAACTACACTTTCAAAAAATGAAAATTTGCATTGCATGCTTAACTTTTGGAAGTCAGTATACATAATAAATGCGCTCTTTTGATATGCCTTATATAAGCTCTTTTTATATTCCCTGAATATGCTCTTTTGATACATACTAACTAAGCTTTTTTAATGCATTCTAAATAAGATCTTTTTATACGCCATAAGTAAGCTTCTTTGATTCACCACTTTCACCCACTGTATGGGCATAATATGTTTTAAATATGCTCTTTTGATACACGCTATACAAGCTCCTTCGATTCACTCACTGCATTTGCCTATTAATCATATGGATTTCATTAAAAGTTTGTTTGAAAGAGAATTTCTTGTGTGTGTGTGTGTGTGTGTGGTGTGTGCTCCTTCTGATTATGTTAAGATGGAAACTCTGCAATACTATTTTTAGTCGCTAAAGAACCAATATATGTGAACATTGTGCTAAAACCTAAAATAACTCAAATAATAATAATTCAAATTTGAGAAAAATAGCCCCAAGGTGCACTTTCCTGGATCCTGAAGTACCTGTATAGCAAATTTCATGGAGTCACTTAGATTTTCCACTATAGTTAATACAAGGAATAAACAAACATCTCCTTTATTATTATAGATAACACTTTACAACATTTAAATATCATGTATAATCATAGAAATACACAAGTATATTTAAATATTAAAGTAGTTTGAGGAAAAGCTAATATGTCTAGCTTTTCAACTATATGAATAAGCATAAAAAAAAGCCTATATTATTTATATATTCAAAGCATATTCATTAAATTGAAAGGAAAAAGCACATGATTTCTACATTATGAGCTTCAATTCCATATATGTGTCCTGCTTTTTTGATATACTCTCAGTTCCTCTGAAATAATTGTTTTTCAAATTTTATTTTATTTTTATTACAATACCTTTCTATGCTATGAAAGGATCTGAGTCCTATTTTTGATTCACCCTCTATTCCTCTTCCTATTCCTCTAGAATAGTAAAAATCTGATCTAGATGCATCACTTCAGGGTACTTTTTTTACCCAAGAAATTTCAGAACATGGAGAAATTTTTTTTTATGAGGAATAGTTTCATTGGCCTCATCAGCCATGTTTTCAAACTTCTTAACTCTCCATGACAACATTTTCCTGGCCAGAATCATTCAGATAAATTTTGTGTGTAGTGTAAAAGTCACATACTTAGGTTTATTATTTTTTTCTACTGAGCCAAGACTACATTAATCTGTTTTTAAATTTTCTCCAAAATTGACTTTATTGATATTGACAGACTGTTTCAATTGACTTTTAATCTTTAATCATATAAATTCTGTAACTCTTGGTATTGACTGCATATCTTACCATTACACTTCCGTGTGTCCTCATATCTAATTTATTCATTAACTGTTTAGAGTCCTACGTATGTTATATCACTAAATAGACATGAAACAGTTTGTTTCTTACTGCAATAAAGTTCAAAAGGAGATTTAGCTTGGAATTTGTTACATATCATATTCTATTTTTGTCTTACACAAAAAAAAAAATAGAGCCTCTGCTCAGAAACCTTTCTGTAAACCACTGTGAGTTAGCATAGCTTTTATGCTGTCCAAAGCAGTTTCCATATTCCTGTGCATTGATTGTCATGCCAGAAAATTCTGAGTTTTACCAACATGCTATGAAACCGTTTATATATGCAGCATACTGCAAAACTTAAGGTTTAGTTTTGTTCCATGGAATGATAAAAAAAAAATGAGTTACTAAGTGCTGTATTTCATTTCAATGTGTACTATCTATGTGGCTTTCAAACAATTTGTAATTAAAATATAAATTGACTTATAACAATTGTTTATATCTATGAAATAGTGTGATATTTTGAATTTGTTTGGTACCTTGTGTTTTAATGAAATTAAAACACAATTATGACTATTTTTACAAATTTTGGTGTCATCCTCATTTTTCCAGCACTTCAGATTTGAGCAATTTATTATAAACTCATGTTTGTAAAAATTGCAACACCATGATTGAGCTGAAACTTACAGCAAATGCAAATTAGAGTGTGCTATGCAAATGATTAAAATTTCAGAATCACTGCATGCTTGGGCTGAGCAGCACTCTCTGAAGTGCTGTTTCAGCTATATAAATTGTAGTAGGATGTGTAAATAAATTGTAGCCATATAAATTGTAGTGGGATGTTGAAAATTGTCTATGGTTGTCTGTCAGTGGTAAATGTTTCATGAGAAGTCACTATGCCTCTACGACGACAAAGGGCACCATAGGAGCAAGTTATGGAGTTTGAATAGGGATGAATTATCTGCCTTTCATGAAGGGGGCTTTCCTTATCACGCAATATCAGCTTGTATGGAGCGCAATGCTACGACAGTAATGTGGGTTGTTGTTGTTGAGACCCAGACCATCTGACCTACCAGAAAGGTGTACGGCAACTGTTTGGACTGCCGGGAAGTGCCACCTAATTTATACCAGAACCCAGTGGGGAACCGTATCCTCCTTCCCCTACCACCAACATCTCGGAAGGCCTACCGAGTGCAATTCCCGTGCACTAACCACTGGACTACCACTCCCTACAGTGATATGGGTGTGAAAGCAGTGGACTGAAGAAAACCGACTGAGTCACATATTCAAAAGTGAATGAAAAGCATGGGATAATAGACACTTCATCCACATGGCAACGATGGACAGTACAACTTCATCTCAACAGTTGGCAGAGTATTGGAGCACTGCTACAGGTGTGCCTTTGTCTGCTCCAACAATTCCTGTTGCACCATGGACTGCATAAAACAATTCCTTGTAGAGGATTCCTCTGATGCAAAACCATCAACACCTGTAGCTACAATAGGCTCATCAACATAGATACTGGCATGCAGATTGGCAACAAGTCATCTTTTTCAATGAAGCCCACTTTAATTTGGGGTACAGTGATGGCCGCAACCACGTTAGATGCTATAGTGGTGAACACCACCTTCCGGGGTGTGTTATCCAGCATCATACTGGATGAACACCAAGCCTGATGGTCTGGGTCACCATTGGGTATTTTGGATGATCTTAGCTGCTAAGAATTGTGGGTAATCTCAATACTAACTGGTACATCAGAGAAGTTCTAGAGCCTGAAGTTGTGCCCTTCCTTCAACGTATTCTTGGAGCTGTATTTCAACATGATAATGCCCACCCACATGTTGCTATGAAAGTTTAAGATTTCTTTTCAACACAACAGATGGAGCTTTTTCCTTGGCCTGCCTATTCATTGGATATGTCACGTATTGAACATATCTGGGATTTTATTGGTAGGTGTCTCACTCGTGATACTCGTCTCATAGCTAATACAGCTGAACTTTGGATTCGTATAGAAGTAATCTAGAATGCTCTTCCTCAGATACAAATTTAAAATCTGTTTGATTTGATGCCACATCGTATAAAAGCACTTATTACAGCTTGTGGTGGCTTCATCAAATACTGATTTCAACATTCAATATTGCTTTGTAAATGTAATCATTTATTTGTATCAATACAGGTCATTTGTGGAATAAATTTCATTTAATTCTGATGATTCCTTCATGGTGTTACAATTTTTACAAACCTGAGTTTATTTTAAAATCTGGTGTCCCTTGAATGTTCTCTGTTCTTCTGTTCTCTTCATATTGCACAATGTGTTGGACTACTTTAAGTTAAATCTCTCTGAGCTGTCATTTTGCTCTAGGGTGTAAGTATTGATCCTTTCGGCATTAGGGGAAAAGGAACAAATAGAAGAGAACGAATAGAATAGATAGAATATAGTAAATAGAAGAACTTGCAAGTAATTGGAAAAGAAACAAAAAAAAAATAGCTTAAGCAAAATAAATTCAATACAATTTTGGGAAACAGTAAGTTAGCGACCCTTAGGAGACTTTTCCAAGGACAGCCAATTGAAGAAAATAAAAAAATTAAGAGAATGAACTATAATAAACACCAATTCACAATATATAAGAAGGAGATTATTACAGCTAAAAAGGAAAACTTCAAAAGCTTTTTAAATGATGTATTAAGCAATAATACATTCAGAGGAAATTATAAGATCACTAGAGCAATTATAAGTTCTCTAGGCAAGCCATGTTGAGTACAAAGAAGGTGGTACTAAAACACACCCTCTGAATCAGTTGAAAAAATCATGAGATTTCACTTCAAGTGTGGGGTAAACCACACGAAAAGTGATATTCATACTGAATACCCTTCAGGCTCTGTTCAGGATGTCCTTAGTGTGAAATCTAATGTGGAGCACTCTTCCAATTTTGTCGATGAGATACATGAATTCTATCTCAATGTTATGGACAACTAAACTAGAGATGGTCCTCAATGGAATGCCCTTCAGAAGAGGTTGAGGAAGTCTATAAACACCATCTTGGTGTATATGACAATTTAAATTGGATTGCCATTGATGATATTGAAGAAATGACTCCCATTTACTGAGTATAAATCCAAAACAAGAAAAACATACAAAGTATGGATGTAAATAAAGCTCCAAGCAGAAATGATTTAACTACAAAAATTATAAAAGAATTATCTTATTGTAATAGATCTTGGTTCTTAGGAATCATGAATAAGTGTCTGAAGTATGGGGAGCTCCCAGAAATTTTGAAAACAGCAAAAGTTTTGTTGATATCTAAAGAAGATAAAGACTTAGAAAAGCCAGAGTCATACAGGCCCATCTACTTGCTCCTAACAATAAGAGGCAACAATAAGGTATTGGATAAGTTAATTATTAATAGATTAATTCATGCCCTAAAAAACAAGCTAAGCCCAAACCAATATGGTTTTAGAAAGTATATATTCACTATAGATGCTTTAAAAGCCATCATTGATAGGAGATACATAAATAAAAGAAATGATAAAGTTACCTGCTTGATATCTTTAGACATAAAGAATGCAGAAATGCACAAAGAATAACACTGTTCATTGGAGTAATGTTAAAAATTAACTACTGAAATATCAGATACCTGGAAGACTGAATAATATCATCTGCGACTTTCTATGTAAACATATGCTATATATTGAAAAGAAGGATACTTAGTTTGAGTATAATTCGAGTATCCCCTGGGAATCTAGCCATTTATGGATGTGAACTATGGGA
Organism: Amaurobius ferox; assembly: GCA_951213105.1. Classification (NCBI taxonomy): domain Eukaryota; kingdom Metazoa; phylum Arthropoda; class Arachnida; order Araneae; family Amaurobiidae; genus Amaurobius; species Amaurobius ferox. The sequence goes on from OX578142.1 coordinate 39,201,294, forward strand.
CTCAGAATAACTCACTTCTGTTAAACCTTTGTAAAGGGACTAATTCTAGGAAAGGAGTCATCTGCATTGTACATAACTTATTCTCCAAAGAGAAAGAGTTGTAAATCTATTTTACTTTACCTTTTTCTTTGCAGTATAAGTTATACTGCAGTTTGTACTAATTTGTACGTTTTTGTTATATGACTTGTTTTACGATTTTGTATTGCAGAAATAATGTAAAAATCCTTGTAAACATTACAGGATATTGTTCATAAATCCACATATGCAGTTAAGAAATCTGTAAAATTTAAAATTGGAAATGTGCTTGGAAGGCTGATTTTAATACTTTAACCTTGGAATATTGTAACCAACTGTGAAACTTATAGTTAATGCTGATGAAATCAAAGTTAAAAAATGAAATGTTATGTTGCTTAAATTGATGTAAATACTGAAGCAATGTTGTACTAACTTGTGAAAATTGATTTTATGTAAAGTATTAATATATTGTATAAATTGAAAAATTTTTAATTTCATATAAATTGAAGTAAATATTGAAGATATGTTACAAAATTTCAGAAATTGCTGTTTTTATAAAGCTTTATATTATGTTTTTATATATTTTTGATATATAATTTAAAAAGAGTCCATACAAAAGGATCATGAATCTTAGACAGTCTAAGAAAGTAAAGCTAAATGGAACTAACAGTCCAAGTCTCCAAGATGAACAAGACTGCATAAGAACAGACAGCACTACTCTATTATGCAGTCCCGTGGGACATGAAGATGAATGTGGAACAAGTAGTTTCTTTTTCATTTGTCATTATTGTGGGAACATATCACTACAAAATTTGAGTTTGAATTATTTGTTATTTGTATTGTAACCTGTTTGTTTCATTACCTTTTGAAGTCAATAAAGAGGTGAAGCCTTCAGTTAGAGGATGACTCTCCACGGATGGCAGGAGGTGGCTGCCTGTTGTCATTTTTGCCCATTTTCAACATTAGCACCTGCCATCACCAGGTTAGTGTGTTCTGTGCCACTGCAGTGGTTGGCAGGGGTGATGTTGATGCACTCAGCGGGGATCCTGTAGGGCGACACATGCAGTTGCTACCATTTAGGGACTGTGTGTCCTGAGTGTACTATTGCAGCAACACTGAATCTATTCCCGTATATCTTCAGGTGGGTCGAGCTACCTTTTTGAGTTTCAGCTTTAATACCCTGCTGTTGTAAAAAATATTTAAACTTCTTATGGAAAAATTCCATGCTTTTATCTGTTCTTACACATAAAAAATTATTTAAACACCTTTCTACACATTTTGAAATCTCTTAAATGTGGTAAAAGCATTTGACTTTTGCTTTAACAGAAGACAAAACTTTTCAATCATAGCCATCAGTTTTGCACAAAAAGTACTTTGCTCCACCAATAGAAGTAATAAGTGTAGGACTACAGAAAACATGTGTACAGGCTCTAGACGTTTGTTAAAGCTAGTTCTGTCAATGGGCTTGAAAGTTATTCTTGATTTTATGATCTTACAATTTCTACAATTTAACTTTCTATGTTTAAATTTAGGTAAATCTTTAACACCAGAAATTTTGCAGTGTAAGAAAAAATAATCATTAATCAAATGATAAAACCTGATATGTCAAAGTTCAGTAGAATCTTAAAATCAATTAATGAATTACTTGAATTTTGTGCACTGTTAAATTTATTAATGTTGCTGCAATATGTTTCCCTTGAATCATACTAGGGTTTTAAAAAGTACAGGTTGCCTTTCCTTTTAGCATAAAGTATCTTTTTTCCCCTTGGAGAGTAAAACCACAATATTCCATTAACATAAGTGAAGGAGTAACCCTGCACTTCTGAGACTGAATCATTTAACAGATTATATCTCAACATCATTGTATTAGAGCCAAATAAGACTTAAAAAGTTGTTATTTTCAGAATGATAGTTAGAAAAATAATTTACCAATAATGGAGAAAAGCTACTCTATGTATATGTACCCTAGGCAAAACAGTAAATCATGGTTGAAAGGGCAACAGTTATAAAAGTGGTGACCCCCAAAGAGAGTGGAATTTATGGCAGAAAATATAGCCATATACATTTGAAACAAAATGTTTTTTAAAATAGGAAAGAATCCAGATGGACATATTGAAAAAGTACCAAACGAGAGGGTGTTGACACATATACAGGAACCATGGGCCCAACAACTGAAAAAAACATTAAAGTATCAAGTCTTAAAAGAACCAACTACTGCCAGTAACATCTTCATACTATACTATAAAACCTGTTAATAAAGTACTCATTAACTAAATTTATAGACTTTTGTGGTTTGTTATGTGATTAGTTTGTGCACTGCAAATATTAGTTCTCTCATTGTATATTCTGTCATTTTAATATTTTAAATTTGTATTCATCATAAGGGGAAATATATTTTGTGTGCTACTTACACATAGGGAACAACAGGTAGAACAGGGTCACTAACATGGGGGGGTGGACAAAAAGATGCATTGTATAGGGACTTAAAAGGCTTGGTGGATTGGGCTGCATAAACAGTTTATAAAACAAAACCAATAACTTGTAAAATAGAAGGTTTTAGGAGGGAGACTGTGCATTTGCTGCATAGGAGCCCAAAAATTCTGTCTGGTGTTGAAGTAGAAGCATATGTCTGGTTTAGAATAAGTAATAAACAAGATTGTGTCATTGCTCCACTGAAAAATTAACATTACAAAATAGCTGATGATCATAATTATGTCACTTACTTAAAATTTCGAATATAACCCAGGTTGAACTTACGAAAATGCATCATAATGAGACCTGACACTATAAATAAAAGTATCAATTTAACTATATACAGGCTTTATTTTAAAAAGCACACATTATTTCAGCTAACATAATCTTGCAAAATTAATAATTTGATTTATACAAGGAAACTTGCTCCTAATCATTGTCACAAGTATTATAATAAATGAACCCTCTTCTCATTAGGATTTGTTGGCAATCTAAAAGTAACTATTAGTTACTATACATAATCATAATTTTTAGTTAATTCTAATCTCTGGCCTAACATACAACAGTGAACAAAAGAACAATGGACTTACCCATGAGAACTGCAAGGGCGGCTATCAATTGCACAACCATCTCTGCTAGGCTCTTTTTAACACCACTTTTTAGCTCTCTCAATATCTCACTGACTTCTGACTTTTCGTGCCCTGCTTGAGAATCGGACTACACCCTTGATTTTACCCTGACTGTAATAGGCTTCTGATATGCAAAGTCATCCGAAAAATCTAGTGAAGTGACTGGGCTTTTCTGGATCATTGAATGAATCCTTTCTAAAGGGTTGGTGAAAGTCGGGGTGGGGTGGGGGATGCCATTTCAAGTGTAAGTGTTCACTTTTATTTAAAAAATAGCATTCTACAGGAGTTCTCTAGGTCTGCAGCTGGCCCATTCGAAGGTAGAGCTTTGGAATGCTCAAAATGCTCCTAGAAGGAGGGGGGAGGGAGTTAAGATCTTCTTTGACGGGAAATTCCAACTCTGTCCCACAACAAAAGATTAACATCTCAGTATATACGGATGTGCCAAAAATGACCGACACATTTGAAAAATGCATTAAAAAAACAGAAAGCAATAGAAATATAGCATTTGCTGCATTGTACTTAGTCAACCAATTTTCAGAATTTGTTACAAAGGTCACCAACAGATGGCGCTGTGGTTGTGTGAGAGCTGCAGGGGAACGCATACTGTCAGATTTCCATTCTGTACTTTGCTCAGCATTCTGCTAGCCTGTGCTTCTCAAAGATTTCAAGTTGCTGTTGAATTATTCGTTGAAAATGGTTTATTCTTTGGAACAGCGGATATTTCTTGTTTTGGAGTTTCACCGCCTAGACCGCAGTTTTGTTGAAATGAGGCTCAGTTTCCAAAGGAAATTTAATGTCAAAAAAGGACCCTCAATCAATGCAATAAAGGTTCTGTTTGAAAAATTTGAACGAACTGGGAATGTCAATGATGACCGTGCTGAAAATGTTGGCCACCCAAGTTCGGCATTGACAGAGGTGAATGCTGAAGTCGTTCAACAGGTGATCCAACAACGGCCCTGGATTTCTGTTTGCCATGTTGCATCTGAGGCTGGACTATGATGAATGTCCACACACCGTATCATGCGCCACAGCCTTCACTTGTTCCCTTACAAGATCCAGACTCGCCAACCCCTGGATGCTGGTGCCATGAATGCATACGAAACGTTCGCGAACGCTATGCTGCAGCAGCTAGATGCCTGCAAAATCGATATTGGAAACATTTGGTTCTCAGACGAGATATATTTTTCCCTCATCGGCTTTGTCAACAAGCAGAACTGGTGCATTTAGGGAAGAGATAATCCTCATGTTGCCGTACCTTCATCCCTGCATCCTGCAAAAGCCATGGTTTGGGCCACCATTTTCTCCAAAGATCTCATTGAGCCATTTTTCCATCACGAAACTGTTACTGCAGTACTGTATCTGGGCATTCTGCATGAATTTGTGGTGATTCAAAATGCTTTGGAGGATGGTAGGAACGTCTCGTGTTTCATGCAAGATGGTGGCCGGCCACATTGAATGCCTGAAGTGTTCGATTTCCTTAGCGAACATTTCGATGATTTTGTAATTGCCCTTGAATATGCCAAGCATACAGGACGTGGCATGGATTGCCCTCCCTATTCACCAGATTTGATGCCATGTGATTTATTCTGTGGGGGTACCTGAAAGACCAGGTGTATCGCCAAAATCCACAAACGATTGTGGAAATGCAACAATACATCGCTACTGCATGTAAGACCATTCCGGCTGAAATGTTTGCACAGGTGTCTGCGAATTTTGTTCTCAGACTGCACCATGTTGTTGCTGCAAATGGTGGTTATTTTGAAAACATCGTTTTGTAGTTTTTGCAGCATGGCCATACTGTTTATTAGTTTTCCCATTCAGCAGCACCATCTGTTGGTGACCTTTGTAACAAATTTTGAAAATTGGTTCAATAAAATTCCCTGATTTCCCAAGTACAATACAGCAAACGCTACATTTCTATCGCCTTCTGTTTTTTTAATGTATTTTTCAAATGTGTCAGTCATTTTTGGGACACCCTGTATATATATATATATATATATATATATATATATATATATAACTATGTTATAGTTGTAGAAATCATTCAGAGATAATCCAGGGAAGAGACATTTTACTTACATAAATCTATTTTATTAAGTTGACATGTTAGAACTTTGTACATTGTTGAGCTCCTCGTTGGCGACCATCTTGCTAGAGATCTCAGAGCAATCTGAATAGGTTCACACGAGTTACAGTTATTGCAGAGGGGAGGAATCTGTGTTGACAATGGAACATGCTGTCTTCATTTTATATGCTTCAAAAATATGATGGGGATGCAATTTCTTATGAGAATGTTTACATAGGAGTTAAGATTAATGACATATATGGTATGGTAGAGGAAAAGAGGAAGTATGTGCAGACTTTGTTAATATTAATAGCATTGGATAGAATTTAATATATTTTCAATAAGTGTGTGACATGAAATAGGAATTATGATTAAGAGTTATGAAAGAAAAGGGGATGTTATTGGGAAAAGCTTAAAATGTCTGTATCATATATATATATGGTTTGATACTGTATTTAAAGATACTGTTTTGGATCTATATGCACTTCTATATATTTTATTTTCTTATACAGGGTGATTAAAAAAAGTGGTAGGTGGTAGCTTTGCTAGCCAAACTTTACTAGGTGGTAGTACACACCAAACCCAACATTTTTCGTCAGTTTTTACCAGGTCAGAAATAAAACGTAAAGACACCAGTGGACGCTTAATGGTGAAACAGATGAGGTGAGGCGAAAACACAAGAATGACTTAGAAGTTATAAAATGACATTTAATAAACAATAATTACAGTAATGGCTCAAAAGAACAACTGCCAACCTAACTGTACGTCTTACAGTGGCGATGGAGGGATTAGCAAACTATCTTGAACAGACTAGGCATGTCAAGCACTTCGGCAACAGCGGTGGAATTCTGGCAGCGAGTTCCTGTTTAAATTCAAGGGGAGTGTCAGACAAGACTTAAGATATCTGCACAAAAAGAAGTCAAGACACGACAGATTGTGTGATCGTGGGGGCCAAGGTATAGGACCATCTCACCCAATCCACCAGCCTAGAAAAGTGACGTTCAGATAGTTCCTTACCTCTCACCCAAAATGAGCTGGTGCTCCATTATACTGGGACCACATATGCATCCGGATGTCTGTTGGAACATCCTTCAGCAATTCTGGCAAGACTTCCTGCAGTAAAATATGTCGTTCCGGCATAAGATACAGTCCTATTTGACTGTCACCGATGGTTCCTGCCCACACATTGACAGAGAATCATCACTGATGTGCATGTGGATATGTTACATGTGGGTTTACCCTCGCCCACATATTTTCATTGTGGATGTTAAATGTGCCATTGCATGCGAAGGAGGCTTCATCCATGAAATGCACAGTCACCAGAAAATCAGGTTGCGCCACACTCTGTCCCAGGAACCAGCAGGGGAACTCCACGCAATGAGAATAATATGCTGCAGTCATTGCTTGCATTCGCTGGAGATAGTAGGGGTGTAACTGTTCTCCATGCAGAACCCGCCATACTGTGGATTGTGGCACACCAAGAGTATGCCCCATTGCTCTTGTGCTTGTGCCTGGCCGAACTGCTACTGTGTCCAGAATCGCCTGTTTCACACTTGACATTCTATCACTCTTTGCACGACCTGCATCAGACCTGGTAGCGAGAAAGGATCCTGATTCACAGAGCTGCCTATACAAGCATTCGATTGTTTTACAATTGGGCAACTGCCTGTGGGGGAAACATTCCCTGTACAGTCGCTGTGTCACTCTGCCATTCCCATTTGCACTTCCATAGATAAAATGTATATCAGCTTTTTCCCTATTTGTAAATTCCTCCATCGTCTCAAAAATTGGAGCTGCGAATAACTGCTGCAAACTGATAAGGCCTTTCATTTAGTTATGAAATTTTGCATATGGGTTCTTCTTCCCTAGATGAAATTTGCATATGTGGCTTTCATCTTCTACCAGAAAATAACAGCCAGAATGACACTGTTAAGTTTGCGGATGGCATCTTCCCAACGAGTAAGCACCCTGTAACGCCTTAACGTTTCATTTTGGATCATGTAAACTATGACTAAAAATTCTTGGTTTAGTGTGTACTACCACCTTATAAAGCTTGGCCCATCTTTTTACTCACCCTGTATATGGGAGAGTTGTCTGTCTTCTCTTTCTACTCCTTCTAAAGCCAGATTTTTAAAAATTAATTTACTTCTACTGAAACCCAAGTGGTATAGAACATTCTCTTCTTTAAGTCATTTTTGAGACCTTTCATAAAAACCCAAACATAATAAAAAAAACTCTATACAAAATTTCGATTTTTTTTTTTTTTTTTTTTTTTTTTTTGTAAGATTGAATTATAATTTTTAATCTTCTAAGAATGAACTCTCAATAAGCAGCTAAAATAATTTCCAAAATATGAATATTAAAGTACCAGTTATCAAAAATTGCTATATGCAAAGCAAGGTAGTAGATTTGCTTCATGTTTTCATCTAGACTCTTGACTCTTATATGTGTAAAGTCACATACTATGTTTATCTATAAAATTATTAGATAAACATAGTATGTGACTTTACACACAAGTAATATATGAATACAAAATGACATAAAATGCTACTTAAATGTGATAGCTGCTTTTGGTAGATACTTCTTGACCTGCTTGCACAGAAAAAGAAAACTAACCCATCTCTTGTTTTTGAAGTGATGCTATTCTTTATACAACTTATTTATGCAGTATTTTACGTTGTTTCTTATGTATAAATAAATTTATTAACTTTATCAAAAAATTATATTATTTTCCATAAAAATGTTAAGTTCCTTATTAATAAAATTGGAGAGGCTCCTGTTGGTATAAGCTAAGTAAAGTACTTCTTTTATATTTTTAATAATGTGCTTTCTTTCGTGGTATGTCAAACTTTGATTTTTATGAATACTTTTAATAGGATTACCCAGAGACAGATATAGTATAAAGAAAAGAAGCTGTGAAAGATGGGCATTATATGTTAGCTTTCGAGACTTGGGATTTGAGGTAAGAGAACATAATATGTTTGATTTATGCAGCACTGGTTAATGAAAGTACTAAAATATCTTGCTATATCTTATTGGTTATTTCTAACAATAGCATGCATGGACTTTTTTTCTTAGTTTGTGTGTGAGGAGCTCTAGGGGAGGGGATTGGGAGCCTAACAAATTGTCCAGAAATTCCAAATTTTTATATCCTTTTGCCTTTTTGCAATACTTCATAAATCCAAATATACTAATATATTGTATAAAATGTTAAATTTAAATTCCTTACTGACTGCATAAAAGAAGCATTGTAATCAGTCTAAATGAACTTTATAAAAGCATATCTTCAACCCAATCTATCAATCTCATAAAGCTACGGATTAAGAATTTTGATTACTGACCAGTAGATTGTACATCCCAAAAAGTTACCAGCCTGAAAATATTTTCACCATAAATTAAGCATTTTCTGTTGCTTATGTATAAATTTTACATATATTAGGCCACCCTCTGAAGCATTGAAAACTATTTACTGTAGGCATTTTAAAAAGTATTTTTTACATGCATATATACACTGAGTGGCCAAGTTATTATGACCATCAGCAGGCGAGTTTATACAAATCAGCTATTCCGCAATGAATGCTAATATATGATGTTTGAATCAGTATAAAAGTTTGAAGTCAAAGCTGTGTAGAGACTAATACTGTAGAAAATCATGAAGCAATGACTTGATCTAACAGGCTTTAAATGTGAAATGATTTTGGGAGCTGTGTGCAATAGTATGAGCATTAGCAAAACGGCTATGCAGGCACTGGTGTGGGAACTCATGCATGGCGAGTGCATGGGTGTAACTTACACCCACAGAAATTTGAAGATAATTAAGTTTTTTTGTTATTGTTAATATTCTTTATATGGTATTGGAATGAGATTTTTCCCAAAAAGTTATGTAAGTAAAAATAGCGTGAATGAAGAATCCAAGTTCGCAGTTCAGAAACAGGTGTGAATATTTAGATAAAAGCTATTGCTTACATACCCTGTTCCTCCCTTTACCTTTGAACTCTTGTTCAAAAGGTCTGTTCAGCCGATGGTCAGGATTGGAGTTGTTGAATATTTAGGTGCTCGGACAAATTGTTCAAACAATGGTAGTATTATTTAGCATTGTTTGCCTGACTATGAATTCTATTTGTATATTATCATATCTAGGATAATTCTGCTTAAAATAAGTTACAACAAATTCTAGGGTATAGGTGCAAAAGGACTTGAAATTACCAAAAACATCTGCTATGGGTGTGTTGCACATACCGCAAAATTATGTGCAAATATTGTTGAGGAAAATTAATAAATTGAATTTTTTGGTTCAATCATTGTTGAGGAAAATTATACTAGATATTTTTTTTTCTGTGGATGTAAGAAAAATATTTAGTAAAACCAAGTTCAAAATGCATGTGTTAAATATTTGAATAATATAGAAACAAAGGTTTAGCCAAAAAATTCTTAAAATTTCACATGGGTTAAAACTTTTGTTTTTGTTTATTTAGTGAAAGCGGAAGGAAATAATCATATTGTTAAACCTTTAAATAATACATTAAAAAGTGTAAATGAATTTTTAGGCATAAAATATATAAAACAGAAGTTATGAAGGCATTTTCATAGGGCAAGAATAAGCAAATAATATTAGGTAAAAACAACATTCTCTAATCTTTAGCTAATATTGTAAACCATGCATTTTTATGTACTATAGATTGGTATATGGATTGAAAGTTTTTGCACACTTTATGTAAAAGAAATGAATCACAAGGCATGATCATTAAAATGTCATAAAAATTATTATATGTATTTATTTTAATTTTATTACTTACAAATATGGGACTTTAGATGTGATGTGTGTGTAAAAGGTGGGGAGACACAAACCTGCTTCTGTTTACTATAACATTTCAAACATTGAGAACAAAACTGTCTAATAGCCTTTATAATGAAAAATTAATCTGTAGTAAAAGTACTTTGTTAATTTTATTAATTACAACATAAAATATTGATTAAAAGCATCAATTCTCTATGGTAAAAACAAATACAGTTTGATTTGGGTGAATATTCCCCATGAAACGTATTGCAAGTTAGTAGTAACCATGCCAAATCGAATTCAAGCTGTTTTACGGACAAAAGGTGACTCAACATGGTATTAACTCAGTGATCATAATAATTTGGCCCTCAGTATATTATTATCTGTAATTATTCTGAAACAAAATTTTGTTTATTATTTTTACATATAATAAGAATTCCACCTCTACATTCCAACTATGGTTTTCTTATAAAATTGGCAGGATTATATTTAATTTTGATTCAAGCATATTAAAATTGCTCTTTGGGATGCTGGTGCTTGAGAAATTTAAGGTTCAAGATTGAACCTTTGATGGTTTGATTTAATCTGCAAAGTACCTGTTTTTTTTAACACATACAAAAAAAAAACCTTTGATTACTATACTTTTATATGTAATTGTTTTAATAAATATTGAAAAATGTTCATTTTCAATATAAGGTAAGGTTTATTATCATAGCTCAATAAATAGATTGGTTACTGCCCAGGCAGAGAGATTTAGGATGTGAATATTGGTTAGAAAGACACAAATTATTTGCACTATTTTAAATTGTTTTCAATAATATTATGAAAGTGTTTATTGCACACACACAAATTGCAAATGAGTTCTGTTTCAAAAAATAATTCATCTTTAGAATTTGGTATTTTCCTAATTCTGGATGCCCAACCTGATTTGATTACTGGAGGTCTGAATAAAAAGAAATAATAAAAATGATGATTTTTTCAAAATTTCACTCCAAAATTTAGAGGAGTTCTGAACATATGATTGCGTTTAAAAATAATAGACTTCCAGTATTCACAGATTGTAATTTTTGTACCAAATGTTTTTGAATCGCTCCATTTGTTCGTGGGATATCATCTCCACAGACTCACTGACACACACAGCGATCACCTTAAAACCGTTTGATTTGTGCTCAGGTATGCGTAAAACGTGCTCTCCCATCGAAAACTTGAATTTGAAATTTCAACTACGTCACAATACTTTCCTTATACATTATACCATGTATATAAAGAAATTAATATGGAGACATTTCGCTCACGAATTAAGGTGTGTGTGTAGGGGGGGGGGGTCGACAGATCAACTTAGAGAAAAAATACTTATTGAGAAAACAAAATACTTATTGCTAATCATGTACAAACAGTCAATTATGCAATTAAAGGTCTTGAAGGAAGAAACTTCATAACCAAGCAGGAAATATTGCCTATCTACCTACAGGATAAAAGAAAAACTGCTTTCCCATAAACCAAAATTAATAAAACAACAAACATTAGTTCAAATGCTTAAACAAAATCATAAAATGTAAACTTTCTTTTTATTTCTTGTATATGTATATTTTTTCCTAAAATTCCTTTTGTTCTATTTTTTTGTATTAAATAATATTTTTAATAAGTTATCTTGACTTTTTGTCATTATTTTTACTAAAAACAATGTTTTATAGTGTATTCAGTTAATATTAAGTTTGAATTTTATCCAAACTATAATCTGGTCCAAAATTACCAGTCCATATTAAGTCCATACTTGGTATAATTTAACTTATAATAATTTAACTTGGTATAATAACTTAAGTCCATACCAGTATTAAGTCCATACTTGGCAAAGTCCAGATTTTTGAGGTTGTATATGCAGATAAAATTGTATACAAATATAGAAGTTATTTTGAATGTTTTTTCCCCTTACTATCGTGTATTCATTGTAAATGTGAGTTAAATCTAAAATTATTTTTTGAAATTGGCATTAAAATAGTAGTAGTACACAGGACCTGGAAACCTCAGGGAATTTCATTTTAAAAAATGGGCATGAACTCTGATTTAACTATATTTAGCTTTTACTTTTAGGCAAAACATCTTCCTAGTGTTATTGTATTTATATATTACTTTTAGGATTAGATATTACTTTTAGTATGAAACAATATTTAGAAAACTCAAACAACATGCTATCTCGGATCACATTTTTATTTATTCTATGCTATTCTACAAGGTTTTATTTATTTTACTCTTGGACAGTGTTAAATTTCAAAATTATTTTATTCATTTAAAGTATAAATATGTTATAAATAATTCAATGTTATTTGCAGAAATACGTTACTGCCGATACGATTTTGGCCACTTGTTGGTTCTACAATCTTTTCATTTAATTCAATTAATTTCAGTAATTTATTCTGTGTATGCATGTTTATTTCAAATCTTACAAAATCATATTTTAGGCTTTATATGAACTTAATTGTGAAAGTCCTAAATAATTAAAATTTTTAAAAACAATATAATACTTAAAATTTCACATGTTTTTAATTACAAATCTAAAGTAATTTATAACCGAAAAAAAACTGTAAATTTTTGTTTCAAAATAAATAATCTTACATAACAAATAGTATAAAGTGTATCTAAAAAAAGTTTATTTTATTTTATTTATTAACTATTGAATTTTTTTATATCTCCAGATTAAAGTTATTATTATTTACATTTGATTTGATCGTATAGTTTTCCAATACAGTTATTTTACTAAATATTAAAATTGCCTCTTTATTTCTTTTACAATTCCCTACTGTTTGGTCTGTGCTCGACTTTGTTTACATTTTCAGAAACATTTCAACACCTTACAACTTCTAAAAATTACCACTTACCTTTACACCTTCACATAATTAAACAGCACAGCCAACAAGAAAAGAAAACTCAACCAATTTCACATGTTAAACTAAAACTTGCTTTATTAACAACACTTTACCTTAAAGGCAAAAACAAACAAAGGAAGTTACAAAAATAAAACACCTTCCAAATGGTTATAACTAAAAAAATCGTATAGTGGATAATTAAAGTACATTGCATTTAAAATTAGATCAATTAAATTTAAATTTAAGACCCAGGATCATTATCCACTCTGGTCTGAAGACCAGAGTTTGGTTTGCCTGAGCTGTCCACAAAAATGTTAATTCTCAAAATAATAACTCCAAACACAAATTGTGAAAGATAAAATTACAAATGATCAAAATTCAAAATAATAAAAACAAACACTAAATAGAAAAATGTAAAATTCCCGTTTGTACACGTATGATGTTGCACACTTCTAATAAACCCACAAAGCTACACACCATTAAAAAATATATACTTATTAATTGTTGTATTGCAAAAACATGTAACAGTTTGATGAAAATGTAGATATGAAAAGGTCTGTTATGAACAATGGTACTCTTTGACAAACACTTGTGATAAAAATGTAGATTTAAAAAGGCCTGCCTTGGACAATGATTCACTTTGAAAAACACTTTTGATGAAAATCTAGATTTGAAAAGGCCTGTTATGAACATTGATACACTTTGGCAAACCTTTTTCTTGATTAGGAGATTTACAGACAAAGGTAACTGTCAGCTTCAACTTGGACTTTGATAGTCACAATGTCATCAATAGAAGCACATTTCAAGATCTTAACCATACCTCCCAGAGTCATTTCGATCAAAGGATTTCTGTCGCATCAGAATTTATTAAAGCTATCACTTCGTAAATTCAAAGAAACTAAGCTTACATGAGAATTTGATAACACTTTTTTCTTGATTAGGCGATTCACAGACAAAGGTAACTGTGGACAACTTGGACTTTGATAGTCACAATGTCCTCATTAGAAACACATTTCAAGATATTAGTCAAGATTCGTTCCCATCGAAAGATTTCTGTCGTATCGGAATTTATTAAAGCCATCACTTCATAAATTCAAAGAAACTAAGCTTACATGAGAATTGACCATGGACTCCAAAACACCTTTCCGGTGAGCCCGAGCGCTCAGCGTGAACCCCGGGCGCTGGCCTTAAAATTCTTTCAACTTCTCTGCTCTGATGCTCAGATTCAAACTAAAAACTTGCTAACCAAATTTCCACCTCCTAAGAAACGCCAATCTTGGCAAGTCAAAAAACTTGCGCCGCACACAGAGTGCCTATACATACCCCGGGGAATTAAAAAAATGACACTTCGCAACAAACCGCGCGACACGAAAATGACGCCAAGTTAACTACCACGTTTTCCCACCAAAGTTCATTGCTCTGTTATGCCAACCCTACGGAATGCTCCTCGGCACCCCAAACACATCTGGAATAAATATAGTTTCTACCTATAAGCCATGAAACGGCCAAATTCAGGTTTAAAAGGAGAATTATTTTTTGCTTTCAAATGAATATAATTGCTGCCCGAAAGTGAAGGCGTAAGGCCGAAAAGGAAAATTACAAGGGCACAGGCGAATTAGTAAAGGACTATGGATACATTTAGCGTTTGTAGATACATCGCGTGCGTAATTTAGAATATAAAAATGCATGAATGGGATGATAAATAAACGTTAATACGAGATAAGTCGCCGAAATACTCAATAACCATAAATTAATTTAGAATTTTGAAGGGAAGGGGGGAAAATTATGAATTTTGAACATTAAAAATCTTAGAAAATAAAAATCTCTGAATCTAAGCACAACAAAGGTATCCACAAAATGAAAGTTGCTTTGTTTAATACTATATAGATTAAAATTATTTTAGTGATAACCCTGAACTTCAATTTTTAAATATATATAGCCTACCTGTAAGTAAAAATACTTATTTATTAGTAACTGATTAGTGTTTATATTATGACCATCTAAAACTAAAATATATTTAGACATTTATGATTTTGCAAGATTTGAAATAAACATGCGTGCACAGAATAAATTGCTATGAAAAGAAACACCAAGTGGCCAAAATCATAGGCAGAAACATATTTCTGCAAATAACATCGAATTAATTATAAAAAAAAATTATACTTTAAATGAATAAAATAATTTTGAAATTTAACACTATCTAAGTGTAAAATAAATAAAAACTTGTAGAATAGCATGGAATAAATAAAAACATGGCCTGAAATTCCATGTTGTTAAGTTTTCTAAATATTATTTTATACTGAAAGTAATGTCTTGTAATCCTAAAAGCAATTATAAATACAATAACACTAGGAAGATGTTTTTCCTAGAAGTAAATGCTAAATATAGTTAAATATAAGATAAAATATATGAATTAAACAACATATAGTTACTTCATATCACGATGCTGAGCATTGCATATCATTTCTTTCCTACATCTGCTGAGGCAGGGTTGAGTAATGCTCAATCACTCGAAGTCAAGCAGCATCAGGCACTGTTAGTTCTTAGGAGGGTGATCACCTGGGAAGGAAAAAAGGGGTTGGAGGACAAAGCTGAAAGAGGATTAGCAGGAAACTTGAAGTTAATTAAAGGTAGGAAAGCAGAATGGTTATTTTTACATATGAAATATTGTTATTTTTAATGTAATATAAACGGTATTTTCAATGTACTAAAAACAGTATTTTTAACGTATGATAAATATTAATCCATGAAATTTCGTTGGGAAAAGAGGTTCGAGAACAAAATTAAAAGAGGATTAAAGCAGGACACTGAAAGAGGGTTAAAAGCATGGAGAAAAAATGGTAATTTTTACATATGATAAATGGTATTTTTTAACATATGATAAACTGCATTTTTACACACAGTATGTTAAGCGACCGTCCAAACAGTTACCTTACACCTTTCTGGTAGGTCGGACGGTCTGGGTTTCAACAACACAGTATGTTAAGAAATAGTCATTCATACGTATGAAATACAGTATTTTAAAATACCGTTTACTCATAACTGTATTATAACCAATGTATTACCATTTTCCATATAACACATATGAAAATATAACGTATAAACTGTTTAACGTTGGATTATACTTATGTGTGTTACTTTGGTGAGAAAACAAAGTTTCTCATTTTAATTTTAACATTAGGCATTTATGGATTTAAAATTTTGTATTTAAAATTTGTAGATATCCCAAATCAAAATAGAAATTACAATTCAGCAGATGTTAAAATAAAAAAAGACAAATGCAAACACTGCCAGCTCTCCATTTTCTGGACCTGAAAAGCAAGTGATTGCAATGCATATACATGAAGGATAAAGACTCTACCCTTAATGGCATATAAATGTCCCCTTTTCACAGATGATATAATGATGTAAAAGTGCTGAGCATTTTCCCACAGAGCCATGTTTACTTGCTTATCCTTCTTAAGTGCTGGAGGAAATATTGAATATTAACAATTTTAAGAATGCTGGCATGTAAAAAATGTCTCTGATATTATTTTATTGGCATGTATTGTTTGACTCTGACGAGAAGCCATTTGGGTCGCGTGATTTTGGACTAATCCATTAGTTAAATTCAATGACAAGTAGAAACGTCCTAGGAAGAACAGTTTCCAGAATTGGCGCCTTTAGTGCGAATTAATGCACAATTTCTGCAGAATGAAAATTATTTGTGTAGAACGATAAAGAGCTTTATATGTATAAGTACATTCAGTGTAAGTGTTGGAATTTGGCAGAATTGTTTTCTTCATAATGATTAAAATTATTTATTACAATAATGGTCATAAATGTTTTAGTATAATTGAAGAGTTCGGGTTGTAATACGTTTCTTGTAACTTAAACTCTTTTGTTTAGTGAGAAATGCACAACGCATTTTGTGCGCATGAATTAATGATTCATCTCCAAAAAGGAAAAATCTGATGTGGGCAGCATATCACTTTCCCTACAGATTCATATTTATTTTTTTTATTTTTTTCATAATTCATTAAAATAAGTTTATATGCACAAAATAACAGGAATAATTATTTGAAATGACACTGAATTTGCAGTTTTAATTCATTTTTTTTTCAGGGAAATTTTGCAAAATTAATGAAATGCTATGTTTAAAAATTCCAACAGTCTTCAGCTGAGATTTTCCCCCCCCCCCCCTCCAATTTATGGGTTGTTCACTTGTGTAGTATGACATTTACTTTAAGAAAGACCCTGGAATTAATGACCCATCACCAAGAAGGAAAAACTACTGTGACATACACACATCTTTATATTTTTATCATTATATATTTTACCCTTTATATAATGCTGTTTAACTTCTATCAAATACAGAGAAAAATTTTCGATCCAAATACTTTTGCTGCCATTGAAAATCATTTCAGTAATATTTATGCATCACATTTTATACAGTTACATATTTTATAAAGTATTAATATTTGTTCATTTTAAAATAAATTTTAGCAATTTAATTAATTTTAAATATGTTATCTAACCATTATCCTTGTTTGTGTGCCACTTTATTGGACAATTCTGCATTAGAGCTTAGATTGCATGGCCATTTCATCTAACATCTAGGGAACCTATCATCCCCCCCCCCCACACACACACACGAGATACAAAATTTGGGAAATATAAAAATATATAATACATTTAAAAAATACATAAAATATTTATGTTGTTGTTACTAATTCCCCCATGGTGGAGGAGATAAAATATTTATATTTAGTATATATATTTATTTATTATATATATATATATATATTATATTAGTTTATAATATTTTATATAAAAAAATATATATAAAATATTTAAAAAATTGTATCACTGTCGCCATTCTCGAAATCTGATTCTGCACTTTCAGTTGGCTCTGAATCATGTTCTGAAGAGGAGTCGGCATCTACCACAAAACTTATTTCTTCTATGGTTTCTTCCACTAAATTGTTAATTTCTCAATATTTATTTTCAACTTTTACTACGTGCTCACAATATTTATTCCACTCCTCCTTAGTAATACTGGCAATGGCTTCAGAAGTTAGATTTTTCATTGTTGTTAAGTTCAGCATTAACATTCCTTCTCGTACATACCTCTTAATGGGAGCCCAGGCCATTTCAATTGCATTTAAATCGCAATGATAAGGAGGTATTCATAGCATATCTTGGCCTTTATCCTTCAAAAGTTCATCAAAACAGTACTTTTTAGTTAGGGGTGCATTCGCTGATACTAAATCATAAAGCTCAGTTTTTCTCATATCAAGGCTGTAAGGAATTTGTCTTTCTTCTAACCATTCAGACAGTTTCTTTTAAGTTGCATATTTTGATGGCATAGGGTTTAAAATCTTAGTATGGTAAGAGGCATTGTCCATGCAGATTACACTATTAGTCAGTATATTTGGAAATAGACTGATAGTTGTGCATGCAGGTAACCAGGATGGATTCATATCAGGAGTAAGTTTGGTATTTCAATCTGGTACCTCCTCAGGAGACTATCGTGGTCAAATGAATTTTAATAATTTTTCAAAGTGGTGGCAAGAAAAACTATTGCTAAATGTACCGGCTAATAGTGTAATCTGCATGGACAATGCCCCTTACCATACTAAAATTTAAAACCCTATGCCATCAAAATGTGCAACCAAAAAGAAACTGTCTGAATGGTAATAATTTATTTGGATGAAACCTGGATAGATGGATAGACAGCAATTTGTGCTTCGGGAAACATTGGCAGGTTGATAAAATCAGAGCTCTCACAAAAAGAAGTGCTGGAAATAGACTGATAGTTGTACATGCAGGTAACCAGGATAGATTCATATCTGGAGCAAGTTTGGTATTTCAATCTGGCACCTACTCAGGAGACTATCACAGTCAAATGAATTTTGATAATTTTTCAAAGTGGTTGCAAGAAAAACTATTGAATAAGATATCATCATTGAATATGGTATTTATATCAAGTTTTAAATGTCTTAAATGAGTGAGAATTCATGGAGACTATAAGGGGGAGAACATGGAATTAATACTGGTGAGATAGTAGAACTTCTAATTACAATGCACCATTCACCACACACCATCCAGTGATGTCCAGTTGGCGAGTAACTTTTCAAAAGTAGTTGATAAAAAATGTGCAATATTTGACAAAATTGGTGAATATATTTTTTATACCTCATCAAGTATGATGCTAGGCAAAATGAAATATATCACCAACTTTAAATTGCATGATTCACTGGTCGCTATTTTTTTACAAAATTTGCATATAGTCTGATTCCTGTGAGTTGGTAGATGACCTTGGATGAGTCCACTTCCCTAAAGGGAAGAAGACTAGCAAACAGGTGATTTGTGCATTACAGGAAAAGGGTTGCTGAACACAGAAATCTGTTTGGCGATTGTGTTTGTTGCGTGTATTTCGCCAATGATTTGAAAATTAGAATCGTTGGAATATTTGACTAGCTTTGCCCTTGCGACTAAAAATCTGTCTTGCTTCTGTTCCATTGAACTTCTGTTCCAGCAAATGAATTGTTACTCATTTTCTGTCTCTACTTTTTTATCTCTCGTAAAATTCTATATCTCCATTGCACAATATCTTGTCTTTCCATAACCACTGTCCTTTTGTCTTGGCAGCATTTCCACCGAAATCTGATTTTATGCATTATTCTCCGCAATGTTTCATTTTTCCAGGGAAAATTAATTTTCTCCTTTATAGTAGGTAAAAAAGTGGTGAGAGAAGGTATTTATTTTATTGCTAGCATAAAATTCTTTCACCGTTTGTCGAATTACACATAAATCAAAATCATCCACAGTTGAAACTGCATTCGGACGTTTCTTGAATCTCTTTTGTTTATGCGGCGACACTATGGCCAGTGAATTATTTGATTCTTTCTTGATGCATGCAATTGTTCTCATTGACACACCAGTTGCAGTGGCTATTCTCTTCTGAGCCTGTTGGATAGGGATGCATAACTTTTCTGAAGTTGCTTCGGCCTCAAAAAAATTGAGGACTTTGTAGATCACATTTCGTTCCTTGGAATGAATTACTTTTCGTTTTACAGACATTTAGTCGACAAAAGCACTGTTCACAAATATCAGATTCTAATTAACTAAATAAACAGACGTTAGAAGTTGGAACAGAAGTGAGACAGATTTTTAGTTGCAAGCTCAATGCTAGTCAAACATTCCAACGATTCTAAATTCCAAATTATTGGTGAAATACATGCAACAAATGCGATCGCCAAACAGATTTCTTTGTTCAGCAACCCTTTCCCTGTAATGCACAAATCGTCTATTTGCTAGCCTTCTTCCCTTTCGGGAAGTGGACTCATCCAAAGTCATCTGCCAACTCACGGGAGCCAGTCTATATGCAAATTTTATAAAATATTGGGACCAGTGAATCATGCAATTTAAAGTTGGTGATATATTTCATTTTGCCTAACATCATACTTGATCGGATGTAAAAAGTATATTCACTAATTTTGTCAAATATTGCATATTTTTTATCAGCCACTTTTGAAAAGTTGTTCGTCAACTGGATATCATTGGATGGTGTGTGGTGAATGGCGTATTGTAATTAGAAGTTCTACTATCTTGCCAGTATTAATTCCATATTCTCCTTTATAATCTCCATGAATTCTCGCTCATTTAAGACATTTAAAACTTGATATAAATTCCTTATTTCATGATGCAAAAACTGAAATATACTAAAATAACTTTTTTCTCACAGTTACTCACAAAAGTATCTTTACTCTGTGTGCTCGTTCAAAGAATTTCTTAAATTTTTATTGATTTATAATGCATAAATAATACATTGTTATATGTAAACATTGACAAATATACCAAGAGTTAGTTTTATAGTTGCAGTGAGATTTGGGTTGGAATGCAAAGCATCATAAATAGAAGGAATGTCTGAATACTTCACATTCCAAGCCAAATCTCATCATAACCAAAGCTGATATAGGAAATCAGATTATTATTATGGCTAAATGTATGTGATGAAAAAATTGGTAATTTACTTAATGAGAGACCATACATATAAAAAAATATCTCATCTATAGTGAATTAAGTGAAATGAGAAATGTTGTCTAACCCAAGATTATCCCTGTTTACTTCAAAAGTTTCTTATTCCTTCAGTTGCTAATTGTGCTAGATAGTATGCTCTACCTGAAGTTCATAAAGTTAATGTTCTCTTTGAGTTCATTACTTACAATATTTGCACTACTTACTATCCATTGGCTAAATTCCTTGTTTCTCATTTTTCTCTCTTACTCTGTAGTAATATCTATAATACTAAGAACTCTTATGACTTTGTTAACAAAATTTGTAATTTCATACCTATTAACTGTATTATGGCTTCTTTTGATATCAAATCACTTTTTATTAATGTTCTTGTTGAAGGTGCTTTGTTATGCCTCAGGAAAATGTTATAGTAATTTCATTTCTTTGAGTTTAATGTTGATGCCCTCATCTTTGACATGTATGTGCTTGTCTCAGAGCATGTTTGTCTTTCAAGGTGATTACTTTAAAATGTCTATTGGCTTGGCCATAGGTAATTACCTGATTCCATTTTCGTGCAATATTTACATGTGCTATTTTGAAGTTTCATTGTTTAATTTTATTCAGTTTTCCTTTTATATTCATTATATGGATAATTGTTTTACTCTTCTTGACCAGTCTAATGTTGATTGAGATTGTGTACTTTCCATTAGGAATTCTATTAATTCTTGTTTTCAGTTTACTTGTGAGTTAGAAAGCAATAATTATTTTTCTTTTCTGAATATATTGGTAATTTGGTACTGTTTGTTGAAAGCCTTTTACAGTTACTTTACATCTTCATGATAATTCTTGCCATCTACCTAATCAAAAGCTTGCAGCATTTAATACATATGTCTACCACACTGTTAAATTTTGCTGTATGTTTGACTTAAGTCTGAGCTGTACTATTTAGAAGCTGTTGCCTTAGATCTTGGATTCTTGCCCAAAATTGTTCATTGTGTTTTTTCCAAATTTTCTAAGCCACCTAGAGCAAGGAAAATCCAGTTAAAACTTTTACCAATATTGTCTGTCTTCCTTTCTATCCTAAAATTAGTCATAAAATTGCTAGAATTCTCAATCAATTTGACTTCAGACTGATATTCTCCCCTATAAAAAAAATTCTCATCCTATAAGGACCCTATTGAAAAATTAAATAATTAGTATTTATCATATTATTTGTTAATATATACTGTCATATATTGGTCACACTAAATGCACTTTAAAGTACCTCTTGAAAGAACATCAAATTGTGTCAAAACCCAAGAAATCCACAAATTTTCAATTGCTAATCATTGTTGGATGGCTAGTTACCAGTTTGATTTTTCTTCAGTCACCATTCTTCAGAACTTGTCTTTAGTTTCTGATTTGATTTTCTTTGGAGCTTTTCATATTAATATAAAAAAATTCCTATTGTTATGCCGCTGCCCTCCGCTCTATAGGTAGCCATACTGCCACAGTCTATATGCCTGCTTGGAAGACACCTCAATCGGCGAAGTAGTGGTTTCGCGGATTGGCGGCTACTTGACACATACAAGTGACATGACACATAAGGTTTGAATGGTTAAGTAAAAGGACAATTATATAATTGTAATACTTATTTATTCCTACACTTCGTTACATGATTTATTTTATATATTCGTGTTCATTAGACAGCGATCGGGCCTTTCCTTTCACCAAGAAAGAGGATGACGGGATAGGGATAGAGTGTGTAATTTAGACAATACATTGCGTCACCGATCTTAGCCCCGAATTATTCCTTTTAAACTAGCGCGTTTTAACAATGTCTCAATAACATGGATGAGAATTCTTACCTTCACTAAGGCGGGGGTCTCTGTTCTTGGCTGTAGGGCGTCAGTCGTCGGCTAGGGATCTGGGGACTCTTTTGCACTACGCTTCGTCATCACAATTCTATACTGTCGAACTCTATACTGCCGAATTCTACAAGTAAGTAAGTGAGTAAGTCTAAGTGTCGTGATATCCTCTCGGGCCAATATGTATAGTATCCGACTTGTTTACACTTTCTCGTTCCCACGGCCTCTCGACCCTTTGACCATCTGGCGGGTTCGTCAGCTGCTGGCGATCTCAAATGGTCGTGGGAGATTTCACTCCCTCAGGCCATTAAAGTACCCCCATTATTGTGCGTTCACACTGACCCCTTTTCGAACAGATTTCTAAGCCCTATTCTACTAAAGTTGCGCAAGGCATACTTATAGGCAGTGGAATAAATTCCCTTTTCTTACATTATATTTTATAGCACTGGGACTCTTCCATCACGAAGCCGCCCCGCGTTAAGTGCTTTCTTATTGAAAGGGGTGTTTACACCAAAATATCGCACCTGGCCCTGCCTTAAGCAAAAACACATTCCACTATTTGCCATCTGCCTCTGCTGTTAGAATAACAAGTCTTAGGTACGCGATACCTACTTACCCGTTCAAGATTTTAATTTTGACCGCTGTAACACTATAATCTAGTTAATTGCATCCTATTTCTCTGGTGTATGGCATGACCATGTCTAATTTTTGTTTCTCTGTTTTGCTCTTTTTCTAGATACTGAGTTTATGTACTTATACTCTTCATTTTATTTATTTGCTTCTCAATTTCATATTTCCTTGATTTTTTATTGTTTTCCTCATTTTACTACCCTTTCATCAAATTAGGTAGTGCTACTGTATTGAATTCTGTTGTTTAGCCATTTTCTGTTTGACTGGCTCAGTTTATGCTCATTTGTGTGTCCTGGTTCAGGCTTGTTGCACTAAAGAATAAAATCAAATGATTTCCAAAATGTCCATATACTTGCTTATCCTTATTTGCATTGTATTCTGCATTGCGATCCAGTTTATTATAAAATGACTTACAGTTTATTATAAAATGATACACAATTAAATGTTAATAGAGTTTATATATACTATAATTTTAATTTTATATATTAGATGTCTTATTTATGTTTTATTTTATAGGATTGGATTATTGCTCCTGATGGTTATGCTGCATTTTATTGTGATGGCTCATGTACTTTTCCACTGAATGCTCAAATGAATGCTACCAATCATGCTATTGTGCAAACTCTAATGCATCTAATGGATCCCACTGCAGTTCCTAAACCTTGTTGTGCACCCACTCAATTGACAGCAATAACTGTTCTTTATTTTGATGATAACTCAAATGTTATTCTCAAAAAGTACAAAAATATGGTTGTAAAATCCTGTGGCTGCCATTGATTGAATGACTTATATGTAAAGCGGTGATATTTTATCAGTTGAACCAATCCTATGTTCCTATTTTTTTCTTCATCTATGTTTATTTATTTTTTAATGAAAGCAAAATTTTAACAATTGTTCTAGTTTTCTAAATTATTGATTTTTATCTAGAGATTCAACTAATTAGTCTGAACCTCAAATATTTTCTATGTTTAAACTTTCACTCCAATGTAATACTACTTATTTGTAAAACGGTGATATTTTATCAGTTGGGTCAATCCTATGTTCCTATTTTTCTCTTCATGTATGTTTGTTTATTTTTTAATATAAGATTTTAGCAATTGTTTTTGTTTTCTGAACTGTTGATTTTTATCTAGAGATTCAACTTATTAGTCTGAACCTCAAATGTTTTCTATGCTTAAACTTTATAAACTATCATTCAAATGTAATTAATATCTATTCACAATAGTTTTTATTTGTTTTTACTCTTTTAAATCATTTAACTGTAATAATAGTGATGAATGGTAGAATATGAAAGCAAATTTTATGGCAATTTTCGAAATGCTACTTTGTAATTGTAAATGTTTCATTTACGATTGTAATAGTTTGTTACATATCTTTCAATTTTTACTTATACAAATCATTCATATTAGTGAAGACATGAAGGTTTTACATTGCTTAAATAAAGTTGGTATTTAGGTTGTTAAATGTAGAACTATTTTTATTTTAAAAATTTATAAAGCATATTTCAGGTATAAACAATAACTACTCCAGCAGGAATTGAACTTATTTTCCATGAACTTGTATAAATGTTTTACCTTCTAAGCTATGAAGACAGATCACCCCACCTTTTACATTTTCCTACATAATATAGTGACACTTAGTTGGCTGTAATAAATAATTTCTGTTATTCTATTCCTAGTACTTTGTCCCTCAAAGGTTAGCTTTTATCTGAATATGGCTTTCATGCTCATGAAATACCTGAGCAATTTTCTACTCTATGGAGTTCACTGTCTTAGTAGATGTGGGTGACATCCTCTCCTTACAGAGTCTTATGGTGATCCTTCTCCTTTTGCAAATATTTTCTTCCTTTCCAAGGGAATTTTCACTAACTTTTCAGTTGTAGTTTTTCTTTCTAGTAATCTGTGTTGTCATGAGACTCATAATTTAGAGTTTTACATAATTTACTATTACATCTATTAAAACAATAAGATTTTGATTAACTTGTAGAACACCGAGATGCATTATCAACAATATATCTATATTGCTCACTGATAATCTACAAATATCCCAATTCATATTTGTAAACTTAGCATTTGAATTAAAGGAATTGGTATATATTAATTATTCTGAACCAGTATCATAAATCTAAATGCTACTAATCCCCTAGGTTAAAGTATTGAACACAATAAAGTGAGTGTCAACACTCAACACTTATATATAGTACTTGTGGCAAGACCAGCTTCATGCCTTCTAACACTGATTGACCAAGCTAAGCAGCAGTACCTGAATTATAAGTTTGGACCCAAAGGTCTGACCTTATAGCATTAGGCTACAACACTCATGGTCCTGCGTTCAAACTTGAATAGGGCCAGCACCACAATGGAGAACTTTATAAACATGCAATGCAGCACCACAAAAAGGTGTATCTGCTCTTTTCTCCTGGTGACTAATGACTGATCTCATCTCCTGGCAGCTGTATGATCGAAATAAGAGCTTTGCTGATTAATGGGGCAGCAAGTTTCATGATTAAAGATAGGTGGACTCTTGAGGTCACCATCTTCACAGAGACTCATCCAAATTCTATCCAAAAGAAGTGTATGGCAAGACTGGCTTTGGACTTTGTAACATCGATCCACTGTATTACACAGCAGTACCTGGATTATAAGTTCAGAGCCAAAGCTAGCTTTTGATCTAACCTTATAGTGTCGATCTACAACACTTGTGGTCCAGGAAATAAATGGCACCCAAAACAGCTGGAACCACAGTGGTGATGGACACAAAATGAGCATGCAACCCTCTTCATCTACAACAATCACAATGTCTCACGAGATAGCAGCACCACAAAAATAGACTCAGATGCTCATCCTCCTCTCTACTTCTAACTTATGGCATCCATTGACTTGCGCTAAAGTTAGTGGGCTTCTTGGGGTTGGCCCATGATATTTTCATAGGCTTGATGCACATTAACTACCAAGAGAAAGAGTCTGCTATGAAATACATTCCCAGTCATACACTCAGACTGAATGATTTCTTTTGATTTAGTGTTATAGTATTGGGATATGTCACTCATAGTTCTATTTTCAAACCTGAATAGGGCAAATACAACCACTGCTCCGCTTCCAACAGGGCTCATTGGCTGCATAGTGCAGTGAGTGGCCATACCAAAATTATAAACAGAGATTACTGGTGTATGCACGTTCAACAGCTTCCAGAAGAAGGTTGTTACAAGGTCAATTTAAAAGAAAAAGGCCAGGCTTCTGCTTGTCAGTGGATATGGCAGATATAATGTGTTTCATTTTCTATTAGTAATTTGTAAAATATTGTTTTTTTACATTATTGTAGAAATTTACAGTTATATACTATCTTCTGAAAATTTCATTTTATTGTAAATGGTTTTCCAATTTTGCAATCTGACACTTTTTATTTCACTTATTATACAGAAAAATTATTTTTCAAATATGTTTTTAGCAAAATGGAGAAATATTTTCTGAAAAACATTATTTAAACAGTAATTTAGGCACTTATAATGAGAGCCGTTATCATAAATTAGAATCTGATGCAGGTATAATTACATTTATAATTTTAATTAAAAAATTAATATTTTTTCTTGAAAAGTATAACATATAGATGTACTTAAATAATGTGTAATATGGTGGGGGGGGGGGGGTATGATTCCCTGTAATCTCATAGCATCTTTGTAAAGTTATATTGTAATTTTTTAATACATTTTTGGGGCTGTTCTTGTGTCAGAACTCTCTTCAACAAATCCTCTATTTTTAAAATTATAATTTAGATGAATCCAGTTGCAGCTATGACAACTTTAATAAATATCCATTTGTTTATCAAGAAGGGCAATTAGCCTGTTTTGTGCCGTTAGAATATATTTTATTTAATTAATTTACTTGTTTATTATATTTCTTAAATGAATTATTTTTAAAAGTACTTTTAATTACATTATAATCTATTCTAGTTATATTAAATTTTATTATTTATATTAGATTTATTTGCATTGTACTTTTTTTCTAAATTTTATTTTTAATTAAGTTTCCAAATTCAATTTGTTTTTATTGCTCAATAAAGATTTTACTCATTAACTTCAATTGCCTGATTGTGTAGTTGTATTTCTCAATTTATTTATACCTGATTGGATAGTTGTATTTCTCATTTTACTTCCAAAATTAATAATTTTTCAAACCACTTACCTAGGCTTGACTAACCACTCCCTGGAAAGCAACACAACCAACTGCACAAATAAACTCGACAAGATAAGTGCCAAACTAGAGTTTTATTTAACTAAACAGTAGAAAGAGAAAAAAAACCCATTTTAAAGCTTAACAATTTAAAACAATAATGTAAATAACCTTAATAGCCAAAGATAGACATAAACATTTTTACTAAATTTCAATGAAATAATATATTTCAGGTTCGTATCATTCTCAGATCTAAAGACCTGAGTTTGGATTCATGCTTAGCTGTCCACCACTAGATAAATTTTGGAATAAAAATTAAGATTTCAAGTACAAATTAAAATTTTACATACAAATGGTTAAGACTCCACAATCCGTGTTCAAGGTAAATAAAATATTAAAATTGAAAATACAATTAAGAGATTATAATATTTGTGAAAACTATAGATTTCAAGGTTTGGATAATGATATTTAATGTGCTTGTTCCAGATGGTAGTACCATCCTGGAACAAGATGTGCAAATTAGGTAAATCTTCAGCCAAGTGTCAAACCAACTTCACATTAAATGATATAAATATGTAAGACTTCATCAATTGACTATCTTACAGCTACCATGACATATTCAAGAAAATTCTCTCACAATATTGAAACTCAAATGGCAACACATTAAACTTAAACTGCCAAAAACGTGATAGTGTTGATATGCATTAATTGACTCTATGGTCACTTATGAAAAATGCATAGTTTAAAAAACAATGTAGTTCGCGAATGATGCACACTGATATATATAGAATCTTGAATGCTATTTTGAAGGATAATCGCTGCACACATTACAAGGACGAGAGCGGCCGATATTCGAAAAGCAAATAATGAAGGGCCTCTTTTTTTTTTAACATGGCTAACAAATGATGTTCACTGAGATATATAGAATCCTGAGCACTAATTTGAAGGATAACAGCTGCGCACATTACAGAAATAAGAGTGGCCAATTTTCAGAAGGTAAACACTGAAGGCTTTTTTTTTTTAAATATGGCTGATGAACAATGTTCAGTATAATATGTAGAACCTTCAGCACTATTTGTTTATAACATTTTCTGTAGAGAACTATAACATTTAAGAAGAAACCACTATAACATTTTCTGTAGAGAAATTATGCAGGGGAAGGAATGAAGCTTTCAGTCATTATGCAGACCATAGAATGCACATTTTTTTCTTGGCTGCCTGACTGTGACTCGCAGCAGGGCACAGCCCCAGCAAGAGAGCAAGGGTGGCCCATGGTACCCACAAGTTTATGCCTACTTCAAGCAGTCTCAGGATATAGAATGTCTTAGCAGCCTTGCTACAATTTTTGCAATATTCAATCTTGTCTGTTTGAGAAGGTTTCCTGGTTAAACTCTACTACAAGAGACGTTATATAGTTAGTTGTTAGTACTGCTGGAATCCTCGCATAAGTGTATATTTCCTAAGTCACTGTGGTTTAACTTGTCTACCGAAGTCTCTTACTTTCATGGAATAAAAGACCCATTTGAAAAACTTAACTTTTATATATATACATAAGCTTATCATAAATAAAAGTGAGCCTCTGGCTAAGAATTGCATGACACATAATGTGGCATATTTACCAACCAGCTGGATGCATGCATACATTCACAATAGAAAAAGCAAAGCAAAACTGGAGACATGCCTGACGTCACAAAACAAATGATTTTGCTGATGGTGACTGGCATGACTCATACATTATGCAAATGCTAAAAAGAAATGATTATGCATATTATAATAAAGTTTGAAAGTTAAAAGAATTTGAGTCACCACATGACTTCCTCCTTAGTCTCACACTGCAGGACGAAATCGAACTCTCCTTCCATATCTAGTGACGACTGGTTTCATGGTCTTTGGAACAGATTGTGCAGGTGCTTCCAGGTGGCCTGTTTATCCACAGTTAGCACTGGTGGACTATTTGATTAACTGTGGCTGTCCGATGCTGGTCAGCAATGGTGGTCCCTCTGTGCTCAACAGTGGCATGTCAGCAATGGCGGTCAGTCCGGCTCCACATTTGGCATATCCACAACAGGATTGTTTTCAAACGTGCAAACATTATTTTCCTTTAATTTATACTCTGGCAATCAATATCATCAATGACTATAAGTTTTCATGATCGCTAATTCGAATTACATAATCTTTTGTTAGTCTCCTTATGACCTGAAATAGTCCTTTATATTGTGGCTGCAGAGATTTCTTAAATGGGCCACATCTTAAAAACACACGTGAACATGTGTCCAAATCTTTTTTGATGTAGATTTTCTTAGTTCCCTGTTTGAATGTTGCACAGGGTCTCGTTTGTTGGCATTATGGCTTTTAGTTTATTTACAAAATTATAGCATGACTATCAATAAAATATTCACTGGGTAAGTTAAGTGTTGAGCCATATACCATTTCCACTGTATAAGCACCTAGCTCCTCTCTATGAAATGTTTACAGTCCCAATATGACTCATGGTAAGGCCATGGTACCTTTTTGTTACACATAAGAGCCTGTTTCAGTGGACAATGCAGTTGTTCAAAGATTCCATTGCACCTTGGATTATAGGCAGCATTTGAGTCGTAGGCATAGAGTTGTATGGACTGATGAATTCATCGCATTTTAACTCTTTGGTGTTCGAACATGCTTTACTCCCTTTCATCTTTCCATATCATCTATTTTCTTTTCTTACAAGACTTTTCTGTACAAAAAGTTATTCTTAACGAAAACTATAGATCATTCAAGTTTTTTGTCTACTTAATAACTATACCCTTGCTTAGAAAATTAGTAAAAGCTGAAAACTAGTTATACAACTCCTTATTGTATAGCTGTGACAGAGTAGAAGCTCCTCTAGGGAGCAAGGATGCTCATACAAATTCTGGGCTTTCTCTACATTTATAATGGACTCCCACTCTATATTTGATTTTTCTCTTGGGAATCTTTCATGTCTTCTCCTTCAAAAACATGCATAATTGTGACCACTTTAAACTTGAGTGGTGTCCCTCCATGGGCTGCCCTGCAACGAGCCCTAGTCACCAATTTTCTCTTTAAACTCCAGATTGATTAAGAGTAAGCTATAAATGCCTGCCCCCCCCCCCACTTCAAGATCAATGTCCCCTCAAAAAATTTCGTTTGTATACTCTTCTACAGAACTACATAAAATGATTCAATGTAAAACAT
This sequence comes from Amaurobius ferox, assembly GCA_951213105.1. NCBI lineage: Eukaryota > Metazoa > Arthropoda > Arachnida > Araneae > Amaurobiidae > Amaurobius > Amaurobius ferox. The sequence goes on from OX578142.1 coordinate 39,231,958, forward strand.
CTTCTCTGATAAACACCACTTGCCACCATCTGAAGGTTCCTTCATTAAATTGTGTTGAGACAAAAGTTCAATTCTTGTAATTTGAATAGATCTGCATTTTGAGCATCCCTGAATACAGATAAATTGTTTTTGAAAGATATATGTATTTCTGTCGAACTTAATGAAGATTATCTAAAAAAAAGTAACCAATTTCTAAGAAATTTGGTTGAATAATTTCAGACAGAAAAAAAATATACCTATTGATTAATGAAATCAAAAATAAAATAATGAAGAAAAATCCAGTACCCGCATTTCATTCCACAAAGTATTTCAGATATTGCACTATTTACTTTTAAGAATTGTGAACAGTCTCAATTAATATTCCAAAACCTTTATTTGTAACATGAATCATCTCATATTCAATGTGTTCCCCGAATTGCAATATTTTCCACTATGTTGTTGCTGTACAGTAGACCCCCATATAACACAAGTTCATATAAGACTGATTCGTATAACATGGTGGAAAAATTGTGATAGTGTTCGTATAACATGCTAAAAGGGTCTCGTATAACACGGTAAAATGATGAGACAGATGTTTCGATTTTATTATGTTTTAGCTCCAATAATTAATATAATTTTTGGCTGGTAACACTAAACGTCATTGTGCTTCTCAAATTTTGAGGAAACCCCATTTTTAGAGGAGATCGTCTTAGTTTGTTTCTAGTTGTGATGCACATTAAACGTATCTGAAAAAACTTTTATATCATATGATTTATTTTTTTCAACTTAAATTTGAGGAAAATAAATCTTTGCAAAATTAAACCCGATTTCATCTAGAGGAAGTACATATCTGTTATCTCTGGTACATACATACTATCAATTAAGCTGTGTTTAAAGTCAAGTATGTTAAATAAATTTAAAAAGATGTTATAATATAGTGAAGAAAACTCATTACGAATTTTCTGTGAGCCAGAGCAACACTTTACTTTAGAAATCTTAAATGAAGGATTAGAATTGGCAAAAAATCTAAAAGAACATTTTACAAATAATGATCCATCAATAAAGATCTCTGAGGAATTTAAGAAAAAATTGAAAGATTGTTTAGCTCCATATTTTGAAGTAAAAGAAGATTTAGAAAGTAACAATAATAAATTGTTGAAAGCACAAGAAGATACCCTTTTGAACAACGAAAATAACAGAGAAGAAACAAGTGAATCTTCAAGCTATGAAGTAGCACAATCAACATTTAAAAGAGGATGTCGTTGGAACCTAATTATGGATAGCTCCGACAGTGAATAAATGCAAAAAAAAAAGTGTAACTGCTTCTTTTATTTAACGCAAAATGAATAACAAAACATTTTTAATTTCAATATTTGTTTGTTTTGAAGAGAAATAAAAAATATTTTAACTCTTACATATTAAATATTTATTTTATATCTTTGTTAAGTATCTGTATAAGTGTATATTTATGCATAAGTAAACTGTATGTGAGCAGCTCATTTGCCAAAATGATTAAGTCCATAAAAGAAAAGGTAGAAAATATGTATTGATAAATTTTTATACATTTCTTGTGAAAAAAAAAACATTTATTATTCAACGGCCATAAAAATTGTTGTCATTCAGTGTCTTAAGCCTGATTATTAAAGAAAGTTATTTTAAATATAACAAGTAAGGTAATCGCTTTGGGCTGTGAACGGCTCATGTATTTGTATAACCTAAGTGACTCTCACAACACGGATTCATATAACACGGAACATATCTACCGGGTTATAGAGGGGTCTACTGTATTTCTTTTTTACATTAATTAACAAATGATAATAATTGTGCATTTCTTTTATGTTTAAATGTCAATGGCTTCATATTCTCATCGGCATAATAATGGTGAAAATTGTATCAGTATATGAATTTTCCTATTCATAAAAGTGCTCTAACATTTTAAAGTTTGTAAATGATTTGTCAGTCCTCCTACATTTTACACATTCAAGCAGGTTAATGTTAAAGCAAAATGTTCGAATTCAAAACACATACTTTTAACAGTATAAGTTACTGTTAATCTAAAGATAAATGTCATTAAAAGTTTTTGTGCTTTATTGAAAAATGTAATTTCATTATTATTTATTTAATTCTCTTATGCAACTCTACTTAATTCTAGCCATGGAATTTTAGAGAACCCATAAATTTTGTACGGTCATTTTTATGGAGGTACAAATGAAATACGTGGACACATATGCAGCTATTTTCTCAAATGATATAAATATTTTGATGAGTATTGAAGCAAATTTAATATTAAAATATGAATTTCTACAAAAATGTAAAATTTGAATCTTTAAAAAAGTTTTTCAATACTGTATGAGGAAGTATAAAGGACATGTAAGATATTTAGCATTATGTTGAATAACAAAGATGTCCTGTGAAGGTTCTCTGAAAATCATTTCATCAAAACTGAGATTTAATTCATTAAAATACCAGGATATTGCTTCCCCATTTTCCATTTTATTTTCAAATAATTATTTTGAGAAGATGAGCATGTTTGCAGATTTAAGAAATATTATGTGGGCTGCACACGACTTTCCCTACTGACTCAAATACATTTTTTTATTTCATGATGACTTAAATTGAGTTTTATTGCAGAAAATAGCATGGATGCTTTTCTGATATTATATGCAATTTGCATTTTTAATGCACCTTAGTTTCCTTTAGCAACTTAATGCACAGTAACATCTTCCAAAAACTAAAAAAAAAAAAAAAAAATCTAGCGAACGGTTGGTTCATCCTTGAGTGTTGGAGATCAGTCTTATTCACTATCATATAGTCTCGGCAGGAATTGGGGCTACTTCCAGCCATCGCGTAAATCTGTCAATAAAAGTGACATAATATGAAAAACCTCTACACGGTGGTAACGGTCCGATTATGTCTGTGTGAAAACCTCTCACTTGGGTCAGAAACTTTGAGATTGGGGGATTTAGTACATCTATGATTTAGTACGCTGATGATTCCATACCGCCAACAGAGGCGGTATGGAATCATCAGCGCCACCTAGCGGTGGAAAGGGGAACTACTGGGGATGGAACATAGAAATATTTTTTGTTTGGTATTTGGGTTGCCATAGCAACACCTGGGGAAAGAAACTTTTTGCGGGTGGCAGCACCTGAACTTCGCCAACAGAGGCGGTATGGAACCATATGCACCCCTATCGTCTAAACGAGGAATTAAAGTTGGAATTTGGAAAATTTTCTAATTTTAAATATTGAAAGGTGATACTGAGGAATGTGTTTAGCATTCAGGTTGGTATGGTAACATTAAGATTTCTATGGTAGAAGATGTGGTATGCGTGGTATAGGCATACCGCAACGCCAGTGCCACATATTGGTGGAAAGGGGCTCTAACCAAGTTTTTAATATTGAATATTCCTCCACCAAGTGTGTGCCAAGATTATTTCTAAAGCGTTCTTGCACTATCCCTTCGGCAAGCTAATTTCTAAAAAGAGTTCTTACACTGTTATCTTACACCTTTCTGGTAGGTCGGACGGTCTGGGTTTCAACTATCTCCGGCAGAGGCCAACGGCCCTATACCGTGCTGATAACACCGGTTCTCGTTAGATCACCGAAGTCAAGCAGCGTCGGGTGCGGTTAGTACTTGGGTGGGTGACCACCTGGGAACAAACACCGCGTGTTGTTGGCACATTTCGGGCGCGGTAGCACGGTGGTTTGCGTGCTGGATTTGCACATTGCCACAACTGCCGCCGTGTTCATGCGGAGTACGATCACGTTAAACATGTGGATTCGTAAGTCCTTCCGAGAGGTTGGTGGTAGGGGAAGGAGAGTACGGTCCGGATGCCTCCCCCACTGTGTTCCGGTCTAAATTGGGTGGCACTTCCCGGCCGTCCAAACGGTTACCTTGCACCTTTCTGGTAGGTCGGACGGTCTGGGTCTCAACAACTATCCCTCCGGCAAGCTAATTTCTAAAAAGAGTTCTTACACTATCCCTCCGCTATATCGCGGTTACGATCTGCGAATCGAATTTAACTGTGAGAATCCCGCAACATCGTCATCAAAGGAAATAGCATTCAAGACAATACTTGATTCTAATTTTAAATAGTTAAAGGTTGGAACTTGGGAATTTTTTCTGAAAAAATTTCTAACATCCAGAATGTTAATCCACTTGAATTTCGCAAATGCAGGTTTTTTACTTGTTAAAAACCAACGAATGTGATTTTCGTGTGTTTAAAAATCACACGTGGGTTAATTTCTCTATAGAAAATAACATGTATTTTCACACTAGTGCAAATTTTTCAGAGAAACTCATAAAAAACGTGTTTGAATCCACTTGAATTTCATATAATTTTTTTTTTTTAGTAACAAAAATTAGTAAATGTAAGTTTTTTACTTGTTAAAAATTAACAAATGTGATTTTCGTGTGTTTAAAAATCACACGTGTGTTAATTTCTCTATGGGAATTAACATGTGTTTTCACACGTTTGCAAATTTTTCGCAAAAATGCGTTTTTATTTGCAGAAAACTAACCAAAAAATGTTTTGAACTAGCTGAATCTCGGGAATATCAAGAATTTCGAGAATGCGTGTATCGGGTGGGGGCAGGGGCCTGCTATAGGCGATATAGGCTATAGGTGATCCACGGAACATTTAAATGGATAGTGTTACGAACTCTGATTCATTCCAGTTTTAAAATTTAAAGCGATCAGTCGGGATGAAACACATTAGATTTTGTGAGGGGGTGCGTATTATAGAGACACCAAAAGATGAAGATCGCAAGGGATTTTGGGAAATAGATGGACAGCGTTTCAGAGAGCGCATTTCGAGATTTGAAGTTATTTTTAAATCTGTATATAATAAGGGACAAGAAGAAAGAGTGAGTTATTTGGCGTTATGTCTTCGAAAGAGGAGGTTATTATGTGTGTCTATCTGAGCGTCGTTTTAATAGTATACATTACAACGGAAGTTTTGATTGATTTGAATCTACCAAGAGATTTTATTCTGCATTTAAACGAATCTATGAATATTTCCATGCTGGAGTGATGGATGCAGCTTATCAAGATCAGCAACATCCTGCCAGTTTCGGTGGAGTAGATAGCATATACCGGGCTCTTAAAGGAAAAGTACCCAAGAAGGTTATCCAGAATTGGTTACAAGGTGTGGATGTCTATACATTAGACAATCCCGTTCGGCGAAAATTTAAAACCAATCGCGTTATAGTATATTCTATGGATCAGCAATGGCAAGCCGATTTAGCTGATATGTCAACACTCAGTCGACAGAATGATGAATATCGCTACATCTTAACATGCATTGACATTTTATCCAAGTATGCATGGGCTATACCCCTGAAGCACAAGAGAGGGGTAGATATCGTGAATGCCTTTCAGAATATATTTAAAGAACGCATTCCAAAATCCCTACAGACGGATCAAGTTACTGAATTTAAGAATCAGAAATTTCAAAAATTTCTTAAGGACAATAATGTCAAGTTTTTTGCAACGTGTAACACCACGAAAGCATCTATTGTTGAGATGTTTAACAGAACCCTTAAGACGAAAATGTGGAAATACTTTACCAATCGGAATACCTATCGCTATTTGGACGTCTTGGACTCGCTGATGGATAGTTATAATAATACATATCATTACAGTATTGAAAAAGCCCCTGTGAATGTGAATCCATACAATGAACAAGAAGTGTGGTTTACGTTTCATGGGAACTCGCCTAAGGGTGTATGTATCCAAATGTGTTTTAAATGTGGGAGACACTGTGCGGGTGTCCAAGATAAAAATGACTTTTGAGAAGGGATATGAAACAAATTAGTCGGAAGAATTATTTAAAGTGCCAGAATGCGTGAAACTAGAGCCTGCTGTACACAGAATCCAAGATTTACTAGAACCAGTGGCGGCTTGTGATCAATACGTAGAGAGGGGCGCTGATTAAAGCATGTTTTATATATATATATAAATAAATTGAAAATATATTTGTATATGTGTTTGTGTATAATGATAATTGGCTGGTAAAATTTGAATTTATAATAAAAGTCTTGAATTTATAATAAAACTTATAATGAAGTTTTTTTATAAATTCAAGACTTTTAAACATTTTACTGTGAGAGTGATTTTTACTATATATTTTAAATGTCTTAGGAAATTATTGTTTCTTAGTTTTATAATTAAACTTGATAGGTTTCTTCTTAAGATTTAATAGTTGAATATTGCGCTGCGCTGCAAAAAGAAATGTTGAATCATATTTGATTTATAGGCATCTATGAAATGTTTACCGTTCTTCGTAATTTTTTACATTCAAGAGTCAAAAATATATGATGTGGGCTGCATATAAATGTATTTCATTCCGATGTAAGTTAATTTCTGTAACAATCTAATAATCGCGTGTAGTAAACTTTGAACAATGTTAAATCAATCGCATATATATTGAAATTTGGTTCGTTTGTTATCAACGCCTTAATAAACTTATTGATCGTACTCATTTATATGCACTTATAACAAATATATAAAAAGGTTATATTGACTTCGTATTATGATTGGTGTTTGGCATTTTTGGTTACATGGATGGCGTCGCTATTCAACATTGTTTCCAAATGTGCTATAATGCGAAAATGCTGCATGAGAAAACAGTTGACTGATCTAATTTGCAATTTTTGCATGTAAAGTTTATTATACGGGTATAAGTCGTTTCATGAATTAACTACCAACATCTCAAAATCGGGGCTTGCCAGGGTTTTGAAATCGGCATTCTTTGTTTCCTACTGATAATAAAATTACAGTATAATTTGATTTCTGATTATAAAATACCTTATATAAAATGATCATGTATATCGATTATCAAAATATTTTATATGATTGACTGACAGTTATATATTTTATATTTAAAAAAAAGTTTTATATTGAAAAATAGTTTTCAGAAAATGATCAGGTACTTTGATTATTTGATTATCAAAATATTTTACATGAATGACTGCCATTTATTTACTTTATATTAAAAAAAACGTAAATATGTGTGTGTTCTGTATATTTGTACTCGCTAAAAGTAAATAGCATTTCATACTTCATAGACAATGTAATCGTACAAAATGTTGTTCAAATCACCCCACTCGATATTTGGATCTCGTGTCCACAGATTCTTACATGTACAGCCATTTACACCCGTAGATCATGTTACATTTGAGTTGAAAAATATTTTAAATATTTAAATCCGTCAAAAAGAAAAATTTAACCATTCAACCCTCCACACTTTCCCTTTATATACATAAATGTAGAGAATGTAACAAATTTTTGATCGGACTCATATATGAACTTCTATATTTCAAAATACAATCTACAGAACAATTTAAAATAGAATTATTTATATAACTTTAAAAACAAACTAAGTCATTCTTGTATAAACGGTTATTTTATTCAAGGATTTATTTAAAAATACCAAAACTATATTGGAAAACAACAGAATCCGTCAAATTCATATTCTTAAGCGCAGCCACAATAGCAAAATAATACCAATTCTAGAAGACCCATGATAAACTGGCTTATTTTCTGGCGATGGCTGCTCAACGATACGCGGTAGACAATGCTTTGAAATTAGCCAATGTTCATATTCGTTCATTCAAATTCACAATAGTATTTGAAACTATGTATCTTCGCTCTATCTGAGTAGCTCTGAATTCGCGGCCATACGACGAAACGACAGTGTAGAAGATTCTTGTAGTGCTGCCAACTTATAACGCATTGAGCAACTACATTGTCGATTTTACTTGCTGAATGCGTTACAAGATGGTAGCACTACACTTCTGTGGATGGACGTTTTGAAAAAATATGCAAAATTTTTTTACAAAAATTTTTAATACATTTACATAAATGAAAAATAATTATGTAGGGTTTTTTTATGAGGAAGTCGCGCGCCTTGCGTCCTCTGGGCACGAGCCGCCACTGAGGAAAACCCATACAGGGTACCTTTTACCTGCAAGAACTTCAAAAGGTGAGAATGAAAGAGGAATTCCCAATTGAAAAAGTGTTAAAGAAACGCTTCAAGAAGAAGAATATGAAATACTTTGTAAAATATCGAGGTTACCCCCACAAGTTTAACTAGTGGATACCTGCCTCTGATTTATCGCCCCTATAAAAGAAAAGAGTGTCTCCTTTTGGAATCAGTTGGCGAGATGATTTTCTACGTAACACTTCCTATTAGTGATAGCTCGATGAGCTACTTTCCGGAGAATAAAATTCCACATTTTATCACGAGATTACCCACCCCTATAGAGCTAAAGGGCAGCTGGGAAATTGGAATCACGGAACTTTTATACCCGCATACATGGATGAATATTACTGCTCAGAACAATTTTATTGGATTTGATCTAGGTGATGGCAAAATTATAGGGCGTAGAATCCCAACAGAAACGATCCGGACATTTTAAAAGCCATTTTCATCAAAGACCATCAAAACAAGATTTCTTTTCATTATAATTCTATTACGAAGTGAGTACGCATTAAAGTAAAGAATACGGCAAGAGTGATTTTAGAAGGACTGGCCCAGGTACTGGGTTTTGATCTTACAGCGATTCAATCGGACTCTCATTTGGAAACCAGTGTGGACGGCCCTTACGTTGCAGTTGTGAATGCTCATTATCATGTACTGTTTGTGTATTCCGACATTGTGGAACCTCAAATTGTGGGGGATGTACTAGCACCTCTCTTACGCATAGTGAAAGTGACTGGAAATGATGGTGAATTGGTTGCGGTAACATTCGACCGCCCCCACTATTTACCGGTGAGTCGAAAAATTATTGACACTTTGGAAATCGTTATAAGGACGCATATTGGAAAACTAACGGCATTCGAACGCGGACGCTCGTACGTGAAGCTACAATTTCGCCAAAAGTATCTCTCATGATGCATGTGCCTTATGAATGCTACAAGAAATCTTTTGAAGACTACTATATCCAGCAAACGGGTAATGATTGGATTACTATCAAGAATCTACCTTTAGAAAAGGATATGGATTTGGAAGTTTGTTTCGCTCGTTTTTTAGAGCGGTTGTTCCCATTCTCAAGTCGGGTGCCAAAGCTGTGGGAAAGCAAATGTGGCAGAGTGGATTGAATGTAATGAATGATGTATCTAGAGGGTAAGATTTAAAAGTGGCAGCCAAACGTCATTTGAAGGAAGTAGAACGTAATCTCACAGACAAAGCTGCGACTAAGATGAAGACTATGATTGGTTCTGGGAAAAACAATAAAAAGAGGCAACGCTTCAAGAATCGTTTCATTCCCACTCCAGCAAAGAAAGCGAGAGCCCGAGATATTTTCTCCTAAAGATGTCTATTCATAAAGATTCCTCACCCTGTACCAAGAGCAAATTGGATTTATTCGTGACCCCACGCCCACCCACTCAAACAACTACAGAAAAAGGACACTTTACTGAATTCCACTCCCTCTCTAACATACGAGATGGCGGCCCCGTGGAATTTAACATATCTCGAAGCGGAGATGAATATATGAATCTGGGTTCTTCCTTTCCATATGTGAAGGCAAAGATTGTGAAATCGGATGGATCGCCTATAGCCGACAAAGAACCTGTGGCCCCGTGAGCTTATTTATGCATTCTATGTTCTCCCAAGTGGATGTGAGTTTGAATGATTGAGTTATTTCTTCAGCGATCAACACCTATCCCTACAGAGCCTACATAGAAACCCTCTTGAATTATGGAGCCGATGCCAAGAAAAGTTTACTCACCTGAGAATGTTTTTTTAAAGACACTCATCTGAGTAATACGAATCCTCTTGCAGAAAAGGATGCTAACGAAGAATTGAAACAAAGATATGAAGTAAACAGGGTCAAACCGTGGATATGACTGGACAGATTCATTCAGACATTTTTCAGCAGAATCGCCTTATATTGAACTTGGTGGACATGAAGATAAAAATGGCCCGTAGCAAGTCAAACTTTTGTTTAGTGTCTAGCGCTGCCAAACCTGGTTATAAAGTGGTGATAGAGCATGCCTCCGTGTTTATTCGGAAAGTAAAAGTGGACTCCGGAGTGTTACTGGGGCATATAAAAGTCCTGGAAAAGTACATAGCCAAGTCGATCGCGTTCTGTGTAAGACGTATAGGCAGTTAGTCTTTTATGCAGGATAATGCCTTTTTAGGTGTCATGTCTAAAAGAGTGGTCGTTGCGTGCTTGAACAATGCGGATATGAATGGACAATATGATTTGAACTAAGCTAAGCTTCCTGCTAAGCCACTACAACGTAAGCTTTCTAAGGGTATTGGACTTCCAGTACCCAGTAAGTCCCTGGAATTGAACTTTAACAAAAGCAACTATATCCGTGACTATCACAGCTTATTCCCTGGATTTAATCAAGACAAAGAAATTCATCTGACCCGAGACGAATTTTCAAAGGGTTTACCTTGTACGCATTTGATTTATCCCCTGACATGTGTGATGGTCCTCATATGAATCTACATCACCAGGGTACTTTACGTTTAGAAATTCTCCTGGTGCTGTGTTTTTGGAAGTTTTCGGAAGCTTTAAAGGAAACCATCTCCATTCTGGTGTATGCCGAATTTGAAAACGTGAATGAAATTAACAAGTCTAGACATATTTTATGTGATTTTGTCAATTAATCATGGAAAGCCAGCAATTGGATAAAGCGCTCTCCAAGAATCCTATTACAAAGGACACATTGCTGGGTGGTTTTCTGAGTGATCTACTACCCCAAGACATTGTGAAATTCCCAGCCTGTTTGGTTGCCAACGTGGACGCTTCAACAGATACAGGAAGTCATTGGGTAGCCTTCTTCATGGAAGATAGAGATTCGGTGGAATTCTTTGATTCTTACGGACACCCACCTACAGCCTTTGAAGGACCCCTCTCGGACTTTGTTTCTACCTTCCACGCCAAGAGTACAACTTCATGCCCCTACAAGCAATGTAACAGCTGTTTGCGGACACTAATGTATTTATTATTTATATTCCAGATGTCGGGGATTTTCTTTGAAAGACTTTTTATTATCCTTTGTACCCCATGAAGTATGTAATGATGTTAAAGTATATAACTTTGTAACCAAGCACTTTCACATAAGTGGACCTTTCTATCGATAAATACTGCTAAGAACATATTAGTCTTGTCATTTACGATGGAGTTCCCATCCTTACAGCATCCCTTTACGATGGTTATTTCAAGCCCCACAGAGTGTGGGAAGAGTTTCTTTGTTCGGGATATGATTAAACATAAGGGAGATATGCTTTCGCATTCCTCGGACAAAATCATGTGGTTCTATGGGATCCACCAACCCTTATACGATGAAATCCCAAACGTTCTGTTTGTGGAAGGACTTCCTAAAAACTATCAAGAGTATCTGGGATCTAATACTCTCTTTAGAATAGACGATATAATGAGTAAATGTGGTAACGATAAGCGATTAACCCATCTGTTTACGAGAGGAAGCCATCATTTAAATCTAAGTTTGGTGTTTATCACGCAAAAATTGTTTCCTAAAGGGAAAGAAATGCGTGAAATTACTCTCAATGCCTACTATCTGCTATTCTGCAAGAATTGAAGAGACATGAGCCAGATTATTCATTTGGGGAAACAGCTATTTCCCAGACATCTACCATTCTTCCAAGAAGTATACGAAGATGCCACTCGAAAACCCTATTCTTATTTGTTTATAGACCTGCGCAGTGAGACTCCAGAAGAGATACGTTTGTGCACCTCTATTTTACCAGATCAGACACAATATGTGTATAAACTGAGAAGAATAAATAAATGGATGTGAATGCCCAGTATTCTGTCAGTCGTGAAGATGGCACTCACCAAGGAACAACAGAAGCAATTACGGCTGCTTCATTCGTACCCCTCGAAACTACAAAAGAACTTGCTGAAAAAGATTCCTGCCTCTTGTATATAAGTCATCTGTGAGTGTAGTCTGAATACATTAAAAGGTAATATCCCACTCACGAAACATCAAAAGAGCAAACTTCGACAACACAAGACTGTTTCACGGGAGTTGGCAAACAAGCGCAAGCCACTCTACCTGAAACACAAGCTTATTATCCAGAAAGGCGGTTTTATGAACTTACTCATACCAGTAGTCCTCAGTGTAATCACAACCTTATTCAATGGAGCTCGCTAAAAGTATGCCTTGGTTCTTGAAGACTATTTGTCTAAACATGTTGCTACAGAAAAGTATAGAACCGATTTCGATAAGGAAATGACTCGCATTCTGAACAGTTCTTTGAGTGAAGATGATAAGGTGAAACTTTATTACAAACTTTTACAAAAGAAATTGAAGATGGATTGTTTCAACACGCGCATACGAGTCTCTCACAAGGAACATGTCGAGAACACAGGAGTATCTCACAAGAGCCTTCTCGAAAACATGGAGATGGACACAGAAATACAGATATCCGAAAACGTACTACCGAAGCTGGGAAAGAAGAAAGTCTCAAGATACGAAGATATTATTTTAAATAGCGTTCCACAAAACATGAGAAACTATGCCAACAATTTATTGGATATTAAAAAAGGCCACCCCGACATTCTTTTATGGGATGAAAAGGGGCAAATTTCACATCATCAGCAATGGATTCCAAAGACTGATAACGGAGATTTATTTAATCTGATATTTGAGCTAAGAAAAAGAAGCGTGATAGAACAGCAAGTGTTTTTAACAGCTTTAGATGAACTGAATATACCTACTCACTTTGTAAAAAACAAGAATTTGTATAAAGAGCCTCATACTCCTACTCCACCCACAGTAGAATCTGTAAAACTCCGTTATTTAAAATGGGAGAATCATTAATAATGATTAATAAAATGATGATTCATAATTACCTGTCTGTTGTTTCCATTCTTTATCTAAACTTATGTTGTTTCCATTCATTAACTAAACTCTGAGTGTATACTATCTATAAGAAACAGGTTTCAGTAACGTCACTGAACATGCCTGTTCTTGCCAGACGGGGCTCGCGCATGCATGAGAATCGGATAGCATGGGATTGGTAGAGCAGGTTTGTTACGTCAGCATGAAGGGAGGAAAGCGCTAGTTGGGTTTAAGTTTGGCTAGTTGGGTTTAAGTTTGGTTTAATTGTGTTTAAAATAGATTAATTGCTCGTTAGATTCGATTCAGCCAAGATGTTATTTTCTCAATCGCTACCATGTCTTCTTTTTTTATGGATGTAAAATTATATGTATGTTTTTTTATGGATGCCAAATTGATAAAAAATGGCGTTAATGGTAAGTAATATTTTGCAAACTTTGAATTCCGTTATACAACGGGAATACCTACTAGTATATGAGAAATGCTCTTCTCTTCGTTTGTATGTAATGGTTGGCAAACTGGGTAAGAAATCCAGCGAAATATAGACATCTTGGCAATATTTTGCCCCAGACTGACGAAAATCTTGTCAAAATTGCAAAAATAACGCCGAGTTAACGAAAACGACACCATTACGAGGATGCTATCAATATTGATAATTATCAATTCAGTTTAGAGTTGCGTGAAATATAAATTAATTAGGTACTTTGAATTTGGTTGATAGTTTTATATGTTATCTAGAAAAGCGCCAAATGTACAATTCAACATTAAAATCACTGTGCCGCGGAGCTTATACATTATTTTTTCACTGTGACAGAAGTAAATTCATTACATTACAATTTAAACCCTTTCTTATTTCGTTTGCTAACTGCAGAGTCAATTGCGGTGCTCGTAAAAATTCCTTACAAGTCCCACAATGCAATGTTGTCTTCCCAAATCAAATATGTACAAATGCATATTATTTTATCTGTGTATGAATTTAACAAATTTCTCAAAATTTTTCATGCTCTGTTCCAGCTGTTTACAATTCTGAATGCGTAAAATAAATATTAGATCTGTGTATAAATCAAAATCATACACACTTCTTTTACAATGTTAAACGTAATGACTCAAAATACTCACTTTTTGACAGCTTTCAAAATTTCCAGCCTCTCCCCTCCCCTCCCCATGAAAGCTCGGCGACCTTGGTCAAAAAGCACTGGAAAATATAAAAAATTCTTGTTTCAGGAAAAATGACGATAGTGAGGGCTTAAATATCGGTCTGATTGTGTTACGGTTGTTGAAACGCTGAATGAAAAAATTAAATAATTCAATCTATATTTCCTATTCTTCAAAAAATAAATATCATACCATTAAAACGTGATCTGGCCTTGTAACGCCCGCGCAGTGGGCGTATCCCAACATGGGTGGATTGCATACGGGCGGCTACACTGTCAATAGCTAAAGAATATTGCTGCTTCATTTTGTGCCAAAATTCATATGTTTTGCGAAATTACGTCATTTTGCGTCATAAATTCACAATTCCTTCTGCGTTAGAATGCTTTAAAATGTAATTTTTTTTTCAAGTTCTAACAACATGTGCTGAAATTTGCATTACCGGAATTTTCGCTTCAGTTGCTATTGAAATGAATAATCACGAGATCTACTTTAAATAGGCCGTAGTCAAGGGAGACCGATTCCCCCTTCCAAAATCATAGATCTTTCATGGTCTATGTTGGAAACTAAGCCACCCGATACACTAGATAAGTTTGAAACGAAACATAAACAGTTTTAGAAATACGGTTGATAAACGAGGTATAAATATTTATAAAATATAATAATTAGAAATCACTTGTGAAAAGTCTGGTAAAGATGAAGGTTTTTCAAAGTTTATACACATGGAATTCAAACAGAAAAGGAAGATGTATAACTTTCTATTATTTCCTTGAAAAAAGCAAAGCATTTAGGTTACAATTGTTTCGAGGACATTTTAAGTCTTCTTTCTCAGGTTTAAAAGGCAATGTTCGCTCTAACAATCGCTGAATGAACTGCGACTTGAAAGGCAAAGGGAAATTCAAACAGAGCAAGAATACCAAAAAGAGCAAATTCGCTTACAGATGGTATCAACCATTGAAACCAAAACCCAACCAAAAACACATCAACGTGGGCCGATAAAGGGTCCCCTCACACGCGAATATGAGGAAAGCTGGACTGAAAGACAGCATTGAAATGATATTGAAAATAAGGCAAAGAGAAATTTTTTTATACTTTTTTATTTCTAGCAGCAGCACTTGATACAAATCATTCACTGGTGTACAAATATACAACACCAAAAATACAGGAGATAAACTATTACAAGAAACAAGAAACATGAACAAGCAACAATAGAAACAATAAAACAAATAAATCCGATTCTAAAGAGACTCGCTGGTGTACGATGGGGATGTGATACACCCTTAACTTGACCTATAATAAATATATAAAACCTATTCTGACATATTGCTCCTCAGAACCCCTGATTACATGTAATAAAGAAATTATGAATAGGATTGAGGTATTGTAGAATGAAGTTTTAAGACCGATTACTGGTGCAGTTAAAACAACCCCCATACAAGCAATGCTTCTTCTGACCGATAATATTCCATTAGAAAATGTTTTTCAACAGAAGGCTTTATGTTTATATGAAAAACTAATTCGATTACCTACAACCAACTATCGGAGGAATTATAATTTACTCCAAGGAAGAAGATTAAAGACTCAAGACGGGGTACTTCAGAAAATCATAAAATTAAAGATGGAGATGGATTTGCCAAATAAACCAGAAATCCTGCCTGGCCCTATTGACCCTATGTTATCAGGTGTGATGGGCAGAATACATCTTGTACAAGAAGTACAAAAAAAAAGCACAAGTGATGTTGTTCTGAGGGCAATGGCCTTAGAAACTATCTCACTTTTTTACCCTTTGACGGACTGGATACACATTTATACTGATGGGTCCCAAATGGCACATAGAGAGAACGTCGGGGCCGGGTTTACTCGAATATGTTTTCATATCGTGTATCTCTTTGTCCTCATGCATCTTCCTTCGAAGGTGAGGTTGAGGTAATGAGACCATCAGAATAGCCACGCAACATATATTGTTGAGAACAGAGGTTTTTAATTAATGCAGCGATTTTGTCCGACTCAAAGGCTGCAATTCAAGCGGTTACCAATTTCAATTGCGTAGATTCTTCAAGAGTTAGAGACTACATTCTGAATCTGAACATTTTGAAAACCAAACTAAAGATCATTGTGCTTCAGTGGATCCCTTCTCATTGTGGAATTTTTGGTAATGAGAGAGCTAATTTGCTGCCGAAGGAAGGAACAAGAATTGTTCAATCCCCAAATAGCTCAATCCCTTATACAACTATGACAAGAATCATTAAACATACTATGAAAAATAGTTTCAAATCTGTACAGTCCAGGCTAATCGAAAACAAGATTTGGAAGTCTACGCTTAATAAGATCCCCAGTTTTCCGAGATGTCATGCAGTTGCAGCGTTTCGCCTGGAAACTGGTCACGACTGTTTAGCTAAATATGTTAGATTTAATCTAATACCAAGCTCAAACTGTGTAGTGCGTGGTGCTAACGCATCTATGGAAGCTGATCATCTAATGAACTGGTGACATGTACTGGTGACTCTCTGGTGACATGTACAAAAGGTATTGGCGCGCAAGGGAGAGAGAGGATGCAGGCCCTTCAAGCTGTCTGACTTTTTTGGATTTGTGTTTTTGGCTACTGCCCATGTATTTCCAGAGAGAAAAAATGTATGAACCATTAAATTATTAATAAAAAAAATGAAAGAAATAGACAAATCCTTATTAAGGAAGAAAATTATAGGAGGAATGAGGCAATAATTAAGAGGAATATGGAATATAACAAGAGGAAAGAACCGGTTTCGGAAGTTAATTTTATCAGTCAAATTACTCTAAAAATATCAGTGGTTGAGACTGGATAAAAAAAGACTATAACGCAGAATGAAATAAAACCAGTTTCAGAAGCTATATGAGCTAACTTCATCAACTAAATGAACGTAACAATTGATTAAACTACTCAAATATCAGTGAATGACGGGTTTATTTAAGGCAAAACAAAGACGATTATTTGGGCGTATCAAAAGAGTTTATTGAGGGCGTATTACACCTGTGCAGAAGGCGAAAGGTGTATTTATGGCGTATTAAAGGAGCTTATTTAAGACGTATTGCGCCTTTGCAGAGAACGAGAGACGCATTTAGGGCATAATACGCAATTGTATTTAGGACGTAGTGTTCGGTGTGTCTGGAGCCGGGAGCAGGGCTTGAATTATGCACCGGCCACCGGGTCATGGCCCTGGGCCCCAAAATTTAGTTCTGCTTAAATTTTGCCATAATAGTCTAAAACTTCTAAACGTTTTAAAAATAAATGACAGTGTCTGTGGTGTGTAAGTAAATACCAGCAAAATGAACGTTATATGCTCCAGATTTCCATTATGCCATTTGCATTAACATTTATTTACTATTGACGGTATAAGTGAATACTAAAATGTTTATAGTAGGAGGTCCCCAAATGTAATTAGGCCCTGGGCCCCATCTACTGTAAGTCATGGCATTCTTTTCCCAAGGAGTATTATGTAATCGTCGCACGGCAGGCTAAGACGTGTTCAGGCGCTTATTTAGGGCGTAGTATGTCCGTTTAGCATGCTGGGTGCTCTCGTAATAGGCGACTACACCTTTTGAAAAATTGTATGAATGAATTCATTTAATCCTTGCTTTTAATTCGACATTTTCTTTCCGAGGCTGCAGCGCCGACTAATAACTTTAAAAGTACACCATGATGACGTGTGTTCAGCTTTTGACTGCATAAATAGATCGTCTATTAAAAGACTGGAAAGCTCTAAACTGGTATTTAGGATTCTTTTTTTTTTCAAAAAGCGATGTTTGAAATTTGTCTAAGCTAGAGTGCCGTGCTAGTCTCATTTAGGGTGTTTAAACTGAAGTAAATCACAAAAAAAAACCCTGAAAAATATTTAAAACCAATTAATCATGGATTCATTGATCTGTTAGTTAACAGTTGCATAACACTGTTTCATTATCCTAATAGCAAGAAAGAAAAAGATAACAGAAGGAAGAATAATAAGGTAATAAATTCTGTGATGAGCATATTATAAATTTGAGTAGCAGACATTCGTAATATATACAACAGTTTTATCCCAAGGTCATTCTACGGACTTTGGTTTTCTACAAACGTTTTTGATCTCGTACCCCTATGGTAAATAAAGATGCGGATTTTTTCTCTTTCGTTTAAAACGGGCGTATGTACGGAGACTCTGTATAAAAACAGCGAAATAATGTTTTTATGTTTTTACTGGATGTTCTAGTAAGTAATATTTGTGTAATCATAATATTATTGTGTTTATGATAGGGTAATATGAAAAAAATACAAGTTAATATTTGCCATTCTTTAACTAATTTTCTTATTTTTTCTGCTAATAGAAAACTTATCTTGGGGGGAAAATTATAAAACGGAAATATTAAATTTTCATGGTGTACACCCCCCTTCCCCCTCCCCCACGTTTCGACTCGCATACCTCAGGACCACTGATATAAACTATCACGTTATATCAGTATCTTTTAGAGAAAACAAATATGCATATAATACACATATTTGCAGTTTGAAATGTTAAAAATAAATATCCTTTTTTTAATAAAACAATTTGTTATTTTCATGATTTGTATAGATGAGAAAAAGGAAGTTTAAATGACAATAAAATTTCCTGCTTCAACTAAAGTAACGATCCAAGGCTTTGAAGTTTTTAGTTGATTACAAAATTTTGAATGTAGATTATTTTTATAAAAATATATATTTATTATTAAACGCATTGGAAATATGCAGATAGAAAATGTTTGATCCCTCCAAGTAGGCTTGATCGCACAGAATAGCGTTTGTAGTTTATTTCTCAAATATTTCATTCCTAAATACGTATTTCATTAAGACAATTTAATGGTCCTAAACAGAAATCTAGTAGTTTCAAAATGCAAATTAAACCACCTTTAATTGCTAACACTGAATAATTTTCACTTTTACTGTAAATTTGTAACCCCCCCCCCCCCCCCCGAAAAAAATGCAGTTCTACATTTTTATTTCGAGTGCTATAACTTTCACCGTTAGCACTAGCAACTATATATATGTCACAGATATATGGCATGATCCCCCCACGGTAGTTTCGCCATATTTAGATCAACTTTGATAGACACTCACTAGTCACTACTGAGCTGATGAGCTAGCTCACTAGCCTCGTTGTTTCATTACAATTAAAATTTCTTCTGCCTAAAGGAGTTTCGTATCAAAATGTTATTGTAGTGTTGATGTTTTGAAAAGGAAAACAATGTTGATACTTGTTAAAAATATAATTAAAATTGATGTTACAGGTAGGAATTTTTGCAATCATGTTATGCTATGTAATTTAGCTGTGTGTGCGATTGCTTGATTCTACGATATTCCGCACACAGAATTGTAAAATGAATGAATCTGGCGATATAAACATAATTGTTCATAATATTTAATAGAAAATAATATTAGCATAGTAGGTAGAAAATAAATATTTTATATACAGCTTAAAATTTGCATTTTTCTTCCTGGTTCACAACTGTTGCTGGTTCTTCATTCTTTTTCCCATTTCCTTTTCTGAAGTACAGAAACAGAAGCCTGGAGGCACAGACGAAAGCCTAAAATATGAATATAAATGCAATATGAATAGCTTTTACTAGACTTTTCTTATTCATTCAATAAAGAAATAAAATATTTAAAATTTTTAAATCCATTCAAAACCAGTAAATTTCAACAATTTTTATTCCTTGTTATCTTATTTGAAATCGTAAAACTAATTTTGAATTCACTTAAAATTAACACAGGTTTAATTACAGTATGTGTTATTGTATTCAATCCTATATATATATATTATGCATTTTCTATATATTATTACAATAAAGTATACTGTTACCAAATTTTTATGACCATCAGACCATTTTATGGGAATTAGCTATCGTGCAGATATTGCTGAAATGGTATACGAAGGAAAAACTGAATACATGCAATAAGGAAGTGCATTGCTTGAGAAGTAATAGATAAAAGGTGCAATTTTGACGGACATTGAGCGTGGAATGATAGTAGGCGCTCGAAGCAGTGGTGTGAACATCATAAAAACAGCCGCACTTGTAAATTGTTCGAGGGCAGTAGTTATTAGAATTTACATAGTGCGGAATACCAGACAAAATATCGGGTCCGACCACAAGGAGTGTGGTTGTCAACGAATGCTCGAACTGAGTGGAGAGTTGTCAGACTTTTTGAGTCTAATAAAAGAAAAAAACAAAAGAAAAAAACTGTTCTTTAAATTACAGATAATCCTACTTAGTTACCAAGTCAGATGTCCTACCAACGTGTTGTTCGCTGAACATTATATCGTATTGGTTATAGATACAGAAGCTGAAGAAATAACCAGATGGCAGTGCTGCCCATAGGAAGGAGGGAGGGGGGTCCAGCCATCTAATTTTTTTAGGGAGAAGAAGACGTGAAAAATTCATAAAAAATCAAATATGGAGGAGGTCGTAATTAATGTTTGTAGGCTCCCACAATGTGCATGAACAGCCCTGCGGGTGGTCATAATAACTTCGCCTCTCAGTGTATATATAGGGTGATCATAATTAAAGTATCCATATTCTAAGCCTTTTGCAGAAATATCTGTATCTTCAAAACATGCAGAAATGATTTTCCAGCATGTAGTTTATGCAATTATTCCCAGTATTTTGTAACGAATGCATGGAATTTATGGCAAATTGAGCACAATTTTTCTACAGCTATTGGCCATACTAACTACTCACGTACGTTGAGGGGAGGGGGGGGAGATTTTAAATAGAAAATGAAGAATCAGATGCTAACTGCGAAGTAAAAGTTCCGAAGTTATATAAAGTTATCTAACTTCAAAAATTATTTGAAGCCATATTGCAGACTCGTTACTGCATGGCAGCATTCAGACGCATTTAAAGTGATGTGGGAGGAAGGGGGACTGCAGTTTTGGGACTGGGCCCTAGTATACTAAGGGCAGTACACTTTTCAGAAATGCTTATTTGGGCGCCCTTTAGGACATCCAAATAAATATTCTGAAAAAGTAGCTTTTCTATAGCTTTATTTTTAAATTGATATTTTAAAAATATTTTTTTTGTTTATTGAGTACCAATAGTTAATTTACTTGTAAACCCTCTCTGAAATTATGTCAACATGTAATGCCGTACCTATCAAGTAAATGAGGTAACAAAATGCTGGGTTCTATCAAAAATGTTAACTTAATAAATTTAGAGGCTACAATAAATGTTTTTAGGGACCGCTCTAGTAAACACAGGAACAATGTTCATTTAATAAATTTTGGGACTACAATGAACATTTTCCAGGGACCGCTGTGTTAAAAGTAAACTCATTAACAATGCTAATTTAATAAATTATGGGGCTGTAATAAACATTTTCCAGGGGTTGCTGTGTGCATCATTTTTATCTGAATAGAACTGGAACCGATTTAAGAGAATCGAGGGATGTGCATTATAGGTCGCTTAAAACATTATTTTCATCCAAATTTGTATACGCCTATTTTCTTGTAGAGCAAGAGCACAATATAATGAAGTACTCAGATTCCACAAAGTTCAGTTATACAGAGTTTTTAGGAAGACTGATGCATATATCTCCTTATAACTTTTAAACCGCATATCGTAGCGCCACGGAAGTAACGTGTGTCTATAGGAAAGTGACCATGAGCAGTCGATTGAATGTGCTTGTAGAGCCCTTAGCGGCGAAATACGGAACTTAAGAAAACCAACTCAGAAACCAACAAAGATAAGCAAAAAAGTCCAATTACAAAATGAAAGAGCGGTGTTTAATTACTATAATATGATACTTGGTTTAACAGAAACACTTACAGGAAAGATCAGGCATGTGAAAGTAGTAAACACATATAGCATCACAAGCGTAACGTAAAATTCGTGCAATACAGATGCAACTAACCCATCGATAGTCAATGTACACAGTGTTCAAATTTTGCACCATCAGCGACGAATCACATCTGGATTCAGAACAGAACCGTATATTGAACAGCATCCAACATCGCTGGAGTTACAGAATTACAGGCGCTGACGATGCGTTTTTTTATCAACCTTTCTTGAACCAAGTATCATTTTGCACTAAATAAGCACTTGTCTTTCATTACGTAATTGGACTTTTTGTTATATCTCTGTTGGTTTTCTTAAGTTATGTATTTACCCACCAGGGGCGCTAAAAGTATGTTCGTTTGACTACACATGGTCACTTTCTTATAGGTAAACCTAACATCCGTGGCGCTACGACACAGAGTTTAAAA
Organism: Amaurobius ferox; assembly: GCA_951213105.1. Classification (NCBI taxonomy): domain Eukaryota; kingdom Metazoa; phylum Arthropoda; class Arachnida; order Araneae; family Amaurobiidae; genus Amaurobius; species Amaurobius ferox. Next base: position 39,254,157 of record OX578142.1, read on the forward strand.
GTTATAGATGGTATATTACCATATGCTTTGACAAGCAACATGTAAGAAATAAGATCATAGTCACTCTCTGTCTGGCTCGATCCACATATGAATTCGAGAAAGAATATTGCCATGTACTTCGACACGCATTCAGGTGCCACCGTGTTACAGCCTCTAGCAACCGATGAAGTATGACAGGTATTTATTTCGTTCTATGTACGTGTCTTGTGCATTCCTGATACCAATTTCTACTAATTAGACAATGCTCTATAACTTTGTAATTGACATTTTTCTTCTATCTCGCTTTGTTGCCGAGTTCGTGTTCCTAACTCCTTTAATTATCTGTTAATTATCTGCAATCACTTTCATTCCTTGAGGCATAGCCATTTTGCTATAACTAGACTTGACCTGTAGGTGCTTAAAGACTTTCCCAGAAACCCTGTATATATGTTTATTCCAAAAAGTTATCTGTTCCTCACACAGTTACTTGAATTTTTTAAAGCCTGCATATGCAGCCCTGAAGAATGTCGCATTGAAGCATTCCATAAATTATAGATAAATTATTTTCTTTGTTATGCGGATGGCTGATGTGGGCAGAACTCGCCATAGGGTATTACTGCCCTGGTCCTCTGATTATTTGCGAGAGGACCCGATAACCCGATATTTATTGTTTTGAAGATTTAAGTTTACCAGGCGTTTTTTACATACAAAGATATTCATTATTTACTAACATTATTTAATATTTACTATTTATATTTATTTTTTTCTAACATTATTTATTATTTAATATTTATATTTATTATTTACTAACGGTTCTGCGGCAGGCCGTACGTAAAGTCCTGGACGGTAGCGTCCTAGGATTCTAAAAGTTCGGAGCAGTCGAATGGAGATTCGACTGTGCAGTATGGGATTTTAAGAACAAGTAAAGTCCGAACACTTGAAAGTTTTCCCGTGGACTAAAATTTGCACATATCCCACAAGAAGAAACAGCACTGGTCGTCAGCGGTCACGGGGCTCATTTATGGAGGTGTCAGTCATGTACTCCAAGTGTCCGTAAGGTATACCATCATATTAGTTTTCACAGATGCTGGTGTTGAAAATTAGTTTTCAACTGCCAACATAGTGTCACAGGCGTTTAAGTTATGTGACAATGCCTATCGGGGATCTTTAAAATTCAGGCTTTCAAAACAGGAAACGGTATTCAGCTTCCACAGACATGCGACAGGCAAACGCCGCATTAAGCTGAATTTAGTACAGGTGACTAGGACTAGCTCTTAATAACAGAAATGACGGTAATTAACAGCCACACTGGTGCTGCTATCTCGTGTTCGTTGCGTGCTCAATTCAGTCCAGTTCACCACTATAGGAACGGATGTTTTGTCCTGACTAAGCTAAAACTCGGGTTCGTGAGTTTACAAGACCGACACTATAAGGTTGGACCAAAAGTTAGCTTCCTGTCCTATAATTCGGGTACTGATTCCAAGTATGGTTAGTCGATATTGGAAAACGTGAAGTCGTTGCTGACACAAGTTTGTACTTAATAAATATATAATGGAGAAGTTAAAATTTGATGACAATGTGAAAACTGTGATACACATCTGCTCAAATCTATAGTTCGAGTCACTTATTACTTTTACTACGTACATAGTATAATGAATAGGGAAAGTATTATGACAGCGTCAAAATTTTGAATTTTAGTTTTCGACGGAAGAGCATCCTTGAACACGTTTCAAGCATCCCTAAATTCGAATTGAACAATTTTAAAGTGCTATCTCTCTCTCCTCTCCTCTCTCCTCCTCTCTCCTCCTCTCCCCTCTCCTCTCTCCTCATCTCTCTCTCCTCATCTCTCTCCTCTTCTCCCGCCTTCTCTCTCTCCCCTTCTCTCCGCCTTCTCTCTCTCCCCCCTTCTCCCTCCTTCTCTCTCTCTCTCTCTCTCTGTGTGTGTGTTCGTGAGTATGTAGATACGATATCTCACGAACAAATGGCGCGCGCTTCAAATGTAATTTGCTACGATTATTATAATTAGTGAATACCGAAACCCTATTAATTTTAAACGCAATCGAATGTTCGGACGGACCCTTAAATTTTCGAATGGAATTCCGAAAAAAAACATTAAAAAATCAACACCCTTAATAATTATAACAAACACTCATTTCAGATGTAATGTTTCATTAAAAAACGAATGACAAAATTTTTAGAATACTAGCATGAACCGTTTTTAAGCTACTGTACAATTTTTCTTTGAATTTTTAAAAGAAATCATTCAAAATTCAGGGCTTGTGGCAATCAGGATATGTTTTGGAAATAAAATTTTCACAAAAATTACATAAAATGTAAAAAATAGTTAATATTATTAAAAATGTTCAATTTCCATATGCGACATTATGCAACAAATTTAACACCATTCTCGTGGATCTGGTTCTTTTCATTCACGAGCGAAGTTACTTTTTGTAATAGTTTTGTATTATGACGCCCAACAATTCGTTAATAGTTATTTATATCCAGGTATACTAATTAATTGTCCATTGTATTTTGATACAGATTTAGCACGTGAGTATGAATAAGTCGTTCTGTTTGGACTCATAAGTTGCCAAAAGCGCACATTTTTAATTTAGAAGTATTAATTCCATACGAAAAACATTGTGCCATGGATTTTGTGCACAATTATTTTGCTGTGAAAACAGTAAAGCCATTGCATGTAGGGAAAATCATGTGCTGTCCATATCATAGTTTTTTCTAATATAATAAAACAAAGAAGAGTGAAATTATTCGAATCTTCTTTTCTTGATACTTTCTCTATATACATAGTAAAATATATAGGGAAAGTATTATGACGAATTCGAGTTTCGACGGAAGAGCAAGTTTCAACCATGCCTGAACTCATATCGATCATTTTCGGGGTGATGTATGTATGTGTGTGTGTGTGTTTGTATGTGTGTGAGTCTGTGGAGACGACATCTCATGAACGAATGGAACGTTTCGAATGAAAGTTGGTATGCACAGATAACAATCGATGGATACTGGAAGCCTATTGATTTTGAAAGCAATGAAAAGTTCGGAATACCCCCAAATTTGAAAAATTCATCAAAAAATACCTTTAATGATGCTACTTAAATAATCATTTCTTATGTAATGTTTCATTAAATAGCGGCAGATACAAATTTTAGAACACTAGTATGAACCGTTCTCGAGATGCTGCATTTTTTCAAATAAATTTATCAAAAAATCATTGTGAAATATGTTCGCTTTTCATATATACTATCGTGCAATACATTTGTCAACATCATTCTAGGTGGATCTAGGTCGTTCTATTCTCGAGAGAAGATATTTTGTGAAATAGTTTTGTGTTTTAACGCCTAACAATTCGCCAACAGTCATTTATATATATATATAAGAAATGCTCTTCTCTCCGTTTGTTTCGTTTGGCAGTCAATTTGGCGAACTTGACGACTCATTTAGCGAAATATCGCCAACCTGACGATATGTCATCCAAGATTGACGAAAAATATCTTCAAAATTGAAAAATGACGCTAAGCTAACGAAAATGACGCCAAATTGAAGAATTAATTAAAATATTTTAATATTTGGACTGCATTGCTTATTGCGGATGCTATACATATTGATAATTGTCAATTTAGAGTTGAATGAAATATAAGTTAATTGGGTACTTCGAAATAGTTATACATGTTGTTATCAAGAAAAACGCCAATGTACAACAATTCAACATTAAAAACATGATGCCGTAGATTTTATACATCATTTTTCACATCATGTGCTGCCGACATCCGATTTTTTTTTTGCTCAAATAATACAGTACTTTTTTAAAAAACTTACCACAATAACTTCCATTAATACTACTGCTTCAGTGGCGTGGACGTAGCCTATTTTGTCAATGAGAATGCCTCCTAAAGATGGTCCGATAAATGCTCTGTGGATTATAAAATAACAACAGTGTTAGCAATTTCTTCGAATTGCACTCTTAAAAGTTTTAAAATTATTTATAAATTAAAGTAATATGTAAAAATAATAATTACCCTAAACATGCAGAAGAAAATAAAACTCCTGATACCAAACTGTAAGTACCAACGTTGTTAGGAAATCCACGTTCTCTGAAAAAAACAAACAAAGAATGTTTATTTAGCCATATATTAGTACAGATAAAATGTTTTGGCTATTTTACTATTATATTAGCATTGATTAAAATTATATGAGTGGGTAGGGGATAATTTTCCACATGTTTTTCTTAATCCACCCTAAAGTCTATATATTTAGCAGGAAAATTTCAATAAACGCTTCTAACTTAAATATTTCCTGTATATGATAGATTTTGCCGAATTTTTCCCTCAAAAAATGAGGGCAAGACCAGGGAATATTTTGATATATGTTTTATCACCCTGCAGCGAAGTGCGAAATAACAAGAATACCTGCTTTTATCTGTGTGTCACGACCGCTTATAATTCGCGAATGGCCCAACGAATTTGCATATTTTCCCTGGTTTGTTAAACTTAATCAGTAGGTTTATGTAAAAAGCATTTCCGATTTTGTACCGCTTTAATATATAAAAGGGAAAATACCGAAATACGCATTTAAGTTAAATATCTTCTGAATTACTTGATCTATTTATACAGGGTGCGCACTTATATCCGTTACACCCCCCTTAACTTTTAAACGGTGACAGCTTAGGCCATAAAATTGGTGTCTAGGTATAGTAAAAAGGCTATGCGCTACTCAATGAGACAACTTACAATGCCATCTATCGACATATTTTGGAATTAGCGGTCCTATCTCGTAAACGGTGAAAGATACGTGAAAAAAGTGAATTAGAAAGTTGTAGAGCCCTCTCGATTTAGTACGAAAGAAAAGATACCTTGCGCACATTAATACTCAAAACAGAATGCAAAAAATTAACATTTGTTTGATTGTGAAGTGAAGCGAGAAAAGACCACTTTGCGGACTAAATACAAGCAAGCCTGTGTTGTGGCGCTGGGAAAACGCACGTGATTCGCATTCATGAGGACCATGGTTCTGTCCCCACCGGTTGCTTGTTTTACTGAATGTCTCTACAAACCATGAAAACTTTCTGCTGATCTTGCAAAATCGTCTATCCAAATACACAGCTCAACTTAACCATGTCTGGTATAAAAATCACATGGATCTCATGTATTATGCAAATGAGGATCGAACGTCATACCTGTTCACCAGAGACTACTACTATAAAAAGGATGTTTCTGCTGGGTTGTACGTTAAAGCGGAAAGTTATGGCAAAATTTGACAGTAACGAGTATTGCGAGATGTTGTTAATTTACGGTGAATGTGGGCGTAAGGCAAAATCAGCTGCAAGGGTGTATCGTGAACGTTTCCCTCAAGGCTTGCATCCTACACGGCAGACCATCTTAAAAATTGTAAAACGTTAAGGGAAACGGCTGCGTGACCAGTCGACCTCGAATTCGTACACCTCGTAATGTAGGACGCAAAGTGCAACCTGAAGATGTGCTAGCATACGCTCTCGCCCATCCTCAGAGCAGCACAAGAATGATCAGTGAAAATTGTGGCCTCTCAAAAAGCCGCGGCTGGAAAATCCTGAATGAATCAGGTGCTCATCCATACCGATCCACCCCTGTGCAGGAATTGCTGTCAAGAGATGCTGAGAGACGTTACACGTGGTGCAACTTTGTGATGAATAACTTAGAGGTCCACCCAACATTCCTGGCAGACATAATATGGACGGATGAGGCATGTTTTTCGAGGAACGGAATGTTTAATAGACAGAACGTTCATACCTGGTCGCTGGAAAATCCGAAATATGCCGTCGAAGTTCGACATCAACAACGCTGGTCGATTAATGTTTGGAACGGAATTTTTAATGACAGGTTCATTGGACCAGTATTTTACGTGAGCACGTTAACGGGACAATGGTACTTGTAGCTCCTGCAGGATGTAATAACCGACTTTGTTGAGAATCTACCGTTGCACCAACTCCTAAATGTATGGTTCCATCCAGGGCCGGTTCAAGGATATTTTCGTGTGTGGGCAAGACAGTTTGGGGCAGCCCTTCATATATATAAATATAAAATACAAATATATAATAAAAATTTTCTTAATGTTTCCTTAATAATTCCTTCCTTTTTAATGTGACGCAACAAGCCCATTTTCCATTGGTTAATCTTTATCCAATGGCATGATTCACATCCTTGTAAGGGTCCGCTCGCCCCCCCCCCCCCCCCCCGTTGTCTTGGCGCCCCTAAATTTATGATTTTGTGACCTTTTGGGTTCCCGTGTTGTAAAACTCGACGCCATCCAGACTGACAGTATTGTTTGCCGTTTTGTGCACAATAAATTACACATATAAGCTTGTCTCATCAAAGTGTGAGATCTATTTCTGATCTCACACTATCAAATTTTATTCTCATCTAAATTTAGAGTTTTAATTAGCAGTTTAGAAAATGTAATGCCTTACATTTCTTTCTACATGCATGCATAATGCAGCAGTAATTTATAATACATAACTGAATTTTGGACTTTATTTGTAATTTCCCTGCACACAAATGATGTATTGGAAAATAATGTTGGGGTCAAAAACTCGAATTTTCGACGGATTAATATACGTTTTGGACATCCTTTAACCCATATCAATTATTTTTAAATGGGTGTCTGTGTGTGAGTGTAATGTATGTATGGGTGTGTATAGGAGTCTAGAGAGACAAAATTTCTAGAACAAATGGAGTGAAGTGAACAAAATTTATGATTTTAAAGGGAAATTTACACTCGGAAGGTCGCAAATTTTCAAACTTCTTTTAAATCATAAGAAGAAAACGGCATTCAAAAATATTAAATAAACAATCATATTATATGTAAGTTTACGGGAATAACATCTATGTTTGGGGTTTCTGTGTCGGGAAAATGAAGTGTTATGAAAAATGTAAACCTTTTGGACACTTATAATAATAATATCAATATTCTAATATTCAAAATTTTTTTCTAGAAAACGCTGTCCCAGCGAGTGTTTTTATTATTCTTGTTTTCATTTTAAACTGTAAAATAAAGATATAAATAGTAAACGACAAAAATACGTACTAGGAAATTTAGTATCAAAATCTATATTTATTATTAAGAAAAGCTTTTATAGTTCTCGAGTAATCGTCTTGTCAAATTGAAGAAGATTGAAATTTTTTCATTTTTCAAGTTAGTAACATCTCAAAAACTAAAAGAACTAGCTTTGAACAATAAGCATAAATTTGTAGCTCTGTAAAAGCCCTACAAGTGTATATAATTGGATTTTGGATCGAACTCTATTTTTTGGGGGAGGGGTGGCTTAAACTTTGAAACATAAAAATGAGTTTTTTTTCATGTTTCATACTTTCACTCGAAATATCTTCGAAATTATAAAAGATCGATAGAATTATATTAAGTGATAAAAAAATATGTATGAGGAAATTTAGTTTCTAAATTTATATGTATATTTAAAAAAGCTTTTATAGTTTTCGAGTAATCATCTTGTCAAGTGGAAGAAGTTTGAAAATTTGAAGTATTTCAAGTTTGTAATGCTTATACCTTAAAAACTAAAAGTGATAACTATAAACAATTAGTATGAATTTATTGCTCTTTAAAAATCCTACAAGTGTATATAATTGGATTTTAGGTCACTTTCTTGGTTTTTGAAGTATATCGAAATTATAACCACTATACTTTAAAAACCAAGTTTTCCAATGGGTGGGAAAGCTGTAATATTTGAAATGCCACGATTGTTGCAGATCAGTCTGGTTACTTACTCTTTTGTGAAATATTGGTGCACAAGCACGAGATATTTTGCTTTGTTTAAAAAAAATTAGGAAGTCAAATGACTATGGGGATTCTAAATATGTTTAATGATTGGTGAGGTTTGAACAGAATAGGTGGAAATATACGCATTCAATTACGTATTTATGTGCCGCCAGACACGTTTATAGATTAACTCGAATGTAAAATCTCCACAGTAAGTTTAATTTTTATACTGCAAATCAAGTTAGTAAAATAATCGAATATATAAAAGTGGAGTCTATGGTCGGAGTTTTCAGATGAAATCGGGGTGAAAATTAAAAGCGCTAGCTAGTTACAAATAGTTAATTTGTATTGCTTTGAAAGCCTATAAACGAAACAAATGAGTCTGAAATAATCGAATAAACTTATTGAACTTTACTGGAGTTTTATCTTACAAAATATTATTCACGCAAAGCAATTTCGGTTCCATCGGACTACAGTCACCGCCGAATATATTTTTCTGAATTTATCAGGAATCAAAAGTAACTTACTCATTATGTAGTGTCATGAAAGTTGCCCTCATCCATTTTTTAATAAAATTTGAATTTTTAATTGCATAAATCTTATGAATAATTTGTATATCTTAGCAGTAAAACATTATAAGCAAATTAAAGAAATGATTTTATGAATAAATTAGGAAAGAGGAGAGATGAAGGAAAAGCATTTCAATCCCTACGAAGCTAAGACATAATATAACAGGACAATTCAGAATTTTGCCGGTTATATTATCAGCAATTTATTTATATAGCTAATCTTTAATATTAAATTTAAAATGCAAAAATATTTAAATTTGTTGGTTTTTGATTTCGCAGATAAAAATCTGGGATTCTATTTCGAAGCAGTTTGTGATTGTCCATTGTAGCCCCTCTAAAATCTGATTAACATACAGAAGGAACATAGAATATAACAACTATACTTCAAAAATCAAGTTTTCTAATGGGTGAGAAAGCTGTAATATTTGAAATGCCACGATTGTTGCACATCAGTCTGGTTACTTATTCTTTTGTGAAATATTAGTGCACAAACACGAGATATTTTGTTTTGTTTAAAAAAAAAATTAGAAAGTTAAATGAACCTGGGGGATTCTAAAGATGTTTAATGATTGGTGAGGTTTGAACAGAATAGGTGGAAATATACATACGGAAATATACATAATGGAATACTATCCAAATTACAACAAAATTTTACACTTTGACTAATTTAACATTTGCTTTATTGCATCACTGGAACGAATTACCCGGTATTGACTGGGATGCAAATAAACCCCCGTTACTACATTTACAAATAACACTACTCAATTTTCTTCAATTCCTAAACCGACGTCAAATTACCAGTACGCTATCCGCAAAGCGAAAAAAAACATAAACGCTCTCCGTGATGCAAAACATAAATGAATGAAAGATAAATAACCTCTAGGAGATGAACGTGGCATTAGATCGTTACGGTAGCTGTTAAATCGTATGATTAGCTGTTAGATCATATCGATGGCTGGAGATTCTGTAACTGTTAAATCGAGAATAAAGCTGCTAGGTCATATCAGTAGCTGGAGATTATCTGATTTTGGAATTTAAAAATTCGTTAAAAATCGAATGTAAATTTTGGTAAAATGCCTTCGAGATGCATTAGTTCAGGTATAGATGAGACTGTGTCGAAAGCCCAGGCCAACCGACTCGTCCGAAGACATGGAGTAACAAAATGGATGGCCGGAGATGAGACTGTGTTGAAGACCCAGACCGTCCGACTCGTCAACAAGGACTTGAGCATCTATTTGGACAGCGAAAAAATTCAATGAGATAGATATCGGTCGGCATTGTGGACAAACACACAGATAGATTCTTCTTTTCATTATTATAGATTCACTGGGGAGTGAAGACGATTGAAATGTAATGTTTAAAATGCCCCTGAGTTTGTGACAAGTGAATGAAAAAATAGAAAAAAATGTTCGAAGATACAACACCTAATTCAAAAGCAGGAAAAATATATAGAATAGAAAAGGGGACAACAATTAGGAAAAAAGGTGGAGGGGGTAAAAATTAAAAATATTCTAATTTTCTGCCGAAAGATAAAGTGCATAACAAAACTAAGAGAGAGGGGAAAATCATATTTGCAATCATTAGAGAACAAGGCGGTAAAACACGTAATATTTATTTTCGTAATTTTGAAAAAAATAATAAAAGAAAACATCTGAAAAGAATTTGGAGATACATGAGCCCAACAGAAACACAGGAAAATATCCAAATGCTTCCAAATTCATTTTAAAAAGGACGGGGGGGGGGGGGGGGGTTAGAAATTAAAAAATATGAACTTTCGAGTGGGGTAATAAAAATAGGGTGTATTAAGAATAAAAAATAAATTCCATTCGTTGGAAAAGAGGAACGTCAATGTTTCATTTTTTCTTGGTTTTGAAATAAAAAATGGACAAAAAAATACTACATATCATACAATACAACTTTATATAAGAATAATAATAAATCGAATGTTGACTAGAACATGGGGATATTAAAAGAATTGTTTGAGTAGAAATAAAAAAAATCACAATATCAAAATGTATATTATAAATTTTAAGGTTGTTTAATTAACATTTTACTTAAAAGTGTATTAAATTATAACTAAAAGTGTAATTATGAAAAAGTAAAATAGTATTTACGGATTATTGAACGTATATCTAGACAGAAATTTGTATGCATGAGCAAAAGAATATATATAATTCCTAGATTGAGTCTATAGAATAAATTCATTAATTTATGAAACAGCTCTAACAATTTATAAACAACTTTTGCACTTTCATGCAGATATTCAAAAAGGAATATTTTACTTCGCAAAAATATTTTGTACCATTTTTTTTTTTTTCATTTTGCAATGAAACTGAAAAAAATACAAAATTAAGATCATTTTACACCATTGCTTAGTTATTTGCCTCTGAAATTCCTCATAGAACAGCCACGGGGCATATTATTTTGGATAAAAACATGAAAAATTATTCTTTTATCAATATTATTCTGGGGCTAATACCAAAGACTAAATTCAGTACCAAATTAATTTTATTGGTTGAAACACATTAAAAATCAACAAAAAATGTAGTCAATTAAGAAATTTTGCAAAAATATTTTAAATAATTGAAAGAAAAAGTTACCCGAATAGTTAGAACTTAAAAGACAGCCATATTTTTCGATGGATTTGTGAATCTTGCACGGCAGCATAACACAACACTTTGAACAATAAGAAGTAGCTTTTTACTTGTAGTCATTGTGTTTGTTATCTACATGGTCTTCAGCTAGGCTCAATGCCTAAATCAGCTAAAACGGTAGACGACCAAAAGAATGACCATCTGGACTAATCTCCTCCCTCCCGTCCTTTTAGAAGTGCGATCATAGAGGCCGCATCCATGTGTTTGCAATTTGAATTTGAAACCAGGAAAAAATTCTGAGAATCGGCCCTTGGGTTTTTCCCAGTATTTGGGGACAAAGTCCCCTAAGGGATTGCAGGCTGCACCCAGCTGCAAGTTGTTTAAAATCTGGTAATCTCCCAAGTGTTTGAGCGTACGTACTTTCAAGCAGAACTGTACATTGCTTCGAAAAAGTTATAATTATGGGAGAAAAACGATTTTATCCTTTTTATATTTTAATACTATCTAAAAAAGTAAATTCATTTATATTAAAGTCGCACAAAATTGGTTCATTTTCAAAATATTTTTTTTAATACGACCACAAAAGTCATTCTTACTACACCTAATTTCACTTCCAAATGGCCGCCCCTAATTCGTCCGCTGTGGGCAATTGCCCACGCCGCCCACGCCTTAAACCGGGCCTGGTTCCAACATGACAGCGCATCTCCGCATAAGATTTCAAACGTTCAGCATTACCTAATAGAGACACTCCAGAATCAAGTCATCGGGTATGGTGGTTCCGTCGAGTGACCCCCGCACTCACCTGACTTGACCGCATTGAACTTCTTCTTATGGAGACACATAAAAGGGCAGGTATATGCGACCCCTCCGCCAACATTGCAGGTTCTTCAACAACGCATTACTGATGCTTGTGCGTCCGTAACACCTGCCATGTTGCACAATGTGCAGCGAGAAATCCAGTCCAGAGTGCAAATGTGTATAGTGGCTAACGGAGAGCATTTTGAATAATATACTATTGTAAATAAATGATCCTGAAGACAGAGAAGTGTCTCAGTTTCTTTCTTCCACTCTTTATGACATGACAATTTTCGAAATCGTGACCAAATAAATGTTCAATTTTTGCATTCTGTTTTGAGTATTAATGTGCGCAAGGTATCTTTTCGTACTAAATCGAGAGTTCTCTACAACTTTCTAATTGACTTTTTTCACGTATTTTTCACCGTTTACGAGATAGGACAGCTAATTCCAAAATTGGCGATAGATGACGTTGTAAGTTGTCTCATCGAGTAGCGCATAGCCTTTTTACTATACCTAGACGCCAACTTTATGGCCTAAGCTGTCACCGTTTAGAAGTTAAGGGGGGGGGGGGGTGTAACGGATATAAGTGGGCATCCTGTATAAAACTCTTTTCAAGCAATGCGAGTGAATCCAGGGAATGTTTTGATATAAGTTTATAGAATTCAAGCTCCCACATCTATCCGCGGAACAACGGAAATTCGTTTTTGTCTGTCTGTAATGGACGTTTGTAGTTATGTGAAAATGGCTCATCGATGTACATAATTTTTTGGGCTGGTTTGCAAGAATTATTAGAAGCGGGTTTATGAAACAGTTTGCCATTCCCATCAATGACTGCCCAGCTTCTAAACAGCTCGCCACCTCAAAGATTCTTTCTAAATAATACTTCGGAGCTATAAACATTGTTTTGAGTCGATAAACACCGAAATCAAATCCTAAATTGTAGAGCTCACTGGGAAACATACTTTTTGCAAAGGCCGCTTATTACTTTCCCTGCAATGCATGATAATGTATAGGGAAAGTATTGGAATCATGTCGAAAATCGCAACTCGATTTTCGACGGATCTACACGTTTCGAGACCTCTAGAATACGAAAAAACTATTTTTAGCGTGACGTCTGTGTGTGTCTGTGGAATGAATGTATTCACTCTAACTCAAAAACTAAAGAACCGAATTTCATAAAATTTGGTAGGTAAGTAACTTGGATGTGACCCTGGTGCTGATTAGTTTTTGGTACGATTCGTAAAAACAGAACCCGTCTTTTCTTGCGAAATGGCCCGTAAAAAATTTCATTTATCCGCTCTACCTAAAATACTAATTGACCGAATTTCACAAAATCTGGTAGATAAGTTACGTGTTAGATACTCTGGTGCTGATTAGAATTTGGTACGATTCGGAAAAGAAGAACCCGCCTTTTTTTACGAAATGGCCCGCTAAAATTTCATGTATCCACCCTAGCTAAAATACTAATTGACCAAATTTCACAATATTTGGTAGCTAAGTTACTTGTGGGACACAGTGGTGCTGATGAGATTTTGGTAAAATTCGGAAAAGAACAACCTGCCTTTTTTTACGAAATGGCCCGCAAAAATCGCCAAAATCTAAAAAAAAAAAAGACTACGTATACTGAAATGTATCAATTAAATTCTTGTTTTATACGCAATTTTTGACGAAGAAAAGAATATAACACACTCCATTACACTTTAGGACTAACCGTTCTCAAGATATTTGAGATTTCTTTCATTTTTGTTACGCCGCTATCGGAAAAATGTCCAATTACCAAATAAAAATAAAAATTGAATTAAAAATGCAAATTTAGTGTTATTTGGTGCAATTAAACTCAATCTAATGAATTATTAAAGAAATAAAGAAAATATGAATTTAAGTCTGCAGAGAAAGTCATGTGCTACCCACATCAGATTTTTACTTTCCCTGCAATACATGGTAATGTATAGGGAATCATGCCAAAAATCGCAACTCGAGGTTTTGAAGGATCTACACTTTCTGGGACTTCTAGAATACGAAAAAACTATTAGCGTGACGTCTGTATGCGTGTGTTTCTGTCTGTACAATGTATGTGTCCACTCTAACTCAAAAACTAATGGACCAAATTTCATAAAGTTTGGTAGGTAAGTCACTTGTGTGTGACCCTGGTGCTGATTAGTTTTTGGTATGATTCGGGATAAAATAACTTGCCTATTTTTGAAAAATGGTCCGCAGAAACTGCCTATATCCACTCTATCTGAAACACTAATTCACTAAATTTTGTAAAATTTGGTAGATAAGTCACTTGTGGGTTACCCTGGTACTGATTAGATTTTCGTACGAATCGAAATAAAGAACCTGTCTTTTTTTGTGAAATGGCTCGCAAAAATCGTCCAAATATGAAATAAAAGACTACGTATGCTAAATATATCAATTAAATGCTTGTTTTATACGTAATTTTTGACACTGAAAAGAATAAGACCAATCCCATTACTCTTGGACTAGCCGTTCTCGATATATTTTAGTTTTTTCGCATTTACGCTACTCACCTTTGGAAATATGTCTAGTTACCAAATGAAAACGAAAATTATATTAAAAGTGCAAATTTAGTGTAATTTAAAATGATTATGGTTGATATTTTGCGCAATTAAACTCAATGAAATGAAATATTGAAGAAAGAGATTGTCAATATGAGTCTGCAGGGAAAGTTATTTGCTGCACACAAAGATTTATACTTCCCCTGCAATACATGATAATGTATAGGGAAATCATGCCGAAAATCGTAACTCGAGTTTTCGACGGATCTACACGTTTTGGAACCTCTCGAACACGAAAAACTATTTTTAGAGTGACGTCTGTGTGTATATGTATGTGTCTATCTGTGCGGATTTTGTATCCACTCTAACTGAAAAACTAATTGGCTAAATTTCATAAAATTTCGTATGTAAATCCTTTTTGTGGGTGACCCTGGTTCTGAATAGATTTAGGTACGATTCGCAGAAATAAAAAAGAAAACCCTGCCTTGTTTTGCGAAATAGCCAGCAAAAATCGTTAAATCTAAAAATAAAAGACTACGCATACTCAAATATATCAATTAATTGCTTATGTTATACGTAATTTTTGACGACGAAAATAATAAGACCAACCCAATTACTCTAGGGCTAGCCGTTCTCGAGATATTTTAGTTTTTCGCATTTTCGTTATGTCACATTTGAAAATAAGTCCTATTACCAAATGTAAACGAAAATTGAATTAAAAGTGCGAATTTAGTGCAATTTAAAATAATTATGGCTGTTATTTTGTGCAATTAAACTCAATTTAATGAATTATTGAAGCAATAAAGAGAACGTGAATATGAGTCTGTAGGGAAAGTGACATGCTGCCCAGATCAGATTTTTATGCATGTAAAGATCATTTTGGACACCAGTATAGATAATAAATTTGTTCACATCTGATAATTGAAAAAATCGATCCAATGTTTTCAAGCTCTGATTAGAGTAGATTTATTCTAAGCATCTTATAACTTTCTAGGCCTTTACCTCCATGAAAACCCCCAGCAAATTATAAGTAGCAATAATGCTAACTATTATAAAAGGTATACTTACACATTGTGTTTCATTCCATGCGTGAAACTGCACACTATTTCAGCAGCCATGCCTAGTCCAAGTAAAAACTGTGAGAAGGCCACGATCCAAAACTTTCTATGAGAAAAAAAAGACTAAATATTTTTAACAATTGAGGTTCAATATTTAAAAAAAAATGGCCCATCCGAAAATAATGATATGAGCTGAAAATTATTGACATCTGATAATAGTCAGACAATGGTTAAGATTGCAATTGTAGGCAAAATTTTTTCAATATTATTTTAGCGATATTTCCCCTTGAAACATCTGTTTCTTAGGGTCTGCTATAGATAGAGTTCAATTGATGACTGATTTGGAATCACCATCAAATTCTGTAGGAAAATGGATATTCACTAAGAATTCAACATTTCTTGTTCAAAATTCTTCATTTTACTTTAAATATCTATTCCTCAAGGTTGTCCATAAATAGAACTTGGATTATGAATTATATTGATTCAGCATCAAATTTCATAGGGGGAGGGGTGAGTTTACTAAGAATTTCTATTTCTAGTTTAGAAGATGTCACTTCTAGTTTATCCGAGCCATCGTACGATTGTACGAAATAAGTATGCAAAAGAGAATAAAAATGGTTAGTTTCGTCGAAATTGAAGTGTATACACCATTACCACCACCATTTACCACCATTTATCATACGATAAACAATTGATTTTACACGACATTTGCCCTTGTTCATGACCATGCCAATTACTTCTTAATTTACAACTACATCCTAATAGTTTCAATATTTCTGACTGTAACATCACCAAATTACGGGTTTCTGCAACGGCCTAAGTTTTTTGTATTGCAATTCATGAATGCAGCAAGATTACAAGTTGATCACTGGCTTTATTGATATGGCAGCTTTCCAACTGCTGTTGCATCTCCTTTGTAAAGTAGCATTTCCCATTGCTTCGATCTTTAAATAATTTCACAATTTTTGTACAGATCCTTTGTAAATTTTTGAGTTTCAATTCCTTGTTTTCACACAAGAGCGTTCAAATCCCTTCATCTCAACATGCGACATGGCAATACAAAAATGATTGGTCATCAATTCTTTCCCCATCCTGGGTGCTGCCTTGGGTCTCAAAATTATATTATACAATTTACTTGTGCAGACATCAAGAACAATTGCTCTTGGTACCGTGAGTTGGCCTTACGATTTCCGAACCCTTCTGGCGTGTGTTACGTCGCTCCCAGTGCATGTTCTACATCCCTTTGCTATTCTATATCCTAATAGTTTAATTTTATATGCTGTTTCTTTATCTAAAGTTTTAAAGTACAGTAAAACCTCTGTAAGAGACTAGCTCCATTAAACGACCGTCTCCCTAAATGACCACATTTTGTCGGGGAGCGAATTTTTCTCCAAAAGATTTAATGTTAAATTTACTTCCGTTTAGGGACCATTAGAAACCATTCACCCTCCCGAAGCGTCCACAGTTTTGGACACTAAGAAGGGGGTGGGGGAGGTGATTTCACTTTCTGTTTACTTAAAATTGAATTTAAGTTTTAGAACCGTTATTTTTTGACCTTTTAGGCTCTCAATCCGATTTTGATAAAGAACTATCATACTCATTGCCCTCTTGTATTAAGAAACACTCAAGGAAGTGAATATATTAATGGTTCCAGGATGTGTCTTTCCAAGAAGTGAATAGATTAATGGAAATTTCATTGTTGAAGACGATAAAATACTTTATTTATTTTATGAGCTTCAAATCTGTTTAGAAAAAAAATTGTAACATCAAGGCAAACTACTATTAATTAATTCCTTTTAAAAATCCAGGATATATTTAGTTATTCACTTTTTAATTTATTTTTTATTCTTTTAAGTTGTAAATTTCTTAGCATGGAAATATAAATGCCAAATTACCAAATCGTATTTTTAAGTGTATGCTTTGCATGCTAATGTAACACACACTTTACCATTTACTACAGTAAGTACTTTACAGTACAGCAAGTACTGTAAGTAATTACAGCAAGTACTTTCAATTGTTTTTTGTTTAATTTCATGCCTATTCCCCCTCACTATAGACATCCGTTAAGAGGCCAACCCAGGCCCGGTTTAAGGCGTGGGCGGCGTGGGCAATTGCCCACAGCGGACGAATTAGGGGCGGCCATTTGGAAGTGAAATTAGGTGTAGTAAGAATGACTTTTGTGGTCGTATTAAAAAAAATATTTTGAAAATGAACCAATTTTGTGCGACTTTAATATAAATGAATTTACTTTTTTAGATAGTATTAAAATATAAAAAGGATAAAATCGTTTTTCTCCCATAATTATAACTTTTTCGAAGCAATGTACAGTTCTGCTTGAAAGTACGTACGCTCAAACACTTGGGAGATTACCAGATTTTAAACAACTTGCAGCTGGGTGCAGCCTGCAATCCCTTAGGGGACTTTGTCCCCAAATACTGGGAAAAACCCAAGGGCCGATTCTCAGAATTTTTTCCTGGTTTCAAATTCAAATTGCAAACACATGGATGCGGCCTCTATGATCGCACTTCTAAAAGGACGGGAGGGAGGAGATTAGTCCAGATGGTCATTCTTTTGGTCGTCTACCGTTTTAGCTGATTTAGGCATTGAGCCTAGCTGAAGACCATGTAGATAACAAACACAATGACTACAAGTAAAAAGCTACTTCTTATTGTTCAAAGTGTTGTGTTATGCTGCCGTGCAAGATTCACAAATCCATCGAAAAATATGGCTGTCTTTTAAGTTCTAACTATTCGGGTAACTTTTTCTTTCAATTATTTAAAATATTTTTGCAAAATTTCTTAATTGACTACATTTTTTGTTGATTTTTAATGTGTTTCAACCAATAAAATTAATTTGGTACTGAATTTAGTCTTTGGTATTAGCCCCAGAATAATATTGATAAAAGAATAATTTTTCATGTTTTTATCCAAAATAATATGCCCCGTGGCTGTTCTATGAGGAATTTCAG
Source organism: Amaurobius ferox (assembly GCA_951213105.1). Classification (NCBI taxonomy): domain Eukaryota; kingdom Metazoa; phylum Arthropoda; class Arachnida; order Araneae; family Amaurobiidae; genus Amaurobius; species Amaurobius ferox. The sequence continues at coordinate 39,272,403 of OX578142.1, forward strand.
AGGCAAATAACTAAGCAATGGTGTAAAATGATCTTAATTTTGTATTTTTTTCAGTTTCATTGCAAAATGAAAAAAAAAAAAATGGTACAAAATATTTTTGCGAAGTAAAATATTCCTTTTTGAATATCTGCATGAAAGTGCAAAAGTTGTTTATAAATTGTTAGAGCTGTTTCATAAATTAATGAATTTATTCTATAGACTCAATCTAGGAATTATATATATTCTTTTGCTCATGCATACAAATTTCTGTCTAGATATACGTTCAATAATCCGTAAATACTATTTTACTTTTTCATAATTACACTTTTAGTTATAATTTAATACACTTTTAAGTAAAATGTTAATTAAACAACCTTAAAATTTATAATATACATTTTGATATTGTGATTTTTTTTATTTCTACTCAAACAATTCTTTTAATATCCCCATGTTCTAGTCAACATTCGATTTATTATTATTCTTATATAAAGTTGTATTGTATGATATGTAGTATTTTTTTGTCCATTTTTTATTTCAAAACCAAGAAAAAATGAAACATTGACGTTCCTCTTTTCCAACGAATGGAATTTATTTTTTATTCTTAATACACCCTATTTTTATTACCCCACTCGAAAGTTCATATTTTTTAATTTCTAACCCCCCCCCCCCCCGTCCTTTTTAAAATGAATTTGGAAGCATTTGGATATTTTCCTGTGTTTCTGTTGGGCTCATGTATCTCCAAATTCTTTTCAGATGTTTTCTTTTATTATTTTTTTCAAAATTACGAAAATAAATATTACGTGTTTTACCGCCTTGTTCTCTAATGATTGCAAATATGATTTTCCCCTCTCTCTTAGTTTTGTTATGCACTTTATCTTTCGGCAGAAAATTAGAATATTTTTAATTTTTACCCCCTCCACCTTTTTTCCTAATTGTTGTCCCCTTTTCTATTCTATATATTTTTCCTGCTTTTGAATTAGGTGTTGTATCTTCGAACATTTTTTTCTATTTTTTCATTCACTTGTCACAAACTCAGGGGCATTTTAAACATTACATTTCAATCGTCTTCACTCCCCAGTGAATCTATAATAATGAAAAGAAGAATCTATCTGTGTGTTTGTCCACAATGCCGACCGATATCTATCTCATTGAATTTTTTCGCTGTCCAAATAGATGCTCAAGTCCTTGTTGACGAGTCGGACGGTCTGGGTCTTCAACACAGTCTCATCTCCGGCCATCCATTTTGTTACTCCATGTCTTCGGACGAGTCGGTTGGCCTGGGCTTTCGACACAGTCTCATCTATACCTGAACTAATGCATCTCGAAGGCATTTTACCAAAATTTACATTCGATTTTTAACGAATTTTTAAATTCCAAAATCAGATAATCTCCAGCTACTGATATGACCTAGCAGCTTTATTCTCGATTTAACAGTTACAGAATCTCCAGCCATCGATATGATCTAACAGCTAATCATACGATTTAACAGCTACCGTAACGATCTAATGCCACGTTCATCTCCTAGAGGTTATTTATCTTTCATTCATTTATGTTTTGCATCACGGAGAGCGTTTATGTTTTTTTTAGCTTTGCGGATAGCGTACTGGTAATTTGACGTCGGTTTAGAAATTGAAGAAAATTGAGTAGTGTTATTTGTAAATGTAGTAACGGGGGTTTATTTGCATCCCAGTCAATACCGGGTAATTCGTTCCAGTGATGCAATAAAGCAAATGTTAAATTAGTCAAAGTGTAAAATTTTGTTGTAATTTGGATAGTATTCCATTATGTATATTTCCGTATGTATATTTCCACCTATTCTGTTCAAACCTCACCAATCATTAAACATCTTTAGAATCCCCCAGGTTCATTTAACTTTCTAATTTTTTTTTTAAACAAAACAAAATATCTCGTGTTTGTGCACTAATATTTCACAAAAGAATAAGTAACCAGACTGATGTGCAACAATCGTGGCATTTCAAATATTACAGCTTTCTCACCCATTAGAAAACTTGATTTTTGAAGTATAGTTGTTATATTCTATGTTCCTTCTGTATGTTAATCAGATTTTAGAGGGGCTACAATGGACAATCACAAACTGCTTCGAAATAGAATCCCAGATTTTTATCTGCGAAATCAAAAACCAACAAATTTAAATATTTTTGCATTTTAAATTTAATATTAAAGATTAGCTATATAAATAAATTGCTGATAATATAACCGGCAAAATTCTGAATTGTCCTGTTATATTATGTCTTAGCTTCGTAGGGATTGAAATGCTTTTCCTTCATCTCTCCTCTTTCCTAATTTATTCATAAAATCATTTCTTTAATTTGCTTATAATGTTTTACTGCTAAGATATACAAATTATTCATAAGATTTATGCAATTAAAAATTCAAATTTTATTAAAAAATGGATGAGGGCAACTTTCATGACACTACATAATGAGTAAGTTACTTTTGATTCCTGATAAATTCAGAAAAATATATTCGGCGGTGACTGTAGTCCGATGGAACCGAAATTGCTTTGCGTGAATAATATTTTGTAAGATAAAACTCCAGTAAAGTTCAATAAGTTTATTCGATTATTTCAGACTCATTTGTTTCGTTTATAGGCTTTCAAAGCAATACAAATTAACTATTTGTAACTAGCTAGCGCTTTTAATTTTCACCCCGATTTCATCTGAAAACTCCGACCATAGACTCCACTTTTATATATTCGATTATTTTACTAACTTGATTTGCAGTATAAAAATTAAACTTACTGTGGAGATTTTACATTCGAGTTAATCTATAAACGTGTCTGGCGGCACATAAATACGTAATTGAATGCGTATATTTCCACCTATTCTGTTCAAACCTCACCAATCATTAAACATATTTAGAATCCCCATAGTCATTTGACTTCCTAATTTTTTTTAAACAAAGCAAAATATCTCGTGCTTGTGCACCAATATTTCACAAAAGAGTAAGTAACCAGACTGATCTGCAACAATCGTGGCATTTCAAATATTACAGCTTTCCCACCCATTGGAAAACTTGGTTTTTAAAGTATAGTGGTTATAATTTCGATATACTTCAAAAACCAAGAAAGTGACCTAAAATCCAATTATATACACTTGTAGGATTTTTAAAGAGCAATAAATTCATACTAATTGTTTATAGTTATCACTTTTAGTTTTTAAGGTATAAGCATTACAAACTTGAAATACTTCAAATTTTCAAACTTCTTCCACTTGACAAGATGATTACTCGAAAACTATAAAAGCTTTTTTAAATATACATATAAATTTAGAAACTAAATTTCCTCATACATATTTTTTTATCACTTAATATAATTCTATCGATCTTTTATAATTTCGAAGATATTTCGAGTGAAAGTATGAAACATGAAAAAAAACTCATTTTTATGTTTCAAAGTTTAAGCCACCCCTCCCCCAAAAAATAGAGTTCGATCCAAAATCCAATTATATACACTTGTAGGGCTTTTACAGAGCTACAAATTTATGCTTATTGTTCAAAGCTAGTTCTTTTAGTTTTTGAGATGTTACTAACTTGAAAAATGAAAAAATTTCAATCTTCTTCAATTTGACAAGACGATTACTCGAGAACTATAAAAGCTTTTCTTAATAATAAATATAGATTTTGATACTAAATTTCCTAGTACGTATTTTTGTCGTTTACTATTTATATCTTTATTTTACAGTTTAAAATGAAAACAAGAATAATAAAAACACTCGCTGGGACAGCGTTTTCTAGAAAAAAATTTTGAATATTATATATTGATATTATTATTATAAGTGTCCAAAAGGTTTACATTTTTCATAACACTTCATTTTCCCGACACAGAAACCCCAAACATAGATGTTATTCCCGTAAACTTACATATAATATGATTGTTTATTTAATATTTTTGAATGCCGTTTTCTTCTTATGATTTAAAAGAAGTTTGAAAATTTGCGACCTTCCGAGTGTTCATTTCCCTTTAAAATCATAAATTTTGTTCACTTCACTCCATTTGTTCTAGAAATTTTGTCTCTCTAGACTCCTATACACACCCATACATACATTACACTCACACACAGACACCCATTTAAAAATAATTGATATGGGTTAAAGGATGTCCAAAACGTATATTAATCCGTCGAAAATTCGAGTTTTCGACCCCAACATTATTTTCCAATACATCATTTGTGTGCAGGGAAATTACAAATAAAGTCCAAAATTCAGTTATGTATTATAAATTACTGCTGCATTATGCATGCATGTAGAAAGAAATGTAAGGCATTACATTTTCTAAACTGCTAATTAAAACTCTAAATTTAGATGAGAATAAAATTTGATAGTGTGAGATCAGAAATAGATCTCACACTTTGATGAGACAAGCTTATATGTGTAATTTATTGTGCACAAAACGGCAAACAATACTGTCAGTCTGGATGGCGTCGAGTTTTACAACACGGGAACCCAAAAGGTCACAAAATCATAAATTTAGGGGCGCCAAGACAACGGGGGGGGGGGGGCGAGCGGACCCTTACAAGGATGTGAATCATGCCATTGGATAAAGATTAACCAATGGAAAATGGGCTTGTTGCGTCACATTAAAAAGGAAGGAATTATTAAGGAAACATTAAGAAATTTTTTATTATATATTTGTATTTTATATTTATATATATGAAGGGCTGCCCCAAACTGTCTTGCCCACACACGAAAATATCCTTGAACCGGCCCTGGGCCAATCACCTATCTAAGCGACCGCTTTTCTTCAGAACGTAGGGTGGTCACCTTAGAGAGGTTTTACTGTATCTAAATAATAATTATCTAACCTGTTTGTGTCTTTCCAATTTCTCCAAACGTTCTCCTAGAAAGCTGGAACTTCGCATATTTATCGCATGAGACAGATTTTGAAGGAGCCGGCCTTTTGATTTCTCCTCTGGGGGTGACACACATAGAGGATTTTAAAATGATATTTCTAAACCCCGCAGAAGTTCCTCCGATGATGTCATCGGAACTGAAATTTTGTACAGATGAAATTACACAGCTGAAATTTTGTACACTTCTAGTATGGACAATGGAGCAAGACCTAGATTTGTGATCTTCTCCTCCGGGAATGGGGAAAATGCCGAGTTTCAGAAAAGTTTTTCCTAACACTCTAGAAGCCTCTGCGGATGACCAAGAAGCGTAGGGTGCACATATATATATATATGCACCTTACGCTATATATATATATATATATATATATATATATATATATATATATATATATGTATGTATATATATATATATATATATATATATATGTATATATATATATATATATATATATATATATAGGATCATGCACAGGATACAACCTAATTGAACCGGATTTCCTATCCCCCGGGGGCGCATAAAATGACTTTTTTAAGTGTCTCTAGACCTTCCAAAACTCCTCTCCAATCACTCAGAAAGCTGAAACTTTGCACGTTTATAGTATTGAACACGGGGCAAAATCTAACTGGGACGGATTTTCAGTTAACCTTTTACTTACGGGTGGGACAGCGTCAGTCCCAAACAAATAACCTCCCAAAAAGACAGGTATTTGACGTACACTATCCCAAACAGTTCGATCTCCCTTTGCAGACATTGGCGTCCATCCAATGTCTGCAAAAGGGGATTGAACTGTTTGGGATAGGGTATGTCAAATACCTGTCTTTTTGAGAGGTTTTTTGTTTGGAATTGATGCTGTTCCACCCGTAAGCAAAATGTTAAGACGTCTGTTTTTAAGCAAAGTGCCATATAACGTTAAACAAAATGAACTTATTAAAAAGTTTGCAACCTAATTTTTAAGCTTGTTAATTTCCCTGTCTTTGACAAGCTTTAATATCAGTATACGATATAGGCCGTTCCGGAAAGTCTTTATACGACCTTTATTTTTTCAACCGTTAGTCGTAGATATACAGGATGTCCCAAAAAGATTGAAACGCGCTTTGATTCTTTACTTGTTGGAGATAAGTGGGCAATGTAAATTGCAAAAATATTGAAAGTAAAGTAGGAAATAAGACTAAGTTAAAGAAATAGTCCTCCCATTAATTTTCAAAAAGTTACACTTTTTAAATTTTTATACGACCCCCTTAGACAAATTTGGTCAATCAGAAATTTTTTATTTTTAATGCAACAAGATCGTTAAAAAAGCCGCATATCTGTATCTTTAAAATCAACTGAATTATGAGAAAGGAAAAAATCTGACTTATGCCACTTTTCCGTACCATGTGAAAGGCTGTTTCATCAGTGAAAATAGGGATCATAAACAAATTGACGATGGAAATTGTTAAGATCAAAAATACGTTAATATGTGTTAACATTTTTTATCATAAATGCATCTAAATAAAGCATTACACAGACCGAGATCATATAAAGCAGTAATACTCACTACGCGGTTGGGTATCCTATGTATATTATCATTCAGGTTTATCTTTTTTTCTGATATGCCACAAATTTACATTTCTAATTTGATATATGGTTCCCATTCATAATGTTCAATTTTCAATTAAATATAACTCGCTCAATTTTAAAGATGCGATTTTTTTAATGATCTTGTTGTACTAAAAATAAAAATTTTCTGATTGACCAAATTTGTCTAAGGGGGTCGTATAAAAATTTAAAAAGTATAACGTTTTGAAAATTAATGGGAAGACTATTTCATTAACGTAGTCTTATTTCCTAACTTAATTTCAACATTTTTGCAATTTACATTGCCCACTTATCTCCAACAGGTAAAGAAATAAAGCGCATTTCAATCTTTTTGGGACACCCTACATACTTCCAACTTTAAAAATGTTTCAAATAAGGTAACAATTTATATATTAAATAACATCTATCTGTCATTCTCCAATATTACTTCCTTATTTATACTACGCATTTATTGCCATCAGAGCCTGGCTTACAAATAATGGTGCCCAGGGCGTAGTGGTCAAATGGTTTCCAGGGCATAGTAGTAAAATTGTGCCCAAAGCCTAGTGATCAAATTGTACTAAGGACCCAATGGTTAAATGGTGGCAATTTCCCAGGGATGATTATAGCAGCACATGATTTTTCATAGTGCATGTACCATATAGTATGACAGGCTAGAATAGCAGTGAACACAATAAATGTCATACCGCTGCATGTAAATAAAGCGAATGTTAGGTCTATCTATAGACCATTCCCGATCGAATAAAAATCATTACAGTGCCCCTTGTGAAGAATTTAAAAAATTAGACTAATGTATTTGGCAACAAAGCGAGATAGATGATAAAAGCCAATTATAAAATTGTAGAGGATGGTCTAATTTGTAGAGGAATCGACACGAGGAATAAGTGAAAAGCATATATGGAAGGCAATAAATTTCTGTTATTATTTAGCTATCATTTTTGATAGATGCGCTGCAACTCATTGTAAATCATTATTGTGTAATATTCTTTCTCGAATTCAAATGTACATTGTCAGTGACAGAGGACTTTTTTAACTGGCTCTAAACCAGATTTCTGTGCACGCAAATGTTGTTTATTGTATCATTCCTGACAGTAATTTTCCTATAACGTTATTGTGTCAAATAAATGCCTTCAGTAACAGTTTTATTATCGATTTCTATTAATTAGGCAATGTTTACAACTTTGTAATTGATATTTTCCATCTCGTTTTGTTGCCAAATTTGTTATCCTAACATTTCAATTTCCCCTTGCAATCCCTTTTATTCGATTAGGCATGGCTGCTTTAATAAAAATAGATTTAAAGTGTACATTCATGGATTTTTCCCTACAAAGTTACTGGAATGCTTAAGGAATTTCCTAGGAAATCTGTTTGCATTATATATAGAGTTAGAACATTAAAGCACAAATTCCCCCGTCAGAGATAATGCACATTTGAATTGCTGGAAAAATATGAGGGTTTACTTTGACAAGGATTGTAGGTGTCACCGTTTTCGAGGCCCCGATGATATAACTTTTTGACAGGCATTATTGTCTTCTGTATATGCGTTTCGTTTGTTCATGGTATCAATTTCTACTCATTGAACAATGCTCTCAATGTTTCCGGGTTCGTTATCTAACTTTTGAAATTCTTCCTTGCGGACTCATCAATTACTTTTATTCGATCGGGCATGATCCTTTTCCTTTAGATAGACCTAACGTGTACACTTATGGAGCTTTTCTTATAGAGTTATTGGGGTGCTTACGAACTTTATTAGGCACCTCATAACAAAATGTTGAAATTTTGGGTTGCGCAAGTTCAATATCGAGTTCTGTAATTGAAATGCTTTTGTAATTTAAACTAATAATTATGTTAGAATACTATAAAAGTTTACTTGCAAGTCACAGATTTGAGAACAATTAAAAACATTTAAAATGTTTAGTACTTACGTTGGGAAATTCAAGAATGAAACAGGGCCAACGATCAAGAAACAAAACATTGTTAAGATGGCTCCCACGCATGTCAGGTATTGAGGATTGTTCTGAAAAAAAAAATATATATATATACATATATATATATATATATACATATACATATATATATATATATATATATATATATATATATATATATTATCAACTCAGTGTATCAACTTTCACTCGATAACATCCTAGGAAACATTCCCAATTATAGTGACTAGCATACAGTAAAAAAACAAAAAAAAAAAAAAAAAAAAAAATTATATATAATTATTTATTAATTATATAAATAAATAAAAATGAAAAATAATAAACTAAGTCAAAAACATTAGAAAAATCAAAAAATCGGAAAATAAGATGCATTAACATTAATGTTTGAATTTTATTTTCGCAAAAAACTGTAACTTTTGTCAGTATTGAAACTACGATTTGAGCGCCCTTATAATGGTGTATAGTGGCATTCTCGTTTATCCAGTTTTCCTATGAATTACTTGTTTAGTAAGAATTTTCATCTTTGATTCCTATTCATATTCAGGATTGCATATTTGGGAAGTTAATATTCTGAATTGCATATCCGGTGTCCAGCTTAGACTCACTGGACGGGTCTGGGAGTATTACCGTGAACGTTCGTACTGCCTCCCTGGTAGAATTTCGACTTGTTCATTCCGGTGCTTCTAGATTAAGCTGTTGAGGTTGATCGTGTATACACGTGGTGGAAGAAGAAGGGTTCATGCCGCATGGTAATACAAATTTTCTTAATGTATCCTATTTTCATTTTTTCAATTTTTGTTGCCTGTAGTCTGAGTTTAAGCATTTATAGTGATGTGCTATTGCTTAATCTGAAACAGGCATTTGTTTGGGTTAATTAGAATTAAATACTCAGACCTGAAGATGAATTTAGTTCTGATTAATCATCGAATTTGGGACGGTGCTGTTCTTTTCTCTTATCGGCATTGTGGTCGTGAATTTGCTTCTATGGTGATGTTAATATTACTTGAATTGTTTTTTATATTTTTTTTACTTTTACATAATTCTTATTATTACATATTTCAAATATATATATATATATATATATATATATATATACACATACATATACAGGTATTATATATACATATATATATATATATATATATATATATATATAAGGAGATAGCATATATTTACAAACATCTGGTGTATTTCAATGGGGGCTGTAGTAGTAGTATTTTTGCTAACTTATATTTTTATTATTATGAATGTCATTTTTTCTCTAATTCATATATAATATATCGATATGTTGACGACTTAATTTGTATTATCATTGATGATTCCCATCCAATTAATATTGATTTTTATTCCTCTAACCTAGAATTAATCCCTAATGAGCCTAGTGTTAGTCAATCTGTAAATTATTTACACCTAAATTTAGATATCCTCCATAATCATGTTGTTATCAATCTATATGATGAAAAAGATTCGTATAACTTCACTATCATTAAGCTGCTATCATATCGATCTTGAAATTCTATTCAATTGTTTAGAAATATCATTTTAAACCAGCTATTTCGAATACATCAACTTTCTGAACCTCAGTTTCATTATCTCCACATCAATTATCTTAAAAGCATATGTCAAAATCACCACTATTCGTAAGTATTTGTAAATAATATTATTAATAATTTCAAATATACCAAGTAGTAATTTTAAAATTGCATTATTTATCCTTGATTGGGTAACTCCTTTTTGTGAGTTTCACCCGTTTTTATCACTTAGCTGTCCACAAGGCCTGAGTACTGTTTTCTATTTTACTGTTTACGTTTTTTTACATTCATACTGTTTACTATTTTTGAAAGACTACTGTCCTCTTGTCCTGAGTCCTATACTGATTACTATTTTTGAAAGTCTTCATTAAAATTTTTTTTTCGTATACGTTCCGTATATTCATTCCGGCAGGGGCGGCATTTCAGCATTCCATTTGGGGGTGCGAGATTTGTATGTATGAAAATCCACAATATGGAATAAATAAGGTGTTTGTTAACTGGGGAGGGGGGGGGGGAGAGGGATTACAAAATTGAATTGATGTTGAGAAAAATAATTGTTGTTAACATAATTTTTGTACATAATTGTGTTAACATATTGTTAACATAATTTTTCTAAATACAAATATCTATATTTATTTACATTTTATTAAAGTTTTAAACGCCGGTTCTTAGAGTCTGGAAGAAGAGAAAATTTTGTTAGAATATCATCATAATCCAGTGGTATATCTTGTTTTATAGCTAAAACAGCTAAAGATGAAAGTCTTTCTTGTCCCATTGTACTGCAAAAATAATTTTTCAGCCTCCTTAGACACTAAAAAGTCCTTTCACAACTAGCTGAGCTGATTGGCACAGTCAAAAACAATTTAACTAATAATGTTACGACAGGGAACACATTTTTTTAAATTCCGCTCTTTAAAATAATTCAGATGATTTTTAAATTGGGATGGGGTATGTTTTCATTTTTCACCATTGAATAAAACAGTCGCAATTCCTCTTTCTGGAAGTCATATACTTTGCATATGGTTGAAACATTTTCTTTTTCTTTTTCGACATCTGATCCGGATAATACTTAATTAAGGGCAAACAAAACAGATATATTGTTCTCATTAAATCTTGTCTCAATTTCATTAGATACTGAATCTATAATTTCATATTGAATATTGATTCTGCGATATGATTTAACATCATCATGGGGATTTTTTTCACCGCCTCCGAATTTGCTTGGCATTTTTTTACGCCTTTTCAGTTTTGGTCCAGAATAAGAATTTTTTTCGCAAAGTTCTGTCACAAAACTCCACACTTGATTGAAATATGCATCAGTGCGAAAAGAACTAACAGTCTCAATAATAGCTTTAGCCAAAGTTTGCACAGCCTGAAAATTAAGATCAGATGACTGAAGATGCTTTGAGAGAGTATTGCTTTGATCATAAACACTGTTCCATACAAACAAAGTGAACAAAAATTCGAACCATGTCATGCATGTTAAAAAGGCTTCGGCTCTTCCACCATTGAGAGAATCGTTTTCAGATAATTCTTCCAGTGTTAAAATCACCGTTTCAAAATTGTCAAGTAGTGCTTTTACGGCTTTAATTTTGGAAGACCACCTCGTATCACCTCGATTGTAGAGTTGAAGAGCCTCCAGAAAAAGTATTTGTTGATGAGCGAATTTTTTCGAAAATAGCATGTCATTTATATGATGTTTCTATGAAAGAATATAATGCATTGAGCTGCTGAAATGCATTTACAGCGGAAGGAAAGGATGAGGATGCGCTAACTACACACAAATTTAATAGGACATTTGAAATTTTCAAGTGAAAAGGATAACATCACCCCAATTTTTTCAAGTTGAAAAGGATTCGTTCCAGTCGGAAGTTGGAACTTCAGTGTGAAGGTTGGCGCTTTTGAAGCTCCATGGCGTGAGAAAACTGACCAGTGGACAGTTGATAAAAAATGGAAGAAGCCGATAGACGACGAGGGAAAATTTGGGGGCGCGACCGCGCCCCCTATTTGCCGCCCCTGCATTCCGGTGTCCACTCGCTTTAGCGAAGAGATATAGAGTGCTCTGTCATACTCTTGCAAATATTTCTACTCACACGTGGTGGCTGTGCCTGAGGGTTTGTATCTCTGTTTTTTGCATTTCTGGTTTTTAATTCATTTGGTATTTATTATTTCTCCTTCCACTAGCCAGTAGACAGTTCCAATGGTGTCCATAGTCAAATATTATCGCCATTGTCAGAAACTGGATATTCCATCGGTATTAATTCGAATTATATGGCTGTCCTGACGAGAATGCAATTTCGAACTAACCGCCATTTTTTATGTAGTTTCAACTGGTTGTTCTCCATGTATTGACCTTTAATCTTGAGCTAATTAATATTGCATTTTCTCATTTTTGCCGTGTTTACGTTTTCATTTGATATATTTATATTTATTTATATACACCTATTTAATTGTGATTTATGTATACTAATAATCCCCTCATCCCCATACCATTATTGTGATAAGTTACTTAATATTTTTATCCTTAGTCTTGGTCTATAGTTACTTATTTGTAACAGATATGCTAGAGATCGGTTTTTTTTTGTACTTACCGCAGTTTGTATAGTTTTTGATTAAAAAATTTCAATTTATATATATATATATATATATTTTACGATTACTTGAATTAATTATATATATATATATATATATATATATATATATATATATATATATATGTGTATATATATCAATCCAAATTGGAAAATGGAATACAATACAAATTGAAGAGTAAAGTACCATAAATTGGCTGGAGGGGGGGGGGGTGACACCCACTTCCCGGTTAAGCAATGCTTTACGTCACGGCAATATTCCCGGGAGATGGTACATTACCCATTATTGATATAAAATCATAAAAACAACATTAAAATACAAGACCTCACATTAAGAAATATAAACCTCACACACAATAAGAAATCTATATACAATTAGACACTACATTAAACTGCTTAAAGACTAGTACTATATAAACACGTACCTTACGGGAACTAATATTCTGAACGAGGTGTTATTCACTCAGTTTTACTTTTGTATTACTGTTTTTTAAAATAATTGTATTTACTTTCAGTTCTGGCTATGTTAAAAAAACTACTAGCATCTTTACATTTAAATCTCAGATATCCTTGTTTTACTGCTTCTGCAAAATAAATCCTGATGTTATTATCTTTGTCTATTGATTTTGAATTTCATTTTTGACTTCTTATTAAGTAATTTAAAATGATGTTTCTGAACACATTTTTGTGTAGGCTTGAACTCCATAAAGCTATGTAATTAATATCGAAATTAAAATATTTTCTTTTATCGTGTAATCTAAAGTTGATATTGTTATTATTTGTATCAATACATAAATATTCAATTCAAATGATTAATTCTTATTATTTATTTAGTAGTATACTAAATTGTATTACATTTGTATAATATATATATATATATATATATATATATATATATATATATATATATATACTCAAAAAACCCAAACATTAAAAAATGCCTATCAAATAAAAAAGTATCAAACAGAGAATCATCAATCAAGCGGAAAATAAAATGCAAACTTTTAGTCATCAAGCTGTCATATATATATATATATATATAAATTAAAATAACAAATACTAAAGTGCAGGAGTGTGAATCAGTAGCCACAGTATCAAACCGCGAGCAATATAAAAGCGTGTAGTGAATAGCAAAAAGCAACGAGGAAGAGCCGGAAAAGTAGAGCACGGAGAGGCCAGGACAAGGAAAATATATTAAAGGATAGTATATCTGCCAGAAACGTCTTCAGGGGCACATTCTAGACAGACATACTAAAATCCGTTGTTTCTATGATTGCATAAAAACACGTGGTTAAAATATTATGCAATCTGTGCCCAACAACGGAATAACGAGAATAACAGAAAAAACCCAAATAGGATAAAATTCAATTATAAAACATAAAATACCACATAAACATGAAATACAAAATACCACATAGACATGAACATGAAAAATATAGCGCACAAATATACGAACTTGCAAAAAAGAGCAACTCACATGTCGAAAAGTCGCCACCGTGAATAATATATATATATATATATATATATATATATATGTATATATATATATATATATATATATATATATACATACATACAAACATATATATATATATATATATATTCTATCTATTTCTTCAGAAACATATATTTTTGTGTTTGCTTTACAAAAAACTTGGACATGATTAGATTTTTGTAGAGGTGAACAATTCATGATTCAGGCTTAGAGCCTCGTCCACGTGTATAGCGTTTGTGCTTGATTTCGTTTGTTATTCTTTTTTCGATTCTATACCTTTGTATTTTGATATTTTTCAATGACTTGTTGATTCGATATTTCTTTTATTTATTTATTTATTTCCATTTGCTTGAGAATTTGTTGAGTTTCACTTTTGTATTGCAAGCCTGTTAGATAGTTGAATTTTTGTGTTACAGTTTCTCACTTTTCTTTCACTGGATCTTCAAAACCCTTTTTTTCTTATATATATATATATATATATATATATATATATATATAGTTACAACCGCAAAATTCGGCGTGCAAATCTCATTTTAGGAGTTATGCATATGATAAAACTGTCATCGCCAATGATGTTATAGGGCTTATGTAACGCGCATGAGAACGACGCATCGTGCAGCGTTTAAAATGATCAGTGTTCTCACTCATGGGCAATTGGAAATGGATTTTCTGCTTTTATACTGCAGATTGTGTACAAAGATGCCTTTGAGATTTACTCTACGGCACTGCAAACAATTGTTGGATTTAGAGAGAGATCGCATCATAGGCCTCAGGAAAGCTGGTTTGTCCAACAGACGTATCAGTTGCTATCTTCTTCGGAACAATATGGTTGTTGCTCGGTGTTTACAACAGTGGCTCAAAGAAAATATATGTAACCGTTGCAGAGGCTCAGGACGTCCAGACAGACAACTGCTCGAGAGGATCGTGCAGTCAGGTGGGAAGCCACACCAATGGCAGACATTTGTCATCCACCATGCATCCTGTATTAAGGGATACTATTCTGAGACGACTGACGAAAGGTGGGATTAGATGTCAACGTCGATTAAGGCGTCTACCACTGACCTCTCAACGTAGGCAGAGCTGTCTGGATTGGTGGCTCGATCAGTCTGGACAGTGTCCGATTGGAGGCATGTTGCTTTTTTCTACAGATACCGTTTCTCTCTCAGTGCTGATGACCGCCACATACTTGTGTGGAAGAGGACTGGCCAGTGTTCCATTTCTCTTATTTGTCGTCGAGTGGCACGCGGTTAACACATATGGAGTGACAGTCTGGGGAACCATCTCGTGGGACAGCCGATCTTATTTAATCGTCCTGCAAGATAATCTAATGGCTCGCTTGTACGTTGACGATATTTTGCAGCCGATTGTTCTGCCTATGCTGTCAAACCATTCAGGTTCTATTTACCAACAAGACAACGCTCGACCACATACTGCACGACTCTCTCAAAAATGTATTTGAGGATTTAATACCGTCCCATGGCCATGAAGTTCACAGACCTATCACCAATAGAACACATCTGGGACATGCTGGGACGGCAGTTACAGCCTTTTCTGAATACCACTGAATTAGGTGACCAGATGCAACATTTGTGGCAGAATCTTCCGCAGAGAGACATAAGCAACTTAATCGACTCTATGCTGCACCGAATATCTTCTTGTACAACTGCCAGGGGAGGTTTTACCACTTACTAAAATGTCATCTCCTTGTGCCACCATTTCTTAATAAAACGTTATTTGCTCCCAAATTCTAATCATTTTCATATCTCCTCAAACGATAACATGCATGCCGAGTTTCGCAGATGTAGCTCAATTTCTTATGGGTGCATATATATATATATATATACATATATATATATATATATATATATATATATATATATATATGGGTGTAATCCGACAGGACAAATGCTTATTTCTCCCACATAAACCAATGCTCTTCGTAGCTAATATCTTCAATAAAACAATGCAAATAATTTCAAATTCGTTTCACTTATCATTATTTGATTTTTGAAATATTAAATTACTTCAACAGGCTAAACTTGGTAAGCTGAAGTTTGTGGAAGAAAAAATTGCACATTTAAAAAAATTGCAGTAACTTCATTCTTATAATATATATTTTTACCTGACATATTCGTCTTAGTAAAAAGATGGAAATTTGAGTGGTAAAAATGGCCAATATAGCACAAGTAAGCTTTTTCGATATATTTTAGCAGTAAAATAAGCTTACCCTTATAAAAAAAACTATTTTCCCACAATATTTGTAACTTTTAACATTTTCCTTTGTATTTATAATTTTTTTTCTATTCCTTTAATTAGTTTTACAATGAATTAGTTTAGTATGCTTTCAGGCCAACAACTTTATAATACCAGCCAATGCCAAAATGTTTGATAACCCCACTCAACTTCAAGTAGTATTTTACTGGATATTTCACATTACTTCATGGAGAATACAAAATAGATAAAAGGAATAATCCGCTTTGTCCTGCATTTTAAAATTATGTTAGTTTGAGAACATTCCAAACAAGCTGTTTGTTGAAAACTCACACCGCCGGACTCATCCCAGGAAATAGAGTAGCTAGTTGAGCTGTGGGTAACAAGCTGTTTGTCGTAATATCAATACATATATATACGTATATATATATATATATGTATATACAATATATATATATATTGTATATACTCTAAGACAAAAAATCCAAGCACCAAGAAAGAATTATCCAAATGAGACAAAATTTCGTACCTGTAATGTAGATGTACAGAAAAAGAAATGATTAGAATTTCAGAACAATAGGATGATTTATTGCACTGAAAAATTTACACAAAGTAAACACGTCAATATGGCGTTGGTCCACCTCTGCTCTTGATACAAGCTTCTACCCGATTTGGCACTGATGCATAAAGTTGCCGGATGGTGTTCTGAAGGATGTCGTTTCAAATGGCCTCCAAGTGACGAGATAATTCGTCTATATTCTGGGATGGTCGCAAGTGACGCCCTATCTCAGCCCAAATGTGCTCAATAGGCGAGAGATCTGAGGATCTGGCTGGCCAAGGAAGAGTGTCGTAAGCACGAAGACAATCAATAGAAAAGCCTGCCGTGTGTGGCCTTGGATTATCTTGCTGAAAAGTTAGCCCGGGGTGTCGCGAAAGGAATAGTAATACAACGGGTCGTAGAATGTCGGCAACGTACCACTGTACTGTGATGGTGCCGCGGAGGCCTATTAAAGAGGTCCAGCTATCAAACGAGATGGCACCCCAGTCCACAACTTCCTGTTGTTGGGTCGTGTGGCGTGTGACAGTAAGAGCAGGATCCTGACCATGTCCGGGCTGTCTCCAGACACGTCTGCGGTGGTGACTCATCACTGAAGACAATTCGTTCCCACTCCGAACAATTCCACGATGATCGAGCCCGGCACCATTGCAATTGCTGCTGACGGTGCATACTGATCAGTGGTAGGCGGCTTAATGAGCGCCGAGAGAATTCCGCTCCCGTAATCTTCTATTAATGGTACGGGTGGTCACTTCCGTGTTTGTCACACTTTGAATGGTTGATAAAGACTAATCTTGTGCTATCACAGTTGCTCTGACAATCGTTCTACCATCCCGTTCTGTCGTCGCTCTTGGACGCCCGCTGCTCGCTTGCCGCTGAAATCTGCCATTCAGGACCCTTTCCTGCCAACATCGTCTAATTGCTGCATCACTCCTACCCAAATGACGAGCGATTCGTCGGTGTGTCCATCCAACCTCATAGAGTCCGACCCCACGCTCTCTTTCAAACTCCTTCATATACTCATAGTGCCCGCGAATTCGCCGGCGAGGCATTGTTACAATCAAGGTACGTAAACGCAATCGAAATTCACTGCACGTTTTGTTCCTGAAAGCGAGGTTTTTTGCTCCTTATATACACCACCTCGGTGCTCAGTTTCAATGCGCTGTAGCTTCGACTATTCTTTCATTGGCTGCGAATTTTTGATCATGTGCATATTCGGTAGACAGGTGCTTGCATGTACAGTTTCATTACTATCGGATTATTATTTTTTTTTGGGGGGGGGGGGGGTCGATTTTTTTTGTCTTAGAGTGTATAATATATATATATATATATATATATATATATATATATATATATATATAATTTAACTAAATATATAATATGTATAAATACAAATACAATTCTTATTATTGATGATACAGCTCCGTGTCAGGCCATCTTATACGTTTTTTCAGTAGTTCCTCTTCGTGGCTACTTCGCCAGTTTTGCTTCTCACATCGACATCAACCATCGAAATAATATGCAAATTATGTTCAACAATGGAAATATTTGAATCCAATAAGATTTCCAGAATTATCATTTATTTAAAAAAATGAAATGTGTTCATTTTGATAGAAATTGAGTTATAATTTTGACATTTGTTTAAAATTTCCACCCTGAGTTCAGTAACTTTTCATAAATTGACATGTTCATAAAAACACATTTTAATTTTATTAACATGATTTTAATAATGCTTTGTCAACTTTCAAACCTCTGTAATGTTTAAATATTTTTTATATCAATATAATAAAACTATCTTATAACCGTTGAAAATCAACGATGCAAGATATCATTTGAGCTTGTATAAATTTTTTCAAATATTGTTTTTACTACCACTCAAACCAGAAAAATACCGAATAATGAAAAAAGAAAACGAAGAAATAAATTATCACTAAAGGAGAAAATAATTATTTTTTATTAATGCATTAATGGCAATTGAATGGAAATGGAGAACATGTGTTTCTTATAAAAAAAAACCAGTTAGATTATTTTAATATTAATAGAATATTTCAGTATAAACCACATATTTAATAATTTTTTTTTTATAGCAAATTAACTGAAATCCACATCTGAATCCAAACTAAAAACCAATACCTAACTATGGATTTAGTTTCGAAAACATATCTAAATTATCCGAATTCCAAATTTGTTGATCAATTGCCCATTGCTGAAATATTTTTTATCTATGCAGAAAAGTGTTGAACTCATTGGATCTCACGGCAGTCTGATACATTTTCTATCATAGAGATATTTCTTCGTTTATGTGTAGCCGTATTAATTTCCATATTTCAAATCTCTGCAAACCCTTTTAGTTAGGTGACAGTTTGTTTACAACAATGGTATTATGAATAGCCGTTGTTATAAGATAGTTGAAAAAGAGTCTAATATTCAGCTTCGCTTCTGTAGAGAACATTTTAATAATAATAGTGAAGCTGAATATTGGACTCGTCTTATTGGATATTTTTTGCCAGACAGAGGAACACATATCGGGGCCAACACACACCTCGGGAAAACTTTCCATCACAATTACTTATGCATCCTTTTGGTTTAAGAACAGAATACTTACCAGATTTTAGCTTCCTATACATTATGGTATTTGAGATAATTTTGGGCCGACAGAGAAACCTAACTCAGAAGGTGGCACACTTCTTTGAGAAAATTTCTAAGGCATTCACATCAACTTTTGGGGTAAGAACTGATTGCCTACCAAATTTTAGCTTCCTAGATCTAACGGTTTTTGAGATATTTTTGTCCCGACATCGGATCCCACATGCTAATTATATATATATATATATACAGTGGCCGCCGTTTAATTGGATCACGTTCGCGCCATCGATGTTTGATCCAATAAAGCGGCTGATTCGAAAAAACTGCGGCGATGCAGTTTCGTTTTTTCTTACTCAGCATAGTAATACATATACAGGAGCGTTGAGGGAGGGCAGAGGGGGCAATTTTCCCCGGGCCCGAGTGTCAGCCACACCAGGTAGAAAATTATGTAAAAACATATAGGGGAGGGGCCCGGGGTTTAATGTCTGTTCTAGAGCCCGAGACCAGCTCTCGACGGCCTTGTACATACATGAAACATACATAGTCGTACATACGTATATGAAAAAGTTTTGAATGCTCTTATTTTTTTCATACATAAAGTTAAGAATTTAAAGAAAGGATAAAAAATTTTTTGCAATAAAATTTAACATTGAAAAGATAAGGTAAATGTCTAAGATAAGGTAATCTGCTCCTGAGTATATGTTATATACAGTACATATGTAGCAATAAATACACTATATAAGAAGAAACACTTTATGTACTTACTGTACTTTATTGGAAAAACATTTGTATTGTAGATTGCTTCGTAGTGGCACTAATTAGCTTTGATACTCTCTTTTCAATATCGTAAAAAGAATAATAGTCATCGCAAGATGCACCTCGTTGTTCTAATGTCGTTCTAAGAATTTGAAGAGCCTGACCCGATTCCCTAACCGTTGGTGGTGGTAGTTCATTGTTTTCTACTTCTTCCTCATCTGTTTCTCCAATTGTTTCTTTGGATTGTTGAATTGTTAAAACAATGACTTCTTCCGTTTTTTCAGCTGATGTCGGTACGTCTCCATCGATATTGACCCAGTTCCAAAATTCTTCTGTAAACTCCTCGTCATTGAGTGGGTCTTCTTGCTCCTGTGGAATGTTGTTCGCTACTTCAACTACGACTCCCGATTTTTTGAAGCAATTGAAAATTGTTATTGGAGTAACATTTTCCCATGCATTTATTATCATGCGAAAGGCGTCAAGAAGACTGACTGATTTCGCTATACTATCACTAGCAGTAGGATTCGTTGGATCGTCTATTGTCTGAACAATTTTCAGTCTTATATCCTTGCGATAATAGGTTTTAAAAGTTTTTATGATTCCTTGATCCAATGGTTGAATAACTGATGTGGTATTTGGTGGAAAATAAAACAGTTCTATGTTGTTTAACTTCAACTCCGGATGGGCAGTGCAGTTGTCGAGCAAAACTGCAATTTTTTCTGTTCCAAGCTCTGAGTCCCATTTCCTCATGTATTTTGTGAAAATCTCGCTCATCATCCATGCCTTTGTATTGCTTGTGTATTCTACGGGAAGCTGTTTTACACCTTTTAAGCAACGTGGGTTCTTGCTCGTTTCTATGACGAATGGTCTTTCTTTACTGTTCCAGTCATATTACATGTCAGGAGAACTGTTATCCGAGCCTTTATCTTTTTACCTCCCGACCGATTGTCATCTTTGAACATCAGAGTATGTTCTGGTAATGCACGATAATAAAGCCCAGTCTCATATTATAGATCTGATTTGCAGAATATCCTGACAATAGTTCTGGCAGAATATCTTGCACCCATTTTTCTGCAGCGCTAATATCGGCATCTCCTTTTTCACCATATTGTTTTGCATAAACAATGTTGTTTTGATTTTTCTATCTGGTCAGCCACCCATCAGTTGTATCAAAGTCCTCGATTCCAAATTTTTCAGCAAATTCTTCGGCTTTCAAGCTTAATATTGCACGTGACAGTGGGGTATTTTTAAATCGTGCGGCCTTGAACCATTCCAAGAGAGCTGCTTCGACATCTTCTGCTTTTCCAACTCGTTGCCGTTTACGATTCGTGTTTCTATTCAATGCATGATCATCTAAGATTTTACTCCTTTGTTTCAAAAGGCGACATAAAGTTGACTGGGGTATACCCAATTTCAAAGATGCTTCTCTCTGATTGCATTTCGGCAGAACATCAAATTTTTTAAGAAGTTCATATTTTTCAGACAAGCTAAAATCCTTACGTTTTGCCATCGAATTCACAAAGAAGGGCTTATTGTAACACGTCACACTAATAATGAACAAACAAAGTGACCAGCTGTGCCTTTTAACCTCAACTCCAACGTTCTTACCCCTTCCCCTTTCATCCCCCTTTTCTTTCTCAATCCTTCTGCCACACGTGTGTGGGAGTGGCGTCTTATCACAGGCATCCAGGGGATTCACGTTTCTAAGAAATCTGGGTCTGACTTTGTTGCGCGCCGCATGGCACCCTGTTTGTCAGGCTTGGAGAAAGAACTCCAGAAAAAGCTGACATTGGGAAGAACACAATGGAAAGATCAAACAATGAAAAACGAGCATCGAATCGCGAAAATTTTTGATCCATTTATCCGGTGTTTTTGATCCAAGTAGACGGCGGAGTTTCAATGTAAAAGAGTGATTCCGTTCCGTTTTCCGTGTGATTTGATTCGATAAAGCGGCTGATCCAATTAACCAGTGATCCAATTAAGCGACGGCCACTGTATATATATATATATATATATATATATATCTATTTTCCAGGCCAGTTTTATTTTGGCAACCCTGTATATATAAATACAGAGTATAGAATAAAACTGGTCCAGAAAAGTTTTTTCAGAATTTCGTTAAAACGTAATCTAAACAACAAGGAGATCATTAGAAGATTTTTTCCGGGCCAGTTTTATTTTATCAACTCTGTATAATGGTCATTAGCAATTCTTCCTTTTATGCAATATTTTCCCCATATGTTTACAAACTGATCATTGCGTACACCCAGGGCTGTGGAGTCGGAGTTAGTTAAAATACACCGACTGTGACTCTTAAATTAAACAATGTAAAAGTAATTTTATCTTGGAATATTTAAAATTTTTTATTAGTTAAAATAGTTTTAGACAATAAATTAACAAGAAAGATCAATTATGCATAAAGCATTGATTATGAAACACTTTCCAACTCTAATTTTATTTAAACATCTCTAAAATGCGATACATCCAGTGGTAATATTTTAAAAATTATCACAATACTGCAATAATTAATTATATTTGAAAATTCAAAACTTCATAAAAAAAAACCGAACTTGATTCAAATGACGTCATCGAAATATAAATCACACGGCTCTCTGTGTAAAAGCAGTAAATATTTCATGCATGCATTTTTATTTCATTCATCACAGTACTACAATAATTTATTCCACTTAAAATCTTAAAATCATGGAGGTAAAAGTAATTTAACTCTATGCATAAAACTTCATCGAAAAAGTCTGCCATTTAATCGGCTGCTTTTCTATGTAAAATCAATTAATGTTTTATTCATATCATCTCAATTGCAGACTCCAGAACAAAATAATTTTGCGTTAAAGAAATTCAGCAATTCTTATACAACTCATCTTAGCCTAATCTGTTTACATTCTTCATAAGTGAAAATTAGGTTTCGTTGTAGAAATAATCAAAGTTTGATGATCATTTAAACTCGAATATATTGTAATTGTGTTGTTTCAGAATACAGATGCACAGAAATTAAGCAAAAATAAAGCGGTTTTAGGACGGATACAATACTAAATATAAATTAAAAAGAACTTTAAAAATTACAATTTTGACATAAAATGGATGTTATTGATCATTTAAACTCAAATATATTGTAATTGCGCTGTTTCAAAATACTGATGCACAGAAATTAAGCAAAAATAAAGCGGTTTTAGGATGGATACAACACTAAATATAAATTAAAAAGAATTTAAAAAATCACGATTTTGACACAAGATGGATGCCATATTTTATTTTGAAGTGGGTCACGTGATCGCTTCATATAATGGTCACGTGATCTCTTCATATAAAGGTGTAATTATTATTTTAATTTTTATTTAAAAAACTGATGAATATATTTTGCTGAAAACTTTTTATATATTTTATGGGATAATTTGAATATTTTCTAAAACTTTCGAAGCAATTTGTGAATTTTAAATTCGCTTAAAAAATGTTTGAAAAATTAGGTCCCATAGGGTTCAATGTATTTTATATTTTCAACTCAGGTTCAATCCAAAACTAATTGGGTGATATTATTCATTTATATTCCCATAGGTCCCACAGACCGTCTGCATAACATACTAAAATTTCATCTTGACAAAGTCATTTTTACGGCAGTTGTTATCGTGCTAACGAACAGGCAGACAGAATGAACAAAGTCATAAACACTTTTCAACTATGTTGTAAAGTGTTAAAAAATCATCAAATGTTTACCAATTAAAAAACTAATGAATTGAAAAATTTCAAATTGCGATTTATGACGGTATCAGAGTCGGATATTGGAAAACGAAGAGTTGGAGTTGAATGTTGAAGGTTTGAAGTACCGACGCCGCAGCCCTGGCTGAACAAGGATAGTCTCTGTTTTATGGTGCATACTTTTCATCTCCATTTTGTGCAATAGTCTTTCTTAGAATAAGCTTGAGTGTGTCTTGTAGAATCTATAACCATGTAAATGTTGTATAGCACGATTATTTCTCCTTATCTCAGGAAAAGAAAAAAAAATGTGGAATTTAAGAATGTGAGAAATTGTTTGTGTTTGGAAGTTGTCACCACCATTTTTGTCATCAGGTTTTTATACTTAATTAAAGGCGCTTATATTTTCAACTTTAGTAATTTAGTTCATGCTTTAATAATATAATATCAGTAGCAAAAAACCATCAAGTTGTAATGATTGAAATTTTAACGCCTTACACCTCACTCGCCCTCTCAAACTGCTGCTCGTGCCCTAGGGCAAGTCGGGTGGTCTGGGTTTTCGACCTCACTCGCCCTTAATTATATTTGTTATACATTTTATCTGTTATGACAAATAAATGTAATTAGTTTAAAATTTTTTTGTATACAATTACATTACATTGTTGTGGATATAAACCATTATATGTATTTAATTACAGTTTCTAACACATAATTTCAAATTTAGAATATGGTTCATTCACACTGAAGGATTTTTGCAAAATCAAAGTCCACCAAAATAGTTTCATTTTTAACCTCATTATACTGTACTATTTTTGCATATTCTATATGCTAGCTGTGATCCCTGCACCTAGTGGTCCCTAATTTATTGGGGGTCACTGTTTTAGCAATCATATTTATAAACTGTTAGCAATCATATTTATAATTTGTTAGTCACTGTTTTAGCAATCATATTTATAAACAAATAAACAAAAAAAATTTTGTGGGCACTATTTTATTTAGATATAAGTTGCTATACATTACCTTAAAATTTAATAATTGGTAAATTTATCTGAATAATTATATCTCTCCCCGGACTCATGACCCCTCTAGAATTCTTAATTATCTTCCTAAAGTAGACCCTAATCTACAAATTTTTAATAAATATCTCGTTTATTTTTTAACATGGCATGGTCCATTTTTAGACAATTTATATTATTTTAAATTTAAAATATCCTCTAATTGCATCTGTAACTCCTTTGTAGACGCTGATTATTTTGTTTTCCCCTGTCCTTTTTGTAAAAAAAATCATTTGGTCCAACCCTCTCCAGGTTCTCGGGCGGCTTGGTTTTCCAAACTTAGAAAGAATAAAATTCTTATTGAAAAATTCAATTGTATTCTCATTCCTAGAGAAATTTCTGATAAAGTAAAGTGATTTCTTTATGTGTGCCCGCTGTTTTTAACTTTTGCGATCATTGTGCTCCGCACTGTTCCAATCATCATTATATGTTAGATGTGCTTGTCCTTATAAAAACTTACTTAGCCTATATTATAAAGAAGCAGCATACCCGTTCTTCGTACGGAGTATATAATATAAAGAAACTTAAAATTCACAATCATGTGCAAATTCCTATAGTATACTAAATAACATTGTTAATCAAAATATTTTGTTAAAATATTTAATTTAATGCTCCTAAAAAGAAGTTTAAGAATCTATGTTCTCGCTATACAATATTATCTCAAGGGAAAATCTGAAAAATTAAACATCCTGACCCCGTTTGTAAGCAAATTTACAAAAAAAATATGAAATTTAATCAATATATGCAAAATAAGGCATAAAAATTGTATGGGACCCGTACTACTTATATTCCCTAATATTAGAAGAATACTTCCCTGTATAAGTAGGTTACATGTATAAATTGAAAATATCAATGAACCCGTAATCTTTAAACCTGATGGCAGTAAAAACGTTCTCTAGAAGGGGTGCTCCACACCAAAACGTTCGAAAAGTGAAATGATAGGAAAGCATGCTTTGCGATAAGATAGGGACTTTAAATTTGGTATATGGGTAAACCGTTCGAAAGGAAGAAAGTGTGCAATTTCAGATTTCCGTGCCGCACACCAAAATGTTCAATTTTCCGTATAAATGAGAAACGGCTCCTTTAAAATTTGATAGAGGCTTAAAATTTGGTATATGGACTAATC
This sequence comes from Amaurobius ferox, assembly GCA_951213105.1. Lineage (NCBI taxonomy): Eukaryota > Metazoa > Arthropoda > Arachnida > Araneae > Amaurobiidae > Amaurobius > Amaurobius ferox. The sequence goes on from OX578142.1 coordinate 39,298,394, forward strand.
ATTTGATGAAGACACCCAAGATGAATATAGTTTTTCAAAAATGTTCGTTTAAGGGGGTGCTCCAGAGGGAAACGTTCGAAAGGTGAATTGATAAAAAAAAATATGCTTCGGAATGAGATACAGACTTCAAATTTGGTGTACGGGTAGATAGTTCGAAAGGAAGAACATGTGAAATTTCAGTTTTCCGATATTTTCAACTTTTGGGGGTACCTCAAAACCAAATGTTCGATTTTTCGAATAAATAAGAAACGAGAATTATTTAAAAATTTACCTTATTCGGTGGTTGCTTAATGTGGGACCGTTGATTTTCAACGGGTATTCGGCTAGTATATACTAATTGCCAAGTGTTCGTCTGTCTGTCTGTCTGTCACGCTTTTTTAAGCACTTCTCGAATAGATAGAGACTTGCAATTTGGTACACGGCTCGATCGTTCGATATACCCTCTGGAAAAATCGAATTTTTCGAAAACGTTCTCTAGAGCGGGTGCTCCACACCAAAACATTCGAAAAGTGAAATGATAGGAAAACATACTTTGCCATAAGATAGAGACTTCAAATTTGGTGTATGGGTAAATCGTTTGAAAGGAAGAAAGTGTGCATCAGATTTCCATTATTTTCTTTAAGGGGTGCCGCACACCAAAATGTTCGATTTACCGAATAAATGAGAAACGGCTCCTTTAAAATATGATAGGCGCTTGAAATTAGATATATGGACTAATCATTTGATGAAAACACCCAAGACGAATATAGTTTTTCAAAAATGTTCGTTTAAGGGGGTACTCGCAGAGGAAAACGTTCGAAAGGTGAATTGATAAGCAAACATACTTCGGGATGAGTTAGAGATTTGAAATTTGGTGTATGGGTAGATAGTTTGGAAGGAAGAAAGTGTACAATTTCAGTTTTTCAATATTTTCTACTTTAGGGGTGTCGCAGACAAAAATGTTCGATTTTCGGAATGAAGTAGAAACACTCCTTTTAGAACGTTATAGAGGCTTGATATTTGGTACATGGGCGAATCATTTAATAGAAAATGGTGTTTTTCAAAAGAAGAATGGCGTTTTTCAAAAATGTATATTTTAGGGGGGGGGGGGGTACTCCACACAAAAACATTCGAAAGGTGAAATGATAGAAAAAGCATGCTTCGCGATGAGATAGAAACTTCAAATTTGGTATACGTGTAGATAGTTAGAAAGGAAGAAGGTGTGCAATTTCAGTTTTCCAACATTTGCTATTGTAGGGGATGCCGCACACTAAAATGTTCGATTTGACGAACAAATGAGAAAAGCCTCCTTTACAATGTGATAGAGGCTTGAAATTCAGTATATGGGGTAATCATTTGATAAAAAAACCCTAAGATTATTACGGTTTTTTCAAAAATGATTATTTAAGGGGATGAAACACAGAAAAACGTTCAAAATATGAAGTGATAGAAAAACATGCTTCACGATAGGATAGAGACATTAAATTTGGTGCACTGGTAGATAGTTTGAAAGGAAGAAAGTGTGAAATTTCAGATTTCTAATATTTGCAACTTTAGGGGGTGCCGAACACCAATATGTTCGATTTTCGGAATAAATGAGACACGCTTCCTTCTAAATGTGATAGAGGCTTGATATTTGGTATATCGGCCAATCATCTGATAATGTTTGTCCGCCAACCCAAGGCGAACGAAGTTTTTAAAAAATGTTCATTTATGGGTGTGCTCCACAGAAAAACGTTCGAAAGGGGAGATGATAAAATAGTATGCTTCGGGATGAGATAGAGACTTTAATTTGGTGTACTGGTAAATAGTTCGAAAGGAAAACGTGCGCAATTTAAAATTTACAATATTTTCTTCTTTAGGGGGTTACACACACTAAAATATTCGATTTGCCGAATAAATGTGAAACGCGAATTATTAAAAAATTACAATATTCAGCGGTTGCTTATTGCGAGAACGTTGATTTTCAACGAGTATTCGGCTAGTGTATATCCATATCTTTATTATTCAAATCGGAAAAGATTTAATAAAAATCGTCTGCCGCATAAACACATTGGATTTAAATCCGTTGTTAAGCGACATGATATCATTTTCTTCAAATAAATTGGTGGAAAAAAATACCGTCTGAATAAAGCTATCTCTATGAAAGGTTTGGCGGCATTTTTGTCAATTTAGCGAAATTTTAAAAAATCGCCAATTTTATCACCAAGTAGAACTGTAGAACTGACGGTCCCACTTGGCGACAAATTGACGAAACATCAACACAATTCTATCCCCTAACAAAACACAACTAATTTAATTTATTTAGCGCAATTTCAAGATATTTTTATGGATTTACAAACATTTTTATCAATTTGGAGACATTTTAAAAATTCGCTTAATGTGTTACTAAGTAGGACGGTTTGACTGACAGATAGATATATGTTACCAAAACATCATTTCCTGTCTTCTAACAAAACAAAATTAATTTCATTTATTTAGCGTTGTTTTCATCAATTTGGCAACATTTTCAACAATTTGCAACGTTTAAGAAAAGTTGCCAAGTTAGCGATATACCGCCAAATTCGTAGACCTGATTTGCAAATCTGAAGAATAAAATATCCTGATCCCGTTTAAAATATCCTGATCCCTTCTTTGCGAAATGGCCGCAGAAATTGCCTTTATCCACTCTAGCTAAAAACTAATGAACCAAATTTAACAAAATTTGGAGTATAATATTTCAATAACCTACAAGTGATTTATATACCAAATTTAACAAAATTTTGTATATAAATCATTTGTAGGTTATTCTACTACGATTCGGGAAAAAGGAACGGGCTATTTTTGCGAAATGGCCAGCAAAAATCGTTATATATAAAAATAAAAGACTACGTGTGCTCAATTATATCAATTAAATTCCTATTTTATATGTGATTTTTGACAACAAAAAGAATAAGACTAACCCCATTACTCTAGGACTAGCCGTTCTTGAGATATTTTAGTTTTTTCGCGTTTTCGCTACGCCACCTTTGACAATAAGTCTAGCTATCAAATGAGAACCAAATTTAAGTTTAACCTGTAAATTCAATGTCATTTAAAATACTTATGTTGTGCAGATAAACTCAAATTATCATTGAATAAATAAAGAGAACGAATATGAGTCTGCAGTGAAATACATGTGCTGTCCACATCAGAATTTTTAACAATATTACACCAATGATTTATAGAAGTGAACGGGGATTATTTTCAGGCCATTTCGAAAAAAATGTATGATCTATATTTAAAGATCCATCAAATTTTTGTCGAATAAAATGTTCAACAAATTTAAGCTGTGTACCAAAATTTAACTCTCTAGGACGTAGGAAAGTGCATTTAAAATGCCATCAATTAAATTTATCATGAAGAGTTATATAAAATTTAAAAAAAATAAAAAATTGTTATCTACCAAATTTATTTTAAAATATGAAGCCACTCCCATATGCAAAACGTTTAAACAAATGGAGAGATATTTATTATATAATATCTCTCTCTTTTCTTTCTGGAAGATATCCCAAAGTCAGAATTTAATTGAATTTGGTTTTTTCCCTATATTAAATAATTTTTTTAATTAAAAAACTAATTAACATATTTTACTGAATTTTTTTTTATATATTCTATGGGATAATGTGAATATTTCCTAAAAATTTCGAAGCAATTCGTGAATTTTAAATTTACTTAAAAAATGTTTGAAAAATTAGGTCCCATAGGGTTCAATGTATTTCATTTTTTCAACCCGGGTTCAATAAAAAACTAATTGGGTGATATTATTTATTTATATTCCCATAGGTTCTACAGACCGTCTGAACAACATACTAAAATTTCATTTTGATAAACTCATTTTTACGGCAGTTATCGTGCTAACGGACAGACAGACAGACAGACAGACAGACAGACAGACAGAATGAACAAAGTCATAAACACTTTTCAACTTTGTTGTAAAGTGTTAAAAATTAACAAACACATTTAATTTAATTGCGTTGCTGAGTAATATGATATTAGATAGAATCTTCCTCATAAAATGCTGGTAATTACATAGCCATTTTGATTTTTTAATACTTTTCATTGTTCAGTGAAAAATAAACCATGGTGATAGAGTTTCCATTTAAATTCATGTTTTAAACATTCATGTTTTCAAACAATTCATGCTTTCAAAAAGTGACTGTTTAGCGTAATAACCTCCCACCAAACTTAGAGATATAGTTTTAATCCACTTTCACGTTTTAAACCAGCGATTTCCAACCCTTTTCGTTTGGAGAAACAAGGGAGGTAGAGAGTAGAATCCATAGGAAAAAGTTTCGTTTTTCTTTAATAACTTAATAACCCCTAGTCTTAAAATCTCGAAACTTGGACAAAGTTTAAGTGGGTCTATTTCAAGACTACCCACAAATTTTTATTAAATTCGGTTCAGTCGTTCTCCCGTGATGATGAGACAAATGAAAGTTTCGTTTTTCATTAATATCTCGAGAACCCCTGGTCTTAAAATTTAGTCCAAGTTTCGGGCTTTTAAGTAGTACTATTTCAAGGCCACCCACAAAATTTCATCAAATTCGGTTCCGCCGTTCTTCCGTGATGTTGGGACAAACAGATAGACAGACAGACAGATTTTCAATTTCATTTATATATATATGGAACAGTATACCCCACAAAGTCCTTTATACAAGCATTTAACTTTTAACAGCATAGCAGCATCTAATGTTTGCTTAAATTCACCCACTTTATACATTTTTATCACCAAATAAGGAATTTCTAATTTACAGTATATCAACTAGGAATAATAAATGTCAAGCACTGAAATTAATATGACAAAAACACACCTAAACTTCTTCACAATCTTAAGAGATCGGAAGATGTGCGTGTCAGATACAGATAATTCAGTCCTTCAAAAAATAGAATTAGGCCCTTTCTACAAATTTTAAATTTCTGTAACAAATTATATCAGAATTAGTATCACTTTATATCCCTTGGTAAAATAAAGCACTTCAGAACTGCTTGTACTCAACTATTAGAATAAATATTTTTAAATTATGATATCTAGCTGTAGATAAAAAATCATGGTAATAAATGTCCGATTTAAACTTGAATACCACACGCACCTTGAAAAATATTTCTAAATAAGATTGTTTATCAATATTGATAGAAAATAATATATAAAAACATGTATCCATCACTACAAATAATGAGAATTTGTAATAAAAATTAAAACTTCAGAATTTAACTTTTGAGGAAACGTAAAAGAGAAGAAAACTATATAATATTATTTATATTTTGCCTGTTAAGTTTTTACTACAATTAAAATACAAATTCATAATAAATATGTACATAAACTTTTATGAATTTGGTCACTAAGAACAGACACTTTTACAGCTGATCTCATGCTTAGCTTGCTTTATTTAAATTAAAACTGAAAATCACACACACACACAGAATAAAATCTGCAGTCATTATATATTTTTAAATTGACCAGATTAATTATTATAATGAAATATATTCAAGTTTTAATTTTCCAAACTTTAATTTCAAAAATGTTAAATTTAGTTTCTTGAAAATATTTCTTTAGGCAATGGACTGTGTGCATGCACAGGTGTTTCCAAACGATCACCAAAGAAGTTCTCGAAAATGAAATGCATAACCCATCTATGTGTATTTAATTAAGAAAACAATAAACAAAAAACATAGGGATTCAAATTGCGAATAAAAGATTACAACAAGATATTACTCGTATTTACATGTTAGATGTATTTGTCACATTAAAAATTTAATTATCATCTATTATGAATATAGATCAGTTTACCGAAAAAAGTCCCATATACAGGCATTTCACTTTTAAGAGTATATCAGCATTTAACATTTACTTATCATCTATTATAAATATGGATCAATTTACGGAACAAAGTTCCATATACAGGCATTTCACTTTTAAGAGTATATCAGCATTTACCATTTACTTATCATCTATTATAAATATGGATCAATTTACTGAAAAAAAGTCCCATATACAGGCACTTCACTTTTAAGAGTATATCAGCATTTACCATTTACTTATCATCTATTATAAATATGGATCAATTTACTGAACAAAGTCCCATATACAGGCATTTCACTTTTAAGAGTATATCAGCATTTAACATTTACTTATCATCTATTATAAATATGGATCAATTTACTGAAAAAAAGTCCCATATACAGGCACTTCACTTTTAAGAGTATATCAGCATTTACCATTTACTTATCATCTATTATAAATATGGATCAATTTACTGAACAAAGTCCCATATACAGGCATTTCACTTTTAAGAGTATATCAGCATTTACCATTTACTTATCATCTATTATAAATATGGATCAATTTACTGAAAAAAGTCCCATATACAGGCACTTCACTTTTAAGAGTATATCAGCATTTACCATTTACTTATCATCTATTATAAATATGGATCAATTTACTAAACAAAGTCCCATATACAGGCATTTCACTTTTAAGAGTATATCAGCATTTAACATTTACTTATCATCTATTATAAATATGGATCAATTTACTGAACAAAGTCCCATATACAGGCATTTCACTTTTAAGAGTATATCAGCATTTAACATTTACTTATCATCTATTATAAATATGGATCAATTTACTGAACAAAGTCCCATATACAGGCATTTCACTTTTAAGAGTATATCAGCATTTACCATTTACTTATCATCTATTATAAATATGGATCAATTTACTGAACAAAGTCCCATATACAGGCATTTCACTTTTAAGAGTATATCAGCATTTAACATTTACTTATCATCTATTATAAATATGGATCAATTTACTGAACAAAGTCCCATATACAGTCATTTTACTTTTAAGAGCATATCAGCATTTAACATTTACTTAAAATCATTCACTCCAAACTTTAAATCGCCAATTAAGGAATGCTTAATTTACAACATATCGATTAGGAACAGTAAATGTCAACCACTGAAGTTAATAGTTGTGTGAAAAACATACCTTAACTTCTTCGTAATCTTAAAGGATGGAAGGATGGTTTGTCTGTCAGCTACAGATATTTTAATATCTTCAAAATATAGAATTGGACTCTACACAAACTTTAAATCCCGGTAACAAATTAAACTAAAATTATTATCACTTTATATTTCTTTGTAAAGTAAAGCACTTCAAAACCGCTTGTATACTCAACAATTAGAATAAATATTTTAAAATTATGGTATCTGGCTGCAGATTTAAAATTTAGTAATAAATATCAGATTTATATTTGAACACCACACACACCTTGAAAACCATTTCTAAATTAGACTGTTTATAAACATTGATAGAAAAAATATATAAAACCATGTCCATCACTTTAAATAACAAGAATTTGTAAGAAAAAAACTACAGAATCTAAATCTTGAGAAATCGTAAAAAAAAAAAAAAAAAAAAAAAAAAATCCAATCATACTAGGATTTATATTCTGCCTGTTAAAATTTTACTATGATTAAAATATACATTTATAAAAAATATGCACAGAAACTTTTGTAAACTGGAATTAAACTATCCAGTGGTATAACGACGCACATTAAGCACCCTATCCCACTGGAAAAGATGTGGTCTCAACTTTTGTTCTGGGCTTATTACTTTCCTTATATACATAATGTATAAGGAAAGTATTGTGATGGGGTCGAAAATTCGAATTCGAGTTTTCGACGGTAGAGCGCGTTTCAAGCATCCCTGAACACGAATCAGAAGTTTTTGAGGTGATGCCTGTGTGTGCGTGTGTGTGTGTGTGTGGGGGGGGGGGGTGTAAGTATGTGTGTGTGTGTCAGTGTGTCTTGTGGAGACGATATTTCATGGACGAATGAATCGATTCGAACTTTGATACAAAAATCCCAATCAGTGAATACTGGAAGCCTATTATTTTTACGCGCAATTGAACGTTCAGAACCCTCCTAAATTTTGAAATGAAAATTTAAAAAAATCATCAAAAAATTAAAACATTCAATGAAGTTACGAAATAATCATTTCTTATGTAATGTTTCATTAGAAAACGATGACATGAACTTTAGAACGTTAGCATGAACCGTTCTCGAGATATTTCCCATTTTTCAAATAAATTTATCAAAAAATCGCATAAAATTAAAAAAAATATTAACTATTGGGAAATCTGTTCACTTTTCATATGTAATATTATGCTATAAATGTATTATCATCATTCTCGTAGATCTAGCTCGTTCCATTCACGAGAAGACACTTTGGGTAATAGCATTCTAATTTGATTCCATTAGTCGTTTATCTACTATAAGAATAACCTACTTCTGCATCCACAATGCTTGGCAGAATATCGCCAATTTGGCGAGTATTTTAAATGTTGTCAAATTGACGAAAATATCGCCAAATTGATAAAAATATCACCAAATTGATAAAAATGACGCTAAATCAATGAAAATGAAGACTAATTGATGAAAATTTAATTTCTTAAAAAGAATATAAGAATCTACTATAAGAGAGGATACTTTGAGTAATAGTTTTGTATTTAGGCGACATTAGTCGTTTATTTGCTTTATGAATCACCTATTTCTCCGACCTAATGCTTAACGAAATTTTGTCGACGAATTTGGTGGAATATCGTCAACTTGACGGATTTTTTTAAATGTCGCCAAATTGATAAAAATGGCGCTAAATCAATGAAAATAACAACTAATGAAAATTCATTAATTTGGAAAGAACATAAGAATAACCTATTTCTCCATCTATAACACTTGGCGGAATTTTGGCAACGAATTTTGGCGGCATATCGCCAACTTGGCGACATTTTAAAATGTTGCCAAATTGGCGAAACCGTTGTCAAATTGATAAAAATGCTATCAAATGGATAAAATTGTCGCCAAATTGTCGAAACTGTTGCCAAATTAATAAAAATGTTATCACATTGATAAAATTGTCACCAAATAGATAAAAATGCCATGGGATGCCATGTTTTGCAAATTTTTAATTCCGTCATATGATAGGCATACCTTTTATTATATAAGAAATGCTCTTCAAAATATCGCCAACTTGACGATATTTTGTCCTACTTGACGAAAATATCGTCAAAATTTCAAAAATGATGCCAAGTTAATGAAAATGATGCTTAATTGATGAATTTACTATTAAAATATTTAAATATATGGACTATATTGCTTATTGAGGATGATATCAATATTGATAATTGTTAATTTAGAGTTGCGTGAAATATAAGTTAATTGGATACGTAATGGTTTTACATGTTGTCATCCAGAAAAGGGCCAAATGTACAATTTAACATTACAAACACTATGCCGTTGATTTTTTCATCACTTTTTCACAGTTAAAGAAGTAAATTCATTGCATTATACAAGGAAAGTCATCTGCTGCCCGCATCAGATTTTTACTTTCCTTATTATAAAGTATAATGTATAAAGAAAGTATTGTGACGGGGTCGAAAATTCGAATTCGAGTTTTCTACGGGAGAGCACGTTTCAAGCATCCCTGAATACTAATCAAACGTTTTTAAGATGATGTCTGTGTGCTTGTGTGTATCAGTGAGTCTGTGGAGACGATATCTCACGAACGAATGGAGCGATTTGAACTACATTTGATAAAAAAATTACAATCCATAAATGCTGAAAGTCTGTTGTTTTTAAACGCAATCGAATGTTCAGAACCCCCCTAAATTTTCGAGTGAAATTTTGAAAAAATCATCAAAAAATCAAAATCTTTAATAAAGTTACGCAAGTAGTCCTTTCTTATGTAATTTTTCCTTAGAAAACAATTGACATAAACTTAAGCTTTCATGAACCATTCTCGAGATATTGCATATTTTTCAAATAAATGTATAAAAAAAAATCACATGAAATAAAAAAATATTAACTATTGTGAAATATGCTAACTTTTCATATGTAATATCATGCGATAAATTTTGTGATATCATTCTCGTGGATCTAGCTCGTTCCATTCATGAGAAAAGATAATATGGGTAATACATTATATGAACGTCAATAATTATTTATCTGCTATATGAATAACTTATTTATCCATTCATAATGCTTGGCGAGATTTTAGGGGCGAATTTAGCAGAATGTCGCCAGCTTGGCGACTTTTTAAATGTTGCCAAATTAAAAAAATGTCGCCAAATTGATAAAAATGACGCTAAATCAATGAAAATTATGACTAATTGACGAAAATTCAATATCTTGGAAATAGTATATGTACCTACTATAAGAATAACATATTTTTCCGCCTGTAATGTTTGGAAAAATTTTGGTGACGAATTTGTCGGAATATCTCCAATTTGATGACTTCTTAAATGTTGCTAAATCGACAAAAACGTCACCCAATTGATAAAAATTCGCCAAATTGATGAAACCGACGCTAAATCAATGAAATGACGACTAATTCAGTTCAATATCTTGGAAAGAACATAAGAGTAGACTATAAGAATAACCCATTTCTCCGGCTGTCTGTTCGTAACGCTTGGTGAGACATTTAGCGGAATATCGCCAACTTAATGACTATTTTAAATGTTTCCAAAGTGACAAAAATCTCACCAAAATGATTAAAATGACGTCAAATGGGAAGTAATGTTTTGCAAATTCTGATTTCCGTCATATGACGGGTACACCTTCTAGTATATTAGAAATGCTTTTCTCTCCGTTTGTCTGTAACACTTGCTGATGCATTTGGCGAACTTAGGGAGTAATCTAGCTACATATCGCCAATTTGGCGATATTTCACCCTAGATTAACGAAAATATTGTCAAAATTGCAAAAATGATGCTAAATTAATGAAAATTACGCCTAATTGATGAATTAATTATTAAAATATTTTTATATATAAACTATATCGCTTATTGAGGATGCTATCAATATTAATAATTGTTTATTTAGAGTTGCTCGAAATATAAGTTAATTGGGTACTCTGAAATAGTTTTACATGTTGTCATCCGGAAAATCGTCAAATGCACAATTCAACGTTAATTGCTTTATATAAGGAAAGTCATGTGCTGCCCACATCAGATTTTTTTAAAAGTAAAAGTAAAATAAATTATTTTAATATAAAAAATTCGGCATTATATTATGTTAAATAACAACTTTCACATAAGTATTAAATATGCACAAATTTTGTATTCAAACAAGTTAGCAAAATGAAAATGAAAATATAACAAATCTAATTGTATGTAATACTGTTATGTATGCGCATAACATTCTTCCAATAATGAGTGAATAATTCAAGGTAAGAAATTCCAGCTAAGAGATCACTCGCCAAAAGTTTTTTCACACGTCAGTATCATATACATATAACTGTGTATAACTTTTTGGTATTTTTTCTAGAAAAAAAAATGATAATTGCAGTAAAATTTATCGGCAATTATGTAAAAACAAGAAAGATCAATCATGCTTCAAGCATTGATTATGAAACACTTTCCAACTTTAATGCAATTTTATTTAAACATGTCTAAAATGCAATACATTCCTCGGTAATATTTTAAAACTTATCCCAATACTACATTAATTTATTATATTTGAAAACATAAACCTTCATCGAAAAAAATGAACTCCATTCAAATGACGGCATTGAAATATAAATTGCCTGGTTTAAACATCTCTAAAATGCGATACATTTCTCGGTAATAATTTTAGAATTATCATAATACTACGATAAGTTATTATATTTGAAAACTTCATCGAAAACAACTGAAATTCATTCAAATGACGTCATAGAAAAAATAACACGCCTGGCTCTCTCTATAAAAGCAGCATTTCATTCATAAACAATTTCTCATTCATTTCAATCATCATAAATAATAATTTATTTTATTTAAAAATTAAGACCATGCAGCTACAAGTAATTAAACTCTATGCTTAAAACTTCATCGAAAAAAATCGTCCTTCTCGTTGTAAAACCAATGAATATTTCATTCATATCAGCTATGCAGACTCCATGAGCTAAATAATTTTGTGTTAAAGAAATACAGCAATTCTAATACAACTCATTCTACATATTTTGCTGTTTACATTTTACATAAGTGAAAAATAGGCTTCGTTGTAGAAATAATCAAATTTGGATGAGCATTTAAACTCAAATATATTGTAATTGCGTTGTTTCAGTATGTAGATGCCCAGAATTTAAGCAAAATTAAAGTGGTTTTAGGACGGATACAGCACTCAATATGAATTAAAAAGAACTTTAAAAATCACGATTTTGAGACAAGATGGATGCCATATATCATTTTGAAGTGGGTCACGTAATCTTTTCATATCATGGTCACGTGATCGCTTCATATAAGAGGTGTAATTATTATTTTATTTTTTATTTAAAAAACTGCTGAATACATTTCGCTGAATTTTTTTTTTATATATTTTACGGAACAATTTGAATATTACCTAAAATTTTCGAAGCAATTTGTGAATTTTAAATCCGCTTAAAAATGTTTGAAAAATTAGGTCCCATAGGACTCAATATATTTCATTTTTTCAACACGGGTTCAATCCAAAACTACTTGGGTGATATTATTCATTTATATTCCCATAGGTCCTATAGAACGTTTGAACAACATACTAAAATTTCGTTTTGATTAAGTCATTTTTACGGCAGTTATCGTGCTAACGGACAGACAGACAGACAGAATGAACAAAGTCATAAACACTTTTCAACTTTGTTGTAAAGTGTTAAAAATTAATATAAATATATCCATAACATATGAGCGATTAAGTTGTTGACTCACAGATGTAATGGACAAAATATTGTTGCACAAATATTGATTTACAGTTGCAAAATCTGCAAGTCACTATTTTCAAGATTCCCGGGATTTACACGTAAAATGCGAGCAAGTACAAACCGTCTGATACACAGAAGTGTATTGGCTCTGGATAGGAGGGAACATACATTTCCTATTAACTACTATTTTTTATGAAACAAACAAATATACAGTTATAGCCAGCATATCGTGTTAACCGATATTTCACATTTGTGTTATGCAGTCTCAATTGTATATGTTATCACAACAGTCATAGGCAGGGCCCTGTATTGAAGTTGATATGCTAATATAAATGCCAGAGTAAATTGGGCAATAAAATCAAATTAAGGAAGAGTATTTTAAGATTCCCAAATTTGCATGCCACATAACAAATATGCTATGTGAAGTCTGCAACAAAATATGGTTTGGGTTGTTCAGTGCTCTGTGCACTTTTATTCACACAAGGATACAAAATATGGAATGCTTAAAAACAACACACATAAGGAAATAAAATAGGAACTCAAAAACATACTAAGCACATTATATCAATAATAATTGTATAGACCATTGTTTTCGGATTTTCATTTAATTAGAATTTAATGAAAAACTACTATACCTAAAAGGAATTTCAACAGTTTATAAACTGTAACAGTAATACTTCTCACATACATATCGTGATGCATCCTACATGACTACTATGTAAAATGCATGATATCGCAAAACTTAAAATAACGATCCAGTAAGAGATAGAAATCTTGGATAAGGTCATGATGAATAACTGAGTGCGATTGCACGTTATGTTTCTATAAAATATTTGCATTAAATTTTGTTCACGCATCCATTCACTGAAAGCGTTGTTTAACATTAGAAGTGGGGAAATTACTTCAATCACAGGTATGCATTTTTAAATTGGATCAAGTCCAGTCATTGTACAGTTCTAAATTTACAAATTTGGCTATGAGTGCACAGTAAAATAAACTTTTCTGACTGCACATTCAAATGAACAAGTGAGCAAGCACACAAGTAATTTATCTAATGATCATCAAACTGGCATAGATTTCCTGTAACTGATCATCAAACTGATAAATTGCCCATGTTTCTTTTAAATAAACAAATCATAACTCACCAATTAGAATATTTTTCATATTGTCTGCTGCATATCCAAAATCAAATCCTCTTGCATTTGGAAATAATCTGATCGTAGTGGAGTGGCGGCCATGTTGTTTATACTGTCTACTGAGGAAGCCTTTTGATTGGTTGAGAATGGCGAGTAGCGTATTATGTGACCAACGTATTCCTCAGAACATAAACATGAACCATATTCAACGGATGAATGCAGAGCCGTTCTTTCGAGCCTGTGATTGGTTGACGTACAGCTCCCAACGGATGGACAACGCACCAACGGATTAGTGGGAACCTGGCCAATCTTCTAGTAGAGGACCAAGAGAGGGTGGCTTAATTGCTTTATGGGCGGCGGGATCTTTTGGACTTGACCTATCATTTTTTAGGTCAAGGGACTTAGCAACAACAAGAACACAACAACAGAGTGAGAAAGAGTACATTGTAAATGTACAATGTAGTGTACAGAGAGTACACTTTATTATTATTTAATTTAATATTGCTAATGTTTAATGTTACCGAGACAGGTCTACTCAGGGAAAACGTTCCCTAATAAGTCTGATTTGGGGGGTCGTTAAACTCCCGGCTCGTCGTTCGGTCGACTTAGGGTCTGCAGAACTTGTAAATATAGTAGTAGAGGAGATGACTTTAAGAAAGCTAACACTACACATTTCAAAATAAAAAGATTCGGTAATTAAACAAAAGCAAATGTATTAAGTCACAAGGACAGGCATTAACTGTCCGCGAAGTTCACTTAGTATATCTATAATCATAGGCGGCTAGACGCCTTTACCTTTCTTAGTCAAAGGGAGAGAGAGTGAGAATGTAAGCGCTAATCCTGTGTTCATTTGCACTACTTAAATTTACAACAAGGAGAGAAACATGCGAATAAATCATCTTACCGATGTTTAGAAGTTCTTGGGGTCCTTGCCGCTCAGCTGCTTCTTGGCTCTTCTTCCTCTCAACCCTCTTTAAGCACTACTCATTATTAAATCGTTCACCACTCTCCGCGTCGGTTTGCACATCGCAAACTCCGAGTCAATCTCATCTTTTAGAAGCTCTAGCTGGCACAAAATTTCAAGTCGTAATGATGATACCCCTTTTTGGGCTCTAATACTTATATAGCCTTAAAAGCGCGCGAAAAACGTAGCGCTATCCGCTTTGATCCTTTTACCTCATCAAAAGCAAAATTCTATGCCTGTCCCCTGAACGTAACGCATTGGCCCCGCTTTTCAAGTCTCGCAGCCAAACAACAATAAACCCTTTTCATAACTTTGCTCCGTTCTCTTCTCTTATCTAAGGGGCCGGGCCCCTTACATGATTTGGTCAGTCGGCTCTCCCCAAACACCTGCCAGGCGGGCATTTTATGACTTTTCCCCGTTTCAGAACTGCACGCCTGCGTTTCTTGTCAATGGGGGGTTTTAAAGCGTTCCTGGCGACATTACCGACACGTAACTCAACCTAGCTTTCGCGCCAAAATTCCATAGAGCTCCTTCGTAATTGTTAACTTAGAATTTCGAAGCACCGCACCTGAAACCGAATCATTACTTGATTACAATAAAAACCGAAATCAGGTGGGTTGCTCCCGTTCACTGTAACCTTGACGAAGCCCATGTTTTCATGTCGGCATGCAAAGGCTGGCTTATAACATTACTGTGCGTAATTTATCAATGAACCTGAACTGTATTTATGTATGCTGCACACTTATATAGCGTTCGATATTATCCACGGTTTCACGTAACCGAGGTAAGTCTTGAAATGTACCCGCTGATACGAGGACACCACTGTATGTATATTTATAGCTATACATTCAATATGATTAAAATTATATACTTGCCAGTTTTTCTGCAATAATGCCCCACAGGGGCGAAATAAGGGCATCTGTAAGTCCACCAATTAAAAATATAAGACCCGTCACTGTAGGAGATAGTGAAAACTGAAAAGAAACGAAACATAACTTGCTAGGTTATATATCGTTATCTGTACTTATGGTGCTATTTTAAATTACAGACGTTCATTTTATGTGTTAATAAAAAGTTTATAAAACATTATACATATTTAAAAAATATATCCAATTGTATCATAAATAATTATATCGCAATTCACAATAACTCTCCAATTGAATTTATTTTTACAGTATATAGGGATTAGGTGGTATATATATGGAGCTCTCTCCTATTTACTTGATGTTCTTATGCATCCCTTAAACTTTCGATTGATTGAAGTGATGAATAGAAAACTGACTATGAGCTACTGGTTGAAAAAGTTTGCAGCGCTCCTAGCGGCGAATTAAAGAAGATAGGATTCCTATCCTATCTCTAAATCGAAGCGACAGACTAAAATTTTCAAATACAAATTTATAGAACGTACTATATTTAGTATAGAAATACGTGTGGTGTGCACATAACATGTACACTAAGTTAAAAATGAGGTACACAACAAGCGATAATTATGAAAATGTCTCGTTTACTTCTGAAGTACTTTTGAAATGGCAAGAAATACTCATAGAAAAATAATAATCCGTGCAATAAGTGAATTTTAATTTTAGTAGTGGCTAGAAGGGGTTGGTATGTCCTCAAAGCAGGAAGGCGTAATTATATGGTTGGGATAAATGCTAAGCAGGAGACGTGTGTTCGATTCCCGATGATGGTGATTTTTATGTTAAATAAGGCATAACTACAATAGGTGCCTGGCAAAAAAAATAGTACGATGCAAAAGTATAGTGTGGTAGTCGTCATAGGGGCTGGGGTGATCCGCAGCCAGTGATATGTGCCTTACATTGTATGTAAACTTACATGGTATCACGACAATGTTGGGTTCGGGATGGTGTAAGGGTGGCACGTCGTATCTGAGCTCTAATCAGTAGACCCGGGTTTAAATTTTGGCTCCGGCCAATTGAGAATTTTAAGTGAAATGAAGTCAAATGTTCTGCATCATCTTCCATGAATCCTTAATAAAAGCAATACAGAGTCAGAGATAACAGATTTATTTTTAGAATAAAAATTGTATAAAAGTTAAATATAGTCTTGTCGTATTGTTTTGTGTAGATTGTTAGGATTAGAAATATAAGAAAAATATTTACTTGTCGAATATGTGGCTCAAGAGTAGCTTCGTTAAATCCAATGACAAAAAAGCAGGTAATGATCGCCAGGATGTCGATACAAAAGTCCGTATTTTTTAATAACTTCATAGTGTCGACATGTTCTCGATCAACTTCTTTATCTAAAATAGAAATAAGTCTACTTAGAAAGACAGCCATCATCATTAAACTATAATTTTTTTTATTTATATAAGATTTTCTTTAATATATATGTTGAGAAAAAATGGTTTAAAACGAGCTTCTGGCTCTTTATTTCACATTTCAACTGAAAATAAACTTATATATGATTTAATAAAATTTAATTAAATTTAATTAAATTTAATAAAATTTATTTACTATAACACTTTCTATCAACTTTTCTATAATTTTTTTATTATAAACTTTAACAACTTTGTTTACTTTCAACAATTTAAGAATTTAGCTTTTAATCTTTTGTTTTCTTTTGAAACGTTTAAGATTCCAGCACACCTTTGTTTACTTTTTAGTAATTAAATCTTAATATGGATTCATTATATTTAGACAATTTAAATTTCAAAATACTTGATGATGTCAATGAACTTTTTTGTTGTCATTGTTATGTCGTTCCAGATATTTTATAATTTACCGCCAGAAAAATCCATTATGTCATATAAGCCCGCACGAAAGTTTAGCATGTAAGGTTCCAAAATTACTGATCTGCTATTGCCTTCGGTATTAGCAAAACAATTAAAAATCTTTTGAAATCGACAATATTCAACGAGAGAAAGATGTGTTCCACTGGATGTGAAGTCGAGGCATGAGGTTAAAGATTTTACATTGTTTCATTGAAAGCAGGAAATGAAGTTGGATGTAAGTACCATAAGGTACGATGAGATAGAAAAACATCTAAAAGAATAGAATAGTCTATGGGCTAGAACAGGGGTCTCCAAACTGCGGTCCGCGGGCCAACACCGGCCCGCGAGCACCACCAATCCGGCCCGCGGTAGCGTGCCGGACATGCCCGGTATCCGGCCCGTCATAGTTTATTTTGATTACATTGTAAAATTTATAATGCATGTTTTTATTTAACGACCAATTAAAAAACACAATAACTGACATACATAATTAAATTGAACATTTTAACTGTAATTAATGGTTTCTTATGTTTCGCTATTGAATGAGCCACGCGGAAACTAGCACGAGTTGCTGCTTCTTGTTCAGCATTTACTTTCTTAAACAACAATTGCTGAGATTTCAACCCGCTTTTCAAAGATTCATATTTTTCTAACCGTAGGCTTCCTGTAAATTTGGAGTAATTCTGAGAATGTTTAGTCTCATAATGACGTTTTATATTGTATTATTTGGGGACTGATATTGTTTCATTGCAAATTATACACATTGCCTTATTACTTGACTAAATCAGGAAATATTGATATCCCCATTGCTCTTTAAATGTTCTGCACTCTTGGCCCTTGGGCTCTTGAACTCTGGCCCTTGGGACTTAGTTGTTGTTGATGTTGATGTTGAAACCCAGACCGTCCGACCTACCAGAAAGGTGTAAGGTAACTGTTTGGACGGTCGGGAAGTGCCACCCAATTTAGACCGGAACCCAGTGGGGGAGGCATCCACAGGGACCGTACCCTCCCTCCCCCACCACCAACCTCTCGGAAGGACTTTCGGACCCACATGTTTAACGTGATCGTACTCCGCATGAACACGGCGGCAGTTTTGGCAGTGGCTGGAATCGAACCCGGGCCTACCGAGTGCAACTCCAGCGCGCTAACCAATGGGCTACCGCGCCCCGGCCCTTGGGACTTAGTGGAGGAGTCAGTGTGGCCCTTATGCTAAAAAGTTTGGAGACCCCCTGGGCTAGAAGATCAAAAATAGGACTATGAAGTGGAAGATAAAGAGAGTTACTGTATTTATACTGATGATTTAAGAATGAACGGAAGGGTAGGCTGTGCTTACGTTATATACAACAAAAATGGAATAATAAAAGAAAAATATTTCTACTAAATGACACAATGCTCTTTAATGCAGAGTTATTTACGTTATATAACAAAAAATAAATAAAAGCGTTATAAAACAGTTAAGCATGCCACTGACGACAAATCGAAAGGGGTAGATATCTATGCTGATTCCAGATCAGTTTTACAAAGTCTTGAAGACATAAATGATTACCAGCTTTTGATTAATGAGACAAGACAGCTGTTACTAAAATCCAAGGGAAGCATAAAATTACACTGGATAAAGGCGCATGCAGGACTGTGCAGAAACAAAAGAGCAGATTCTCTTGTAAAATCTGCAACACTCAAGAACAATATCGACTTTGAGTTTGGTTACAGCCTGAGACAAGTTAAGAAAATGATGCAAAGAAGTATTCAGACAGATTGGCACGATAAATGGAGCACCAGCACTAAGGAAAGATTTCTGTATGAGCCCATTCCTATTGTAAATGTTACATATAAATATAGAAACTTCTTTTTGAACCAATTTTTGACTTAACACAGGGCCTTCAAAACATACCAAGCAGATTTTCCCGGTAAGGGCGGTATTTGTTACTGCAGTGAAAGTGTTGGAAATATGTACCACACCATTTACATTTGTAAACTTTGGATCAATGTGAGAAAGAAATTCTTTCCTAATAATTATATGCAGTTAAGTCTTATGAAT
The DNA here is from genome assembly GCA_951213105.1 of Amaurobius ferox. Lineage (NCBI taxonomy): Eukaryota > Metazoa > Arthropoda > Arachnida > Araneae > Amaurobiidae > Amaurobius > Amaurobius ferox. The sequence continues at coordinate 39,317,978 of OX578142.1, forward strand.
TTGTTAAAAAATTGCAAAGCCCGAGAATGGGTTATACTTATTATAAGCCATCTCCTGTCGAGGGAGCTTGATATGTGATTCTGTGTGTATTTTGTATGGATGCTTTTATATCCTAAGGCCTCTTGTTCTGTGTTGCGACCTAGTGAATGTTACACTTGTTTATGTGTATTATTTTGTTTTATCATCTTTTGTTGTAGCAGTTGGTTCATGTAACTCCTGCTTCTCTACCCAGTGGGTATTGTCTGTATTTGATTTAATATAGTCAAAACTTTCAGTGGAGGATGACTCTCCTCGGAGGGCACTATGTTAAATTGCTGGGTTTCTTTTTGCTGTTTAGACCGATCCGGTCTGGTTCACTATGGCAACTGAACCGGGTTCGGATTTGGTTGGGCCTGCTGTGGTCCGCGATGGTGGTCTCGGACACTGGTCGTGGGTTGGTGCATGTGAAGGGATGAGCGGACTTGCTATCGCATTAACCAGTTTTTCTGCCGTATACTTGCCGGTAACAAGTTTGATTATATTCAATAAGATATCCTGAAATTTCTACTTTTTACTGTCATCCATGGCCCATTACAGTAATATATAATTATGGTAGGATAACAATGGATATTAAGAAAAACTAAATACAAATAATGTTACAACAAAACATTGCAGATGTTTCAAGAATACGACGGCTCCCTTTCACCAACTCTAAAAATGTGAAGAAATTTGATGTCAAAAAGACGAATTAGCCATAAGAACTAAGGGTATGTATTAGAGGTCTGCAAGGAGTGAAATTGCAAATTTTTATCCGAACCCACCCGACAATGCAAGTGCTTAAACCCAGCCCAAGCCAGAATACATTTATAAATACAGAACTCGAGCCCGTATAGGCCCGAAGATCATTGAGTCTCAGTCCGGTCCGGCTCAAAATAATTTCAATTCAAATGCGTCAAAAACATAAATGTGTAAAGTTTTTTGTACGAAGAATTGAAATACATGTTCTTTTTAAATATTTATTTTTACATAGCAGAAATAAAGACAATAATGTAATGTATTCAATTAAAATTTTTTTAATATTAAATATGTTCGATCTGCCCTACCAGACGTTTTAAAAACTAAGCCTGTACTAACAGTATTAGAAAACTCATTCCTTACACAACCGGTCATAATCCCGTGAGCTGGACCCGAGTCCGTTCAGACCTCATGGAACATGGAGGCATAGCGTATATATATTCAGGATTGCATTGAAGATGTATTCATAATACACCAATTACAAAACAGAAAACCAGAGGATGGATTTAAAGCCTATCAATCAGAAAGGAAATTGAAAAATACCCCCCAAACAATCTGAAAGATTGATTGATATGCTGAATCCATATCAATCAAAACAAAAATTAGAGTGTCTTAAAATATGACAGATATATCAAACAAGATGAGATAAGTGTCAACAAAATGACACGCAAGGCCCAACAAACGAGTTCCAACTTCACAGAAGAACCTCAAAAGAGTTAAAACAAATAGAATGCAACAAGAAAGATCAATCGTGTATAAAGCATTGATTATGAAACACTTTCCAACTTCAATGCAATTTTATTTAAACATCTCTAAAATGCGATACATTCCTCGGTAATATTTTTAAAATTATCACAATACTACATTAATTTCTTGTATTTGAAAACTTAAAACTTCATTGAAAAAAATGAACTTCATGCAAATGACGGCATTGAAATATAAATTGCCTGGTTTAAACATCTCTAAAATGCGATACATTCCTTGGTAATATTTTTGAAATTGTCATAATACTACAATAATTTCGTATATTTGAAAACTTCATCGAAAACAAATGAAATTTATTCAAATGACGTCATCGAAATATAACACTCCTGGCTCTCTCTATAAAAGCAGCATTTCATTCATAAACATTTTTCCATTCATTTCATTCATCACAATACTATAATAATTTGTTTAATTTATAAACTTAAGACCATGGAGGTACAAGCAATTAAACTCTATGCTTAAAACTTCATCGAAAAAATCGTCCTTCTCTCTGTAAAATCAATGAATATTTCATTCATATCAGCTATATTGCAGCCTCCATGAGCTAAATAATTTTGTGTTAAAGAAATGCAGCAATTCTTATACAACTAATTCTACATATTTTGCTGTTTACATTTTCCATAAGTGAAAATTAGGCTTCGTTGAAAAATAATCAAAGTTGGATGATCATTTAAGCACAAATATATTGTAATTGCATTGCTTCATTATGTAGATGCACAGAATTTAAGCAAAAATAAAGCGGTTTTAGGACGGATACAACACTCAATATGAATTAAAAAGAACTTTAAAAATCACGATTTTGACACAAGATGTATGCCATATTTTATTTTGAAGTGGGTTACGTGATCTCTTCATATAATGGCCACGTGATCGCTTCATATAAAAGGTGTAATTATTATTTTAATTTTTATTTAAACAAGAAAGATCAATCATGCTTAAAGCATTGATTATGAAACACTTTCCAACTTCAATGCAATTTTATTTAAGCAAGTCTAAAATGCAATACATTCCTCGGTAATATTTTGAAACTTATCACAATACTGCATTAATTTATTATATTTGAAAACTTAAACCTTCATCGAAAAAAATGAACTTCATTCAAATGACGGCATTGAAATATAAATTGCCTGGTTTAAACATCTCTAAAATGTTATACAATCCTCGGTAATAGTTTTAGAATTATCATAATACTACGATAATTTATTATATTTGAAAATTTCATCGAAAACAACTGAAATTAATTCAAATGACGTCATAGAAAAAATAACACACCTGGATCTCTCTATAAAAACAGGATTTCATTCATAACTTTCTCCCATTCTTTTCATTCATCACAATACTATAATAATTTATTTTATTTAAACATTTTGTTTAAGACCATGGAGCTACAAAAAATTAAACTCTATGCTTGAAACTTCATCGAAAAAAATCGTCCTTCTCTTTATGAAATCAATTAATATTTCATTCATATCAGCCATGCAGACTCCATGGACTAAATTATTTTGTGTTAAAAAAATACAGGAATTCTAATACAACTCATTCTATATATTTTGCTGTTTACATTTTACATAGGTGAAAAATAGGCTTAGTTGTAGAAATAATCAAATTTAGATGAGCATTTAAACTCAAATATATTGTCATTGCGTTGTTTAAGTATGTAGATGCACAGAATTTAAGCAAAAATAAAGTAGTTTTAGGACGGATACAAGACTCAATATGAATTAAAAAGAACTTAAAAAAATCACGATTTTGAAACAAGATGGATGCCATATATCATTTTGAAGTGGGTCATGTGATCGTTTCATATCATGGTCACGTGATCGTTTCATATATGAGGTGTAATTATTATTTTAATTTTTATTTAAAAAACTACTGAATATATTTCGCTGAATTTTTTTTATATATTTTATGGAGCAATTTGAATATTACCTAAAATTTTCGAAGCAATTTGTGAATTTTAAATCCGCTTAAAAAATGTTTGAAAAATTAGGTCCCATAGGGCGCAATTTATTTCATTTTTTCGACCCGGGTTCAATCCAAAACTAATTGGGTAATATTATTCATTTATATTCCCATAGGTTCTACAGACCGTCTGAACAACATACTAAAATTTCATTTTGATTAATGCATTTTTACGGCAGTTATCGTGCTAACGGACAGACAGACAGACAGACACACAGAATGAACAAAGTCATAAACACTTTTCAACTTTTTTGTAAAGTGTTAAAAACTACGAAATATATTTTGCTGAAATGTTTTTAATATATTTTATGGGATAATTTAAATATTTCCTAAAACTTTCGAAGCAATTTGTGAATTTTAAATCTGCTTAAATGTTTGAAAAATTAGGTCTCATAGGGTTCAATGTATTTCATTTTTTCAACCCGGTTTCAATCCAAACCTAATTGAGTGATATTATTCATTTCTATTCCCATGGGTCCCACAGACCGTCTGAACAACATACTAAAATTTCATTCTGATAAAGTCATTTTTACGGCAGTTATCGTGCTAACGGACAGATAGACAGACAGAATGAACAAAGTCATAAACACTTTTCAACTTTGTTGTAAAGTGTTAAAAATATAAAATTATTGGGCATACCCAATCAAACCGTTGGGGAAAAATAAAACACTGAACAAATCATTAACTAAATCGCCCGAACTCTGAATACTTGAAGTCTTAAATACGTCAAGATCATAATATCGATGTACATTATTATTATTTTTTTTTTTGTAATCCTTGTGGAAGCAGTTGGTCAAAAGTTCGATAATGCTGAGCAATCGATCCTGTTTCTCGGAATTGTATTCATGTTCCTTGATAGGAAACTTACAAGTACTAAGTCTTTTTATTTTTGATTAACAGTGGGTAATGCTGAATTACTGCTCAACGATATCCAGTATTGTGGATTAGAGATGAGAGCGGAATTTGTATAATATGCTCTGAACTGGCTGACTGATGGAGTGATGTATTAAAATTATCGATCACTTCCACTACAGATATAACCTTGGTTTTTGGTGACATTCGATCCGTCTCAGCATCGAGAACCTAAAATTTTGAAAATTCGAAGTAGGGGTGATGGTGAAAAGAGTTAATCAGAGATTGAGGGGATAATGCATTAAAATTATTGAGTACTTTCACTATAGCTAGAATCCCCAGAAATAGATGTTTCAAAAAAAGTTTTTTGAATCAGAAGTGAAGAAACCAGAATTGGAAATCTTGAGTGAGTTCCCAACCTTCTCCGGAATTTACTGCTGAATTCATATCAGTCATCTTTTAAACTCTATCTATAGCCAATCTTGAGAAATAAATGTTTCAAGAATTTTTTTGAACCGGAAGTGTAAAAGAACTGGATGTGGAATTCCTTTGTGAACCACTTTTCCCCTCCGGAATTCGATGCTAAATCCATATCAATTATTATCAAAGCTATATCTATAGTAGATTCCGAGAAATGAGTGTTTCAAGGAAAATTTAAATTCTTGAATAGGAAGTGACATCTCCAAAACCGGAAGTGGAAGTACTTAGTGAGTCTTTTTAACTCATCCTAGAAATAATATCGACGATATTATTTCTAAATGAGTTAAGACAAGACCTTATTTCTCGGTGAGTTTATACAATTTGCCGCTGGATTATTATCAATCTTTATCTAAACTCTATCTTTAGCCAATCCTGAGCGATAGATGTTTCAAGTAAATTTTTAAACCGAAAGAAGAAAAGAAACCGGAAGTAAACATTTTTAGTCAACCAGCGTACCTCGCCCAGAATGACGCTGAATCCATATCAATTATTATCTAAGCTCTATAGCAAATTTTAAGATATGGATATGTATTAAGTAAAATGATAATTTTTAAACGGAATGAGAAATCGAGCCGGAAATGGAAAACTTTGTAAGGACGCAAATACCCTCCAAAATATGATGCTGAATCTAAATCAGTCAACAACTACAGCCAATCTTGAGACAGAAATGTTTTAACAAAAATTTTTGAACCGGAAGTGGAAAAAAATGGAAGTAGAAATTCTTAGTGAACCACCAACTCTCTTCGAAATTTTATGCAGAATCCACATCAATCATCATCTTAAGCAATATCTATAGTGCTCGTAGATTCCAAGAAATGGAAGTTTCAAGGAAAATATAAAGTTTTGAATAGGAAATGGCACCTTTAGAACTGAAAGTAGAAATCCGGTGAGTCTGTTCTATAATTTAATGTAGAATTCGTATCAGTCTTTATCTAAACGTTTTCTTTAGCCAATCCTGAGAAATTGATGTTTTAAGTAAAATGTTTATATCTATAACCAATTTTGGATATAGACGTATCAAGTCAAATGGCAATTTTTGAACAAGAAATATGAAAAGGACTGGAAGTGGAAATGCTTAGTGAACTCTTCCACACCCTCCGGAATTTGACTCTGAGTTCAAATCATTCATTACCTAAGTTCTATCTGTAGGAGATCCTGAGAAAGAGATGTTTAAAGAAAAAGTATTTCCAAAATCAGAGTATGGAAGTTTTTTTGCAATCAATAGAAAAAAAAATAATAAAAAATAGTAACAATAATAGTAACATATAATAATAGCAAGAGTGTACTGATTTCTGAAATGTCTAACATGAATTGAAACAAAATAATGTAACTCACCATCCTTAAAGAGAACAAAATTAATTGCTGTTCCAGCTAAGAGTAAGGTACCGACAACAATAAACGGAAGCCTGAAGCCCCCAAGCTGAAAATAAAATAAAAACACTATAAATATGGTGACAAATACTTTATTACTATGTAGAACTTTCTTCAAACATTTCATAAAAGGCTCTTTATCTTTGTAGGAGGGCTGAATTCTTGTATCTGACTCTTTTAGTTGAGATTCTGTACCAATACAGACTTTCTCCAGGAAATTCTGCATCTGAAAGTATCTCAGGCCCTATGAGGCGTACATCGTTGATTCTGCTATAATGTGATAACCTTCCCATCATTAATACGCAGACAGTTTATACGAGCGAATGATCGTACGATTAAATATCTGGCCGTTTGTCAAGGGTTGGAATAGCCTAATGGCTATGACAGGAAGACACCACCCGGTAATCCCATTTTCAATTCTCGAAAGAGCACAAAATTACCCCAGTGTCTAATCGGAGATTATGCACCATAAATCTGTAGGTTTGGAAGTCCATCCGAGATAGAATTAATGTTTTAGAACAAGGATGGTGTGATCCCTGTGGTGGCCACCTTCCACGTGGTTCATGTGTAAATTGGGTGGTTCAATTCCCACAAAGCAACAGGGATTATCAAAGAAACTGAATTTAATTTTCAGAGATATGAATTATTTATTATACTTAGCAACAATATTTTAAATGTGTCATGAAGGTCGTCAAATTGCCATCAAACTTATCAATAAGCATGACAGACAGAAATATATTGTCTTTTATATTGTATTAATAAATATATGTATATGCTAGAAAAGGTATGTTGTTACTTTTGGATATTTGTCCTCTGGGCCCTTGTACAGAAGCCATGCGCGGTTGTTGATAATAATGAAATACGTTGAGTTCAGTTTTAAGTACAATAAGTATTTTAGTTACCCATCAAAAATTTCAGGACAAACATTTATATGTAAATTCCATTAAAAGAGTGGGTCTTCTGAAAGTGCATTGAAATAAAGCTACAAACTAGTTGGGATTCAGTTCCGAAGGAGTGTTGGAGGAATGCGTTCTTGTGAACTTTGGTGGCTCCATGGCCATCTATTAGCTGAATAAATTATTTTTAATGACTTCAATTTTAACTCAATCAAAAATCCATTTCCATTTTGCTTTGCCATTACACATATAATTTTAGTTAGTTTTGTTTTTATATTATTAGAAATAAATAGTTATGTGCAAAATTTTTAATACTTCACTTTGAGATTTAATCCAATAAGGTTTCAATAAAACTCATTTCTTCCAAAAAATTTACATAATAATTTGTTTAACACTTTATTTACCGCAAGCCTAAAAATTGGCTTTTAGGTGCCAACGCTTATCAACCGCGAGCCGATTTATAGGCTTCTGCAAGTGCTGTTTTTTGCAGTAACTTTTAAAGCATAGATGTGCAGTTTCATTAGAGGATACAAGACGACGTGAGTGTTGACCGTGTGTCTTTGTGGATTTAAATAATTTTTAGTTTTCTTGATCCCAGATCCAGACAAAATGAATCCTGATAATGAAAGTAAAGAAATTTTTCTACATTCTTTGTAAGAGTTGTTCTAATTGTTCTTTGAGCAATGATAGCAGTGACGATAGTGATATTATAGGGTATACAAAACATTATTTGGGATTACTTCTGCAATATCTCACACGATAAGCAAAACCGATCTGGTATTAAGCGAGAATCTGCACTCAAGTTAACAAGTGTTTTCCATGTAGGCAATGAAACCGCAATATGTGATCCGCCCCCTGTGGTACACAGGGCAATGTGAAGTAGACAAGGAGTAATATATACATAATATATATAAAAAGTCGACACATAGTAATATAAATAAAGAGACAAAATAAATTCAGTTTAAATTATTGTGAAGTAATATTTCAGTTAGTTTTCAAATATCTTAGAAAGGCCTTTTTATTCTGCACTATTAAAGTGATTTGAAAAAATATAGTGTTCTGCACATGAGTAAAGAATGAGTTCAGTCAATTTTAGAGGCTAAATTACGGAAAATATTCTGGAAATAAATAATAAATATACAGTTTAATCGACAAAGACAAACCCTCCGGCGCTAATTTGGCAAGCAATACGTCGTGTTTTCTTCCGGTGATGGGAATGCTTCTTCGAAAGTGCTATTTTAATGTCGGTTTAAATTTGAAATCGTTTCTGAATTTAAGTCTATATCAAATAGTTTACTGTTTCTAATATGTAAGTGAATAGGATATGTAAGTTACGTATATTATTTCAGTTATTTAGTTAATTGTTTTCCCTATAATAGAAAGTAATGTAAATCGTGTCGAAAATCGCAAGTCGAGTTTTGGCTGAATCGACCTCCTCCTTAAGGTCCTGGAAAGTGTGGGAGGAAGACAGTGCCTTGTATAGAACATGGGCACGAGCGTAAGTAAACAGCCTGTGTAGTAGAATACGCAAAAACGTAAGGGCAAAAGGGCAATATTTTTACCATAGCGGGAAATGGTAAACTGGCGATAATGCAAATAAAAATTGAAACTAAACCCATTAAACATCGAAAATGACCTTTGTGCTGAAAATAAGTTATTTATAATACTTGAGTAACAATATATATTTAAAGATTTCATTTGCTAATGTGCACTTTAAGTCATTTTAAGTGACTGTACATACTATTCATTTTTACCGTAGTCACTAGCTAGCTTTCTGAAGATGTATACATTTACTAGAAAAATCTGTAGTGTATATACGAGTGAAAAGGGAAGGTACATAACGAATTTTCTTTAAAAAAACTTGTGTATATATTTTATTGAAGGTGAATATTTTATTTTCCTGTAAATTAAAAATATCCAACAAAGAAAATAAATCTCAATATACCCTACTACAATTAGAGGTTAAACGATTGTAAATTTCTAAAGTATCCGTTTTTAATGGAGAGATATTGAAAATTTCCATACTGCTAATTATACGAGTATTTTGTTTTGGAAACGTAAGAGCAAAAATCTCCGTGTGGCGTCACGTGCCAGTGCTCTATAGGGGATCTGGCCCCGGGTCGTATAAACAGTTTATGATAAAAGGTCAATAACTTGTGAAAAAGGGAGTAATAGGGAGCCCGCGTATTTGTTGCATAGGGGCTCGTAAAATTCTATCAGCGTCACTGCCACTAACCTTGAAGAGCACAGACAGATTAGCTTCCGAAGGTAGTCGTTTTTATTACCAACTGAGCTCTTGGACACCATCGCAAACAATTTGAATTATAGTTGTGTCTTGATATTACTGTGAGATACGATAACACTCATTATTGAGGCACTTTGTCTATTTTATTTTGATCCATTAGTTTCGACCTTCGTCATTTGCTAATATTTATCGGAAATAAATGCTTTATATAATTTTAGTGTCTTTCTTTAAGACCTGCAGTATAATGCAGAATTTCATCGAATTTCGTACATATTACTCATACATTTCTCGAGTTCTGCATTTCGGTTTATTCGGCTTATGGAAACCGGTGTTTCAGAACCTGCTTATAAGTCCAAAGCTATCCCAAAGCTAAAATTGTGATAAAATTGCAGATAACAGGCATTCATGGTCCGGTTTCATGCTTATTATCGCTCATTTAGCTCGTTAGCTCATTTTTTGCTGTTTCTGCACGCAACTCGTTTAGCCGGATATCTGCAGAGAACCTAATAAACGCAAAATTCGGCGTGAGTGCTGTTATTTGTGATAGGGATTAATTGTGCTATTATTTGTGATAGGGATTAATTGTGCTATTATTTGTGATAGGGATTATTTGTGCTATTAGTTGTGATAGGGATTGTTTGTGCTGTTATATTTGATAGGGATTATTTGTGCTGTATTTGTGATAGGGATTATTTGTGCTGTTATTTTTTATAGGGCCGTTATAGGTATGTTCTATGAAAATGAACCTGAATCTTGGAATTATGGCACATGACCGTTACAATCTCGTGAAGCCTGAGCCAATCTTGAGCTCAATCAGACATTTGAAGACGGCTTCATGGTTGGACTAAATTCGTCTGTTTCTAATAGAAGTTCTCAAAGTTGTAGCACATGGCAAGTATTCTAGCTGCTATTGAAGGCGTTGGTTATTATATGCTAACGAGTGTATAATAGAAATTGATACATGTATGCTGTTATCTGCAATGGGAAAAGTAGTTTATATAACGCTTATTTATGGAATCGTAGTTTACACAGTGTAAATTGTATAAAATATTTTAAATATGACATTGAAAATCTGTCAAAGTCGTATTGTAACCACGATCTCTCTCTCTCCCCCCCCCCCCCCTAAAAAAACATCTGCTCTGTATTACTTTCTCTACATGCATAGATAGCATAATGTACAGGGAAACTATTGTGGCTGGGTCGAAAATTCAAATTCGAATTTTCGACTGAACAGCACGTTTTAAGCAATCATAAACTAGAATCGAACGTTTTTAAGGACATGTTAGCGTGTATATACATGTGTATGTGTGTGTGTACATGTGAGTCTATGGACGCGATATTTCACGAACGAATGAAGAGTTTCTAATGCAATTTGATACGATTATTATAATCAGTGAACATTGAAACCCTATTGATTTTAAATGCAATCGAATGTTCGAAAGATTTCGAATGAAGTTTTGAAAAAATCATTAAAATATTAGCACTTTCAATAATGATAAAAAAGAATCATCTTATACGTAATTTTTCATTAGAAAACGAATGATATTAACTTTAAAATGCTAGCATGAATCCTTCTTGAGATATTGCATGATTTTCGATTTTTGTATTAAAAATCATTCAGGCATCAGGATTTTAAATACTGTTGAATAAATAATCATTTTATATGTAATTCGTTTTTAGAAGATGATTGACACAATTTTTAGAACGCTAGCACGAACCATTCTCGAGTTATTGCACGTTTTTAAAATAAATTTATCGAAAAAATTGCATAAAATTAAAAAAGTAGTAAGTATTGTTAAATATGGTCACTTCTTATATGCAATATTATGAAACATCATTTCTGTGAATATAGATCTTTCCATTCACGAGAAAAGATGACTTTTGTAATACTTTTGTATTTTGATGTTCACGAATTCGCCATTTATTTCATATAATCGTTATTAATTAAGTATACTTGTATTTCGATGAGGATTTTACACGTGATTAAGAATAAGTCATTCGTTTGGACTAGTAAGTTACCAAAAGCACCCATTTCAATTTAAGTAATGTTCATTTAATGCCAAAACTATTGTTCTGTTGATCTTATATACAGGGTGAGTCAGAATTCTTGGGCCAAACTTTAAGGGGTGTTAAATCACATCTAAACAAGCAATTTTTGTCATACAAAGCACGGTCGTAACGCAAGAGGTGAACTGCTAGACGTCGCTGACATTGAACGCAGTGACGACTGAGTCAGAACTAGCCAGGGTTTAAGCTGGTCGCCTGATCTCTCCTGCCTCGACTTTTTCTTATGGGGCCATATGAAAAGTCTCATCTACGATAGCCCCATCGACTCCGACGAGGACCTTGTTGCTAGGATTGCTGTTGCTGCCGGCGTTGTCCAACATATGCCGGGTGTTTTTGCTAACGTGCGCCGCTCGCTACGTGGCAGGTGTGAAGCCTGAATTACTGCTGGTGGTCGCACTTTTGAGCAGTTTCTGTAACTTTGTCTATGCATTCTGCAATTTCTGTCAGTAAAACGTACTTCGTGCCTACTCTGTCATTTTTGTGTTTCCTCTTTTCACGAGAGAGTAATAATTTCCTCATTTCATGAGCTACCACCTAGCGTTCACCTCTTGCGTTACGACCCTGCTTTGTATAACAAAAATAGCTAACGGCGCACGTTAGCAAAAACACCCGGCATATCTTGGACAACGCCGGCAGCAACAACAATCCTAGCAATAAGGTCCTCATCGGATTCGATGGAGCTATCGTAGATGAGACTTTTCATATGGCCCCATAAGAAAAAAGTCGAGACAGGAGAGATCAGGCGACCAGCTTAAACCCTGGCTAGTTCTGACACAGTCGTCACTGCGTTCAATGTTAGCGACGTCTAGCGGTTCATCTCTTGCGTTACGACTCAGCTTTGTATCACAAAAATTGCTTGTTTAGATGTGATTTATCACCCCTTAAAGTTTGGTCCAAGAGTTCTGACTCATCCTGTATATCACTATGAAAGAAGTAAAGTCATTGCATTATGTAGGGTAAATCATGTGCAACCCACATCAGATTTTTTTTTTGTTTTTCTCCAAAATGGCAGCTATTATTTTCGAATATTTACGATATGGAATTATTTCGTAAATGCTGGTAGAAAAATCTTCCATTAGACGGTCCCTAATACTTTGCAAATCAAAATATTGATAAAATCTCATAGCAATTGAACTTGATATTGCAACTTACCTCAAAGAGAAAACCTCCAAGAACCGGTCCTCCGGCAAGACCAAGGGCGAAAGCAGTTTCCACTATTGACTAAAAAAAAAGCATTGTTTTAGCAACTGAAATTTAGTAAACTTTAAAATTATCTGGGGTATTTTGTTAAACTATTTTGTAACTTTAACATATTTTGTTATTTCTTTTATAATTTTGTTACTTTATTATATGAAATTTTATTGCATATCAAACACAATCTATTATGGTGACATCTCCTGCGTAGTAGGGAGAATAAAACCCAAGGCATATCCTATAGGTTACATGTCCAATATAAAACGGCTGGACCAGAAGTTATCTTAGGATCCGTCAATCAAATATGAGATGTCTTTCTCATAGAAAGTTGAACAGGTCAGAACGTCACGAGAGCTGACTCCACATACACTCACTCTGTTGCCAATTAGCATGATCAATCGAGCTTGTGAAGGGTAGAGAGTTTTGGTAAACCTTTAGGTATATCTAGGCATTGTATGCAAGGACGGATCCAGGGGGGGGGGCGCAGGGGGCGCGCGCCCTCCCCGAAGACGATAATGTGTCAGATTGGGTTCCAGAGCAAAATAGAAAAATAAAAATATAAATTAATATAAAAATAAAAATTTCCGAATAAATATCTAGACATTTTAGGAAATCATGGCGTGAGTGTGTGTGTGTGGGGGGGGGGGGGAGGGGGATTACCACAGTAGGTGTAATTTATTTTCACAAATAAAGTATGATTGTTTGAAGTTTTTTTAGAAAATTCTGGAACAATCCATGATAGGCCACTGAGACAATGGTGACAGGGAAGGAGGGTGCAGTAGCTATGAATGTGACCGCCCTAGACAGTGTTTCTTTTTAGGTTTTTTGACCGGGGAGGGGGCGAATGAAATTTTAGGGGGGTTCCTTTTTGCCATATATAAATATATCTAAATAATGTGTCACATAAATAGAAACTAGGTTAATATAAAATGTTTACCGGGGGGAGGGCGAATACTCGTCTTCGGGGTGTGCTTTGCCCCCCTCCCGGAGATATGCCTGGAAGAAACACTGTCTAGGTTCTGGTCCAAATTGGGTGACACTATCTTGGAAATCCGAACAGATAAATACCTTTCACAAAACACATACCTTATATATAAATAGAACAGATTCTTTTGGGGTTTTCGTACTTTTTGTAAAGTCGCAGCAAGAGGGTAAAGTAAAAGTTAATATTCAGAGAATATCATTTTGAATATATTCTCTTTGTTTAAATTGCTTTTAGCGATTAATGTCATTTTGCGTGACGAGGTGAGAATCGGGAAAGACAATTGTCTCAAGATCTATTTAACAAAAAATCGACTCCAAAATCGAAATATTAGTCTATAGCTTTAAAATATGAAAATTGGTATAAATATTTTTTAAGAAGTTCTTCTTTCAAGATCTAGATATCATTGAAATTGGGCTACACTAAAACTGACGCCATTTAGAAAAGAAAATACATGTATATATTGGCATTGTATCAATTGCTTTTCTGAAGTAAAGTAAAACCAAAAAAAAGTGTAAACACTTTAAAGATGCTATTTTAACCGGAACATCAAAAGTTAAAAATAATTTCCTCAGTTGCTTCTTATTATTACAGAAACTAAGTCAGGTGGCGACGAAATCGATAAAATTTCTGCTAATACGATAAAATCTTCGTTTATTAACGGTGCCAATTGAATCAGAGGTGCTGAAAAAAAGACAAATTTCAGATAAACAATTATAACTCCAAAAATTTCTTAATAACTGAAATACCCTTGGCACTAAGATGCCTACATAAAAAAAAATGCATTTCTCATAAAATACCCTCTCCACACGCATGTACGCAGTGCATCTGTACACATGCACACAGTACTTAATCATGCTCTCATGATATAATTACGAGCATATAATTTTAGTGTTTCACTTTTTATTTTTTTTAACATTTGTATCAGTATTTAGACGATTTCGAATCGAATCCACCAAAACAACCTCTTAAATATAAATCCTTCTGACCATCTTTTACTGGAAAAATACTATCATTCTAACTATGCCATATAAATGGATCTAGTCGTGTAATGGGGGATTTTAATACAAGCACCGTGTAAGGTCTAACGGTCTGAGGTCCGCGGGGAAATGGCAAAAGAGACGGTTTGCTTTTTAACACTTTACAACAAAGTTGAAAAGTGTTTATGACTTTGTTCATTCTGTCTGTCTGTCTGTCTGTCTGTCTGTCTGTCCGTTAGCACGATAACTGCCGTAAAAATGACTTAATCAAAATGAAATTTTAGTATGTTGTTCAGACGGTCTATAGAACCTATGAGAATATAAATGAATAATATCACACAATTAGTTTTGGATTGAACCCGGGTTGAAAAAATGGAATACATTGAGCCCTATGGGACCTAATTTTTCAAGCATTTTTTAAGCGGATTTAAAATTCACAAATTGCTTCGAAAATTTTAGGCAATATTCAAATTGTTCCATAAAATTTATAAAAAAAAAATTCAGCGAAATATATTCAGTAGTTTTTTAAATAAAAATTAAAATAATAATAACACCTCTTATATGAAGCGATCACGTGTCCATGATATGAAACGATCACATGACCCACTTCAAAATGATATATGGCATCCATCTTGTGTCAAAATCGTGATTTTTAAAGTTCTTTTTAATTCATATTGAGTGTTGTATCCGTTTTAAAACTACTTTATTTTTGCCTAAATTCTGTGCATCTATATACTAAAACAACGCAATGACAATATATTTCAGTTTAAATGCTCATCCAAATATGATTATTTCTACTATTAAGCCTATTTTTCACCTATGTAAAATGTAAACAGCAAAATATATAGAATGAGTTGTATTAGAATAGCTGTAATTCTTTAACACAAAATAATTTAGTCCATGGAGTCTGCTTAGCTGATATGAATGAAATATTCATTGATTTTAGAAAGAGAAGGACGATATTTTTCGCTGAAGTTTTACGCATGGAGATTACTTACTTGTAGCTCAATGGTCTTAATTTTTAAATAAAATAAATTATTATAGTATTGTGATGAATGACATGAATGGGGGAATTATTTATGAATGAAATGTTGCTTTTATAGAGAGAGCCAGGCGTGTTATTTTTTTATGACGTCATTTGAATGAATTTCAATTGTTTTCGATGAAGTTTTCAAATATAATAAATTATCGTAGTATTATGATAATTCTAAAATTATTACCGAGGAATGTATCACATTTTAGAGATATTTAAACCAGGCAATTTATACTTTAATGCCGTCATTTGAATGAAGTTCATTTTTTTCGATGGAGGTTTAAGGTTTCAAATATAATAAATTAATGTAGTATTGTGATAAGTTTTAAAATATTATCGAGGACTGTATTGCATTTTAGACATGTTTAAATAAAATTGCATTGAAGTTGGAAAGTGTTTCATAATCAATGCTTTAAGCATGATTGATCTTTCTTGTTGTTCTTTATATTCAATGACACATTTTATACTAAGTACCTCAGCCTACCCAGGCAGCACTGCTGAAAACAGATTGTACCACTTCCGACTAGTTTCAATTCTTAGAACCCTTATCTGAACAGCAGACATCTCAAAGTATTTATCGCTCTGAAAGCAATAAATCAACAGGACATAGTGTCAGTGTATTATGATTCAATATCAACACACAATTGGCCATGTATGGTAAGAAAGATGCGGCAAGTGTCTTTTAGGCCAGAGGGGTTACACTAATCGTACAAAATCAGAAGACGGCCAAGGGCCAAGTGACTGTACTTGACAAACCTGATCTGGGGGAGATAATACGGTGAGAACAGTTTTCACACAAGCTGGTTGGCTGAATATTCTCTGAAAATTAGCTAAAACTATCAAACTTGGTAACCCATTTCCTAGCCAAGCCATCCCAACTTCTAGAAGTTATAAGCAAATGCAGTATATTTTTGTCGTGTTATTTGATAAAGCGATTAAAAATAAGAAAGAGAAAGCGAATAAAGTGATATTTAAATAACGTATATTTTTTAAGTAGTAGTGGACTAACTTTTACGAGGAACGCTAATCCCCATTCCTGTTCTCTCAAATCAACATCTCAATTTGGTAAGTACTATCTATTCTGTTATCAATGTCATTTTTGTACATTTTTATATATATATATATATATATATATATATATATATATATATCTTGTATATATATATATATTTATAGAAATTTATATATATATATATATATATATATATAGAAATTTAATTACTTGTATATTTTAATTACCTATGACTTATTCTTTATTGAAAGTTGTATGAAGAACACACACACACACACATACATATATATATATATAATTCATATACTATATATATATATATAATACATATACTATATATATATATATATATATATATATATATATATATATATATATATATATGTTAATCTAAGGGATATTTAACAATTTTTTTGTAGTTAAGGGATATTTTAACAAATCTGTACCATATTTCATTCTTTTTCAATTCCTTAACTTATATATAGAGCAGGGAAAAAAGGGTATTTTATGCCAATTTAGTACCTGTTTTACTTATAATGCTTTATTTATAATGTTATTTTTATCATCTTCACAAGCATGTCGTATAGTCACTATTGAGTTAAAAGACTTCAAACATTTTTTTTTTCATTTTTGCTATACAGAACTTTTCAATAAATGATCAATATCGGATATATATAATACAAGTAAATTAAAATTCTTCAATTATATATATATATATATATATATATATATATATATATATTAGTATTTATCAGTGTTGAATATAGAGGGGTGCAAGGAGGTGTAGCAAATTCGCCCAAGAGTGCCTATAAAACTTTTTCCTGGAGGGGGGGGGGGCGCTATAAAAATAATTTATTAATTTTAATTTCGAGTTAAATTTATTAGTTTTCTAAATTTGTAAAATTTAAAGATAGGATTTAGATTTTTTTAATGTACGACTATTTTATCCTTATAATTATTTTTCAAATATGAATGGAATCAGACGTAAATTTGAGTTATTTACATTTTACTTCTCACGCCGTGTTTTTTCGTTTTATATTTTCCTTCTTATGTGGGACCCAAAAATTTGATGGGGCCCCAATGCACCGCATTGGCGTAGTTACGTACGCTACTGCAAAGTACATCCTGAGAAGCACATGCAATTATTTATCGGACCAAGTTCAGAAACGAACTCCAACTGTTAAATATTAATTTTATGTAATGCCAATATTTGCGTAAAATTCATTTTTTATTGCCAAATCAATTTTTTTAATTCCACCTAAAATAACAAGATTTTTAACAGCTTTTATTATCTAATTTTCTATTCCAATTTATACATTATACTTTGACTAGCTGAAAAGACAGAATCTTAAAATATGAATATCGAAATCTAAATATCGGAAAATATGAGTTTTCTATTTGACTTGAAATAATGTGTTCGACTAATTGCATTCACCTCATAAAAATTTTACATGACATTGCCAACAAAATAAATTTCAATTTATTTATCAAGTATTAATTCTTTACAATAAACTCAAGTGATGGGTCCTTTATGTAGTTATATACGACGAATCTAATGCCGATCATTTTGGTGAAGCAAGCACATACTATTTTCGAAATACATAGAAATTTATGGTAGATTGTCTTGAAAACTGGAAATTTGTCAATATCCCTAATTATTAATTTTGATCAACGCTAAATTGAAGTTTTATCACTGTTATTTTATAAAATATTGATCGAATTATAATTGATGTAATCGTAAGTTAATATTCCATATGGTGGAACTAAATATATGGAATATCGATATTATATTTTATTATAAAAATTGGTTTGGTGGTAAAGAAATGTAATTATTCTCGTAAATAGTCATTTTGCTTTTCAAAAAACCCGAGATTTCATTATTGTCTGACATATAAATTTATTATCACAATCTTAAAGGCATTTTAAGTATTTATAAATGTTAAATTATTTTTTATGTTTATTTGTTCTAAAACGAAGGCAAATGAATTAATACTGTTGTATCATAGTTATTAAAATATTTTTTTTTGTTATATATATGTATAAGGAAAGCATTGTAATGAGGTTAAAAAGTCGACTTCGCATTTTTTTTTTTTGAGAACACGTTTCTTTCATCCCTGAACTTGAATCGCCCATTTTTGAGGTGATATCTGTGTATCTATATATGTTAATGTGCTTTTGAAAAATGTATACATGGTGTGCGTTGTTAATAACTCCACTTACCTGTTCGCCACTAAAATGTAACATACATTTATGCAAGAAAAGAAGGTGTGTGATTCCAAACATTCACATGAACCAATTATTTTGGTTTAAATGCATATATTTTATTTACTATTTTATTTACTAGTTAAAGTTAAAATTTTCGTTGCAAAATCATAATCACTAAATAAATAAGCATTCTTAATCGTCCAGTGTCAAAAAACATTAACGTTCTTTGTTCAGATTGTTCAGAGGGAAAAACAGGGGACATTGGGAGCAAAAAATCATAGGGAGAGATAACAAACAGCCATCAAAATTCTATCACACTGAGGTTGAAATTCAGCATACTATCGGTGTACGCTACGTGGTCTATTTTACCGTTGTGCATCATAGAAGATTATGTTTAGTTCTTATTTTGGACCAGTATATATTTTCTTAACTCACATTACCAAAAGTCATTCAGCAAATAAGTGGTTTTTCTTGATAAAAAGTTCAGGCCCATGTTAGGGGTGAGGTCAACCTCTGGCCCGTCGCTGCAGGTTAGTCAGAATATCTGAGTGCTTATTGGACAGCCTAAAAAGCACTGATTGCAGATTGGTCTCTGGCAAACTGTAGCTTATTCGCTGGAGGCCTGACTGGATGAGGAGTCCGGAGATTCATTCCACATTGCCCATCATAAATTTTGTA
Organism: Amaurobius ferox; assembly: GCA_951213105.1. NCBI lineage: Eukaryota > Metazoa > Arthropoda > Arachnida > Araneae > Amaurobiidae > Amaurobius > Amaurobius ferox. The sequence goes on from OX578142.1 coordinate 39,337,474, forward strand.
ATAAAGTTCTTTGTATAAGAGATACTGCATTGTCATTTCTCCCGACAGGCTGTCGCCATGGTTTGTAGCCGTTGTTGTTGTTGATACCCAGATCGTCCGACCTACCAGAAAGGTGTAAGGTAACTGTTTGGACGGCCGGGAAGTGCCACCCAATTTAAACCGGAACCCAGTGGGGGAGGCATCCACAGGGACCGTATCCTCCTTCCCCTACCACCAACCTCTCGGAAGGATTTACGAACCCACATGTTTAACGTAATCGTACTCCACATGAACACGGCGGCAGTTGTGGCAGCGTGCAAATCCAGCGAGCAAACCACCGGGCTACCACGCCCGAAATGTGCCAACAGCACGCGGTGTTCCCAGGTGGTCACCCACCCAAGTACTAACCGTGTCCGATGCTGCTTGACTTCGGTGATCTAACGAGAACCGGTGTTTTCTGCACGATAAGGCCGTTGGCCATGGTTTGTCGCCGTGTCAATCCTTAAGTTTGAAAGATTTAAACTTAATTAAAGTAAATGTCATATTAATTCCCCTCCCCCCCCCCTTTGGTTTGGAGAAGAGAGGATTGGATGAGAAAGAGCAACCGTCTCAAATTAGGTGAATTACTGTACAGTTCAGTTTTCACCCCTTTCCTTGGCATCTGCACATCATTTGTTGAGCCAGTGTTCACTAAATATTAGGCTTTTGACTCTTTGTTATTTACGACTTTTTTCGACAGGATATGTCGCCACTATTTTTGTAATTACCTAGCCGCAATTCTGTCCAGCAACTTTCCCTATTTGATGAACATATGGCAAATATTCAACTACATTGGCAAAATTTATAGATATATTATACAATTATTAAAATATTCACTCTATATTATATATGCATATATATTTCAGTTTATATTTAAATTATGTAATATTACTTTTCACTCTTCATTTGCTACTTTGAAATTGAACAGTAGAAATCTCTTACCATTGTCCGTTATAAATATTGTAATAAAGTTCTTTCTATACGAGATACTGTAATGCCATCTCTCACGACTGGCTGTCGCCATGGTTTATCCCCTTGCCAATTCCTCCACTAAGTTTGAAAGTTCTAAACTTAATTAAAGTTAATGTCACGGGGTGCTTAAAGACTTTGCTAGAAACCCTGTATAGAACTATACATTTTATTTTTCGGAAATGTTTCAGTTCTTAGAACAAAAAATAAGGCTTAAAATTTATAAAATTTTAAACATCTTGTCTTAATGTCCTTAATTTGTTTTACTGTCTTTAATGCAAATTCGCAAGACATACCATGGCTTTACCGATATCTTCAGGCAACTCAACCCCCAGTGTGGTGTAGGATGCCGTTAGAAACGCTGATGCACCCAAGGCGTCTACAATACGAATAGTAATGGCCAGTGCAATGAAAGTGGTTCCAGAAGCATGATCGATGAAGCTAAAGAAAGCATTGTATTAATAAATGCACATGATTGTATATTTATCTCATTCAATTTAAAATAATTTCAAATAATGAATATATAATGCGATATCAATTCAAGTACCCCAAATCAAAATCTTTTGCAGAAATATCTAGTGGATGGAATTCTATCAAACTTACTAAGGACAAGAAATTTATGAAAGATCTTTTCACATGGGGCAAATGGTGATTTTAACACTTAATTTTTGACACTTAATTTTTGACGTGACTATTAGGCACTTTCAACCTGTTTTGCATGCTTATTTCGTATAGTCATAACACTATTTTAAAAGACTGGAAGTAGCATCTCCAGAACCGGAAATAGAAATCCGTAGAAAATCCCTTAACCCCCCCCCCCCTTTAAGTTTTAAAGTTCCATATCAGTCACCACCTAAGCTATATCTATAACCAATCCTGAGACATTTCTGTTTCAAAGAAATGTTTTGAACTGTAAGTGAAAAAAAAATACCTGAAGTGGAAATCTTTAATGAACTCCCATGTCGTCCGGAATTTAAAGCTGAATTCATATCAGTCAGCATCTAAGATCTACCTATAACCGATCTTAAAAAATAGATCCTCCAAGGAAAATGTAAATTTTTGAATCGAAAGTGACAGCGCAAAAACCGAAAGTCCTTAGTGAGACTCTTTACCTCCTCTGAACATTTATGCTGAATCAATATGGAAGTTCAAGCTATAGCCAATCCTGAGAAATAGTTATTTTAAGGAAATTCATTTGAACTGGATGTAGAAAAAAACCCTGAAGTAAAAAAAAAATTAGTGAACCATCCCACCTCCTCCAGAATATGATTCTGAATCCATATGAGCTATTATCTAAATTCTTATCTGTAGTCAACCTTGAGATATTGCCGTTTAAATTAAAACGAAACTTTTCGATCTGGAAGTGATATCTCCAGAACCGGACGTGGAAATCCTTAGTAAGTCCCTTTTCCTCCTCAGGAATTTGATGCTGAATTCTTACCATTTATCACATAAGCTTTATCTGTAGCCTATATGGAAAAATGGTTGTTTCAAGTAAGATAAAAACTTTGATTCGGAAATAGAAAAAAAACCGAAAGTGGAAAGAAATCCTTAGTAGAAACCTATTCTCCCCCGAACATGATTCTGAATCTGAATCAGTCATCATATGAGATTTATCTATAATAGATCCTGAGAAAACGGTGTTTCAAATAAAACTTTTTTGCAAAGACAGAAGTTTGATCAAATTTTTGTCTCAAATAACTTTCAAACTATACACATATAATTTCATTAAAAAGTAGTTTAAAAATCAACACTAGAGTGAATTTGGCGCTGATAGGAGCAAAATGCACAAAAGTGTGATTTCTAAGAATATAACTTTAAGGTAAATGAACTAAACATTTAAATTAAGTGTTGTTAATAAAGTTAATTATTATTTTGCAAAAATTGCCAAGTACGACGACAGAATTAATATCCATAATCACAGAGCTCACAAATACAAAGCGTTTCCAAAGTCGGGATCACGTACCCATTGCATATAACAGCATATATGGACCGATTTTGTACTTATTATGAGCTTTCAAACTTGAATTACCGATAGTTGCAATGACAGAAAGAACACTTGCTATGTGTAACAATTTTGTGAACCGCCATGAAAAAGGACTTCAGGGCGACCTTGAATGGTTTACGCTAACTGAGGGGTGGAGGACCAAAGGGCTGTTATCAGCAATCAGGCGAGACCGCGACCAGTTGAGAAAAGTCAGCTGAAGCCTTCACTAGACGGGAGCCGAAAGGTGGTCCCGAGGAGACTCGACTCCAGTCGCCTACTGATCTCTTATCTATGGTCATAAAGGCCAGTCCCTCCCCGCAACCTGTAAAGAGCCTGCTGCATGAGAACAATCAGCAGATTTGTGTACCAGGACCAGAGCTATAAGCTCTGGTCCTCCTTTCCTGGGGGTACACAAGATCCTTACATCATCCTCTAGGAGTTATCCATGTCACCCATGTGTCCATAACGGCTTCCCCTGGGGAAAACCGCCATGTAGACATGGACCCCATGAGAAATTCAGTCGTAACAAGCAGCCAGCTGCACAAAGCTGCAATGACCGAGTTTAGACTCACGGTTGAATTTGTTGGAGTAATATTGTGCGTATAGAAACATCATTGAAAAAACAATGTTCCCTTTATCTCCTTGCTTGCAGGTATGCTTATAATTTTGTTACATATGGCTTTTTTGGAAATCAATCCATTACATAACTGACATCTCACAATGAAATGAATGTGGAAACCAATTAAATTAACTAGCTAAACATTAAACAAGAATATAACAAATTAGACAAATACAAAGCCCAATGAGAAGAGGTCGAAGAAGGGGTTGCGACCTCAAGAACAGTTCATATAAGTTTTAGCTTCCCAATATAGTCTGCAAACGTGACCTTGCTGCTGAGAATCTTTATCTAAACCCGGGCACACTGAAACATGACTTGAGTTCATGATATCAGCATTACAAATGGGGCACACATTCGTTGGGAGAATTCTTATCTTATTCAGGTGTTCGGTCAGGCAATAATGGCCCGTCTTCAATCTAAAATTGGCCATTGCCTCCCTGCGAGATTGGTTTTCTAAACGCCTTCCAGCTATCTTGGGTAGTATCCCAAACTTTGCCTTTTGATTTAATTTCCAGGTGTATTTTACAATTCTCCCTAATTTTGCTATAAATCAGTTTTTTGCATGACTCCGGTGGAACAGGTTTTAGGGCAAGATAAACTAGGGTTCCCTTTTTTGCCAAAACGTCAGCTGACTCGTTACCGTCGATTAAGACATGTTGTTGTTGTTGAAACCCAGACCGTCCGACCTACCAGAAAGGTGTAAGGTAACTGCTTAGACGGTCGGGAAGTGCCACCCAATTTAGACCGGAACCCAGTGGGGGAGGCATCCACAGGGACCGTACCCTCCTTCCCCTACCACCAACCTCTCGTCGATTAAGACATGTGATGGTATTCACTGAAACACAATAGATTTTTTTTTTCTATTTCTAAGACAATCTAGAATTTGCTTTATTTCAGTTATGGTTAATGTCTCGATAAGATTAATTTTGGAGACAGCTTTAGTGGCTGCTCTGGAATCCACCAGTATGACAACTTTTGAAAAAGAGTCAATTCGATGCTCAGAATGTATACATACATCAAAAATTTTGACCTTATCGCAATATTTATTTACATTCATTATCGCACATTCCCTTTACATTCATTATCGCACAGTAAAGAAAGTAAAATAAAAAAATCAGAGTAAAGTAAAGGTAAAGTAAAAATGCAAAGAGATACTTACCCAAAAGAAATTACGCATAATCCAGATACAAGCATCCCGGATTTCAATACGTAGCCGGGCTTCAGTTTTGGAATCTGAAATTAATTTTTTTTACAGAAAATGTTTTACACAAAATATATGCAAAAATGTGTAGAAACTACTCAGCAAAAACTGCTTCGGAATTTTCTGAGAATCATTGCTGCTCTGATCACCTTCTCTTCGCACAAAGAAACTGTTACTTTAGGTGAAATGATCGGCAATACGGTGATAGATGGAACATTTAACTGAGCATGGATTCTGCTGCGAAGTACTTTGTAAGATAATTAGAAGAAAATCCTTATATGTCGTGAAACGTGCCTCGCACGATAAAAATGCTCATAATCAATATTGTAGAGCATTCAATTCTCTATAAAAAATGTTTCTTGCGACTTTTTTAATTGTTATTATATGGCAGGAAGAAAAAAAAACACTATTATTTACAAAAAAAAGGAAGGTTTGCGAAAGCGAACTTTTTTTTACTATTATATGGCAGGAAGAAAAAAAAACAACACTATCATCTACAATTATTGACTTATAATTTTTTTCTTAAATTTATTTATGCAGCAGAAACAAGGTTGCGCAAATGCAAATTTTTTATTCTGAAATAATAGTCAGACAAAAACACACTAATTCACATTATATAATTTTATTTTTTCTTTTGCCGCAATGGCCACTTTAATTGACCGAGATGAAGGGGCGTGGGCAGTTTACCGATTGGAGACGAAAAATTCGGACGAGCTCATTTTTACAAGACCTGTTTCTGTCAAATGACAACAACAAATCACGGCTAATAGTAATGCTGATAGCCAAACTTAGAGAAAGCAGTATAGAATGCTATGAAAGTTCAGGTGATGCAGACATCTTGGCCGTTAGAACTGCCATTGATAAATCTTCATCAGGTAGCAATGTGGCAATAGTTGGAGAGGATGTCGACCTTATGGTTTTGATAACTGCGCTAACTTCAACAGATCGATAAATATTGGTCGTGAAGCCAAGTCATGGTAAAGTGGTAACTAAGATCTTCTCCTCACAACAGTTACAAGAATCGGGACTAAGGAACAGCATCCTTTTCCTCCACGCTATCAATGGCTGTGATACTACTTCTTCTTCTTACAGGAAAGGAAAAGCTACATGCTTCAAACTGATCAAGAAGCATGAAGACCTGCTCGATCTTGCTATTGTGTTCAACAGTCCACATTCTACACACGAGGCTGTTGCAGAAGCTGACTACAGATATTTCCTTCGACTGTACGGAGCATCCTCAAAGGAAACCTCCCTTAATTATCATAGGCACAATTCATTCATAAAATCAATGTCCAAAGTAAAGCTCGACATTTCTGCACTGCCTCCAACAGAGGGAGCCGCCAGGCAGCACGCTTATCGTGTGTACCACCAGGTGCAGTTCTGGCTGGGAAATGAATTACCACCTGAACAATGGGGTTGGGAATTCAAACAAGCCCATTTGAAACCCATTCAGACCAAAGATCCCCTTGCCCCTGAGGAAGTTTTGCGCCTAGTTTTTTGCAGATGCACCACAGGATGTGGAGCCAAGTGCGGATGCAGAAAAGTCGTAATGCACTGCACTTCTGCCTGTCACAATTGCCATGGTGACTGCATAAATGGGATTCCTCTTGAAGGCGAAGAAGAGGAAGAACCACTCGTCCCCTCAATTGAACACCAACCGCCGATAGTATAAGTGATTGAGAGAGAATTCTTAACAATCGCATTTTTGTCCGTCTCATTTATGTCAAAAATTATTTCGCAAATTTTTATTATCCAATTTATAAAAATAATTAAATTATTATTATTATTTAATTTTTATTGATATTTTAATTTTTTTTTTGGATTTTTTGTCCTAAATAAATTATTTAAAAAGTTTAAAATGTTGTTTCAATTATGTGCTAATTTGCCCTGATATTTGTTTAACAGCGCTGACATAGACTTATACTTTTATACCTATAGCTATTTAACTGACTAGTTTCACTTGAAAACAAATCGCAAGGTACACATTTCATAGAGAACTGAATGCTATACAATATTGATAGAGCATTTTTATCGTGCGAGGCACGTTTCATGACATATAAGCTCGTTTCTATGGGAAAAAGCTTTGATAAGGCAAAACTTGAAAAATATGTCATTTTTCAAGTGCGATTATCTCGAAAACTATTAGAGATACGAAAAAAGTGAAGTTATCCTTTTTTTATAGGATTTTTTAATGCTCTTTCATTTTGTATAGAGAAAGATCTTCCTAGGGTTGACCGTTTTTGAGATATTTAAAAAACAAAACAAAAAAAGACACCATTTTTCCTGGTTTTTTCGAGTTTCTGACTCTAGCTCACTTCCTATTCATCAGGACTTTAGATATTACCTTCCCTAGACATTACTAAGCAAGTGTAAAACAAAATCAAAAACATCGGATTTAATTTGAGTACATAGCGTACTTTGACTGCACTCTCTCTCTCTCTCTCTCTCTCTCTCTCTCTCTAAAGCTCTATGAGTTACTTTGAGTAAGCAAATGGTGGCTGTGATGCGCAAAACCGTCCCTGCAGATTAAATATACGAAAATTTTGCTAACGATCAGGTATGAGTCCTTTAATGAGCGTGATGGAAAAAAAATTAAGACAGGCTATTCGAATGAAAATTATTGCGAGATGGTACATAGGGAGAATTCAGACGAAACGCTGTGTAAGCCGCATGCCAGTATACCTCACAATTTGCTACTGCTCCACATTTATACGCAATGTTGGTAAACGTGCAACGGGATTTTTTTTTCATTCTTACAAACATGCATTGTGGTAGACCGTGTGCATATTGAACATATTTTATGTTAAACTGTACGTTATGAAAATAGCATTTTTGTATTGAATGAAATAATGCATCCTACAAATTTAGTAATGTTTTACAACTTTCTGGTTGACTTTTTTCTGTGTCTCTCATAGTTTCCGAATGAGAAGTGCTAACTTCCAATCGGATGCTTGGTAAAATGTCGGTTGTTTGGTATATTCCAAATGTTGCTGTTAGGGTGCTGTCGTCTATTTCTTCTGTTAGCGCATGCTTACTTTATTATACCGATACCATACTTTCATATCTATCTATACCTCATTCCTATCTACTAGCGTTCAAAACATATCTCTTTCTCTCTGTCATATATATACATATATATATATATATATATATATATATATATATATATATATATATATATGTAAATATATATATATATATATATGCATATATACATATATATATATATACACAAAAATATAAATAAGTATCCAATGTTAGAATGTATGTAGTAACTCATAATACACTATTCCAAAATTTTCAACAAAATACAAAGAAATAAGAGAAATTAAGACATAGTGAGGAAATAATAAAGCATAATGCAGGTCATAAAGACAAAGACAATCAACAAATTTTCAAAAATGAGGAATGAAAATAGGAAAACAAAAAACTCAAGCAAAAAAGCTTGCACATGGAAGAGCTTTAGGTTTAAGATAAGTTCATTTCGAAAAAATTCTCTTCAAGTCCATATATCCCTTCGAAATGAACACAAAAATGCTTGTTTCTGAAACACAAGATAGATTTTATCTATAAACTTGTGTTATATATATATATATATATATATATATATATATATATATATACATTATTTGTAAATATTACTATTCAAATGATTTCAATTTCAAAATGATTTTGTCATTACATATGTCGATAAGGCAAGTAGTAACTACTCAATTACTTGTAAATATTACTATATAAGTACCCTTCAGTCACACTTACTTAATAATCAAATCTATAATTTACATAAAACTAACCTTAAAATCTTATCCAATAGAATTTCAGCCAAATATAAACAAATCCATCTAAAAAATAGTTGTAATAGCATTCCATATATTGTTTTAGTACCCAAGTTTCATAAATCCCCTGTTGCTTTTCGAACCATTACCAGTGGGCATAATTCTTACATTACTAATGCTGGAAAATTATTATTAAAGATATTACATGAAGTATCCTTGTCAGATGAACTCAAATAATTGTCATATTGTAAAAAACAGTTTTGAATTAGTTAAGAAATAAAAAACTCTTATTAATATTCATAGTATTTATACCTTTGATTTCAAAGATTTGTTTAATAATATTAATATAGATGATCTGTATAGAATTATTTTAGGAATTTTTGAAAAATATAATATCAACCTAAAATATTCAAATTTTCTCTTTAAAAAACTACTTAATCTCACTCTTTATGAGAATTATATTCAACATGGTGGTACTTTTTTCAAACAACAGGTTGGTATCCCACAAGGGGTGTGTGCCTCTTCATTGTTAGCTAATCTGTATTTATTCTTCTATGAAAAACACAGTAATCCAAGCTTGCATAATATACACATGTTTAGATTTTTAGATGACATATTATGTGTATCCCAAAATAATATCTCTATAGAATTAAACTTTTATCCAAAAAATTTACAATTAAATGCAAGTAATAATGACTCAAATGTTGCAAACTTTTTAGATTTAAATTTAAATTTACAAAATTGTAATATGGTTATAAACTTGTATGATAAAAGACAGGATTTTAAATTTAATACATCAAAAATTCAACATTTTGACTCTTGTTTGCATATATCTGTATTTAGAAATATTATAATGAACCTGGCTCTTAGAATCAATAAAATTTGTGATGAATATTATAAATTAGCGCATTTTATATATATATGGAATTATTGAGTACAGCGACTAATAATGCATATCCTCCCAAGCTTGTTATTAAAATTATCAACTCAGTGTATCAACTTTCATTCGATAACATCCTAGAAAACTTTCCCAATTATAGTGGCTAACATACATAATAATAATAATAATAATATATATATATATATATATATAATTATTTATTAATTATGTAAATAAAATAAAAATGAAAAATAATAAACTAAGTAAAAAAAATTAGAAAAATCAAAAAATCGGAAAATAAGATGCATTAACATTAATGTTTTGAATTTTATTTTCGCAAAAAAATTGTAACCTTTGCCAGTATTGAAACTACGATTCGAGCGCCCTTATAATGGTGTATAGTGGCATTCTCGTTTATCCAGTTTTCCTATGAATTGCTTGTTTAGTAAGAATTTTCATCTTTGATTCATGTTCATATTCATGATTGCATATATGGGTTGTTCATTTTCTGAATTGTTTGTCCGGTCTCCAGCTTAGACTCACTGGACGGGTCTGGGAGTATTACTGTGAACGTTCGTACTGCCTCCCTGGTAGAATTTCGACTTGTTTATTCCGGTGCTTCTAGATAATTAAGCTGTTGAGGTTGATCGTGTATACACGTGGTGGAAGAAGAAGGGTTCATGCCGCATGGTGATACAAATTTTTTTAATGTATCCTATTTTCATTTTTTTCATTTTTTTATGCCTGTAGTCTGAGTTTGGGTGTTTATAGTAATGTACTATTGCCCAATCTGAAACAGGCATATGTTTGGGTTGGTTAGAGTTAAATACTCAGACCTGAGGAGGAATTTAACTCTGACTAATCATCCAATTTGGCTTGGTGCTGTTCTCTACTCTTGTCGGCATTGTGGTCGTGGTTTTGCTTCTATGGTGGTGTTGATATTGCGTTTTTTTTCTATTATTATTATTACATAATTTTTTTATTATTACATATTTCTAATATATATATATATATATATATATATATATATATATATATATATATATATATATATATATATATATATATATATATATATATATATATATATATATATATATATATATATATACATATATATATATATATATATATATATACATATATATATATATATATATATATATACATATATATATATATATATATATATATACATATATATATATATATATATATATATACATATATATATATATATATATACATATATATATACATATATATATATATATATACATATATATATATATATATATACATATATATATACATATATATATATATATATATATATATATATATATACATATATATATACATATATATATATATATATATATATATATATATATATACATATATATATATATATATATATATACATATATATATATATATATATATATATATATACATATATATATATATATATATATATATACATATATATATATATATATATATACATATATATATATATATATATATATACATATATATATATATATATATATATATACATATATATATATATATATATATATATACATATATATATATATATATATATATATATATATATACATATATATATATATACATATATATATATATATATATATATATATATACATATATATATATATATATATATATATATACATATATATATATATATATATATACACACATATATATATACATATATATATACATATATATATGTACATATATATATATATATATATATATATATATACATATATACAGAGGCTGTTCACACATTTTTAGACGATGTATATTGTATTCACAAAACTAAATTACATAAAATTCTTGTGTTTTAAATGTTCTATTTGACATCCCTTATTCTGAACTATCCTTCGACACCGCAATTTCCAGGATAATAATGCCTTTTGAAGTGTCAGAAGAGGTATTCTATCCCATTCCTCCTGAACAGCTTTCCAGAGTCCTGTAAGAGTTTTGGGACGACGTTTGGATAATGCAGATTTTAAAAGTCCAAAAGCACAAAAATCCATAGGTGATACATCGGGAGATTTAGTAGGGATATCAGTGAAGGGTATGGCCTTGATCCATTTCTTTTAGGAAATTTACAGTGGATTTTGATGTGTGACTGCTAGCTTTGTCCTGATGGAGTCTCACAGATTTTTTATGCCTGTAGTCTGAGTTTGGGTGTTTATAGTAATGTACTATTGCCCAATCTGAAACAGGCATATGTTTGGGTTGGTTAGAGTTAAATACTCAGACCTGAGGAGGAATTTAACTCTGACTAATCATCCAATTTGGCTTGGTGCTTTACCCGCAGACCGCTTTACCCGCAGACACTGTGGGTAAAGCGATGGTATTTCATTCAGAAAAATTGGCGATAAAATATGTTCCTGATAGTATTTGGAGTTAATCTTGACATTTTTTCCCACTCTCTTTATTTTTAACTTGCCATTATAAGAAAAACCAGCAACAATCATGAATCCCTTAGAAAAACTTTCTTTCGATTCTTTGAACCATGTACTTAAATTTTTTTCTCCCCTTTTATGATAATAAATGGCTCTTTTTTTGTTGCAATCATTTAAATACACCCATGATTCATCTATTGTGACAATTGTTTTCCATTTTTCTTTGAATAAGTGTTTCTCATATAGAATTCTGCAGCGTGTCCTGCGTTCAGCGATATGATTTGGAAGAAGACGATGCACATTGCGTTTTTTCGCTTTCTTAAGATTTAAATCAACGTTTATCATTTTGTTTACAGTGGACACCGAGCATTTTAATGATTTTGCAACTGTCCTTTGACTAGGGGGATTTTCTATTAACATTAAACAACGTACCTTTGCAATAGTCGAAGATGTCCGTTTTTTCCTTGGATACTTGTTTGGAATTTTTGTCCCACTTGAGGCTCCAATTTGACATTTTTTTCCTTTCCTGTTGACGATATTACCTATCGACGCTTTAGATATCACAAAACCATGACTCTCACATCGTTTTTGGATAACAGAGTATGCATATTTCTCTTCGGAAAGAGCATAAATGTAGCCTTCGAACCACTGTTTTGTTAAAAACGCCATTTTTGAATAAAAACAAAACTTTCAAGCCGCAGACGATAATTTTGACTTTTAAAAACATAGTACAATTGGAATTATTTCTTTTGCAGTAAACGATTTTTTATTACCGCTTACCAAAATCGTCTAAAAAATGTGCGAACAGCCTCTGTATATATATATATATATATATATATATATACATATATACATATATATACATATATACATATATATATATATATATATATATATATATATATATATATATATATATATATATATATATATACACAGGGTGTCCAGTGCTATCGGTGCCCAATGGCTATTTCCTCAACCTTTAGTCACAGAGATATACTTCCAATTGCAAAAGTGTTTTAAATTTTTTTTTATTTTAGAAACAGTTCAAATCAATAAACACATTTCTGTAAGAAATACGGAATATAATTTTTTATACGGTCCCCGGTCCTACCAATTATATTTAGGAAAATCCTTCTCATACAATTTCTTGCAAAATAAAAAAAAAAAATCTTCCTTTTGCGACCAAAATTCACCGAGTTATGAAGCATTAAACTTTACGACTTAATTCGCTTTTCCACGCATAAATATGTCCGGTTTCAGACAACCAACCAATCAGGGACAGCATTGACTCAGCACAAAAAGTACTCCAACTTTAAACAGCTATAAATCGGTCAATTTTGGTCGTAAATGAATGATTTTTTTTTATTTTGCATAAAATTGTATGAGGATGATTTTCCTAAATATAATTGGTAGGACCGGGGGATTGTATAAAAATGTATATTTCGTATTTCTTTCAGAAATGCATTTATTGATTTAAACTGTTCCTAAGATAATAGATTTTAAAATTTAAAACATTTTTGCAATTAGAAGTGTATCTCTGTGACTAACGGTTGAGGAAATAGCCATTGGGCACCGATAGCACTGGACACCTGTATATATAGTGAATTCATTGACTTCTGCAGGCAATCGTATAATGGTTGACCAATAATTTATGTTAATTCATATTAATATATATTGGTCAGCTCCAGAAATTGCCTGGAGTTATTTGCTTTGAGGTTGGATTTGATAAAGGCTCAAAGTAAATACTTATTTTCAAAAATTGTTTATGATTGATATGGTACTATTTATTTCCTTAAATCTAAAGTTTTTGAATTCGGAATTGACTGTTGTATCTTTGTTTTATTTGTACGAGAATGTGAGTATAGTTTAAAAATATTATTATTCTTTAAATAGTTTATTAAATAGTCTATTCTTTGTGTTTCGCAACACTGTCTTTTAACTGCATGTGTGGCAACAGTATTGTAGGTATTACATCTCATTTATGCACCTGTAAGTAGTAGGCTTAAATTATTTTTTATTTTTATAAAAAATCTCTTACATTCTCTCCATTATTCATGATTTTTATAGTTCTTAGAGGTGTAAAATAACCTTTTTGTTCAAAGTAACAAGGTTACATAATGAAAATAGCTATTTAAAAGGCATATTTTTATACACCTCCTAAAGATTTTACAATTCCATTGCTTTCTATCTATTGTTATTTATTCTTTTTTAAGTAGTTTTAATTCATACTTATTGTTTTTCTGTTTACTCCGACTAACTTTTTTTTGTGTGTTTGTCTCAACCTCGCGGGAGAACGGCTGTACTGAATTTCATGAAATTTTGTTGGTAGCCGTAAAATAGCCCCACTTAAAATATAGTCCTTGTTTTGTGTTTCTAGGACCAGAGGTTGCAGAGATATTACTAAAAATCCACAGTTAAACCCTCCATAGAGATAGCATTAAGCCGACGATATTTTTACGTCCAATTTATTTGAAGAAAATTATATTATGTCACTTAGACATGATAAAATCCAATGTGTTTATGCGGAAGACGATTTTCATTAAATCTTTTTCGATTTAAATTATAAAAAAATTTAAATAAAATAAATTTTATCGAAATTTCATTTTTGACTGAATTATATCAATTACGGCCTTCAGGTTTAAATATTAGAGGGATTATTGATATATTCAATTTATTATATCATCTGTTTTATATTGGCAAAGATTTTTGAAACTCATATATTGTAGTACAGATAATATTCTACTAATACACGGTATATCTTCTAATCTACAAGAACATAAGTAGTACGGGTATGTATTCCCATACTATTTTACTGTTTTCATTTTGGCATATATTGATTCAATTTGATATTTTTTGTAAATTTGTTTACAAACGGGGCCAGGATGTTTTATTTTTCAGATCTTCCTGTGAAGATGATTTTGTATAGTGAAAACAGAGATTCTTAAACTTCCATTTAGAAGCCTTAATTTAAATATTTTAATAGAATGTTTTGAATATATATATATATATATATATATATATATATATATATATATATATAGGACCAGGGAACGCAAATATATATATATATATATATATATGGGTTCCCTGGTCCTACCAATTATATTTATGAAAATCATCCTCATACAATTTCATGCAAAATAAAAAAAAAATCTTCCTTTTACGACCAAAATTCATCGAGTTATGAAGCACTAAACTTTATGACTTAAGTCGCTTTTGCACGCATAAAAATGTCCCGTTTCAGGTAACCAGCCAGTCAGGGACCATATTGAACATTTCTCCAAACAACCAACCAATCAGGGACCGTATTGACCATTTCTCAGCACAAAATGTGCTCCAACTTTAAGCAGCTATAAGTCGGTCAATTTTGGTCGTAAAAGGATGATTTTTTTTTATTTTGCATAAAATTGTATGAGTATGATTTTCTTAAATATAATTGGTAGGACCGGGAGACTGTATAAAAATTTATATTTCGTATTTTTTCAGAAATGCATTTATTGATTTAAACCACTTCTAAGATAATAGATTTTTAAATTTAAAACATCTTTGCAATTGGAAGTGCATCTCTGTGACTAAAGGTTGAGGATATAGCCATTGGGCACTGATAGCACTGGACACCCTGTATATATAATCAGCGGTCTTGAGGCCGAGGTCGGATTTAGATTTAGTATTCAATGTTTGAGAAATGTATAAAGATTGTAAACGTATACAGGTTTAAAATGCATAAAGATATATTCAGTATGAAGAACTGATGTTATACTGCTAGTAAACAATAAAACTGCTACAGAAGGCATATATTTGACACAATATAGGCGAACTGCTGCCTTATTCAGGAATGCTACAATAAACAACATTTACACGCACAGGAATCTGGTAGGTCGGACGGTCTGGGTCTCAGCAACAACAACGCACAGGAATCTAACGCACAACCTGGTCAAAATTGCTCTCTGTCCGTAGCAATGCACATCTTTTTCGAGAAAGAATATTATCGCGCACATTGACAAGCATTGCAGGTGTCACATTCTTTTGAGGGATAAGTCCTTGATGACAGGACTTTTTGACGGGTATTTATTGCTTTCTATATACGCGTTTCGTGCGTTCCTAGTGTCGATTCCCACTAACCAGACAATCTTCTACAACTTTGTAATTGACATTTTCCTCCTATCCGCCTTTATTGCCGAGTTCGTGCGTCTAACGTCTTTTATTCTCCTTTGGGAATACTGCAATTACTTTTATTCGATCGGGCATGATCATATAAAGAGAGACCTAACGTGCACACTCATGGACCTTTCCATACAAAGTTATTGAGGTGCATGAATACTTCCCAAGAACCGTATAAAAAAGCTGATAAAGAAAGTCGTTCTTCTTTTAGGAAACATAGGAGACCGGAGACAATTGTAAGAGTTTGAATAAATGATTTTTAATTATTTTATCTTTTCAACAAGGAAAATAAAACTTTCACAGTTGATAAAGGAAGCATTGTACTATATATATCTTTGATATCCAAAGTAAATTATCTCTATTTCAAAAAGATTTAATACCTAAGCGGTGGGCCTTGTGTTACATACTTAAATTTTCGAATGGATTTTTGAAAAAATCAGGACATTCAATAAGCTAAATAATCATTTTATACATAATTTTTTTATTCTAAACCGAATGACATAAATTTTGGAACGATAGCTTGAACCGTTCTTGAAATATTTCTCGTTTTTCAAATAAATGTATCTAAAAATTACATAAAAATGAACAGTAGTAAATATCATTGAATATGTAGCGCTTAGCAGCAAATTCGGTGACTAATTTGGTGAAATATTGCTAATTTGTTAACTTTTTAATGTCGAGCCAAATTGACAAAAATGTCACCAAATTGACAAAAATGTTGCCAAATTGGGAAAAAATGACGCCTAAGTTACGAAAATGGCGCCAATTTGAGGAATTAATAATATTTAAGGTATTTTAATATAATATAATGGAATATATTGCTTAGGAAATGTTTGCACCATTTCCAATTGTGAAGTTATATTTGCGCGAAATATAAGTTAATGTGCTACTTTAAAATAATTTTACATGTTATCATCTAGAATATCGTCCAATGTCAGTGTACTTTTCAAAGTTAAAAACTTTGTGCCGTCCATCACTATTTCGCATTGAAAGAAGTAAAGTATTTGCATTATGTAGAGAAAGTCATGCGCTGCCCACATCGAGTTGTTTTTATTTGAAAATAACAAATCTAATTAATATAAACCATGGTTTTAATCAAAATGTAATACAATTGTAACTTAAATGCATGAAATCTGGAAAAGTATTTTTCATGCTGATAAAGATTTTGATAAAAGTTGAACTAAATATTATGGAGTACGAATGAATGAAAAAGTCAAATGGAGACTCGTACTCGAGATATTTTTTATATAAAATTTACAATTTAGTATAAATAATTCAAAATAAATTTTGAGGGACAAGTCTAATATGTTACAATTGTCCCCATGCCTTGTGTTATTTTTGTTCTCGTTCGACGTTTAAATATCAAAAGCATGTTTTGTCAGTATTGTTATGTATGTAACAAATATCACAGTAATCACGTGAAAAAAAAGTAAATTATAATTACATTGAAAGTGTGACTCCAGCTTTAAAATGTGAGAATACATAAAATAAAGACAGCCTTGAAAAAAAATTATTGGCATGCGATAAAATGCGTTTTAACGGCTAGCGTCCACAAATTAAAAGTGAAACATTCAATATTTTCACCCAAAAGTGTTCGTTAGGTGATGTTAACGACATTTATTGGAAAATTTTCAAAGCTCGTGTGTGCCGGTAGAAACTGCTGTCACAATTGCCCAATGTTACATTTCCCCCTAATGATTTCCGAGCCAAGAAACACTCTTAACAAGATATTTCTGAAAGTCTCAAATGCAGACTTTAACAAGATATTTCTGAAAGTCTCCAATACAGACATTCTACTTGTTCGGGCTATTTCACGAGCTGCAAGAGTCATCTGTAGCCTAACGGCTAACTCTCTGGCCTTTAGATCACACAATAGATTCATATTCAATATCTAATCTACTTCTGTCTACTATTCTACATAACAACATCCACTAATAAATATTGTATTTCACAAAATTCTGATTGCTAACAATCTGTAATTTAGAAGAACTTAGCAGAACTTACGATTTTTCCATAAATTGGCGAGGCCAGAAACATAACAAGCTGATAAACGCCAAATACAAATCCATATACTGTGGATGAAGCTCCTTTTCTTTCGGCCTATAGAGGAAGAAAATACAAAATGAGTTTTTAAGCACACACAAATTTAGAAATTCTTTTTTTATCATATGATATATAGAGATGGTTATATTTTCTTGCACTTGCAGTAATCGTTTGGAAAAGAGAAAGCCTTGAAAAAAGTTTATTCACATACATCAAAATACGTTTTATTATGTACAATGCCTTTTAAGCACACGTCAGTAAATTTGACATAACTCTAAAAGTTCTGCTTTGATTGACTCCAAATTTCACAAGCAGATGGTAGTCAAATGAGTAATATATTCAAGAGTATAATAATAAAATCAAAGAGAATATACAGGGTGTCCCAAAAACATTGACCTCGGTTTTTATTCCTTAAATATTGATCTTAGACATATATAATAAATTACCAAGTTGCGTAAAAAAAATACAGAATTTTATGAAATCGATAAAAATTTTCAGGGGATTAAATATGATGAAATACAAAATTTAACTTTTTATACGGCCCCCGTCAAAAAACATTTCCAATGTGTAAAATGTGTCCCATACAGTGATAAGGTGATGTACAAAATTTCAGTATTTTATCATAAAAAGTCCCAGAGATATGTTTAAACAAAGTTGGTGAGGTATTAATCACAAATTAAAATGTAAATGTTTACAGCAAGAGTGCAAATGACGCAACGCAGAAATGCATCATAGGCAAATAATATCGGCATCTTATCTTTAGATTTATTTACAATTTTTCAAAAATATGCTTCCTGAAAAATACCTTAAAATTTTACATGATTAATTACAGAATAAAACTTGGAAATGGCACAATCAAAATAAACATTAAAACAGCTTAGAAATGTATGCATATGCAAATATTTGCCTCTTATCGGTGCGTCACACAATCGCAACAGACGCATCATCACATGAGAAAGTTGTTTTTGCTCTGCCATTGATCAATCGCCTCGTTTACGCAAGCGTAGCGCGCACAGCCCGGCAGTCTGAGCGACCCTTAAGTATTTCACATTTCTGCTACATTTTGAGAGCGTAGTTAGCCTGTACCGACAGTATGCCGCAATACAGCAACGAAGAACTTTTTGAAATGCTTATGCTGTACAGTTTATGCAATCTCAATGCTAACGAAACTGCACGCGAATATCAACGTACATTTCCCAATTCTCGATATCCTTCTGGGAGATTTATTTCCCGATTGGTGCAACGAGTGCATGAAAGAGGAAGCGTACGTACATCGTATAGGTGGACTAGGTAGGCCCAGAATTCACTCAACTGATGTAGAAATTGATATTTTGGCTTATCAATACATTGTTCGAGATGCAAATGTCTATTGGACACATCATTTAATATTCCCACATCCACATAGTCGACAGCAATAAGTTTTATCCAATAAAATCCACGAATGCGTTCGCTGTTTGAGAATTTGTATCGCATGTTTAACTTTTGAAAAATAGTATATAAGTAAACCCTGTCTGTACGCTTGGCGATTAATTTAGCGAACATGCCGTCTAATTTGGAGAAATATATTTTTCCATTTAATAAAGCCAAATTGACGAAAATGTTGCCAAACTCGCAAAAATGACGCTAAATGGATGAAAACGACGTCAAATTGATAAATTAATTATTAAAATCCATGTGCCATGGACAATACATAAAAGATATGTGCCATGGGTTCATTATTTTTTTGCTGTCAAAGAATTTGTCGCATTATGTAGGGATTTCGTTCGTTGTATTCTGGTAGGTCGGACGGTCTGTGTCAAACGAAAGAAAGTAGTGCTTAGTTCTATTTCTCGTCGCAGTTTGAAAGCTTATGTCTGTGACGGTGATAATGTATCATTTTCCTCAATCAATATGTTTGGTTCAAAATAGGGTATAGTATCTCTACAGTCGTAAATGTGCATTTCGCACTGATTATTATTCAAACTGCCTCTTAAACATGTATAAACAAATAAAACTAAATTAAAGAGTTTGAAATTGAATTCTTATAATAAAGTTGTTCGCAGCTTTTCTAAGAAGTCTGGTAAAAATCCAGCCTAGATCTTCCTTTTCTAAAATTGAAATAAAAGTGAATTTTTCTATAAAAACTATAATATAAACCATTATTGAAAGAATATATTAGATACGCGGCAGCGTTCCGCCTAGCCAAGTCATTATATTTGAATCCGTAGCTGGCAAGTGTATATTATACGTAACGTGACAAAACCTTGTTTTCAGGGGTTTGTAACTCAGTCCCCAAGACAGCTATAAACTAGATGTTTTTTCTTATGTAATATGACTACGCAGACAATAAAAAATTACAATTAGTGCAGTAGCACCCGAGAAGGAAGAACATTAAATGCGCAATATTTGCGATTTTAGGTTCAAACATTTTTTCTTCAATGTTAACGAAACTATAGCCTTAACTTCTGAACACATTTGCAATACCTGCTATATCATTGTTATGTAACCATGTTGATAAATATTTTTACAAAAAGTATTGAAATCTCACAAAAATATCACTTTATCGTAAAAAACTCTTTACCAAGTACAAAAAACAAGAATCTCCTCAAAAACAAGTTATAAAATCTCAAAATGATTTGAGCTACTTTTAATCCGTATGATTTGAATGAAGTTTAGGATCCTTCAGTAGGGAACCTTACACCTTAAAGTATAGCTCTGGTCCTATGAAACTCCGTCAAATACGAAAAATATAAATCTCATTCTAAAAAAAGTTATGAATCTCAAAATAGTTTGCTCCACATTTTCACAGAACCTTTGACGTACTTTTAGGTCTAGGTACCCTGCTGAAGGATTCTACCCCTCCTTTAAATCACAAGTAACCCTTTTCAGTTGTACTCAATTGAAAAAATAGCGACAATTTTGTTTTTTGTACTCTACGACGAATTTTTTTCCATGACGTTATGTTTTATCAGATTTAAACCTTTCAATATAAGCTTTTATAGATTTCGATGTCGACGTAAAATCCTTATGCGATTAATAAATTTTTTCTGCTTTACTTTTATATGTGGTCTAGATCTTTTTCAGCTCTTTTGTGTTATTTTCAGCATGCATTAAGCACAAATCTACACTTTGCTAAGGTCAATATTAATAAGAAAGCATGTTTAAAACATAAAATGTTCAAATCTCATTGATGGATGCTTTAGGTTTGACCAATCAATCATCCAAGTATTTGCTGATTAAATTAATGTTTAGAATTTTTCTTCATGTATTCATACACTTTTCATTTTACGCCTTTTTTATTTCTTAGATAAATCATCAATCATTTTCCGAGCATAATTTGTGTCATTTTTACTTTCCTACAGACATAGTATTTATAATGAATGTATAGGAATATACAGGAGGTGTCCCAAAAACATTGACCTCGGCTTTTATTCGTTAAATATTGATCTTAGATATATATAATAAATTATAAAGTTGAATAAAAAAGGTACAGAATTTTATGAAATCGATTAAAATTCTCAACCGAATTAAATTTTAAGAAATACAAAATTTAAATTTTTTTACGACCCCGTACAAAAACATTTCCAATGAGTAAAATGTGCCCCATGCACTAATAAGGTGATATACAAAATTTCAGTATTTTATCATAAAAAGTCCCAGCGATATGAAAAGACAAAAATACTGACTTAAACCACTTTTCGATGCATCGACATGGGTTCTCAGAGGGGAAAAATCATATCGGAAGATCGCGTTTCAGGGGTCATACACAAATTACGAAAGAAAATAATGATTACATAAATAAATAATAATTTTGCTGTTTATTGGTACAAAAGTATCTACACTGTGCAGAAATAATAACTTTACACAAAGATTACGAAGCTTGTTCAAAATGTTTTCCATCCATGCCAAAGATCCATTAAAGATAAGAGGCAGATATTATTTGCCTATGATACATTTCAGCGTTGCGTCATGTGCACTCTTGCTGTAAACATTTACATTTTAATTTGTGAATAATCCCTCACCAACTTTGTTTAAACATATGTCAGAGACTTTTTATGATAAAATGCTGAAATTTTGTACATCACCTTATTAGTGTATGGGGCACATTTTACTTATTGGAAATGTTTTTGTACGGGGACAGTATAGAAATTTTAGTTTTGTATTTCTTCAAATTTAATCCCCTGAAAATTTTTATCGATTTCATAAAATTCTGTACCTTTTTTTACGCAACTTTATAATTTATTATATATGTCTAAGACCAATATTTAAGGAATAAAAGCCGAGGTCAATGTTTTTGGGACACCCTGTATGTATAGCGACGGGTCGAAAATTCGAATTCCAGTTTTTGACGGAAGAGTACGTTTCAAACATATCTGAACTCGAAAATAACGTTTTTGTAATACTTGGAGAAAAATTTGATGACATTGGCGACTAATTTGCCAAAATACGCCAACTTAATGACTTTTTAATGTGGGGCCAAATCGACGAAAATGTCGTCCAATTGATGAAATTATAATTAACATATTAAATACAATGGAGCATATTGCTTAGAAGATGTCAGTAATATTTCAATTTGTCAAGTTATATTTGCGCGAACTATAAGTTAATTGGGTTCACGCGCGAAATATAAGTTAATAATATAAGTTAAGGAGCGAAATATAAGTTAATAATATAAGTCATGGCGCGAAATATAAATTAATTGGGTTTTACATATAAGTTACATATAAGTTAAGAAATGTAAGTTGGGGCGTGAAATATACATTAATTGGGTTTTACGTATAAGTTACATATAAGTTAAATATAAGTCGGGGCTCGAAATATAAGTAAATTATGTTATCATCCAGCGCTCAATGTTAATGTACTTTTTAATGTTGAGAACATTGTTCCGAGGATCTTTATCATCATTATTTCGCATTGAAAGAAATAAAGCAGCTGCATTATGTAGGAAAATCCTTGTGCTGCCCACATCATAATTTTATTTAAAAGATAGACGGAAAACTCAATTGAAAACAATAAAGAATTAGTTGACATCGCCTAATTATTGGAAAAAATTTATGATGCTGGGAAGGGGGGGATATCCTGAATGGAAGACTTAATTGGAAATAAATAGCAAGGACTGGCATTGAACAAATAATTTATTATTATTCTTAATCTAAAAGAAGTTTGAACACGGAACAAGAAATCCAGCAGCAATTGAAACTTCGTAATCTTGCAAAATAAAAAATGTCTGTCTCTCTCTGCTGTAGCGGACATTTTGAAGATTCGAACAGCTGTAATATTTGGGTATGAGTAAACTGAACTCTGGATTCGACAGATCTCGTTGAGGTTTTTTCTTTAATTCGAATTAGTTCAAAAGTTAGGAATTTTTAAATTTTCATGTCATTTAGTCGAATTTATTTATCCATCGCACCAGCAGATGATCTTCCTTGCTCGCGTTCTAGACGCAGGTGACCTGCGAATGGCATCTCAGACTTTCTGTCTACACACGGACTGCAACAAAGTTGTTATTTTTTATATCAGCGAATTTGAAAGATAAATTTTCATTTCATTTTTTTTTTTGTAGCATGGAATTACTTTAATATTATGAATGTGCTCTGAAAATTTGACTGAGAATTCGCTGAGATAGCAATTGATTTTGAGAATTTTACTTAACTAAGCCACTAAAATGACTAAATGAACATTTTTTTTACTACTTCAAGTACTTTTATTTATTAGTGTTTATTTTAAGCAATCTCAAAATCTAACTTGTTGAATATCGGTTTTCTAACTTCGCGAATTTAATATTGAATATAAAACATAAATATATTTTTGTGTTGTTCTGCCAGCGATTGACTAACCAAATATATGTGCGAATGCTTGGCGAATTGCAATGACATATTTTAAGGCGTATCAAAGGCATATTTGAATTATTTCAGTAGAGATTGCTTATTAGGACCGGACCAACGCAGGATAATTCGTTCTAGTTCATAATAATAAAGGAAGATGTTTGTTTGTCTGTTTGTTCGTCATGTAGAGGAAAATTTAAGTGACCCACAGCGATGTAATTTGTCATAGGAAACGCCTCGTCAAGTTTTTTAAGAATTCGAATTAATTTGAAAATTAAAAATTTCACTAAATTCGGTCGAATCCCAATGCAGCGGACAATTTTGATCGGTAGTGCTTATTATTTCATGTTGCTAAAACTATGTTTGGATTTTATGTACAGCTTAAAAGAGAAATGATCGGCCCTTTCAACTTCGAGCTATCATACACATTATCGATAAGGACAAAGATTAAATCCAACTAATGCGGTCCACCGGGAAATCTCCAGCGATCCCGTTGGCAGTATTCAAATCTAACTTTCACTCTTAAGACTTCGCAACTTTTCTGATTGACTTAAAGTTTGCTGGTGGAGCCATCTATAATGTTATTTGAAGACGAAAACACCGTGCTTCGAATTTTAATATTGTAACGGCGTTAAATTAAATATATTCTGATAAATGTTTTCGGTTCCAAGAATTTTTCCGACCGAATTTAAATTGTAATTGGTTTCTTTTGCACATTTAATCAAATCTTTATGTGATCAGAAAGCACACAATTGTTTTCCTAATGTTTTTCTTTAATTCGCATATAAAATAAATGTTTATTGCGTCATCTTTAAAACTAAATTATCTGCGATAAACGAGAAATAATATATATATATATATATATTGTTTATTGACATGATGATGGGGGTTTTGAGGAAGAGGGCTGGCACCTGAATTACAAAATGTCAAACTGCGAAGTCAAGATAAGACATGTAGTCAGGTTTTTACAGAAAATTCCCAAAGTCCGTTTATTTAATATTTATTTTTTAACTAGTGTTGCCGGTAATTTATAGCAGAAATTCATCAATCCAATATCAGTCCTGTTGTCTTTTGAAAGATTTAATGAATGAGTTTATCGAATTTCTGTTTTAAATCTCAAGCAACGCTTTACATTGAAATTTCATGACTACATGATTACATTCTGTTCTTCATTCAATTACTACATTTTATTCTGCATTTTATTACTCCAT
Organism: Amaurobius ferox; assembly: GCA_951213105.1. Taxonomy (NCBI): domain Eukaryota; kingdom Metazoa; phylum Arthropoda; class Arachnida; order Araneae; family Amaurobiidae; genus Amaurobius; species Amaurobius ferox. The sequence continues at coordinate 39,362,599 of OX578142.1, forward strand.
TCTGTTACTACACTTTATTTTTACACTAGTGAATACCAGTAAAAAAGCATGGAAAAAAGTTTTATTCACCAAAATTAATAAATGTAAAAGATCTTTGATTTTTATGGTCAAAGATATCTTGACAACGAATATTTTAATATAAATTTTATATAGTATTATTTACCTTAGTAAAAGGACTTAAAATTATCTCAATAAATCGGTTTTGGTATTCTCTTCCTCAAGTGCTCGGAAAGTAATGGCGGAAGCGTTAGGTGTCTGTTAGACTTAGCTGTATGTTTACGGAAAATCTTCGGTGAACATATGGAACTTTAACTCTGGTTTAAGATTTAATTAATAAACTGAAAGTTATGAAATAACACTATTGTGTATAAAGTGTTATTGTTGCAAAAAGATGCCTTTTAAAATAATTTTTTAATATTTTCTATTATATTAATTTTGTAATATTTTCTATTATAATAATTTCTTTCTTATCTTTCTGTAAAATAATTTCTTACTTTATTAAAAACGAATAACGTAAAAAACCCAAATCACCAAACATATGCATATACATGTTGAAATTTGGCAAACGATAAGAACGCATGTAAATTACTCACATTCAAAATTATGTTGTTTTATTCTATTTTTGCTTTCCCTGCAATACATGGTAATGTATAGGGAAAGTATTGGAATCATGCCGAAAATCGCAACTCTGGTTTTCGACGGATATACACGTTTCGAGACCTCTAGAACACGAAAAAATCATTTTTAGCCTGACGTCTGTGTATGTGTCTGTCTGTGTGCCTGTGTGTCTGTCTGTGTGTCTCTCTGTGTGCTTGTGTGTCTATCTGTGTGTCTGTGTGTTTGTGCAATTATGCATCCACTCTAACTCAAAAACTAATGGACCAAATTTCATAAAATTTGGTAAGTAAAACTCTTGGGCATGACCCTGGTGCTGATTAGTTTTTGGTACAATTCGGAAAAAAGAACCCGCCTTTGTTTGCTAAATAGCCCGCAAAAATCTCATGTATCCACTCTAGCTGAAATACTAATTGACCAAATTTCACAAGATTTGGTAAATAAATCACTTGTGGGATACTCTGGTGCTGATTAGATTTTGGTACGATTCGGAAAAGAACAACCTGCCTTTTTTCACGAAATGGCCCTCAAAAATCGCCAATATCTAAAAAAAAGACAACGTATGTTCAAATGTATCAATTAAATGCTTGTTTTATACGTAATTTTTGACAAGGAAAAGAATAAAATCAAGTCTATTACTCTAAGACTAACCGTTCTCGAGATATTTGAGATTTTTTACATTTTTGTTTTGCCGCCTTTGGAAAAATGTCCAATTACAATTCAATTTCTGCTTTTAGCAAAAATTGAATTAAAAATGAAAATTGTGTGTTATTTTGTACAATTAAACTCAATGTAATGAGTTTTTAAAGAAATAAAGAATGAATTCACGTCTGCAGGGAAAGTTATGTGCTGCTCACCTCAGATTTTTACTTTCTGTTATTACATTATATTGCTGCATGACTACGCAATAACTTACGCTGCAGTGAGCTCAGCTAAATGTGAAATCTAGGTATATAGCATGACTCAATGGGAAATGTGATATTTCTGATCAAGGGATCTTTTGATTAAATCCCGTACTCTGTATATAGGGAAAGTAATATACTTTGAAACACAGCGATCTTCCAAATCTTTCTAGTTATACCATGCCTCTAGTTATTTTCGAAAAACGAGTACATTTCTATGACTTGCCCAGGACGGACTAGCCCGATAAGATTTTAAATCTCAAGAATGAAAACATACTTTAAAAGACAATAACATGCGAAATTTGAATATTCTAGCTGTTCCGGTTCTTGAGTTATTCCTAAAAAATGAGTACATTTCTATAGCAGGTCCATGACGGACTAGCAGAATAATATTCCAAATCCGAATCAACATATACCATAAAAGACAACATGCTAAATTTGGATTTTCTAACTGATCCAGTTTTCGACTTTATTCCCCTAAAACGAGTACATTCTTCAGGCTAGCCCAGGACTGGCTGTTCCAATAAGTTTGAAAAACAAAAGAATTAAAATGTACCACGAAAAACAACGACATATCAAATTTCATGTTAATATGATTAATGAAACTTCATTAGTTAAAGCCTTAATGAATTGAAAAGTACATTCTATGGCGAGCCCAGGACTAGCTGGTCCGATAAGGTTGAAAATCAAAAGAATTAAAATGTATCACAAAAAACAATGACATATCAAATTTCATATTACTATGATTAATGAAACTTCATTAGTTAAGATCTTAATGATTGTAAAAAAAGAATACATTCTATGGGGGGGGGGGGCGATCCCAGGACGAGCTAGCTTGATAAAATTGAAAATCTAAAGAATTAAAATGCACCACAAGAAACAATGGCATGCCAATTTTTATGTCGCTACGATTTGTGGAATCTCGTTAGAGCCTCAAAGATTTGAAACGCGACGAATTTACATATAGAATATATACTCTTTTTGAAGTTAAATAAAAGGTTGTAAAAAGGGAAATCGGATAAGAATTCAAAAGATTTCAAGGCGTTGACATTGTTAAGGTATTATTGAAAGATCTGTTAGCAGAATTACAAGTAAAATAAATATCATAAATCTGATGGTAATAATATCTGCACGCACAATAATATGACAAATGACAGCATGATGGAATATGCACATGTGTCGAAGAAGTTTTATGTCTATGACATTTCTATCTGGATTATGTCATTGAAAATTAGAACAGCTGCTTTGCATAACTTTTCCAAAATTCTAAATTTGTTGCAGTTGAAGATAACATTTTACTCGTAAAGTAAAATATTCTCTAAAATACAGCATATAGTATAATAGTAGTGGTATCAACTGATCTTGCAAACAAACAGCAGCCTTCTTCTGCAGGATAAAAGACAGAAACATCACATCGGCATCGGTATTGTCAATGAAGATTTGCATCACGCGACCTAGGAATAAATTTGTTGCAAGAAAAAAAAAACACTTTGAAACGAGAAACATACGAGGAAAGATTAAGGAAAGTTTTATTTTTCCGAATCGTACTAGAACCTAATGAGGATCAGGCTAAACCGTAAGTGACATACATACCAACAAAATTTTGTAAAATGTCTACCGTTGAACAAGAGTGGATACATATATTGCACAAATATACAGACAGACAGACACACACACACAACGATATTATGCTAAAAAATAGCGTATTCGTGTCCTAGAGTGCCCGAAACATGTAGATCCGTGGAAAAAAGTTAAGTTAAATTTTTGATTCCTATACTTTCCCTATGCATTAAGATGTATTATAAGGGAAAGTAAAAATATAGTTCATGCACATTTTGCATGCACTCCTTTCCTTGTTGTCTTATTGTTACTACTGCCGTCTTTTTATTATTACTTATTATTATTACTGTTATCTTATTATTATTTATTATTATTACTGTGTCCGCATCTAGTGATCACTAAATATAGCAACCAATTTTTTAATAAGTCGCAACAAAAGTCGGTCGAAGTTACCTTGTAGTTTTTTCTATTATTATTATTATTATTATTATTATTATTATTATTGCTATTATTATTATTATTATTATTTTATTATTAGTGTTGTTGTTGTTTATCTAAGCGTTCACCGGCCTGATAAATAGATATTGCTGGACTGTATTGACCTGCGGACTGTAGTTATGGGACCCCTGATCTAGACTGTTTAAGCGTGTTGATCACGATAAACCATTTTTCAGATTCCGTCCGTCCGTCTGTACAGAATCGACCAGTTTTCTCCCTAGCTCCTAAATCGATTAAACTCCAATTTAGTAATAATTTTGGCCCGGATCAGGAATGTAGGCAGGCGTCTGTCTCAATTTACCTTTTTCCGTGTGCTTTCTCAGTAGAAGGAAGCTGCTTTCTGACTCTGAAACAGGTTGATACTGTTATAAATCTGTTTTATTCTGTGTTTTCAGTGGAGATTTTGTTTTAGACATTTTAGTTGTTGCCGATGCATACAAAATTTTATGGAAATATCGTGATTTTTTCATAAGATGTCGCGTTCTGTGTCAAAAGGCATAATTTTTAATATCTCAATAACGGCTGGTGATAACTTCCAAAAATTGGTGTATATGTTCCCCTTGCTAAAAAGTGTTCACTTATTTGATAATAGTGAACATATTCAATTTATTCCATATTAAACAAGAAAGATCAATCGTGTATAAAGCATTGATTATGAAACACTTTCCAACTGCAATGCAATTTTATTTAAACATCTCAGACATGCGATACATTTAGCGGTAATATTTTTAAAAATATCACAATACTACATTAATTTATTATATTTGAAAACTTAAAACTTCATCGAAAAAAATGAACTTTATTCAAATGACGTCATTGAAATATAAATCGCTTGGCTCTCTATATAAAAGCTGTAAATATTTCATTCATACACTTTTATTCCATTCTTTATATTCATTACAATACTGCAATAATTTATTTTATTTAAAAACTTAAAACCATCGAGGTAAAAGTAATTTAACTCTATGCTTAAGACTTTATCGAAAAAGTCTGCTTTAAAATCGTCTGCTTCCCTATGTAAAATTAATGAATGTTTCATTCATATCAGCTATATTGCAGACTCCAGAGCTAAATAATTTTGCGTTAAAGAAATTCAGCAATTCTTATACAACTCATCCTACATCTTTATATGTTTACACTCTCCATAAGTGAAAATTAAGCTTCGTTGAAGAATACTCAAAGATTGATGATCATTTAAACTCAAATATATTGTAATTGCGTTGTTTCAGAATGTAGATGCACAGAAATTAAGTAAAAATAAACGGTTTTAGGACGGATACAACACTAAATAGAAATTAAAAAGAACTTTAAAAATCACGATTTTGACACAAGATGGCATTGATCATTTAAACTTAAATATATTGTAATTGTGTTGTTTCAGAATATAGATGAGCGGAAATTAAGCGAAAATAAAGAGGTTTTAGGACGGATACAACACTAAATATAAATTAAAAAGAACTAAATCACGATTCAAGATGAATGCCATATTTTATTTTGAAGTGAGTCACGTTATCTCTTCATAGAATATGGGTGTAATTATTATTTTAATTTTTATTTAAAAAACTACCGAATATATTTTGCTGAAATTTTATTCATATTTTTTATGGGATAATTTGAATATTGTCTAAAACTTTCGAAGCAATTTGTGAATTTTAAATTCGTTTAAAAATGTTTGAAAAATTAAGTCCCATAGGGTTCAATGTATTTCATTTTTTCAACCCGGGTTCAGTCCAAAACTAATTGGGTGATATTATTTATTTATATTCTCATATGTCCCACAGACCGTCTGAATAACATACTAAAATTTCATTTAGATAAAGTCATTATTACGGCAGTTGTCGTGCTAACGGACAGACAGACAGACAAACAGATAGAATGAACAAAGTCATAAACACTTTTTAACTATATTGTAAAGTGTTGAAAAATGTGCAATATATCGTGAATGGCTCAGAAAATAATGCCACTTGCTTTTAAATTAAAACGAACAGATGAAATGACCCTTTCTGTAACAAATTGTAATATAATTAAAATTGTTTTCGATTTTCAAAATAAATAAATAAATAAATAAATGTTCAAGGAATTAAACGCCATTCGAGGATTCTGAAAATGAAAGTACATTTCAGATGTTTATTGATTGAAATAATCGTACCATATTTGATGCAATTTGATCAATTTGTTCAGGAGTTATCGTGTTGACAGACTCTGAGGCAGAACGACACACATGCACAGACACATAAACATGATTGAGAAACGGTTGATTCGTGTTCAGGGATACTAGAAACGTATAGACCGACCTCATCGCTATATTTTATTTTAGATACTGGGTATTTTATGAAGACTATCAGAAATGAATATAAAATAAACGATTGGTCGTAGAAGCAGCAGTCGAAGCTGACGGCGATTATCTGTTATGATATCTTAAAGAGGTAATGGAGTTTCGGCCAAACTTTGAACCAAATTAGTGGTTCTGCGCATGTAGCTCTATGAGAGAAGGATTTGCAGTCAAGCGCTTAGCAAGGTGCCAGGTTATTTAGCCGAATTTCCGCCCTACTGAATCTCCGAGCAGAATGTCCCAGGCTACAGCGGGTAGTGCTCGCGAGTAAATCTTACTTGCAGCAATGCAATATAATTTCAATACTGTCATTTTGGTGATGGTAAAGTAGCTTAATTTTTTTTTCTGCTTTTAACACACTTTAACTGGAAAATGAGTTTGCGCCAGACCGATAAATGTATTATTCAATAATTATTAAGGGGACGGAAGACGTTGAAATGAGCAAAAATCGACTAAAAAAAGTTCTAATATATAACATTAGTTTAAGTATTTAACATTTGCTTACGGGTGGGACAGCGTCCATCCCAAACGAAGTCCCTCCCAAAAAGACAGGTATTTGACATACCCTACCCCAAACAGTTCGATCCACTTTTGCAGGCATTGGCGTCCATGGAAATCGCCGACAGGAACATTGCACCTGCTGCAGCAGGTGCCAATGCCTGCAAAGGTGGATCGAACTGTTTGGGGTAGGGTATGTCAAATACTTGTCTTTTTGGGAGGATCTTCGTTTGGGATTGACGCTGTTCCACCCGTAAGCAAAAGGTTGAATGCATTTTTTTTCCGAAAAGGAATTTTCAAAGGTTTTACATTTTTAAAATGCTCCATGCGTCTTAATTTTTGTCTGAGATGCATGAAAATTGGCAAGAAGGCACCTCTCATACTTTTTAATGAAACTGGGTATGCATTTTATAATTGGATTTTATTAAGGTAATTGAAAGTGAATAAGAACCTAATTAAATGATGAAAATTAAGTTTTAATGCAGAAAAATATTTTTAAAAAATTAACTTTCTGAGGCATGTGAAAATGAATACCCAAATTTATTCATAATGTGTTTTTGAGTGATTATAATGTAAAATTAATCAAAAATGTGAACAAATGGCACGCAAGAAGCATTTTCAAATTTTCGTTAAAAAAAATTAAATTAAAAAAAAAATACAACATTATAACAAAATTGAAAAAAAAATTAATTATATTGTATATAGTAATGTTAAGAGGAATATTTTTACAAATTTTCACGTTTCTAAATCAATCAATAAATAAAAAAAAATTCAATGTCCACCGTTCCCTTAAATATATCCTTTTCAAGCAAAAATTTAGCAAACAAGATGAAAATAATAAAGGACGGGAGACCCAATTCACCTTTTCCAAAATTCAAGAATGTACATACGGATTAAAAAGACACTTGTACTCGGAATTTTCAGGTTGTTCAATATGATTTGTACTTATGGTTAACAGGAAGCAAAAATATGAACAAATTATTTTGCTTGCCTTTCTTACTGTTTTCTAAAAATGAGAATACTTGGAGAGTTTGTAATTTAAAATTTTACGCAATTTTAATTGTTGCATTGAAAAGGTTTAGAATCTGAAGTTTATTCACTGTTGGAATAAAATTTAACAGTTCGCGAAATATGGCCAAATTTTTGGAACTTTTGATGAATGCTCGGCCAAAGTAAAGGATAGCATATTTGTAAAGCCACAAATAAAACAGGTGATGAAAAATAATGTCTTTGAGTCTGCTCTAAATCCTGCAGAATAAAGAGCTTGGCATAATTTCAAGACGTACGTTCCAAATTTTCTGAATAATCATCGTTCTTCAAATTATAAAAGATAACTTGTTGACGAACTTCTGGCTAGTTACAACAACTTGGCTAACATGCCCTTGAAAGGGATCATTTTGCCATCTAATTACGATTTCTTCTCTACAAACCTTGGTGGTGCCAGCAATGAACACTGTGAAAAATTTCACCAAGATGAAGCTATAGTGGAAACATGTTACCAGGGAAAGAAAGGACATTAAGCGTGCTAGCAGAATACTGCAGGACACTGATCGGAGATGCTAAATATGCTGTCCACAAAAGTTCTCAGTCAAATTAGTCAAGCCTTAAAATCATTTTACAAGTGTTGTAAATATATTATAAATAGTTTATATAATGGAAATAAAATATGAATTCTTTCAGAAACAGTGACTAATACAACTTTTTGACCGCATTTTCGAATTAAACATGAAAAAGTACATGGAAAACACCATTTACCATATGAGAAATAGAAAATGTATAAACCAGCGTAAACAGAGAAGAATTAGCTATGGTAGTTGCATTCACCGCAAGTAACAATTTCATAAAAATGCAAAATTTTAATTTTTATACGCCCCCATGATAAAAACATATCAATTAGAAAATTTGGGGCCGATTTAACCCCATACATTTTGATGAAAAATTTGCGGAGATATCGATAATTGAAATTTTTGACTTATCCCATTTTACTCGAATTTTCCATTTTACCAGGATATATGCAAATGTATTTAAAACAGGAAATCCGCCTACTAAAATGAACTACCACTTAATCTCGGAGAGAAGGGTTATTCTCATATACAATTAAATTACTATTGGAAAATTTTTGGGAGTCAAAATACAAAATTATTGCACAAAGTATTTTTTCTCGCAAATGGACTAATATTAACATAATTTTTCGTATAATATTGAATATGGAAAGTGAACATATTTCACAAAAGTTAATACTTTTTTAATTTTATGTAATTTTTTTGATAAATTTATTTGAAATACGTGAAAAATCTCAAGAACGGTTTATGCTAATGTTCTAAAGTTTATTTCATTCGCTTTCTAATAAAAAGTTATATAAGAAATGATTATTAATTTAAAATTATTTAAGGTTCTGATTTTTAATGATTTTTTTTCAAAATTTCATTCAAAAATTCGGTTGTCTTCCGAACATTCGATTACTTTTAAAATCAACAGGGTTCCAGTATTTACCGATTATAATAATAATACTAAATTACGTTCGAAACGCTCCATTCGTTCGTGAAATATCGCATCCACAGACTCGTACATACACACATCACCACAAACACTTTTGATTTGAGTTCAAGGATGCGTGAAAGGTATTCTATCGTCGAAAATTCAAATTCGAATTTTGATGGTAGTTTAAAATTAATAGGCTTCCAGTACTTATTGATTGGAATTTTTGTATCAAGTTTCATTCGTTCTTTTGTCATCATCTCCACACACACACACACATACGTACGCGCGCGCACACACACACACACACACATATATATATATATATATATATATATATATATATCATCCCCAAAACGATCGATTGGAGTTTAGGGGCGCTTGAAACGTGTTCTTCCATCGAAAACTCGAATTTGAATTTTCGACCCCCGTCACACCGTCACAATACTTTTCCTATATACAATACCTTATATTTTCCTATTTTCCTATACATATAGGGAAAGTAATGATGAGTTGAGATATCATAAAGCTGCTTTTTGGATATAAAAGCCTAATTCACAAAGTTTTTTTCTCAAATTTTTCCCAAGTTTTTTTTTTTTTTTTACCAATTTTTTTTCAGTATTATTCCTTGATCTTTTTTGAATTTATTTTTTCACCTCAATAACCTCTACATGTGTGCTTTTAGTTGCACATACCACATCAAGGCAATAAACAACAATTTCCAGCCATGTTAGCTGCATAGCATTTCTGCACCAGCTGCAATAATTTTTTTGTTTTAAGTCTTTAACATTGCGAATTTTTGTTCAGTACATCATATCCTTAACATATACCCATAAAAATGAATTAATAAAAATGTGAGTTACATTTTTTATGCAAAAAGCCGCATTATAATAAATGCGGTATTTTTCAAACTCATTATCTTTTATTACGGGTTAAAGATGTAAAAATAATTTTGGAACACTTCGTAAAATGAACATCTAATGAGTATGAATCCTGTTATGTATAATAATTTATTGCAGGCAGATCACAGGTAAGAGGATGGCGTCAACATGTATAATGCCCCGATAATGTATACATTTCCTTTTGAGAACAATATTTGAAACACATCATGGCTACTGTGAAATCTAATAAAATATGATGAATAAGCAACACTTATTGTTTAGTCATCGTTATTCAGCTTTTTATTTATTCTTTCGTAATATACACCTGCCATATTTTTGCTCGCATCATCTTGCATTTCTTAATTTACCCCCTGTGCTCATATGACGACCATAAAGAGAAAAATCCAGTAAAAATTATCCATTAATTCCAAGAATAAATTGTTTTTAATTACCCTGCTATTCTTTTTATTTTCCTACTATTTTTTCTACTTTTCTTGCTTTGTTAAAAAACTTGTCTCAGAGGGGACTCGAACAGCCAATCTCTTGCTGTTCAAATGAATATTGATATGTAATTTTGATATGTATGAACTCTTTATTTAAATCCTTTTTACTTTCCCTACAATATGGCAACTTTTGATATGTATGAACTCCTTATTTAAATCCTTTTTACTTTCCCTACAATGTGGCAACTTTTGATATGTATGAACTCCTTATTTAAATCCTTTTTACTTTCCTTACAATATGGCAACTTTTGATATGTATGAACTCCTTATTTAAATCCTTTTTACTTTCCCTACAATATGGCAACTTTTGATATGTATGAACTCCTTATTTAAATCCTTTTTACTTTCCCTATAATGTGTGGCAACTTTTGATATGTATGAACTCCTTATTTAAATCCTTTTTACTTTCCTTACAATATGGCAACTTTTGATATGTTTGAACTCCTTATTAAAATCCTTTTTACTTTCCCTACAATATGGCAACTTTTGATATGTATGAACTCCTTATTTAAATCCTTTTTACTTTCCCTACAATTATAAAATATGGTAATGTATAGGGACAGCATTGGGATCGTGTCGAAAATCAGAACTCGGGATTTCGATAGAGCTACACATTTCAGGTACTTTAGAATACGAAAAATTCTCTCTCACTCTTTCTCTCTCCCCCGCCCCTCTTTCTCTCTCTCTCTCTCTCTCTGTGTGTGTGTGTGTGTGTGTATCCACTCTAACTTAAAACATATTTGACGAGATTTTACAAAATTTTGTAGATAAGTCAGTTGTGAGCTATCCTGGTGCTGATTATATCTTGGTACGATTCGAAAAAATACAAACTCTCTTTATTTCTAAAATGACCCGAAAAACTCGTCAGCATATGCAAGATAAGACTAAATATGCTAAAATGTGTTAATTAAATGCCTTTTTTATACTTAATTTTTAGCAACAAATCGAATGAGACTAACCTCGTTATCCTAGGAGGAGAAATTGTCTAGATATTCACGGTTTTTGACATTTTGAGGAGCTGACTGCTTGAAAATCGGTTTTTAAAAATCTGTATCGTGGATTTAAATGATTACAATAAGAGCGTGTTACCCTTCACTTTAAAAGGCTTGAAAAAATCTTTCGATTGATACAATACTTGACAATGTACAATACTTTAATTTTCCCCGAGGGGGGGGGGGGGTAATAACGACAGGAACAAAACAAATGTATCACGGCTATCTTTTGCATCAATGATTGAAACTATTAAGTCTCTTAATCATTGAGCCATAAATAAGCACTTTTATGCATGATTATATTAAATTTTATCCTATGCTGCCATGTTAAAAAAATATAAAATTTCGAATAAATGTTGAAGGTTTTGCTCGAATTTATGAAATATTCTATTTAGCTCTAGATTTTTTTATAACAAATCCGGATAAAAAGTTTCGTAAAAATCCATCAATGTTTGTGACCGCTATCGTGTACACAAGAAATCGACCACAGACAGACCCTCCAAAAATTGTCAAAACGTGTTCAGGAGGTTTTAAAACATATATTGGCATCCAAATCTCGAATTCAAAAGTTTTCGCGAAAACAGAGAAAGTATCGTTACACTTTTAAATTCCTTAACAATTTTAAGGTCAAGTTCTACAATAAATTCTGGTAAGATTTAAAAAAAAATACACTCTTACACCGAAAGAGTGACTTTCTCGATCAAAATAGGAGTGGATCAAAATCAGGGATGATTTATTTCATTCACTACGATTAAAATAGCTGCGATATTCACCCCTGTCTTTTATGAGTGCAGTAATATTCTCCCCTAAGAAGAAGTTCCTTTCTCTCAAAATGAGAAGTTGAGATTTCACAGGCCAAAGAAGTGGAAATTAGCTCATGACGAGTTAAATTAAATTGCATGAAATGAGAGTCTTGTTGATAAATATCATTTACGCTTAATAACACATTCATTTGCCATTAATATATTTCCACTAATGATAGTCATGATAACGGATAATCCTTTAAATATTAATAGTTCAAATAGACAGCCATTATCGACGTTTGCATTGTAAAATCGATTTTCAATTTATAAAACAACGTTGTGTTGTCGTTTGACGTGTAATTAAAGCTACATTTTTGGTTCTTGTGACAATCACTGAAACTTGAAAAAGAAATCAACGCTTGCGAAAAACCGGCGTAGTCGTAGATTTTTGCAGAAAAGACTACGCCTGTGTTAATTGAAAACTAAACATGCAAAAATTAAACATAGCTATCACTTAGGAACAAACAATGTGATGTATCCAATACATAACTTTAAATACAAATAAATGCATTTCAATTTTCTGGAAAATTAATAACACTTAATAAAAATATTTTTAAATCTCATTATAAATCAACTAAGCATATTATTGTTTAAGCAATCCCAATCATCTGTAATTCGCTTTATTCTTTAAATAGATATCATGCTACCTTTGAAAAGGTAAAATCTCATAAAAAAAAATAAATAAATAAATAAAAATAAGGCCGATGTCTTCAGCTTTACAAAAAATGTCAGCCATAAAACTGATTGAGATGAAGAGCTATTGCCATATCAAAATTCATGAATAAAAGCGCCGAGAAGAAAGCTTATTGGATGTATTTCATAATAAACTTGGCAAATTTACTTAATAACGATATATAGAAATGCAATATATATGCAGTTCAAGTTTTAACATCCCATCTCCTTCCAATTTATTTAAGTTCCTTACAGCAAGAAACCGCTTTAGATCAAAAAGATTTTGCCAAGTTTATTACGAAATGCATCCAATAACTTTTCCTCTTCAATTTTTCACTCATGTTTCATAAACTTGGCAATAATTCTTCATCTCAATCATTTTTATGTGTGACACTTTTTGCAAAGCTGAAGATCATGGCTTTTTTTTTTTTTTACAAGTTTGTTTTTGATGAGATGTCAGTCCCTGTAATATTTTTTTCTTTCTTTAGCGCACTTGGAGCAGTCAGAACACTCAACATATCGAACTGAAACAGTCTGTCGTTGACATGTGTTCTGCAAAACTTCGTTTGTCAGTGTCCTCTTTTGAGAAAATAAGGAAACATGCAATATTTTCGCCTGTCATTAGGGTACCTTATAGTTTAAAATCTTCAAATTTCGTAATTTTTCCCATACCGGAAGCTAATCATCAATCAGAATATCAGAATTAATTTTTCTAATTTATACATATTTACTGTGGAATTTTGATGGATAGTGACATATTTTGAGACAATTCAAATTCTGACCAATCATTTGGGTATTAAATTATTATTAAATTTTGAAAAGTTTGAATTTTTTAATTTTTCTGAATTCCAACTGCGTATCTTAACAAATTTTCTGCAGGAAAATTTTACGACTTCGAGATTTTGATGCCAATATACGTTTTAAGACCTCCTAAACACGTTTTAACTATTTTTGGAGTGATGCCCATCTGTCTGTGGTCGATTTCTTGTGTACACGATAGCAGCCACAAATATTAATGGATTTTCACGAAACTTTATATCCGGATTTGTTATAAAAAAAAAATAGCCAGATAGAATTTTTTTTTAATTCGAGCAAAATCTTTGAATTTTATTCGAAATTTTATATTTATTAACATGGCAGCATAGGACAAAATTTGACATAATCATGCATAAAAGGTTTTATTTATGGCTCAATGATCACGAGATTGAATAGTTTCAATCATTATTGTGAAAAATAGCCCGCGATATATAAAAATACGCGAGATTTTGTTCGTGACGTAATTAGCTCCCTTCGGGGGCAAATAACCCCTCGGTGGGGGGGGGGGGAGGGGGTACATTGTGAAGTAAGGTATCCATAAAAAAAATTCAAGCTCTTTAAAGTGAAGAGTAACACGCTATAGTTGTACTTCCCGGCCGTCCAATTAGTTGCTCAAGTCCTCAGGATGAGTCGGACGGTCTGGGTCTTCAACGTTCCTTCAACGCTATAGTTGTAGGGGGCGCGGTAGCCCAGTGGTCAGAGCGCCGGAATTGCACTCGGTTGGCCCGGGCTCGATTCCCGCCACTGCCAAAATTGCCGCCATGTTCACGTGGAGTACGATCACGTTAAACATGTGGATCTTAAGTCCTTCCGAGAGGTTGGTGGTAAGGGAAGGAGGATACGGTCTCTGTGGATGCCTCCCCCACTGGATTCCGGTCTAAACTGAGTGGCACTTTCCGGCCGTCTAAGCTGTTACCTTATGCATTTTTGGTAGGTCGGACGGTCTGGGTCTCAACAGCAGCGCTATAGTTGTAATAATTTGGACCCACGATACCGATTTTTCTTGTAAATTTCGAAAATAAAAAAAAGTATTCTGGCATGCGAAAGTCGCTTTGAGCCACGTTCCAGTTAATTTTCTTTAGCGATTGCTATAGGACACCCAGTATACCAAATTGGAAGTGTATACCTTAAACAGATTTTCTGTGCAATTTTGAATATAAATCAACAGTTTTGAGGGGAAAATACGAAATTTGCAAGATTTTAAATAGTTATTATGACTCTTTAATATTCTATAATGGTAGCAGTGCAATATTCAACATGCCGGATATTAAGCTAACTTTATCAGTTGACTTTCGAGTTTAGGTACGGAGGGGGAAATTTATAGAAAAAAATACCATCTTTTATACATTGATAATAAAAAATTGGCTTCGGCAAAATAAATCTAATTAATAACGTCTTGTGTCATCACGTCTGCCTGTCAGGAAATTTAAAATTCAACATTCTACTCCTTAGAAGCCATCTGATGGCACAAGTAAATTGTGAGCATCAGAGATCATAATGTTGCATTGAATATTAAATTTTTAACAGAATTTATCCGTTGCTCTGCCACACACCTTCATTTCTAATATATCGATAATGGATCACGGTTCATTTATATACACAACGAGCAACATCTCCAGAACGGTGAAAGTTACAGTTCTGTAAATTATCTTATACATTGCTAAATAAAATATTACGGCTATCTTCTAAAAAATTTCAATATAACTGTTTTTATAATTTTATTTCATTTTTTATCACCCCCCCCCCCCTCTAAAAATTTTTTAAGGTATTCCTTTTGTTTGAGCTTTGAGATAATTAATACGATTCTAACGCTTATTAATTACAAAACATACACCAGATTTCATTCGCTTCGCTCTGTTTAATCGAGGAACTCCACTGTTTGATCGAACTGAACTGTTTATTCTAGATCCACTCTTCGTGGGAAATAAAATCTATCTCAAAAGCAGTTTGTGATGGATTCTACATAACGATGTCCATTCATTTCGAGGTAAAAGTATTTAGAAAACATTCACTCCTTTGATGATAGAGATTTTATTTTATTTTTTATGGACTTTTCCATCTTAGATTATAAACAGGAAAAACTTAAAAACGTCACATGCTATCGTCTTAAAAATAATGACATTCGCTTAAAAAAAATTGTATGCTAAATATATATTTAGTAACATTTGTATATTTAATTACGTTTTTAATGTTTTTTAACGATAACGTTTTTTGATTTTCAAAAAAAAAAACAAAAAACAATTCGTTTCGATCGTAAAAATCCGATTTCGATTTTCGGAAAATCGAGGGCGGTGAAGGAGCCAATTGAAATCGAAGAAATGTTTTGAATGATTTTGAAAATTTTCGAATAATTTCGAATGATCTCGAAATTAATTTCGAGGTAAGTGGGCTAATTGAAATTGGTCCCGTTCACCTCGAAAATCAATAGGTCTCTGACCGTTACCCCTTGAAATAATCATACCATTTTTTTTAGATTTTATCAATTTGTTCGAGAAATATCGTGCCCACATACATACGTGCATTTGATTCGCATCAAGCCCAAAACGTGTAGGACGCTTTTCTATACTACTTATCGTAGGGAAGTAAAAATGGATTCATTCTTTCTAAAAATAATGCGATGATTATTAATTATTGCATCTTTATTAAGAACTTTAAAAATAATGATCATTAATTCTTGCATCGTTATTAAGAACTTTAAAAATAATGGAAATAAATCATAGTAGAGAATAATATTCAAGTTTTAAATCTAACAATCTAATACACATAAAATAACGGCAATACAGATATACCGATAATTTTGTATCAATACTGGAATTGAAATGCCGACAAAATTTGGTCGGAATATAGATTTTCGGAATCCCGGTATTGCACTTTCAAGTGCTGCTCAGTCATACTAAGTCTGTCATAATAAGTTCATAATTGATTGACATGTAAATTATCACATATAAAAATATTCCACTTACTTCTGCTGGAAATATAGGGGCCATTAAAGAATAGCAGCTTCCAAGAAATAAATTTCCGTAGATTACTGCTGCAAGAATTTTTATTTTCTTTATCTTCAATTTCCTTTTCTCTTTCTCTTTTTGCTCCCGTTCTTCTTCGGGAATTTCCTTCTCCTTTTCGGCATTTCCATTTTCAATCCGTTCAGGGCTGTTTGACATTATATATAGAAGAATATATAGTGAAGAATCAGTCAACAAGCCAAAACAAACAGCTACAAAATGTAAATAACAGATTATATCTGAATTACACAGCAAAATCAACCAGTCAATGATCTAAATTGAGAACAACTAAAAATCGAAAATTGTAGACAACTGGTTACATTCCGATTGGCCAGTAAACGTTCTGTTAGCGATACAAATTAAGAAAATTTACAACACTAGGATGTAAATAACTGTATGTCAGTTTTCTGCATGCCCTAAGCTGATATCGATTTGTTAGTTTACGAAGAGCAAACGTTTTGATAGAGAATGTTAAGGGTCTTTTCTTTGCAGCTGAGTTCATCCCCTGGCTTTAAAGATTATCCCACTATAGTAGTACCACTACAAGGAAACATATGAATTGTATTAGACTTCGAGGAAATTTCTCTAGCATCGTTACGAGGCGGTAAAATAACTGGGATTTGATGACAGACAGAAATTATTCGTTTAGAGGATTGATGGCGCTGCGATCGGGTGTCTCACGGTCATCTCAGGCGAGAAAGAAATTATAATGCGCTCATTCAAGACTTTTTTTACAAATTAACATATTTTTATTTTGTAGCCAAAGAAAAAATAACAAGAAGTCTGATATGGACAGCAGATGATTTTCTCTATACAAGGTTACAAGAAAAGTCCTTGCTGTAAACCCAATGGGTCGGATCCTCGCCTGCGGTGATTAAAGATTAAGGATTAAAGAAAAGCCAGTCCTTCCCCATGGCAATATTTTTAACGAACTATGACAGCTAGATATAAACTTCTTATGCTGGTGTATTGAAAACACTCTATGGCCTACTTAATGAAACCAGGGGTAGAAGGGGGTTAAAGGCCCATCTCGGTCTTTTTTCCAGATTAGGAAAAAAGTTAAATAGAAATTTGTAGAGCGAGCAAAATTTAATACAAGATGTTTCAGTTTCATAACAAAATATGGAAAGAGACCAAGAAGCCTCTCCCTAGAAAATCAAAACATCGGGAAGCAACAACCGAGTATTTATACAAGGCAACGTGTATACATAACATACAATTTTCCTTTTTTTAAATAAACTGGCAGATAAGACATTCGCATAAAGTGCATAAGCAGTTATCCAATAGGAAACATGTATGCAAATGCAATGGATTTGCATAAGTAGTAAAGCGTTCGATTCTCGCCACTGTTTCACGAAGTGATAGCGTACCTCCCTCGCCTGTCATTTGTGCAATACTCTACTAAATCAACATAAAGCACGATATTTCAAATTTGTGTAAATATGCCAGGACACAGTAAATCTGACAGTTTTTCATTTTCTTTTTTTTTTCATTTCTAATGCCTTTTCCATTTTTTTGTTACGGAACTAAAACATTTTTGCACTAAATTTGACTCGCTCTACAATTTGTATTTGACTTTTCCCCTATATGAGAAATAGGTCGATATGGGCCCAATACCCCTCCTCCCTCTCCCCCCAAAAAACAGGGGCCACGTGTTTCCCCATGGTTTGATTGTGTGGGACATAGGGGATTTCCTATACAAAGGCAAAAGGAGTACACAGCTAGCTGCCACAGTTCGTGGGATATTGGACTGAGGAAATACTTTCTTTGTAACCCTGTACAATGCCATGAATTTCCTTCATAGCATTATACAGGGTTACAAAATTCATAGTGAACGAATGTAGAAGATCCATGGCACAATGATTTTAATGTGTAATTATACATCTGTCACGTTTCTGTATGGCAACATGTAATAGTATTTCAACGTAAACAATTAACTTCTATTTTGCACAAATCAAACTTGACAAATGTTGATATTGATAACATTCGCAATAAGCAATAATATCCCTATATTAAAGGATTTTAGTAATTCGTCATTTTTGTGTCATTTTCGTTAATTTAGAGTTAGTTTTTCAATTTTGATAATATTTTCATTAATTTAACAGTCTCTGTTATTAATTTATTCTTTCATTAATTTAACAATCTATTGACAAAGTCTCCTAGCTGGCGCTATTTCGCCAAATTAACCACCAAGCTCGCCAAATGTATCATCAAGGGTTTCAGTCATCCTTGCTTTTCTTATATATAATTGACTTTAGGTAAATTGTGGGGCATCAAAATATAAACCTATTACACAAAGTATCTTCTCTCATGAATGGAACGAACTAGATCCACGAGAATAATGTTAATTAATTTGTCGTATAATATTGCATATGAAAAGTGAACCTATTTCCCGATAGTCGTCAGTACTTGTATAATTTTATACAAATTTTTTGATAAATTTATTTGAAGAAAGGCAATATCTCGAGAACGGTTTATCTAGCCTTTTAAAGCTGGTATCATTGGTTTTCAAACGAAAAATTACGTCTGAAATGATTATTTATTTATCATTATTAGAATTCCCGCTTTTCTAATGTGTTTTCCAAAGTTTTATTCGAAAATTAGTGGAGTCGGCTGCGTTTAAAAACAATAGGTTTCCAGTATTCACTGACTTTAATAATTGTATTTTAGGTACGATTCTTTTGTTCATGAGATATCGTGCCCACACACAAACGCACAGATATACACACCACACAAATCCTCACACATGCACACACACATACACACACACACACACACATATATATATATATGTGTGTGTGTGTGTGTGTTTGGCATTAATCACTTGGTATTAGTTATTAAACCAGCTTTCTAATATATATATATATATATATATATATATATATATATATTTATAAAAATCCAGAGATATTTCGTAACACATATAAAACCATAACTAACAAGAAAGAACAATCATGCTTAAAGCATTGATTATGAAACACTTTCCAACTTCAATGCAATTTTATTTAAACATGTCTAAAATGCAATACATTCCTCGTTAATATTTTAAAACTTATCACAATACAACATTGATTTATTATATTTGAAAACTTAAACCTTCATCGAAAAAAATTAACTTCATTCAAATGACGGCATTGAAATATAAATTGCCTGGTTTAAACATCTCTAAAATGTGATATATTACTCGGTAATAATTTTAGAATTATCATAATACCACGACAATTTATTATATTTGAAAACTTCATCGAAAACAACTGAAATTCATTCAAATGACGTCATAGAAAAAATAACGCACCTGGCTCTCTCTAAAAAAGCAGCATTTCATTCATAAATAATTTCCCATTCATGTCATTCATCACAATACTATAAAAATTTATTTTATTTTAAAATTAAGACCATGGAGCTACAAGTAATTTAACTCTATGCTTAAAACTTCATCGCAAAAAATCGTCCTTCTCTCTCTAAAGTCAATGAATATTTCTTTTATATCAGCTATACAGACTCCATGAGCTAAATTCTTTTGCGTTAAAAAAATACAGCAATTCCTATACAACTCATCCTACATATTTTGCTGTTTACATTTTACATAAGTGAAAAATAGGCTTCGTTGTAGAAATAATCAAATTTGAATGAGCATTTAAACTCAAATATATTGTAATTCCGTTGTTTTAGTATGTAGATGCACAGAATTTAAACCAAAATAAAGTCGTTTTAGGACGGATACAACACTCAATATGAAATAAAAAGAACTTTAAAAATCACGATTTTGAAACAAGATGGATGCCATATATCATTTTGAAGTGGATCACGTGATACTTTCATATCATGGTCCCGTGATCGTTTCATATAAGAGGTGTTATTATTATTTTAATTTTTATTTAAAAAACTACTGAATATATTTCGCTGAATTTTTTTTTTATATATTTTATGGAACAATTTGAATATTACTTAAAAATTTCGAAGCAATTTGTGAATTTTAAATCCGCTTAAAAATGTTTGAAAAATTAGGTCCCATAGGGCTCAATGTATTTGATTTTTTCAACCCGGGTTCAATCCAAAACTAATTGTGTGATATTATTCATTTATATTCCCATAGGTCCTACAGACCGTCTGAACAACATACTAAAATTTCATTTTGATTAAGCCATTTTTACGGCAGTTATCGTGCTAAAGAACAGACAGACAGACAGAATGAACAAAGTCATAAACACTTTTCAACTTTGTTGTAAAGTGTTAAAAATTAAAACAAGCCAAAATTAAAACAACAATGAAACATATTCCTATCATCTACTACTACGGAAAAGGAAAGCTGAGGAAACTGTACACTGTGACTTTCCAAAATGTTAAAAATGACACACAACTATCATGCCTTTCTGGTAGGTCGGACGGTCTGGGTTTCAACAACAACAACACAACTATCATGCGGAGAGCAAATCTAAAACAATGCAACTATTAAGTCATCATGCAATGAATAATCAACGAATATCAATGGTGAGATTTCGAAAATAGAAAAACCGAAAATAACGAAGGAATTAAGCCTAATATATGGAAAAGCTCTAAGCTAAATATATATATATATATATCGTTATGCAGTAGACTCTTTTTCAGGGCCCAAGAAATAAAGCTTGTTTCTGAATAAGGAGATAGATAATATCTGTACACTCCATATACTGATCCAACAAGCATAAAAATATTTAAATATAAAACAGAAACAAAACCTGAAAATTAAAGCAATACGTGTCATCGCTGAAAGTCACGATTTACAAATCATCTGTTACCACTCGCTAGAGATAAAAGTGGAAATGAACTGTTGCCACTCATGAAATATAAATAACAGTGTGGCCAATAGGTAGAAAATGTAGGAAATACACCTATAAGTACTACAAGAAAAAAGTAAAGGCACAGAGTAGAGTCTAAAATGTAATGAAAACAATATAATGCAAATACAAAACAATGATAATGATAAGGTAATAATGGAAATTAAGGACGATACAATTAACAGCATGAAGCCAATCTAAATTTTGTACTATTCCATTAACTAAATATACTCTATAATTATATAATTTACATGTACTTTTAAGGTTATCAATATGCAAATAATGATATTTTTTTTTCAGATAATCTAAGAATTCTGAAAAGTTGATTAAGAATAATATTTCTGAACAATTGAATAGAGTTACAGAAATTAAATGGTAATATTCTATTAATATGAAAATTAAAATTGTCTTTTTTGTCATATAAATTAGTAACCATGCTGTTAGATGGTTCAACACTTTCAAATAAAAAATATTTAAATAAAAAAAAAACTAACACAATTACTAATAGATGGCTCATTAGGTAGTAATTCCAAATTCTTCGGAAATAAATCTATATTAATGGCATAATTATCAGTAAAAACTAAACATACCCGATCAACTACATATCTATAAATTTTATAATCAATAGATGTAAAAGAATGTTCATAATGATAGAGATACAAATTAGCTAATATACTACTACTACAACCACCTTGCGGGGCCCCAAATACCTGTGGGTATAATTTATTACCTCGATAAATATAATTGTTGAATAGTACAAAGTGAAGAAGTTTGGGAATATTTTGAAATTTAATAACACCAGAATTATTTACAATAAATGCACTATAAAGTTTTAAAATTACATTATAAAGATAAGTAATATTAAATCCTTGAAATAAGTAATAATAATCTTTGAAATCAAAAGTTTGAAAACCTATTATATTACCTATGGATACTAAATTATTTTTAATTATTTATTATTATCTAGAATAAGGTAATTATTACTAGAGTAACTTAAACTACCAGTTAGAACTTCTAAAATGTTAAGTAGTAATTTACTAGTAGTAGTTCAATAAGTATTATGACCACTAGTGACAGCTCTAAATATAATAAACGTCCCTGAACTCCTTTTATGCTTATCGGCAGAGTAAATGGAGTTTATAGTTATTAACTATCTCCGTTTTCAAAAACAAGCATCCTTCTTGGTTAATTTAGATGGATATTAAGCCTTGACAACGAATCTATTCTAAATTTACCTCCTTTAAGCCTAGCGCTGTTCCACTTTATAGGCACGATTGCTTTGTCTTTTATTATTTTTCTATTTTCGAAATATTATCACTGTTATCTGTTGTTTATTGATTGATTTCTAGATATTTGATATTATTGCAATTTTATTCTCCCCTTAATTGTTTCAAATTTTATTATTTACGAATTAGAAAATCGTGGGGCTTACTGTCCGGATTTTTCTTCCTGCTGTTATTTCCTATTAGTAAGTATATCATTCTTACATTGTTTGCTACTTCCTTAAATGATTAATTTTTGGCTTTATCTAGGTGTTACAATTTATCTCAATTTTTTTTTGGATTATCATAAACTATTATATATATATATATATATATATATATATATATATAGGGTATCTCAAAAACATTGACCTAGACTTTTATTCCTTAAATATTGATTTTATATATGTATAATAAATTACAAAGTTACGTAAAAAAAGGTACAGAATTTTATGAAATCAATAAAAATTTTCAGGGGATTAAATTTGAAGGGAATACAAAATTTAAATTTTTATACGGTCCCCGTACAAAAACATTTCTAATGAGTAAAATATGCCCCATACACTAATAAGGTGATGTACAAAATTTCAGCATTTTATCATAAAAAGTCCCAGAGATATGTTTAAACAAAGTTGGTGAAGGATTAATCACAAATTAGAATGTAAATGTTTACAGCAAGAGTGCAAATGACGCAACGCAGAAATGCATCATAGGCAAATAATATCTGCCTCTTATCTTTAATGAATCTTTGGCATGGTTGGAAAATATTTTGAACAAGCTTCGTAATCTTTGTGTAAAATTATTATTTCTACACAGTGTAGATACTTTTGTACCAATAAATAGCAAAATTATTTATTTATGTAATCATCGTTTTCCTTCGTAAATTGTGTATGACCCCTGAAACGCGATCTGTCGACATGATTTTTCCCCTCTGAGAACCCATGTCCATGCATTAAAAAGCGGTTTAAGTCAGCATTTTTGTCTCTTCATATCTAGAACTTTTATGATAAAATACTGAAATTTTGTATATCACCTTATTAGTGTATGGAGCACATTTCACTCATTGGAAATGTTTTTGTACGGGGACCGTATAAAAATTTAAATTTTGTATTTCTTCAGATTTAATCCCCTGAAATTTTTTATCGATTTCATAAAATTCTGTACCTTTTTTTTTACGCAACTTAGTAATTTATATGTCTAAGATCAATATTTAAGGAATGAAAGCCGAGGTCAATGCTTTTGGGACACCCTGTATATTTATATATTGTTATATATATATATATAGTGATATGCTACCTTCTATCTTTATCCTTAGTCTTGGTCTATAGTTACTCATTTGTAACAGATATGCTAGAGATGGGTTTTATTGTACATACAGTAATTTATGCATAATTTTCGATTAAAATATTTCAATTTATATATATATATATATATATATATATATATATATATATATATATATATATATATATATAATAAAAATATAATATGAAAATTCAATGATAGAACAGTATATAAATATACAGGGTGTCCCAAAAGCATTGACATCGGCTTTCATTCCTTAAATATGGGCCTTAGACATATAAATTACTAAGTTGCGTAAAAAAAGTTACAGAATTTTATGAAATCGATAAAAAATTTCAGGGGATTAAATCTGAAGAAATACAAAATTTAAATTTTTATACGGTCGCCGTACAAAATCTTTTCCAATGAGTAAAATTTGCCCCATTCACTAATAAGGTGATATACAAAATTTCAATATTTTATCATAAAAAGTCTCAGAGATATGAAGAGACAAAAATGCTAACTTAAACCACTTTTCTCTGGACTGGAGTTGCAGTTTTAATTCAATTTTCGTTTTCATTTGGCGACAGGACTTTTTTTCAAAGACGACGTTGCAAAAATACGGGAAAAAATGAAATGTCTCAAGAACTACTAGTTCTAGAATAATGGAGTTGATCTTGTACTTCGTCATCAAAAACTGCGCCTAAAACATCCACCTTTGAGCATATACTCTTTTATATTAGATTAAAAGATTTGAGGTTCATTTAGCAAAAAAGGCACGTTCTTTTAACGAATCGTACCAAAATCTAATCAGCACCATGTTAAACTACAAGTAACTTACCCACCAAATTTTTCGCAATTTCTTCTATTCTAATAGTTTTTGAGCTAGAGTGAATACATACATTGCACAGATAGACATACACACAGACGTCACGTTATAAACATAATTTTAGTGTTCTAGAGGTCTTGAAACGTGTAGATTCGTCAATAATTCGAGTTCCAATTTTAGACACGATTTCAATACTTTCTTTATACATCATCTCGTGTATTGTAGGGGAAGTAAAAATCTGATGTGGACAGCACATGACTTTCCCTGGAGACTTATATCCACGTTCACTTTATTTTAATTAAATTTAATTCACTTTTAATTGAATTTTCCTTCTCGTTTGGTAACTGGACTTATTTTCAAAGGTGGCGCAGAGAAAATACAAAACAACTAAAATATTTTGAGAACGGCTAGTTCTAGTGCAATGGGGTTGATCTTATTCTTTTCTTCATTAAAAATTACGTATAAAACAAGCATTTAATGGATATATTTAAGAATACGTAATTTTTACTTTAGATTTTGATGATTATTGCTGGTCATTTCGCAAAAAAGGCAGGTTATTTTTTTAATAAGCGCACCAAAATCTAATCAGCACCAGAGTAACCTACAAGCGACTTATCTACCAAATTTTGTGAAATTCGGTCCATTAGTTTTTCAGCTAGAGTGGATACAGGCTTTTGCGGGTCATTTCGCAAAAAAAAGGCGAGTTCTTTTATCGCAAATCGTACCCAAAACTAATCAGCACCAGATTCGCCTACAAGTGACTTACCTACCAAATTTTATGAAATTCAGTCAATTAGTTTTTCAGTTAGAGTGGATGCAAAATCTGCACAGACAGACAGACAGACAGGCAGATACACAGACACACACACAGACGTCACACTAAAAATGGTTTTTTCGTATTCTAGAGGTCTTGAAACGTGTAGATCAGTCGAAAACTTGAGTTACGATATTCAACATGATTCCAATACTTTCCCTATACATTACAATGTATTGCAGGGAAAGTAAAAATCTGATGTGGGCAGCACATGACTTTCCCTGCAGACTTATATACACATTCTCTTTATTTTAATTAAATTTAATTCACTATTAATTCAATTTTCGTTTTCATTTGGTAACTGGACTCATTTTCAAAGGTGGTGTAGAGAAAAAACGAAAAAACAAAAATATCTCGAGAACGGCTAGTCCTAGTGTAATGGGGTTGGTCTTATTCTTTTCTTCATTATACATTACGTATTAAACGAGCATTTAATGGATATATTTGAGCATAGTATTTGAGCGTAGTTCTTTATTTTAAATTTTGGCGATTTTTGCTGGTCATTTTGCAAAAAAAGGCATGCTAATTTTTTACGAATCGTACCAAAATCTAATCAGCACCAGAGTGACCCACAAGCGACTTATCTAACAAATTTTGTGAAATTCGGTCCATTATATTTTTAGCTAGAGTGGATGCAGGCCTTTGCGGGCCATTTCGCAAAAAAAAAAAGACGGGTTCTTTTTTTCCGAATCGTACCCAAAACTAATCAGCACCAGATTCGCCCACAAGTGACTTACTACCAAATTTTATGAAATTCGGTCCATTAGTTTATTAGTTAGAGTGGCTACAAAATCTGCACAGACAGACAGACACACACACAGACGTCACGCTAAAAATAGTTTTTTCGTATTCCAGAGGTCTCGAAACATGTAGATCCGTCGAAAACTCGAGTTGCGTTTTTCGGCATGATTCCAATACTTTCCCTATACATTACCATGTATGCAGGGAAAGTAAAAATAGTCAGCAGACAAAGAGAATGAGCTTAAAATTTTAATTTTTATACGCCCCACCCTCCGATAGAAACATATCAATTAGTAAAATTTGCGCCACCTTAAATTAAAGCGAAATAAATTTAGCCTATACCTTTAGATATAGAATTCGCTGATATGTCACTAATTGAAATCTTGACTTATTCCGTTTTACCTGAACTCCAAGTGTAAATAGTCAACTTCCTCTGAAATTAAATAAGGGGACATCTACAAAATTCATTAAAACATGAAAACCGAGAATTAATATTTGTTTTAAATATTTTTTTGTTGCTGGTTCCTTGCAATCGTACAAGGAATACTAGATAACAATAATTGGAATATCTCAGTGATTTTTTTCAGGCGCTAGGTAAATTTATTTCGGCCTGTTTAAGTGAATTTACAAATGGACATTTTTTGATTGTAGAATCTGTATAAGAAATTAAATTTCATTATTTTTATGAAATTATTAGTTCCAGAGGGGGCGGGGGTAAATATATCATAGCTGAGCACTCCTTGTTTGCTGATTATGTTTCATATATCAATTTACTTCTACGATCTACTGTTGGTTTTATATTCATTTCGGATATTCATTGTGAAACATCCCGTACAAAACCGATGGTTTCAGTTCCAATAAATATATTACTAAAATTCGAAATTCCGATTATAATTATTTATTGTCAATAATGTATTTACATTTTCTTTATTTAATTTGTAAA
Source organism: Amaurobius ferox (assembly GCA_951213105.1). NCBI lineage: Eukaryota > Metazoa > Arthropoda > Arachnida > Araneae > Amaurobiidae > Amaurobius > Amaurobius ferox. The sequence goes on from OX578142.1 coordinate 39,389,841, forward strand.
GTCTGCTACTATATGGAAACTGTGATACAGTGTTCGTAAAAGGTGTTTACAGGTTTTTGTTATAAATGGCAAGGCGACAAGAAGGCACTAGATTTCGGCAAGAAGGAGCCAAACTTTATTATATGGGAGGACATTAATTTATGATCAAGGAAATAATTGATGACATCACGGCACATGAGGTTCGTGGACTCTGTCGACTCAGCGGACTATATAAGAGACTCCCGGACCAGGCTCCTCCCAGATGCCTGTGAGCCAATGGGCAGACAGATGCTTGCAAGTCAATGGGCAGCCAGGGGAGCTCGCAAATAACCCAATGCAACGGATGGAAGGACGTGATAGAGTTTGTACAAGTACGTGATGAAGAAGAGTTGGATTCTGTGCTTTATGGAGACCGAGATGAGTTAATGCTAGACTTTACGGTATGGATGCATGGTTCAGAGAAATCGATGAGTCAGTAGGTAGTGATACGTTTATGAGTGTGAAAGATGTTTCAAAGCAAAACTACAGATTCCAAAAGGGACCTAGATACCTACCAATAAATGCCGAATGATGTGCATACAAGAACCATCAAGTAACTTGAGGAGACATCGTAGATCTGACTCGAAATCAAGTACTTAAACATTACCTGTACCACACATACAGCATTCCTGCAGAATAAACTGTAATGATAATCTGCACAGTGTCGAATCTTAATTGTGGATTTAATCATGAGAATATTTAAACATAACTAATATTTATATTAAAGTTTAAATTTGAGTAAAATTATGTCTCTTCATTGTGCAAGGTTGAATAATTAATTGAATGTATAATAAAGCAATTTATTTTCAGTTAAAGCCGCACAACACACCATGGTGGGTTATCAAAACAGTAAGTACTGTTTAAATTTACGATCACTATACAAGACCACGACAATAATACTATTTTAACTTACGCCATAGTAATCTCTAATAATCGTAGTCGTAAAATAGCAAAATGTGCATATAATTAAATAAAGTCATATCACACTGTTACTGCAGGAATGATTATGACGTAAATTGAAATTTGGCGCTTTTCCCGTCTTGGTCAATGAAAAATAATTTAACTTACATCTAAAATCTATATCAAAGTGTAATTGACATTTATTAAATATATTGGGAAGAAAATAACAAGGGATGAATTGTTTGGTTGCTCGCATGAATGGCAATAGGTTAACACAATTATGAATGGCAATAGATTAAAACTATTACACAAAGCATCTTCTAGGGCGCGGTAGCCCATTGGTTAGCGCGCTGGAGTTGCACTCGGAAGGCCCGGGTTCGATTCCAGCCACTGCCAAAACTGCCGCCGTGTTCATGCGGAGTACGATTACGTTAAACATGTGGGTCCGAAAGTCCTTCCGAGAGGTTGGTGGTAGGGGAAGGAGGGTACGGTCCCTGTGGATGCCTCCCCCACTGGGTTCCGGTCTAAATTGGGTGGCACTTCCCGACCGTCCAAACAGTTACCTTACACCTTTCTGGTAGGTCGGACGGTCTGGGTTTCAACAACAACAAAGCATCTTCTCTCGTGAATGGAACGAACTAGATCCATGAGAATAATGTTACTAGATTTATCTTAAACTACTAAACATGGAAAGTGAACATATTTGCAATACCTACTACATTATATAATTTTTTTTTAATAGATTTGTTTTAAAAACTTGAAATATCGAGTGAACGGTTGAGGTTAGAGTTATTAAGTGAACGTTAATTCACGTTCTAATTATAAATTGCGTACACAATTAAAATGTATTTACATTATTGAAAATCTTGATTTTTTTTAAAAATTTCTTTAAAATATCATTGGGAAATTTGGAGGTCTTTCGAATGTTCAATCATGTTTTAAATTACCAGGGTTCTCGTACTTACGCATTCTAATTCTAAATAAGCGCCCGCAACATAAATAATACAGAAACAGATATCACCTGAATTTCCAAAGCGCCTGTTTTAACAAAAGCATCCCCACCATTCGTTTCAATCCAAATCATTTAGTTTCAGTTCATGCATAGCTGTACGCAACAATTTGCCCAGCATGCTCCCAAACGCCCACTGCTCCCCATAGCAACGCCCAGTTCGTGATCCCCCAACCAGAGAAAGAACGAAGTAAAAAAATCTCGGTGCTTTTGGTTGAAAACTAACAGAAAATCAGAAAACAAAAGTAAATCGAAAAAATATTTTTGTCAGAATAAGAAGATATACACCCATATTTTTTGCCAAATTATTAGAATTGTGTTAATTTTCCTTTTTTTTTATGCGGCTGAATAAGAAAATAAAAATAAAAATATGCATTTTACGATGCATCTAAAAAATAAAAAATAAATAAATAACATGGTATTGGCTTACGAATTCGGTTCAAAGATAGTTACAAAAAACGTTCTTTGAGTTTTCCGATGACTCAAGATGGAAACTCTATGATAATATTTTCGACTAGTAGTATACCCGTTCTTCGTACGGAGTATATAATATAAACAAGAAAGATAAATCATGCATAAAGCATTGATTATGAAACACTTTCCAACTTCAATGCCATTGTATTTAAACATATCTAAAATGCGATACATTCCTCGGTAATATTTTTAAAATTATCACAATACTACATTAATTTAAAATATTTAAAAACTTAAAACTTCATCGAAAAAAATGAACTTCATTCAAATGACTGCATTGAAATATAAATTGACTGGATTAAAGATCTTTAAAATGCGATACATTCCTCGGTAATATTTTTAAAATTATTATAATACTACAATAATTTATTATATTTGAAAACTTACACCCATATCGAAAACAACTGAAATTCATTCAAATGACGTCATAGAAAAAATAACACGCCTGGCTCTCTCTAAAAGCAGCATTTCATTCATTAACATTTTTCCATTCATTTCATTCATCACAATAATATAATAATTTATTTTATTTAAAAACTCAAGACCATGGAGGTACAAGTAATTAAACTCTATGCTTAAAACTTCATCGAAAAAATCGTCCTTCTCTCTGTAAAATCAATGAATATTTCATTCATATTAGCTATAATGCAGACTCCATGAGCTAAATAATTTTGCGTTAAAGAAATGCAGCAATTCTTATACAACCCCTTTTACATATTTTGCTTTTTACATTTTCCATAAATGAAAATTAGGCTTCGTTGTAGAAATAATCAAAGTTGGATGAGCATTTAACTCAAATATATTGTAATTGCGTTATTTCAGTATGTAGATGCACAGAATTTAAGCAAAAACAAAGCGATTTTAGGACGGATACAATACTAAATATGAATTAAAAAGTACTTTAAAAATCATGATTTTGATACAAGATGGATGCCATATTATATTTTGAAGTGGGTCGCGTGATCTCTTCATGTAATGGTCACGTGATCGCTTCATATGAAAGGTGTAATTATTATTTTAATTTTTATTTAAAAAACTACGGAATATATTTTACTGAAATTTATTTTATATATTTTATGGGATAATTTAAATATTTCCTAAAACTTTCGAAGCAATTTGTGAATTATTTTAAATCCGTTTAAAAAATGTTTGAAAAATTAGGTCCCATTAGGGTTCAATGTATTTCAGTTTTTCAATCTGGGTTCAATCCAAAACTAATTGAGTGATCTTATTAATTTATGTTCCCATAGGTCCCACAGACCGTCTGAACAACATACTAAAATTGCATTTTGATTAAGCCATTTTTACGGCAGTTATCGTGCTGACAGACAGGCAGACAGACAGAATGAACAAAGTCATGAGACAAACATGAAAATAAACAGACAGATTTTCAATTTTATTTATAGAGATTGATAAGGAACCAATTTGTGTTAAAGTCACTCAAAATCATACTTCAATATAAGATGACTAACAAAATAATTCGAATTAAAAAAAAATACTTGCCGAGGTCTTTCGTACTGGGAGCTCAGCTAATTCAGTCCCGAATTTCGCTGCCTACCCTGATGTGCAACATGAGGGTTGTGTGGGCCATATAATAAGGGAAGAGGAGAGTGGACAATAGTTATAGAGGTTAGAGTTATCGATGTCGTTTTGCCAACTATGAGCCAATAGAGAATTAATATATTTGTGTAGGTTATACCCCCTTGGACTTGTCTATGTGATTAGTGTGGACATACATAATTCCGATCCCGGAAAACGTAGCCGACAGAGCGCAAGTTTTCAGGGGGTGAATACGAAACTCATTTTAATCAGTACTTCATTTCCTATTAAAATGCATTCATTTATCTTCCCTTTGTAAACAAAACATCGGCTGCTTATCATTGGTGGCAAATTATTTGCTATATCGATGTTTTTGCGAATGGTCTTTCTTGAAGCATCTATTTCTTAGAATTTGTAGTAGATAGAGCTCAGATGTTGACGAATTTTGATTTAGCATCAAACTAAGGATTTCCATCTCCAATTCTTTTTCCATTTCTAGTTAAAAAAATTTCCATTTTATTTGGAACGTCTATATCTCAAAATTGGTTATAGACAGAGCTTAGATGTTAATTGATAGTTTCAACATCAAACTCTGGAGTAGGTAGGATGATTCACTATGAATTTTCACTTCTGGTTTATTTTCCACTTCCGGTTGAAACTTTTTTTAAAACATTTATTTTCCAGAATTGGCTATAGATAGAGTTTAGATAATGAATGTTATAGATTCAGTATCAAATTCTGGAGGAAGTTAAAAGGTTCACTAAGGAGTTCCACTTTTGATTCTGGAGATGTCACTTCCAATTAAAAATTTTACAGTTTCCTTAAAACAGTTTCTCGGAATTTGCTATAGATATAGCTTAGATGATGACTGAAATGGATGCAGCATTAAATTCTGGAGGGGACAAGGGGTTTACTAAGGATCCCATTTCCGATTCTTTTCCACTTCTGGTTCAAAAGAATCCTTGAAACATTTATTTCTCAAAATTGATTATAGATAGAACTTTAACGACGAATGATAGGAATTTAGCATTAAATTCCATTGGGGATTAAGGTTTTCATTAAATATTTCCACTTCTGGGTTTCTTTCACTCCCGGTTAAAAAAATTCCCTAAAACCCTTATATCTTAGGATTAGATATAGATATAGCTTAGACGATGACTTATATAGATTCAGCGTCGTCGAATCCTAGAGGGGATAGGGTGGCGTGTGTGTGGAGGGGGGGATCACTAAGGGTTTTCATTTCCGATTTTAGAGATGTCAATTTCAATTTGTATGACTGTACGAAATATGCATACAAAAGAGAATTAAAATATTTAATAGTTCCTTCAAAAATGAAGTGCACATAGCACCATTTGTCTACGTTCCCGGCCACTCAAACAGCTTTACTGTAAGCCCAAGGGCCAGTCGAGTGGTCTAGGTCTTCGACACACCATTTGTAGCCATATAAAAGCTTCTTTATAAAATTCTTGTTTTTATGGCGTTTCTTCATTTTTCTGAAAAAATGTTCACATATTTGACTCTCTGAAATCAATAGGCCTCCCATACGTTTAATAACTGAAATAATCGCACATAATTCCAATCAACATGACCATTTCGTTTAAGAGATATCCTATCTAATATTACAGACAGGAGCAGGTATAATTAAAAATGGGTAATTCAATTCACTTAATTCACTGCTTCTTAAAACAATTTAGACATATAGATACTTTGTATTTAACATAAATAGTTGATGAAAAGTATTAATCGATTTTAAAGACATATCCTAAAAAATAACTCTCTTTTTTAGGATAAATAAGACAGTGGAGCTACTACAGCACTGGCAGGAAAAGTTCTGCCAACAGAACAGTGCTCACATGATCCAAGAAAATAAACGTTGCGCGTCGGAAAAAGTAATAATTAAACAGAAAACCAAGGAAGTATGTATAAATGTTACTGACAACATATTTTTACTAGCAATCTCCCGTTGATCGCTTCCCTCTGCTTCATGACTAAATGGTTTTCCCGTTTAATTATAAATAATTTCTGATTGGCATTGTCTATCGTCCTGAGCCACGTGAACATTATTCTGTTTATAGAAAAATTTCCCTATTTTTGACTCCTTGTTGTAGTGGCTGCTTTGTCGTATTTTTCCATGGCTCTTTTTATCTTTGAAACCGATTGATACTTTTAATCATCTCTTTATGCTTTTCACGATTTTTTTTTCAGACAGCTAATTAGTATTCAAAGATGCTCAAAATATAGATATATCAAATTCGCCAGTCAGATTTTTAGCCCCTATAACGTTACTTTTCCTTTACATATAGTATGCAGTCTAAGAAAGATAACAACTTAAAATACCACTGGTATTTTCCTGCACATTTAACGAAAATAAATTATTCTTCGAGGTTACAAGTTATAGCATTAAAATTATTACACAATGGCTTATTAATATACTTACATGGATCGTGGTCTAAACGTAAAGTAATCTTGCAAAGTTTCTTGTTTTGTCAGTTTTAGGTTTACATTTTTCAACTTCTTCTTCAACAGTATTAAACGAATAATTGTCAACAACAGGTGTCTCAAAGTAACGACGAGTAACACTGAAAGATTTATTTATATATGTTATAGTAGATGGAGATACATATGTAATTCTACATCTTCATCTCTTGTCATCTAGATAGGTTTTGATTTGTCAAGGTGCATCTATGATTTCTTCGTAGCGATATAATTTCTGTCAATCATTTTCAAATTCATCGAAGTCATACATTATTGTTATGTAAAACGTTTCACTGTACTTTGTCTATCTACAAGCTAAAACAACATTTACAGGCAACCATTCCTATTACGTGAAAGTAAGGTTGCCATACTTTTACAGGGCATGGGTGCCAGATTTAGCGAAATATCACCAATTTGGCGACTTTTGGCAAATTTTCGAATCCACTAGAAATACCGACTAGTTTCGAAGTGATCGAACTTTCTATGGCGACTATTCAAGAGAGTCGTCGCTCAGTTGGAGATTATTGATGTGATATGAGCCAAAGTGAATTGCGAAATACGTCAATGTTTTGGGAATAGTATCTGATGTTTTGTGAAATTAGCGGAGCATTTAATTTCTGTTTTATTGTACCTGAAGGTTGTTTAGCGTTCATGTGAGATACCGTAATTTACTGCGTATAATATGCGGCAGTGCATAATCCGTAGAGCCGTATAATCCGCAGATAAAATCGGCACGCCCAATTGTTTATGTCCTAATATATCTATACAAAAGTCGTAAAAATGACGAAATTTACCTTGTATTTGAATAAGTGAAATGATAATAATGCAAAATTATTGACTGTTACTTCAGACAAACGACTTTTATTAAAATATTTTATTTCGTTCAAAGCTTTTATATAATATGCTGCTTTATATTTTATATTTGCACAGCTATTGTTTCTTCCGCTTGGAACAAAATTGAACAAAATTCCACAATTTGACACTCATTTGACTTCGTAACATTATTGTTTTGTCATCTGGAACATCTTATTGCCAGTGGTGGTAGTCGTAAAATGAATAGCGCCGGTACGCTTTACCAACGGCACAATCCCATAAAATACCTGTAGTTAAAACGCTAAGCTACACAATAAGGTGGTGAAAGCCCCAGGCCGTTCGACTCGTCCAGAGGACTTAGAGTATCTATACACAATAAGGTGGTATCACAGTTGTTAAAATGGTGCTTATTATTATTATTATTATTATTGTTATTATTGTTATTATTACTTTCCTCATATATATAGTATAACGTATAAGGAAAGTATTGTGACGGGGTCAAAAAATCGAATTCGAGTTTTCGGAAGGAGAGCACGTTTCAAACATCCCTGAACACGAATTAAAATTTTTGAGGTGATGTCTGTGTGTGTGTGTGTGTGTGTGTGTGTGTGTGTGTGTTAGTAAGTCTGTGGAGACGATATCTCACGAACGAATGAAGCAATTCGAACGGAATTTGGTATGAAAATTGCAATCCGAGAGTACTAGAAGCCTATTATTTTTAAACGCAATCGAATGTTTAGAACCCCCAAAATTTTCAAGTTAAATTTTGAAAAAACCTTTAATAAAGTTACGCAAATCATCATTCCTAATGTAATTTTTTATTAGAAAATGATTGACACAAACTTTAGAACGCTAGCACAAACCGTTCTCGGGATATTGCAAATTTTCCAAATAAATTTATCAAAAAATCACATAAAATAAAAAAAAAAGATTCTTAACTATTGTGAAATATGTTCACTTTCCATATGTAATGTAATGCAATAAATTTGTTGACATCATTCTCGTAGATCTAGCGCTTCCCATTCATGAGAAAAGATACTTTGGGTAATAGTTTTATATTTAGACACCAATAGTCATTTATCGACTATAAGAATAACCTATTTCGCCACCCATAACGCTTGGCGATATTTTGGCGACTAATTTGGCGGAATGTCGCCACTTGGCGACTTTTTTAAATGTTTGCCAAATTAACGAAAATTTCGTCAAATTGATAAAAATGAAGCTAAATCAATGAAAATGACGACTAATTGATGGAAATTCAATATCTTTAGCGGGATGTCGCCAACTTGGCGACTTTTTGAATATTACAAAATTAATGAAAGTGCCACAAAATTGATAAAAATATCGCCAAATTGATAAAAATGGCGCTAAATGGGAGGTGATGTTTTGCATATTTTTAATTCCGTTGTATGAAGGGGATACCTTCTAGTATACTCCTATTAGAAAGCTCTTCTCCCCATTTGTCTGCAACACTTGGCGATACATTTAGCGAACTTGGTGAATAATCTAATAACATATCGCCAACTTATTAATATTTAGCTCCAGATTGAAGACCATATCATCAAAATTGAAAAAATGACGCCAAGTTAACGAAAATAACACTTAATTGATGAACTTATTATTTACATATTTTAATATATGGACTATATTGCTTATTGAGGATGGAAATAATATTGATAATTTTTAATTTAAAGTTGCGCAAAGTATAAGTTAATTGGGCACGAAAATGTTTTGCATGTTATCATCCGAAAAAGCTACAAATGTACAATTCAACGTTACATACAGTGTGTCATGGATCTTATACATCCATTTCGATGATAAGAGCTTGCAATTTCGTCTCCAGTAGCTCAACGGTAAAGCGTCGCCTGGCCAGTTCGTAGATCCAGGTTCGACTCTCGGTTGGGGCTAGGTTCTTTATAGTCTTATACATCATTTTTTCACTGTAAAAGAAGTAAATTTATTGCATTATAAGGAAAGTCATGTGCTGCCCACATCAGAATTTTATTATTATTTTCAGTCTAGTGCAATTAACAAAGGTGCACGTGACAGCGATGAGGCGCCAAACACATATTGTAGAACTATTCGTGTCATATTTGTGCTTTGTGTTGAAAAGCCTAAGGCAGTGCAGTAGCATAATTTCGTCTCAAGTGTCTGCTAACAAAATAATTACTATCTTATTGTTATACGACAAAGGAGTCTTACACGCTATGTTATGTTTTGTTTAGACCGACACATAACAAATTAATGTTATATAAAGCAAATTTAAAAACTAAATATTTACAGTCATTTTGTGAGGCAAGGCGCACTCAGGTTGTATAAAAAAAGTACCGAGGCAGTGCCCTGTTGCACCCTGGTACGACTACACCACTGCTTTCTTTTCCTTCAATAAATGGTAATGTATCGGGGAAGTATTTCAATCGTGTCAAAAACCGCAACTCGAGTTTTTGACGATCTGAACATTTCGAGCACTGTAGGAAATAAATCCACCTATTTTTTTTTTATGTCAGTGTGTATGTTTGTCTACGTTTTTGTATGTTTGTGTGTGTGTGTTTGTGCAATATATGTATCCACTCTAGCTCAAAACCTATTCGACGGAAATTTACAAATTTGATAGATATAAATTACTTGTGGATTTTCCTCCTGCTGATTAGATTTTGATAGGATTGGAAAAGAGAGAACCTGCTTTTATTATATTATTATTATTATTATTATTTATTATTATTATTATTATTTTGAAGTGGCCCACTAAAACCACAAAATCCGAAATACAAGTCTAAATATTCCTATATGTATTAATTAAATAGTTATTTAATACGTAATTTTTGACGGCGGAACTAATAAAACCAAAGCCAGTACTCTAGGAGCACGAGTTTTTGAGATATGCAAGGATTTTTTTTTTTTTTTTGGTAATTTTCGGAAGCTTTCAATATAAAATGCGTAAAGTTGCCAAATAAAAAAGATGCATTTAAACTCTAAATTGGATATAATTTCAAATGCGTATCCGTGTGATTTTGTGCAATTAAACTAAATTTAATAGATTGTGAAAAAAGTAAAGAAAAAACGAATTTAAGCCTATAGGTACTATAAACTGCCCACATCAGACTTTTACTTTCCCCCAGAAGGAAAAGTATTGAAATGGGACAAAAATCCGAGTTTTGAATATTAATGGATTTAGACGCTTTGAGCATCCTTGAATACGAATTAACCATTTCTTAATCACATCACGGTGTGTGTGTGTATCAAAAATAACGAAAAATGAATAACATTACTAGGCACTCGGAAAAAATGGAGTACTGAACAAGATATTAACCGAATTACTAGAATTTGCTGCATATAAAAGACTTTAAAAAAGCCAAGATCATAGATCGACGTGCATTTTTTTATAATCATTGGGGAAGAAAATATAAATCGATGGTCAAAATTAAAACAATGTTGAACAATTGAAGATTTATTAAATTCCTGTCTTTTGACACAGATTTCGTGTTCCTTAATGCTAATTTTTAGCGCATGTTTAGTTTAGTATATGTAAGAAGGGATAATACTGTAAATGACCCAACTATTAGAAATTTTTAAAATAGCTTTAAGATTGAAAAACTTAAGCTTATTAATTGGTGTAAATACACTATTAAAATTAAATTCTTAAAGGACGTTAAATTATGTTATTGGAGTAAGACCTTTTTACAAAGATCTAAGTCCTTTTCATAAAAGGTTTTTTTACGTATTAATTAAACTAAAATAAACTGTTTGATATTCATGTTTGCTATAAGCTGTTGTAAAGAACCTTTCTGTCCCAACCGGGAATCGAACCCTGAATCTCCGAACTGGCAAGCCGACGCTCTACCGCTGAGCTACTGGGAAGGAATTGCATGCTCTTATTGTCGAAGTCAACTCTGCATTCTCCACTCTCCAATGTCAATTGGTGTGCAACTGACAATCTGACTGACCACCTCCTGCTATTTTTACCTCAGGTTAGCTAGCCTCCTGATACTACTATTTTTAACCTGCTTAGTATCCTGCGCTGTCATTATCATCCCGATTTGAAATCGGTGTTCCATATACCAGAGTTCACTGAATCGCTGCTAGTCGTACTAGGGTCACTTTTAGACCACCTTTGCACTAACTTACAGGGTTGATTTGTTCGGACGTTATTGTAAAGACCCTTGTTGCCACAACCGGGAATCGAAGCCTGGATCTTCAAACTGGCCATTCGACGGTCTACCGTTGAGCTACAGGGACGAAATTGCAAGCTCTTATCGTCGAAGAGGACTCTGCACTATATAATAATGTATACCTGTGTTTCACTTCAGCTCGCCTACCATTTTCAGTATCTTAATGTGGAATTCCGCTCAATAAATTTGGGAACCCCTGATATCTATAAAACTTTTCCAAGCAATGAGACTAAATCCAAGGATTGTTGTAATCAATTTGGTCATCGTACATGTGCTCTCAGAACAAAGAAAATTTACCTGTTTATCTGCTTGCCATGATTGTTTATAATTCGGAAAACACTGACACGATTTGCGTACTTTTTTTACTGGTTTGTTAAACTTAACTAGGAATATATTTATGACTAAAATATTTCAGAATTTGTATCGCGTAAAATTTTGTACAGTATTATCGGGGGCAACATTGAGTATTTCTGCTAGTATACTATATATTGAATTTCGGAAAAACCTCATGGTAGATAGACCTTTATAATTGTACACAATCGGAATTTTTTGGCTTGTGAATAGGAGTTTGAAATAACTATGAATGGGGTATCTGTTTATAAACAAAATCTTTGAAACACTAATTTAAACGTCTTTGTCCTCCAACACATATCTGCGGTACAAAGAGAATTAAAATATATGTTCTTGTCTATCTGTAATGACCATTTATATTTCGGGAACGGCTGAATGGATTTACATATTTTTTAACTGGTTTGTGAATCTTAACTGGAAGCAAGTTTATGGATAAAATATTTCACATTTTGTACCTCTTTTATATTTCAGTATTATCTTGAGAAACTCCAACAATTTCTGCTAGTAGATATATTGAAGAAATATGTAATGGAGATGTAGGGGAGGAGTGGGTAAAGTGGTCATGTGCTAATTTTCATCTTCAATGTGCCGCTACTTGCCAGAAATGTGGTAAATCAGTTTCCTTGAGGTTACGTTCTTTTAACACTAGAACGACGAAAGCGGTCATTTTGACCGCGTAACTACTTTGAGAAAAAATTCCTCCAAAACGGCTAATCCCAGTCCATTGAAATTTTATGACTTTTCTTATTTTCTTAAAGTTATTGAAAACACAGAAGAAAATTATTCTAGGTGTTATAATAAAAGAACAAACAAATCAACGATCTTCCTAGAACGACGTCAGCGATCAAAGTAGTTATGTGGTCAAAATGACCGATTCCGTCGTTCTAGTGTTAAGCTGGCCCCAAACCACATAGATATGTTTAATAAAGTTTCGCATTTAATAAATTGTTTTTCAGGAACCCTATTGTAGGGTAAGTGGGATTTTTTATACTTTTTGTTGATTTAGCATTCAACTTTTACTTTTTAATCAGAAATTATAGAAAGCTCAGGTGTTATGCTAAGGGAATTCATTTTTAGAACAATGACAATGTTCATGAATTTAGGTGTTAATAGCTTGTAGTCGCAGTGGCATCCCGGCGGGCAAAATGACCAGCAATATGGCTGTCAGATTCTATGAGCTTCAACAAAAAAGTTACCAGATTATTTTGGGTTATTTTACTTATGAGTAAATTTACGTTTTCTTTGTTTTGTCATTACGCTTTCAATTATTTAGTGCTACCTTTATATTTAAAAATGAAAATACTGTACCGCTTTTACTAAACACCATTTATTTGATTTTCTATATTATTTTTAAAGCTTTATTAATTAATTTTTACGTTATTAAGTATTTTAATTTCTTTGTTTTATTTAGTAACCACTTTGCTCTCCTATGTCAAGCAAAGTAGGCATTTAATAGGACAATATTCATTTACTCATTACAAGACCCATAATCAATAAGGAACTAAATTCATACAAGAAGCTAAATCTACATAAGTCATAATATTAGTTAAGAGCACTATATTATATATTATTTTTAAAAATTGATTTTTCTTAGGACCACTTTACCCACCCTTCCTTTATATAATAAGAAGAAATAGAAAATTATAAAAGAAAACATCTCAGTTCTTTTACTGCTCGGATTTTGAATACATTTTATATGTTTTATAGCATCGATAATTTATAAAGTTATGCTTAAGAATCGGACTTACGTTTTCTTCAAGTTTGTGAAAGTCATAGCGATTTGCGTATTTATGCAGAGAACCCAATTGATACATACAATAGATGCAGAAACTTTGCAAGAACAACATGTTAGTTTAAGAAAAACATGAGTAGTACCGCTTCTGGAAGGAACTCAGCTCTCAATGAGAGGCATTCTTATCTACAGCTGGTAAAATTCCCTATATTATTATGTGGCCATCTGTGGCATAAATTCTTATTTGTTCCGCCATTTTGCGTAAAAAAAATTGACAAAATCTGTTCTTTAATATTAAACGTCAATTTAAATCATTACTGCTTACATAAGCATTTATCTTAAAGGAAATGGTAATATATTTGATGTTCTAACATCGCCAAAAATTTGACATTAATAGCCTCTTTAATGATAACCCTCCTTCCATCTAATTGATGAATCAAATTTCAAGAAGAATGAGAGATGAATCAGATTTCAATTTCATACATATATATATATATATATATATATATACCAACTAAAAACATTGACCTCGGCTTTTATTCCTTAAATATTGATCTTAGACATATATAATAAATTACAAAGTCGCGTAAAAAAAGGTACAGAATATAATGAAATCGATAAAAATTTTCAGGGGATTAAATTTGAAGAAATACAAAATTTAAATTTTTATACGACCCCCGTACAAAGCATTTCCAATGAGTAAAATGTGCCCCATACACTAATAATATGATGTACAAAATTTCGGCATTTTATCATAAAAAGTCCCAGGGATATGTTTAAACAAAGTTGATGAGGGATTAATCACAAATTAAAATGTAAATGTTTACAGCAAAAGTGCAAATGACGCAACGCAGAAATGCATCATAGGCAAATAATATCTGCCTCTTATCTTTAGATTTATTTACAATTTTTCAAAAACATGCATCCTGAAAAATACCTTAAAATTTTACATGATTAATTTCAGAATAAAACTTGGAAATGGCACAATCAAAATGAACATTTAAACAGCTTAGAGTATGCATATGCAAATATCTGCCTCTAGTCGGTACGTCACACAATATCAACAGACGCATCATCAAATGAGAAAGTTGTTTTTGCTCTGCTATTGATCAATCGCCTCGCTTACGCAAGTTTAGTGCGCGCAGCCCGGCAGTCTGAGCGACCCTTAAGTATTTCACATTTCTGCTACATTTTGAGAGTGTAGTTAACCTGTACCGACAGTATGTCGCAATACAGCAAGAACTTTTTGAAATGCTTATGCTGTACAGTTTATGCAATCGCAATGCTAACGAAACTGCACGAGAATGTCAACGTACTTTTCCCAATTCTCGACATCCTTCTGGAAGATTTATTACCTGATTGATGCAACGAGTGCATGAAAGAGGAAGCGTACATCGTGTAGATGGACTAGGTAGGCCCAAACTTCACTCAACAGATGTAGAAATTGATATTTTGGCTTACTTTTGCAGTCATCCACATAGTAGTGTTCGTACCGCTGCTTCAGGAATGAACGTACCAAGTGCAACAGTGTGGAGAATACTGAGAAGGAATAAATGGCATCCGTTTAACATTCATGGTGTGCAAGGACAAGAGCCAACAGACTATCAACGTCGTATAGATTTTTGCAATCGGGCTCTAAATCAGGAAGATGCAAATCCCTCTTTCCTGAAAAACGTAATTTGGACTGACGAATGCTGCTTTAAACAAGATGGATGCATAAATCCTCAAAATGAGCACTTCTGGTCTGACGCAAATCCATTCGTAGTACGTGATATTCATCATCAGAAGCAATTTTCTGTGTATGTATGTTGTAGTATTTTCAGAAACCGTTTGCTTGGACCTATACTGTATGATGATACGTTGACGGGTGACAGATAAGATTCTGAATGCGGTTATTCCTGATTTTATGGATGAACTGCCCCTAACAGAATTTCCACATGTATGGTTTCAACAGGACGGATTTCCAGCTCACCATACTACAGTTGTGAAACGCTGGTTAAATAACGAGTTTCCAGACAAGTGAATTAATTGGCTTGCATGGGCCAGTCGAATTTCCCCCTAGATCGCCTGGTTTAACGCCTATGGATTTTTATTTGTGGGGCTGTTTACGCACAACTGTGTATCTGTCACCCCTCTTAAATAAAGCAGAGTTGCAACAACGCATTCAAGATGGTTGTCGTGACATCATTGAACAAGAACTTTATCTAGTGCACAGAAGTGTTATCAGGCGAATGCAGCTTTGTATTGGCATGAGTGGAAAACATTTTGAACAAGCTTTGTAATCTTTGTGTAAAGGTATTGTTTCTACACAGTGTAAATACTTTTGTAATAAATAGCAAAATTATTATTTATTTATGTAATCATTGTTTTCTTTCGTAATTTGTGTATGATACCTGAAACGCGATCTGCTGACATGATTTTTCCGCTTTGAGAACCCATGTCGATGCATCGAAAAGTGGTTTAAGTAAGCAGCTTTGTCTTTTCATATCTCTGGGACTTTTTATGATAAAATGCTGAAATTTTGTACATCACCTTATTAGTGTATCGGGCACATTTTATTCATTGGAAATGCTTTTGTACGGGGGCCGTATAAAAATTTAAATTTTGTATTTCTTCAAATTTATTCCCCTGAACATTTTTATCGATTTCATAAAATTCTGTACCTTTTTTACGCAACTTTGTAATTTATTATATTTGTATAAGATCAATATTTAAGGAATAAGAGCCGAGGTCAATGTTGTTGGGACACCCTGTATATCTTAAATAATAAAAGGCAATGTCTGTGTGTCTGTCTTATACACTATAGGTTTAGCGACCGCTCGTCGGTAAGCTACGAAATTTGGCAATCGGAGACCCGGGGGGTGAGGGGGAAGGGGATGATATGTGAGTCTTCACACGCCAGGTATTGACGCTATATAGACCGATCTCGTAAAGTGGAGTAAATTAAAATACATCTAATAAGAAACTAAAAATGAAGAGACAAATTTTAAAACAGAAGTAAATAAACATTTATTTATGCGATAACCATTACTAATATTTGATAAATTCAACAATTCCACAATGCATGTTTAATACTCCAGACCTCGTATCAACTCATTTAATTTTACAATCATGCCGCGGAACCAATATTTCAAATCATATACTGATAGATCTCCTTTATCAACATCTACTTCACGTGAGGCATACATTACACAATTGCCTAATTAAATCCAATAAAACCTTTATTGCTCCTAACACTTTTCATAATTAATAGAGAGAGAGGGTGAGAGCATTGGGCCATTGACCTTCGTGCAAAATACATGTAAAGAAATTGCATACCTCGGAACATCACCGTCGGCTGGAAACTTCTCATCGGCAGGAGGAAAGGCTTTCCCCGGTGCGCTCTGTCTTATCGTCGCCCTAGTGCGACCACCTTTCAGCACACACCAAAAATTAACTCCCCTTCATTTCGATGTTCAAATTTTAAAAGTTTAAGTCTCTCTTCATCTCTCCCCTCTCTCTTAGGCCCCCAGACTCTCATTGGTTCCGTAAATACATAACTCCGCCTTCCGGCTATCTAACTGGCCGAAGCCCCCCTTGAAATATCAGATATTTGAGTATTGTCTTTTTCGAGCAGAAAGTTCTCACGAACATTTTCCCATGTCCATCAGGAAGTTAATTGACTTCTCGGGTCAAGAGGTTCAACCCCTTTCGTCTAATATAGTACCTAGTGTTGACGTGAATACGAGAAGCTCCCTTTTTCACTCTCGAACTACGTCCGGTCCAGCTGTGTCTAAGGGAACGTTATATGAATTGTCTCGCTGTATGAGGGACCATCTTCTTAGATCCCCTTCCACTTTCAAAATAGCAATGTTATATTGGGAATTGAAAATTACAATATAACAATTACCCTTCTTCCCCCCCCAAAGTTTGGTGGGAAAAAAGCCAATTATCGAGTGGCGAGTTCATCATCACACTGGCAGAGTTACCTGTGACATCACCTCCTTTCTCTCTCAAATACTGCATCATCTGTAACATTACACTATATATACATATATCAGTCATTTCAGTACAACAAAAATATTACTGGTAACAAAATATCAAATACTCTTTGCATATATACAAATCACAGTGCTCCTGTAAAGTTTTTTTTTTGTTGTTGTTGTAAGTATCAGTTGGATTTATTGTTATTCTGTATCTGAAACATTGTAGCTGCATTCGTGGAATGTCTTTTGAAAAGTTTATAGTAAAGAAAAATGTTTAAACTGTACATCTTTGTAATGGTACGATTGATTGTACACTATCTCCTTATGGTTAAACACTGGCCTTGTTGCAGAAATGGACATGAATCGCTGAAATGATATGTGAATCGTTGCACGTCTGGAATTGATGAATCGCTGACCACTTGAGAATCGTTGTTTGTCTGGGATTGTTGAATCGCTGACCACTTGAGAATCGTTGTTTGTCTGGAATTGTTGAATCGCTGACCACTTGAGAATCGTTGTTTGTCTGGAATTGTTGAATCGCTGACCACTTGAGAATCGTTGTTTGTCTGGAATTGTTGAATCGCTGACCACTTGAGAATCGTTGTTTGTCTGGAATGGTTGTGTAACCGGAATCGCTGACCACTTGGGAATCATTGGGCAACAGGATCTGTATGCTATTTCATGTTTTGTTTAAGCAAATCAATACATATACATTACACTCAGGCCACTTATTATTACTCTCCTCTCTTAAAAACTCACCAAAGTATATTTTTTTACAAATTCAATTTCCATAATTTTAATTTGTCACCCGGCACACGAAACATTACCAAAAAACTTCTTTTTTTTTTTTTTTTTTTTTTTTCTCAAACTCATTTAAATTTGTTAACATTCTCAAAATTTGCCCCATTGAAATTTCTATACTTTATCTACTTTAAATCCTTCCCTATAATATATACATTTTTTTTTTTCAAATTTGATACACCCTTCAAACTTAAATTTTTCAAATTCCTACTATTTATTTATTTTATATTTCTCTGCCTTATGTTTTTCCACACTATATATATACATTTCTTATTTAACATCCTAACCATTTATCTACTTTAAATCCTTCCCTATAGTATATACATTTTTTTTTCAAATTTGATACACCCTTCAAACTTACATTTTTTCAAATTCCTACTATTTATTTATTTTACATTTCTCTACCTTATGTATATATATATATATATATATATATATATATATATATATTTTTTTTACATTATATACACTTCTTATCTAACATGCAATCCACTTAAGTTTGATATCTTATTCAATACTTAAAATATTGAAATTCTTACACTCTCTATACATTAAACTTCACCACTCTTATCAATTTATATTTTCCTGACTTCATCATGTGTTCTCAATTGAACGTGCCATAAATATAACTCATGTACACATTTATACTAATATACTTAAACAATTACACTATTCTCTCAAATACTATCAAGATAAGACCTATATAACTCCAAAAATTTCCTCACAATACTTTAAAATTTTCCTACAAACTGAGATGACAGAAAAAAAAACCATGTAATCATTTAATTATCATCCTACTGAAAATCTTATAACTCCCCTGCGATTCTATATTACACTATCCATAATTATACATTTTCTTTCACATATCACCTGGTTTAATCCAAAAATATACTTGGATACGGAATTTCCCGAATTCATTAAATTATTCACTTTCCCACTTAATGAAACCATACTTAAATTTTTCGTAAATCTTATCACTCACTGAAATTCTCTCAATGTATACATAATTACAAATTTTCTCTCAAATATCCTCTAACTCAATTCATATTCCATACTTGAATACCAAAATGTACATTTTCTTTTCATATATCCCTTGTAATTGAATGCAAAGTCTCCTGAATTAATTCGTTTCACCTCTTTCTCTTTTCAACTTTCAAACTTCATGTAACATTTATTCGAGTCTCCAAAGCATTCGTTCCAATGTATTTTTCCCAATTCTCCCAAGATCCTATTCCTTAAATGTTGTTTGGACACAAGGTCAACACGTCCTTGCTATTGTGTCATTTTCCCTGGAAAGCGGTCCCCTTTCTGGCCTGCGGCTAATACGGGCATTTCTTCGTGTGAGTTCCCATGGCCAATTAGCTGTACAAATTTTTGACGATGTCGTTTTGGCAAAATGGTACAAATGTTCTCGTCCACGTTTCCGCCATGTTGTGTAAAGTGTTTAGGACGACGAGTTGTGCGCGTAGCAGTGTGTGTGATTGTCTGTGTTTCGCGACTCCTATGGATTAAGCATTTCCCAGGATTAATTAAAATGCGGTTAGTGTTAATTCTGTACTTCCATTCTATTTTATTATTATACCATGTTATTTCCCGTTAAGTGAATCCTAAATCCAAAATCTCCGTCGTTTAGCGTTCCCCTCAAAAGTTCGCCTCTCCCAATTAATTAATAGGTGTGACCCTATCAAAATATGTGTAGAAACGCTTTTTTTTTTTTCCAAATGCTTTTTATTTAACCAACAATTCGCGTATGTTTATTAAAATTATCTATTCATTTGAAATTATAATTTGCGTATATTACAATTATCTATTTTCTTTGAACTGCCATTTTGATTTTTAATTAAAATTCTCTATCCCTTTTAAACCCTAATTTCTCTTTATTTTAATTACCCATTATTTAGTTATTTACAACTTTTATTTTGAATTGCCAATTATTTATTTATTTAGATTACAATTTTTTTTTTTTTTTTTTTATTATGAATTATTTATTTATTTAAATTCCAATTTTTATTCTTAATTATGAATTATTTATTTATTTAAACTAGGAAAAAAAAAATTTTTTTTTTTTTTTTTTTTTTTTATATTTACCAATTATCTAATCATTTTAAACTATAATTCTATAATTCCTATTTCCTCACGCGTATTCATCCAACAATGGTTGATCAGTCCGCTAATTACATGAAGAGCGCGTGGAGAAAGTTTACTTTTGTTTTAAAATTTCACTGTTCTTTGAAAAGAGTTTTTTTTTTTTTTGAAATTCAAAATATCCCTTTATTTAATATTCCTAATTATCTTACCCATCGAAATTTTTATTGCCTGGAAATCAAAATTCTCTTTAAAAAAAACCTTCTTTTTATAGAGTTATAACGACTTTTTATAGAATTCTAACGATGTCCCCCTTTTGTTTTTTTGTTTTTTTCATGAAATGTGACGTGTCTCCTCTGTTATTTATGTTCTTTCCAAAATTTGAATTTAATATATCCACATCTTTAACCTATCATCCCTAAAGTTTATTTATTTCGTGCTTTAATTGAATCAATTTAAATTTACATTCTTTAAAGATCTCAACGCGTATCTGTGATTAGGCCTAACCGGTGTTGGAAGTAGTACTGTGCGTGAACAACTTGTACTGTTTATATCGTCCCCTTGTGAATTTCCTGCTGATTCATCCTTCCCCTGAACGTTTTCCTGTTCCATCTGTATACAACCCCCATCTACTTGTGTTGGTCCCTCTCGCGCATCTTGTTCTATTTCTCCCGCCTTTTCATTCGTGTTTGCTTCAATTTGTGTACAGTCCCCCTGTTCTGAAAGTTCCAAATTCTCGTGTGTTTCTAGCGTGCTATGTCTGCCTGAGTCCCCCCCTGCTGAAAGAATGTTTGCGTTCGGAGAGTCTTTTGGAGGGATGATTGAATTCTCTCGTGCGCTCTGAGTTGTTTCGTTTTGTACTTGTGCGGTAACTGGTTTCGCGGATTTAAGAGTACGCGTGTTTCCGTTAGGATGCTGTGGCATCGCGCTGTGCGAACGGGTTTGACAAGACTCTCTGTACTGTCCGTTTGCTATTTCCTCCTCCAACATGATAAACGGAATATTCTCATTTTGACCGCGGTCTTTCTTTAGTTCCGGTTTCGGTTCAGAGTTTTGTTGCGCGTTTTTAGGAGTGGGGAGAAGAGGTGACTTGTATTTGTTTATGTACGGTATTTTTAGATGTGGCTTGCGGTCGGGAAAAGTCCTCAATCTATTTATGTGGGCTTTTATGATTTTAGAATTTGGTTTGTCACACAGTTTTATTTCATATACAAATCTATTTATTCTATTAATTACTCGATAAGGTCCCGTGTGGTTCCCTTTTTTATACCGATTATTATTGTTTTCCATGAACACCCTGGACCCGATTTCCAAATCCCTGAATTTAGCTCTTTGGAGTTGTTGACTTTCTTGGCGTTCTTTCGCGAGAATTAAATTTTTATTTGCCTCTTTAAATGCGTTATTCATCACTGTTATTTTTTTTTATATATAATCCTGATATGTTGTTTCTGTATTATTTTCTGTTACATTAGTTTCAAAAAAAGTTGGAAGGTCTCTTCCAAAAAAAAGAAAGTTTGGTGTTTCTTTGGTGCTTGAATGTACTGTCGCGTTGTAAACAGCTACGTGGCATTGTACTGCGGTATCCCAGTATGGAGAATTCTCCGCTAATGTCGCTAAGGTGTGTTTCAATTGTTTGTTAGTAACCTCCACTATACCGTTAACCCATGGCGAACGTACCGATGCTATTCTGGCAACTATTCCGAGTTTTTCTGTCATAATTTGGTGTATACTAGATGTAAACTGAGAGCCTGCGTCCGATAACACTGTCTTAGGACATCCCCAATTCAGAAAGTAATTTAAGAGTCTATCAGCAACCGTGGTGGCCGTTATATCCGGGATTGGAAACATTTGTATATGTTTGGAGAAGTGGTCTACCACCGATAACACATATTTATTATTTGAAGTGCTAGTTTGAAATGGTCCGCAAATGTCTGTCGACAAAATTTGCACGGGCCCATCAGGTATAGGATTTCTTCCCAGGGGAACGGGCTGATTTTTTCCCTTTTTCTTTCTACACTGTTCGCAAGATGTAATAAAATTTTGTGTGTCACTGTACATACCATTCCAATAATACCTGTCCGATAATAATTTGTAAGTTTTATCAATCCCTGCATGTGTTACGTGTGTAATCGCTAAAATTTCTTTCTGTAAATTTCTGGGTATAACTATAGTTTTGTTCAAATTGTCTCTCCAAGGTCTGTCCTTCCAGTTTCCTACGTGCATTAATAAATTAGTTTCCTCGTCAATATATAATGTGTCATAATGTTTACTCTCTTTAAAATTCCGATTTTGTAAATTTTCTCTGATTACTTTTAATTTTGGATCTTTAATTTGTTCATCTAAAATTCTATCTAATGCCGGGATTTCTGTTATTGTGTTTATCTGTGCAATATAGACACTATCCTCATTCACATATCCATTTCTTTTCATCGTGTTTTCTCCTTTAATTTGTTCTATCAGGTTAATTTCTCCCCTTGGATTCTCAATGTTTTGTTTTCTCTCGTTCTGCTCTGTTTGTTTACTTTCAAAATCATCTCTACTTAAAAAAATCCGCTAATAAATTATCTTTACCCGGGACGTGAATAAATTCATAATCGTATTCAGATATGTCTAAAAGCCACCTCTGTAATACGTTGGGTGGGTTTTGTATTTTTAAATGCTGTCCCAACGGCAAATGGTCAGAAAGCACAAAAAACTTTCGGCCGAAAAGGAAATTTCTAAAAAATTTCATTCCCTGATGCATAGCTAATAATTCAATTTTCATGGCCGGATACTTTTGCTCCTGTATCGATAATTTCCTGCTAAAATATGCAATCGGTTTTAAAATCCCATCTCTGTATTGTAAAAGAGCGCCTCCTATGGGCTGAATGCTGCCATCGATATTCAGATAAAAGTCTTTGTCAAAATCTGGCTGTATAAGTAATGGTTTCTTGAAAAAACATTCTTGGAGTGCCTGAAATGCCTCTTCACATTCATTATCCCATTTAAATTTATTATCCTTTCTTGTTAAGTCTGATAAAACCGCGGTTAATTGAGCATAATTTTTTATTGAATTTCTGTAAAAATTACAAATGCCTAAAAATCTTTTTAATTTTCTTAAAGTTTTTGGTACTGGAAATGAAGTGATTTTGTTTATATTTTCATCTGTTGGTGTAATGCCTTTTTGACTAATTTCAAATCCTAAATATGCTACTTTTTCTACAAAAAATTTACATTTGCTGGGTGTCAGAGTTAGGTTGTATTTTCTTAATTTATCGAATACTAATTTTAATTTATGTATTAATTCTGAATAAGAGTTAGCCGGGATTATTATGTCGTCAATGTAAGCTTGTATGTTTTCCTCTCTTAAGTCCGCTAAAATGGTGTCCATAACCTGTTGAAAAATTGGAGCGGAGCTTACGTGTCCAAAAACGAGTCTTTCAAATTGGTAATTGCCATAGGGCGTTGTAAAAGCAAATAATTCTTTTGTGTCTTCAGGTAAAACCAATTGGTTGAAAGCACTATGAAAATCCAGTTTCGAAAAGTATCTATGTCCGGCTAATTTAGTTATAATTTCATTCACACAGGGAATTCTGTAAGGAAACAGAGTGGATATGTTATTAATTAATCTCAGATCTAAACATAAGCGGTACTCTCCACTTGTTTTACGCACTAAAATCATCGGTGATGCAAAATTTGATTTTGTTCTGGCAATTATCCCTGCTTCTTCTAACTCTTTTAATTGAGTTTTTGCGGTATCCTGCAGTGCGTACGGAACGTCGTATGGCCTGGAACGTATTGCGTGGTCATGTGCAAGCTTTATCACCGGTTTTACGATGTCCGTCGCTCCTAAAGTTTTTAATGATTTTGAAAAAACGTCCGAATATTGCATTACAAATTTGAGGAAATCTTGTTTAATGTTTGGGTCCATGTGGTCAGTATTAAAATCTTCTGTTTTCAACTCTTTTTTTCTTTCTGCTATTATCTCCGGTTTAGCCTGTATTAAATTTATCATCTCTTCGTATTTATGTGTCCGTTCACTAATTTCTGGTTCTTTAATGTCCTGTTGTTGTATCGTAAAATCTGTCGTAATGTTTCCTAAAGCCATGTTTTTATTTAATGTAATTGTCGCATTCGTGTTATTCTGAACTTCAATTTTAAATTTGTTCTCATTCATGTGGTATATTCCATAATTCATTATAATGTATGATTTTTCTTTGGGTTCGAACAAAACCTCTGTTCCATTTTCTAGACTTTCCTCACTATATACTACAACATTCTCCCTCGAATTAGGTTTGATTTGTACTTTTCTTAAAATTTTGGCTAGATTCGGTTTTTCCTGTATTATCTCATTTATTTGTCTATCAATTTGCCTATCAGAATTTAAAATTATTTCTATGTCGCCCATCTTCAGAATGTTCTTTTGTGTATTCAAAATGGCTTGATTTTTCTGTAAAAAGTCAAAACCCAATACTCCCTTGAATTTTTGTGTAAATTTTGCTGTTGTGACAAAAAAAATGTGTTTGAACTGTTTTCCCTGAATTTTGAATGGAATTTCCACAGTCTTTATATATTCAATACTATGTCCTGTTAAAGTTGATATTGTAACACTCTTTGACACATATTTAATTTTGACATTATCTTTAATTTTATTGAACAATTCTAATGATAATACACTAACGCTCGCTCCTGAGTCTATCATGAGTTCGCTTTGTATATTTTTAAATTGAACTATTATTGTTGGCAATTCTGTTTTTTCAATTTGTTCTCCTACAGATGCAATCGTTTCCTCATGTTTTCCAGTACTTTTATCGTTATGTATCTCCAATTTCTTATTTTCTGTTTGTACAGGAATTTCAATTTTTCTCGGGAACTTTACCCTGTAATTTTTCTCTCTTTGTAAGTTATTATTTAAAGCTCCCACAATTAGTTTAAATTATCTCTTCTATTAGGGAAATTTCTGTATCCAAATCTTGTATTCATCTCTCTTCCATCGTTCCTTTGTACACCCGTTTCTCTGATTCTGTTTTGGTTTGACTCGTCCCTATTATATCGCTGAAGAAACTAAAAATGAAGAGACAAATTTTAAAACAGAAGTAAATAAACATTTATTTATGCGATAACCATTACTAATATTTGATAAATTCAACAATTCCACAATGCATGTTTAATACTCCAGACCTCGTATCAACTCATTTAATTTTACAATCATGCCGCGGAACCAATATTTCAAATCATATACTGATAGATCTCCTTTATCAACATCTACTTCACGTGAGGCATACATTACACAATTGCCTAATTAAATCCAATAAAACCTTTATTGCTCCTAACACTTTTCATAATTAATAGAGAGAGAGGGTGAGAGCATACTGGGCCATTGACCTTCGTGCAAAATACATGTAAAGAAATTGCATACCTCGGAACATCACCGTCGGCTGGAAACTTCTCATCGGCAGGAGGAAAGGCTTTCCCCGGTGCGCTCTGTCTTATCGTCGCCCTAGTGCGACCACCTTTCAGCACACACCAAAAATTAACTCCCCTTCATTTCGATGTTCAAATTTTAAAAGTTTAAGTCTCTCTTCATCTCTCCCCTCTCTCTTAGGCCCCCAGACTCTCATTGGTTCCGTAAATACATAACTCCGCCTTCCGGCTATCTAACTGGCCGAAGCCCCCCTTGAAATATCAGATATTTGAGTATTGTCTTTTTCGAGCAGAAAGTTCTCACGAACATTTTCCCATGTCCATCAGGAAGTTAATTGACTTCTCGGGTCAAGAGGTTCAACCCCTTTCGTCTAATATAGTACCTAGTGTTGACGTGAATACGAGAAGCTCCCTTTTTCACTCTCGAACTACGTCC
Organism: Amaurobius ferox; assembly: GCA_951213105.1. Classification (NCBI taxonomy): domain Eukaryota; kingdom Metazoa; phylum Arthropoda; class Arachnida; order Araneae; family Amaurobiidae; genus Amaurobius; species Amaurobius ferox. Next base: position 39,416,011 of record OX578142.1, read on the forward strand.
GGTCCAGCTGTGTCTAAGGGAACGTTATATGAATTGTCTCGCTGTATGAGGGACCATCTTCTTAGATCCCCTTCCACTTTCAAAATAGCAATGTTATATTGGGAATTGAAAATTACAATATAACAATTACCCTTCTTCCCCCCCCAAAGTTTGGTGGGAAAAAAGCCAATTATCGAGTGGCGAGTTCATCATCACACTGGCAGAGTTACCTGTGACATCACCTCCTTTCTCTCTCAAATACTGCATCATCTGTAACATTACACTATATATACATATATCAGTCATTTCAGTACAACAAAAATATTACTGGTAACAAAATATCAAATACTCTTTGCATATATACAAATCACAGTGCTCCTGTAAAGTTTTTTTTTTGTTGTTGTTGTAAGTATCAGTTGGATTTATTGTTATTCTGTATCTGAAACATTGTAGCTGCATTCGTGGAATGTCTTTTGAAAAGTTTATAGTAAAGAAAAATGTTTAAACTGTACATCTTTGTAATGGTACGATTGATTGTACACTATCTCCTTATGGTTAAACACTGGCCTTGTTGCAGAAATGGACATGAATCGCTGAAATGATATGTGAATCGTTGCACGTCTGGAATTGATGAATCGCTGACCACTTGAGAATCGTTGTTTGTCTGGGATTGTTGAATCGCTGACCACTTGAGAATCGTTGTTTGTCTGGAATTGTTGAATCGCTGACCACTTGAGAATCGTTGTTTGTCTGGAATTGTTGAATCGCTGACCACTTGAGAATCGTTGTTTGTCTGGAATTGTTGAATCGCTGACCACTTGAGAATCGTTGTTTGTCTGGAATGGTTGTGTAACCGGAATCGCTGACCACTTGGGAATCATTGGGCAACAGGATCTGTATGCTATTTCATGTTTTGTTTAAGCAAATCAATACATATACATTACACTCAGGCCACTTATTATTACTCTCCTCTCTTAAAAACTCACTAAAGTATATTTTTTTACAAATTCAATTTCCATAATTTTAATTTGTCACCCGGCACACGAAACATTACCAAAAAACTTCTTTTTTTTTTTTTTTTTTTTTTCTCAAACTCATTTAAATTTGTTAACATTCTCAAAATTTGCCCCATTGAAATTTCTATACTTTATCTACTTTAAATCCTTCCCTATAATATATACATTTTTTTTTTTCAAATTTGATACACCCTTCAAACTTAAATTTTTCAAATTCCTACTATTTATTTATTTTATATTTCTCTGCCTTATGTTTTTCCACACTATATATATACATTTCTTATTTAACATCCTAACCATTTATCTACTTTAAATCCTTCCCTATAGTATATACATTTTTTTTTCAAATTTGATACACCCTTCAAACTTACATTTTTTCAAATTCCTACTATTTATTTATTTTACATTTCTCTACCTTATGTATATATATATATATATATATATATATATATTTTTTTTTTACATTATATACACTTCTTATCTAACATGCAATCCACTTAAGTTTGATATCTTATTCAATACTTAAAATATTGAAATTCTTACACTCTCTATACATTAAACTTCACCACTCTTATCAATTTATATTTTCCTGACTTCATCATGTGTTCTCAATTGAACGTGCCATAAATATAACTCATGTACACATTTATACTAATATACTTAAACAATTACACTATTCTCTCAAATACTATCAAGATAAGACCTATATAACTCCAAAAATTTCCTCACAATACTTTAAAATTTTCCTACAAACTGAGATGACAGAAAAAAAAACCATGTAATCATTTAATTATCATCCTACTGAAAATCTTATAACTCCCCTGCGATTCTATATTACACTATCCATAATTATACATTTTCTTTCACATATCACCTGGTTTAATCCAAAAATATACTTGGATACGGAATTTCCCGAATTCATTAAATTATTCACTTTCCCACTTAATGAAACCATACTTAAATTTTTCGTAAATCTTATCACTCACTGAAATTCTCTCAATGTATACATAATTACAAATTTTCTCTCAAATATCCTCTAACTCAATTCATATTCCATACTTGAATACCAAAATGTACATTTTCTTTTCATATATCCCTTGTAATTGAATGCAAAGTCTCCTGAATTAATTCGTTTCACCTCTTTCTCTTTTCAACTTTCAAACTTCATGTAACATTTATTCGAGTCTCCAAAGCATTCGTTCCAATGTATTTTTCCCAATTCTCCCAAGATCCTATTCCTTAAATGTTGTTTGGACACAAGGTCAACACGTCCTTGCTATTGTGTCATTTTCCCTGGAAAGCGGTCCCCTTTCTGGCCTGCGGCTAATACGGGCATTTCTTCGTGTGAGTTCCCATGGCCAATTAGCTGTACAAATTTTTGACGATGTCGTTTTGGCAAAATGGTACAAATGTTCTCGTCCACGTTTCCGCCATGTTGTGTAAAGTGTTTAGGACGACGAGTTGTGCGCGTAGCAGTGTGTGTGATTGTCTGTGTTTCGCGACTCCTATGGATTAAGCATTTCCCAGGATTAATTAAAATGCGGTTAGTGTTAATTCTGTACTTCCATTCTATTTTATTATTATACCATGTTATTTCCCGTTAAGTGAATCCTAAATCCAAAATCTCCGTCGTTTAGCGTTCCCCTCAAAAGTTCGCCTCTCCCAATTAATTAATAGGTGTGACCCTATCAAAATATGTGTAGAAACGCTTTTTTTTTTTCCAAATGCTTTTTATTTAACCAACAATTCGCGTATGTTTATTAAAATTATCTATTCATTTGAAATTATAATTTGCGTATATTACAATTATCTATTTTCTTTGAACTGCCATTTTGATTTTTAATTAAAATTCTCTATCCCTTTTAAACCCTAATTTCTCTTTATTTTAATTACCCATTATTTAGTTATTTACAACTTTTATTTTGAATTGCCAATTATTTATTTATTTAGATTACAATTTTTTTTTTTTTTTTTTATTATGAATTATTTATTTATTTAAATTCCAATTTTTATTCTTAATTATGAATTATTTATTTATTTAAACTAGGAAAAAAAAAATTTTTTTTTTTTTTTTTTTTTTTTATATTTACCAATTATCTAATCATTTTAAACTATAATTCTATAATTCCTATTTCCTCACGCGTATTCATCCAACAATGGTTGATCAGTCCGCTAATTACATGAAGAGCGCGTGGAGAAAGTTTACTTTTGTTTTAAAATTTCACTGTTCTTTGAAAAGAGTTTTTTTTTTTTTTGAAATTCAAAATATCCCTTTATTTAATATTCCTAATTATCTTACCCATCGAAATTTTTATTGCCTGGAAATCAAAATTCTCTTTAAAAAAAACCTTCTTTTTATAGAGTTATAACGACTTTTTATAGAATTCTAACGATGTCCCCCTTTTGTTTTTTTGTTTTTTTCATGAAATGTGACGTGTCTCCTCTGTTATTTATGTTCTTTCCAAAATTTGAATTTAATATATCCACATCTTTAACCTATCATCCCTAAAGTTTATTTATTTCGTGCTTTAATTGAATCAATTTAAATTTACATTCTTTAAAGATCTCAACGCGTATCTGTGATTAGGCCTAACCGGTGTTGGAAGTAGTACTGTGCGTGAACAACTTGTACTGTTTATATCGTCCCCTTGTGAATTTCCTGCTGATTCATCCTTCCCCTGAACGTTTTCCTGTTCCATCTGTATACAACCCCCATCTACTTGTGTTGGTCCCTCTCGCGCATCTTGTTCTATTTCTCCCGCCTTTTCATTCGTGTTTGCTTCAATTTGTGTACAGTCCCCCTGTTCTGAAAGTTCCAAATTCTCGTGTGTTTCTAGCGTGCTATGTCTGCCTGAGTCCCCCCCTGCTGAAAGAATGTTTGCGTTCGGAGAGTCTTTTGGAGGGATGATTGAATTCTCTCGTGCGCTCTGAGTTGTTTCGTTTTGTACTTGTGCGGTAACTGGTTTCGCGGATTTAAGAGTACGCGTGTTTCCGTTAGGATGCTGTGGCATCGCGCTGTGCGAACGGGTTTGACAAGACTCTCTGTACTGTCCGTTTGCTATTTCCTCCTCCAACATGATAAACGGAATATTCTCATTTTGACCGCGGTCTTTCTTTAGTTCCGGTTTCGGTTCAGAGTTTTGTTGCGCGTTTTTAGGAGTGGGGAGAAGAGGTGACTTGTATTTGTTTATGTACGGTATTTTTAGATGTGGCTTGCGGTCGGGAAAAGTCCTCAATCTATTTATGTGGGCTTTTATGATTTTAGAATTTGGTTTGTCACACAGTTTTATTTCATATACAAATCTATTTATTCTATTAATTACTCGATAAGGTCCCGTGTGGTTCCCTTTTTTATACCGATTATTATTGTTTTCCATGAACACCCTGGACCCGATTTCCAAATCCCTGAATTTAGCTCTTTGGAGTTGTTGACTTTCTTGGCGTTCTTTCGCGAGAATTAAATTTTTATTTGCCTCTTTAAATGCGTTATTCATCACTGTTATTTTTTTTTATATATAATCCTGATATGTTGTTTCTGTATTATTTTCTGTTACATTAGTTTCAAAAAAAGTTGGAAGGTCTCTTCCAAAAAAAAGAAAGTTTGGTGTTTCTTTGGTGCTTGAATGTACTGTCGCGTTGTAAACAGCTACGTGGCATTGTACTGCGGTATCCCAGTATGGAGAATTCTCCGCTAATGTCGCTAAGGTGTGTTTCAATTGTTTGTTAGTAACCTCCACTATACCGTTAACCCATGGCGAACGTACCGATGCTATTCTGGCAACTATTCCGAGTTTTTCTGTCATAATTTGGTGTATACTAGATGTAAACTGAGAGCCTGCGTCCGATAACACTGTCTTAGGACATCCCCAATTCAGAAAGTAATTTAAGAGTCTATCAGCAACCGTGGTGGCCGTTATATCCGGGATTGGAAACATTTGTATATGTTTGGAGAAGTGGTCTACCACCGATAACACATATTTATTATTTGAAGTGCTAGTTTGAAATGGTCCGCAAATGTCTGTCGACAAAATTTGCACGGGCCCATCAGGTATAGGATTTCTTCCCAGGGGAACGGGCTGATTTTTTCCCTTTTTCTTTCTACACTGTTCGCAAGATGTAATAAAATTTTGTGTGTCACTGTACATACCATTCCAATAATACCTGTCCGATAATAATTTGTAAGTTTTATCAATCCCTGCATGTGTTACGTGTGTAATCGCTAAAATTTCTTTCTGTAAATTTCTGGGTATAACTATAGTTTTGTTCAAATTGTCTCTCCAAGGTCTGTCCTTCCAGTTTCCTACGTGCATTAATAAATTAGTTTCCTCGTCAATATATAATGTGTCATAATGTTTACTCTCTTTAAAATTCCGATTTTGTAAATTTTCTCTGATTATTTTTAATTTTGGATCTTTAATTTGTTCATCTAAAATTCTATCTAATGCCGGGATTTCTGTTATTGTGTTTATCTGTGCAATATAGACACTATCCTCATTCACATATCCATTTCTTTTCATCGTGTTTTCTCCTTTAATTTGTTCTATCAGGTTAATTTCTCCCCTTGGATTCTCAATGTTTTGTTTTCTCTCGTTCTGCTCTGTTTGTTTACTTTCAAAATCATCTCTACTTAAAAAAATCCGCTAATAAATTATCTTTACCCGGGACGTGAATAAATTCATAATCGTATTCAGATATGTCTAAAAGCCACCTCTGTAATACGTTGGGTGGGTTTTGTATTTTTAAATGCTGTCCCAACGGCAAATGGTCAGAAAGCACAAAAAACTTTCGGCCGAAAAGGAAATTTCTAAAAAATTTCATTCCCTGATGCATAGCTAATAATTCAATTTTCATGGCCGGATACTTTTGCTCCTGTATCGATAATTTCCTGCTAAAATATGCAATCGGTTTTAAAATCCCATCTCTGTATTGTAAAAGAGCGCCTCCTATGGGCTGAATGCTGCCATCGATATTCAGATAAAAGTCTTTGTCAAAATCTGGCTGTATAAGTAATGGTTTCTTGAAAAAACATTCTTGGAGTGCCTGAAATGCCTCTTCACATTCATTATCCCATTTAAATTTATTATCCTTTCTTGTTAAGTCTGATAAAACCGCGGTTAATTGAGCATAATTTTTTATTGAATTTCTGTAAAAATTACAAATGCCTAAAAATCTTTTTAATTTTCTTAAAGTTTTTGGTACTGGAAATGAAGTGATTTTGTTTATATTTTCATCTGTTGGTGTAATGCCTTTTTGACTAATTTCAAATCCTAAATATGCTACTTTTTCTACAAAAAATTTACATTTGCTGGGTGTCAGAGTTAGGTTGTATTTTCTTAATTTATCGAATACTAATTTTAATTTATGTATTAATTCTGAATAAGAGTTAGCCGGGATTATTATGTCGTCAATGTAAGCTTGTATGTTTTCCTCTCTTAAGTCCGCTAAAATGGTGTCCATAACCTGTTGAAAAATTGGAGCGGAGCTTACGTGTCCAAAAACGAGTCTTTCAAATTGGTAATTGCCATAGGGCGTTGTAAAAGCAAATAATTCTTTTGTGTCTTCAGGTAAAACCAATTGGTTGAAAGCACTATGAAAATCCAGTTTCGAAAAGTATCTATGTCCGGCTAATTTAGTTATAATTTCATTCACACAGGGAATTCTGTAAGGAAACAGAGTGGATATGTTATTAATTAATCTCAGATCTAAACATAAGCGGTACTCTCCACTTGTTTTACGCACTAAAATCATCGGTGATGCAAAATTTGATTTTGTTCTGGCAATTATCCCTGCTTCTTCTAACTCTTTTAATTGAGTTTTTGCGGTATCCTGCAGTGCGTACGGAACGTCGTATGGCCTGGAACGTATTGCGTGGTCATGTGCAAGCTTTATCACCGGTTTTACGATGTCCGTCGCTCCTAAAGTTTTTAATGATTTTGAAAAAACGTCCGAATATTGCATTACAAATTTGAGGAAATCTTGTTTAATGTTTGGGTCCATGTGGTCAGTATTAAAATCTTCTGTTTTCAACTCTTTTTTTCTTTCTGCTATTATCTCCGGTTTAGCCTGTATTAAATTTATCATCTCTTCGTATTTATGTGTCCGTTCACTAATTTCTGGTTCTTTAATGTCCTGTTGTTGTATCGTAAAATCTGTCGTAATGTTTCCTAAAGCCATGTTTTTATTTAATGTAATTGTCGCATTCGTGTTATTCTGAACTTCAATTTTAAATTTGTTCTCATTCATGTGGTATATTCCATAATTCATTATAATGTATGATTTTTCTTTGGGTTCGAACAAAACCTCTGTTCCATTTTCTAGACTTTCCTCACTATATACTACAACATTCTCCCTCGAATTAGGTTTGATTTGTACTTTTCTTAAAATTTTGGCTAGATTCGGTTTTTCCTGTATTATCTCATTTATTTGTCTATCAATTTGCCTATCAGAATTTAAAATTATTTCTATGTCGCCCATCTTCAGAATGTTCTTTTGTGTATTCAAAATGGCTTGATTTTTCTGTAAAAAGTCAAAACCCAATACTCCCTTGAATTTTTGTGTAAATTTTGCTGTTGTGACAAAAAAAATGTGTTTGAACTGTTTTCCCTGAATTTTGAATGGAATTTCCACAGTCTTTATATATTCAATACTATGTCCTGTTAAAGTTGATATTGTAACACTCTTTGACACATATTTAATTTTGACATTATCTTTAATTTTATTGAACAATTCTAATGATAATACACTAACGCTCGCTCCTGAGTCTATCATGAGTTCGCTTTGTATATTTTTAAATTGAACTATTATTGTTGGCAATTCTGTTTTTTCAATTTGTTCTCCTACAGATGCAATCGTTTCCTCATGTTTTCCAGTACTTTTATCGTTATGTATCTCCAATTTCTTATTTTCTGTTTGTACAGGAATTTCAATTTTTCTCGGGAACTTTACCCTGTAATTTTTCTCTCTTTGTAAGTTATTATTTAAAGCTCCCACAATTAGTTTAAATTATCTCTTCTATTAGGGAAATTTCTGTATCCAAATCTTGTATTCATCTCTCTTCCATCGTTCCTTTGTACACCCGTTTCTCTGATTCTGTTTTGGTTTGACTCGTCCCTATTATATCGCTGAAGAAACTAAAAATGAAGAGACAAATTTTAAAACAGAAGTAAATAAACATTTATTTATGCGATAACCATTACTAATATTTGATAAATTCAACAATTCCACAATGCATGTTTAATACTCCAGACCTCGTATCAACTCATTTAATTTTACAATCATGCCGCGGAACCAATATTTCAAATCATATACTGATAGATCTCCTTTATCAACATCTACTTCACGTGAGGCATACATTACACAATTGCCTAATTAAATCCAATAAAACCTTTATTGCTCCTAACACTTTTCATAATTAATAGAGAGAGAGGGTGAGAGCATACTGGGCCATTGACCTTCGTGCAAAATACATGTAAAGAAATTGCATACCTCGGAACATCACCGTCGGCTGGAAACTTCTCATCGGCAGGAGGAAAGGCTTTCCCCGGTGCGCTCTGTCTTATCGTCGCCCTAGTGCGACCACCTTTCAGCACACACCAAAAATTAACTCCCCTTCATTTCGATGTTCAAATTTTAAAAGTTTAAGTCTCTCTTCATCTCTCCCCTCTCTCTTAGGCCCCCAGACTCTCATTGGTTCCGTAAATACATAACTCCGCCTTCCGGCTATCTAACTGGCCGAAGCCCCCCTTGAAATATCAGATATTTGAGTATTGTCTTTTTCGAGCAGAAAGTTCTCACGAACATTTTCCCATGTCCATCAGGAAGTTAATTGACTTCTCGGGTCAAGAGGTTCAACCCCTTTCGTCTAATATAGTACCTAGTGTTGACGTGAATACGAGAAGCTCCCTTTTTCACTCTCGAACTACGTCCGGTCCAGCTGTGTCTAAGGGAACGTTATATGAATTGTCTCGCTGTATGAGGGACCATCTTCTTAGATCCCCTTCCACTTTCAAAATAGCAATGTTATATTGGGAATTGAAAATTACAATATAACAGGGGACACGTCAAAATCGATTTTTAAAATTTTAATCATTTTTTGTTATTTAATGTTTTATGCGATTTCGACCGTTTTTTCCCCCTTTTCCCCTTTTTTCTCCACCATCCAGGCGTTGTAGAAAAAAAACAAATCACACGACCGGAAAGAGCAGACAATTGCGAGAAAAATATGTCAATTTCAAATCTCAGGGACAAATTTTAATATTTTTTAAAGATTTTAAAGCAAAAGTCACTTTCGGCTCAAAAAAACGAACTTTCGTTTTTAAATCCTCGAATCCGGAAAAGTAGCGAGATTTTCGACTAATAATTTACATTTATAGAAAGCTCAAAGATCTGGCTTTCTTTCAAGCCCAATTTGGCCAAAAAATAATTAAAAATGGCCGTAGGAGCGGAATTTTAAAGAAGTAATGATTTTAAATTTCTCGGATATTTCTCGGAAGGTCCGATTTTTCTCCTGCCTGGGACGTCGTCTGTTTCCATGGAGACGGGTTAGAAAATTACGTGATATTTTAAATCATGGAATTAAAAGCTTAGCATATGGTCATTTTAAATGGATATTTTAATTTATGGATATTTTAAATGGATATTTTAATTTTATGGATATTTTAAATGATGGAACGATGGAATGGGGATATTTTAAATGATATTATGTTATATTTTAAATGATGGAATTAAGAGCTTAGCATATTGTCAAATTTAAATTTAAATATTTTATGGTCATTATAAAATTTAAATTAGTGCGCGGAAATTGCACTCGGTAGGCCCGGGTTCGATTCCCGCCACTGCCGCCGTGTTCACGCGGAGTACGATCATGTTAAACATGTAGGTTTGTAAGTCCTTCCTAGAGGTTGGTGCTAAAGGAAGGAGGGCACGGTCCCTGTGGATGCCTTCCCCCACTGGGTTCCAGCCTAAATTGGGTGAATGAAATGAAAGTTATGGAGATTGTCGCAGAGGGCGCGGTAGCCCAGTGGTTAGCGCGCGGGAATTGCACTCGGTAGGCCCGGGTTCGATTCCCGCCACTGCAAAAACTGCAGCCGTGTTCACGCGGAGTACGATCGCGTTAAAAATGTGGGTCCGTAAGTCCTTCCGAGAGGTTGGTGGTAGGGAAGGAAGGCACGGTCCCTGGAGATGCCTCCCCCACTGGGTTTCGGTCTAAATTGGGTGGCACTTCCTGGCCGTCCAAATAGTTACCTTACACCTTTCTGGTAGGTCGCGCCAGCGAGTTTGCCACGGTCAGAATTTTCAAGGGTAGCGAACAGGCTGGTCGCCGAAGGCGGCTTATATATATATATATATACTCAATATACCAATGTATATATATGTATATATATACCAAAATTGTATAGGATTTTTTTTTTCAATTATCATTCGTCTCACCCCTTGAAATTGTTCTATTTCGTGAAAAATAATAACTGTAAAATTTTATTGCAATGGAAAGATAAAAACACATGCCGATGGGCATGCTTATAGGGGCAGTTTTCGTTTTCCCACCACCCTGCTTTTCTCCTCACTTAAACTATCTCATCGTTAGCTTAATGCAACATTCTAGGCAAATTCATTCAATGCAACATTCTTGGCTAAAAATACAAATTTTAAAGCTTGTATTGTAATGCAACAGCTTTAAATTAATCTGTAGCGATTACAGTGCCACAACGAGAAACAAAATTCTGGAGAGCGGGAGGGATACCTTAAAATTTCTGAGCGAGCGGCAATTCTTTAGAGCAGATGTTGGAAATGGATCTTTATATCTTCCCTGCAGACATCATATGTTTAAAATCGTACTTAAAAGTGTATTTCAACTAAAATGCCCTCTTCATCAGGTACAGATGGTCAAATTTTCAAACGTTTTCAACAGGCATGGTTTAAAATTAATAAAAAAAATGAAGGCTGGTATAAAAGAAAAAAAAATGCTCGAAAAGTTTTATGTTCAAACCAAACAGAAATCCAACTTGTTATAATGCAGCACCTGCAAATGTGATAATCTTGAGTTGATTATAAAGAAGTCTGCAGAAATTTTCTTTGGAAATAATACAAATGAAATATCTCTTCAAACTCCAGAAGTTTACCATCAAGCGCGATGGATGGCAAAAACACTTTATTACTTTACAATATTACTGTCTCGTGATGAATTTAAACTTGCTTTCAAAGAAAGAAAAGGCATTTCTGAAATATGCATATTTCTTGTAAGAATATGTATTAAGGCTTGGTTCACAGCACTTTTGGCTCAAGAGGAACCCAACCATGATATGCAATTTTTGAAAAAGCTTATTGGATATGAATCTATGGATGTAGATATATCTCGTATTACAGTTAACAAATTCAAAAATCATTTATGGTATCCATCTCCAGAAGCATATGCTTTAGCATTTTTTTATGAAGGTTTAGCTGTTGAAACTAAAATAAAAATGGTACAGAATCTAGTGAAAGACGGTAAAGAAAAGGGTGTCAAGCGAATCATCCTAAAAATGAGGTCATTCCTGGACTAATAAATATATTGAGGTATATTGAGGTATATTGGTATATTGAGGACCTCATTTTAGAAGTCAGCAAATAACTTTTGAAAAATATAATATTTCCGCAGATTTTCTTAATATAGATCCAGTTTCCTGTCCTGAAAGTGAAGCTTATAAAAAATCCCCAGGTGTGCAACAATTAAAGGTGGTCAATGACACAGCTGAAAGAGGGGGTTAAGTTGATAGAGGACTACAACAAAATACTAACAAAAACGAAGCCCAGAAACAATTTCTATTACAAGTTGTCACTGACTACAGACATCGATATCCTGATGCAAAGAAGGAGACTGTAGCAAAATAAAAAAAAAGTAGAATCAGATAGATTGTCATTTGTTTTCAATTTGTTGATATTTCTATCATTATCAGTACATAAGCTATATTTCGGATTTTAATGAACAAATATTCCAAAAATAATGCACGGTATCATTTTTTGGAATATTTATTCATTGACATTAGAGAGTTTTTCTTGGAGTAATGAATTGTTCAAGTATTTTATTGTAACATTGTATTGATATTAATCAATTTCAAATAAATTTACCAATGACGAAAAAACAATAATCAGTAGTCGGCGCACGCAACACTTTTTATCATTCACATGAAGCGAAACTTTACAAAAATAATTTTTTAACCACTGAATGATTTTAAGGGATGCCTCTGATAAATTAAAGGAGTTGAATATTTTAGCCATCCAGCATCCTAGACAAAATGTCCAATTAGAATTCAAGCAAAAAAGATCCCACACCCAGAGTAATATTTTATCTTTTATAACTGGAAGGAAAAAAGTAAAATTAAAAATCACAGTCAGACCATATCCGTTATTTCATATGAAAGTGGATTTACATTGAAGTCTACAGATTCTGGTCATGATCAAAATCAAATGATCATAATTGGATAAATATAGTGGATTAATTATTTTTAATTTAAAGTACAAAAACAGTTGTGAAATATTTCCCTTTCTTCAAAGAGTGTACTATGTTCACATTTTGAAGAAAACATATTTCCTCACTTAGAACATAGCAAAACACACGCAAAATTTTCATTTTTAAGATTTAGAACTTTTGAGAAATCCTCTCCCCATCCAGAATTTTTTTTCGACTGTGGCATTGTTATGGCCACAGGTTAATATAAAACTGTTGCAATAGAAGCTTTACAACTTGTGTTTTTGGCATCATGCCAAGAATGTTGTATTAAGCTAACAGTGACATAGTTTAAGAAGGTAGAACAGCTTAAGTGGCGAGAAAAAGCAAACTGTCCCTACAAAAGCATACCCGTCGGCACGTGTTATTATTGTTCTATTGCAATAAAAACTTGCAATAAAAACTACATATATTATTTTCTCCTGAAATAGAACAATTTTAAGGGGTGAAACTGAAAAATTAAGGAAGTTGAATATTTTGGACCACCCTAAATATATATACACACTCATTGCCATAAAAATTTGCGCACCAAGAAAGAGTTGTCAGAATCGAACGAAATTTTATATATGTGAGTGCAACGTTGATATAATTAAGTGATTATAAAATCAAAGCAAACGGATCATTTATTACAGGCAAACCTACAAATGAATGGAGGTTCTAGTGCCCTGTTGGGCCACCTCTAGAGTGAATACACGATGCGATACCGGGGAGCATTGAGGCATACAGGTCCCATATGGTGTCCTGCGTCATCTCATTCCACAGTTGTTGTAAGCGCGCCTCTAGTTCGACCAAACTCGTAAGCTGTCCAACTTGCCGTCCGAATGATCCCAGACATGCTCGATTAGTGACAAATCTGGGGATCGGACAGGTCAGGAAAGGGTGGTAATGTGGCGGAGGCATTCCTCTGATACCCTTGATGTGTGTGACCGAGCATTTTCCTGTTGAAAAATGCCTCCTAGGAACCCTGCCATTAGTGGCAACACATGTGGCTGAAGGATGTCAGGAACGTACCGCTGGGCTGCCATGGTTCAGTGGATAAATATTAGAGGTGACCGGGTGTCATATGCGATGGCACCCCCATACCATCCTACCAGCTGTGGGAGCGGTGTGGCGCTGTAAAGCGAAGGCAGGATTGAAGAGTTCACCATGGGGCCTCCACACACGTACACGGTTGTCATCACTGCTCAAATTGAGTTTTGATTCGTCGCTGATGACAATCTGGTTCATTCGGTTGCGGTTCAATCCCGTCAATGGCGACACTACTCCAAACGGAGGCGACGATGGGTGGGTGTTATTGGCAGCACACGTAATGGGCGCCGCGATAGCAAATGTCCTTCAGTCAGGCGCCTCACGATGGTACGAACAGACATAGGGGACTGTAGTGAAGGTGCTGCCTGTGTCCGGATGGCGGACAATGATGCAGTTGGCGCTGTGCGTGCGTGTCTGGTGATGTCACGGTCTTCTCGGCTATTGGTCTGCCGAGGGCGTCCTGAGTCTGACCGCTGTGTATGCGGCCTCTCTCTCGTTCGTTGGTCTCAGCACCTCCTCCCTCGAGGTCAGAACGACCTCGGTGGCGGGCTACTGGCCAAGCTGACTACCCGGCTTCCATCATCCCCATGATTCTTTCCCTCTCGAACTCTGACAGCTGATCATATTGTCTTCGATGGCGGCGTAACGGCATGCCTAATGAAAAAGCGTCCCTCTGCAACAGATTAAGTACAGGCAAAAAGCCTCTGCTAACCTTTTTCTGTGCTAGGGAGAAAGAAGTTCAACGCCCTCTGGTGGCATTACGCAATCACTCTGTATTTCTAATTATTTGCATATCTGCCTAACACGTATCTTCGTGCCAAGTTTCGTTACGATCCCACAATTACTTCTTGGTGCGCAAATTTTTATGGCTATGAGTGTATATACACTGCTCACAACTGAAATCGCAACACCATGAACAAATTGATGTATCCTTATGAAATTTACAGATTATAATTATAACATAGAGATATGCAAATGATCAAAAAATTTTACCTGGAAAATGAAATGGAACTTTATTAACATTAGATCAATATGGAAAAGATCCACCGCGAGCGGCTATGCAGGATTGAATATGACGAGGCATCCCGTCAATGAGATGGTCAATGGTGTGCTGAGGGATGGCATTCCACACATCATGCAATTGGCTTGTAACTCAGCATGGTTTGTTAGAAGTGGGAGTTCTCTTAATCGGCGACTCATGATGTCCCAGATATGCTCAATTGGCGACAAATCTGGAGAATATACTAGCCAAGTCAGGATATCAAAACGTTGTAGACTATTCATAGTTATACGTGCAGTGTGTGACCAGGAATTATCCTGCTGAGAAAGCAGTCCAGGCCTGGTTAACAGATATGGCTGTACCACAGGTTTCACAATGTCAGAGACATATCGTTGTGCCGTGATACTGCCAGAAACGTGGACTAAAGGTGTTCGTTCACCAAATGTTATACCACCCCAAACCATGGTACCACTTAGGGGGGCTGTGTGGCGACTGATAGGAAAAGCTTCCTGGTGGCGTTGTTGAAAGCGCCGTCATACGCGAGTACGGCCATATGGCATACCAAACAGAATCGTGATTCATCCGTGAACAAAATCTTTCGCCATTTTGTCGACCAATTGCATCCCATTTGACACCACCGGAGGTGACGTAACCGGTGAAGACGTCGAAAAGGTTGTCTATCTTGGAGTCCTGCGTCATGCAAACGGTTTCGAATTGTTTGCGTCGAAACCACGTTACCTGCAGTGTGGGATAAACGTCGTTGTAACACGGTTGCTATGGTAAATGGCTCCCGGACAACGTTTCTCACAAGCATACGATCTTCACGTGGTGTGGTACACCTGGAACCTCCACCACCTGATCTTCGTGTCGTTCTGTTGTCTCTCACGAACCTTAACACACACCGTTGAACCGTACTCACATCACGACAAAATAGTTCAACAATCCTTTGAAAGCTCAATCCACCCTCACGTAAAACAACGATTTGTTGCCGTTCCGTTAACGACAACTGAACAGTACGGCGACGTACTCTTGGTATACTGTGATGATTTTTACAACCTGAAACCAATGACACTACAAGTTATCTGTGATATTGCTCCTCCTTGACCTGACGCTTTTATGCTGGTCGGCAAGGTGTTACGTCACTATGCGTGACGAAACTGTGATCATTTGCATATCTCGCCCTGCTGTTTCCATTGCCTGATTTACATAAAGCTACACCTACAACTTAATGGTGTTGCGATTACAGTTATGGGCAGTGTATATATATATATATATATGTGTGTGTGTGTGTGTAATTATATATATATATATACATAATATCAAAGATCAATAACAAATTTGGATTCTATGAAGTTGGATGCCATATTTTATTTTGAAGTGGGTCAGGTGATCTAGTCATATAATATGGGTGTAAATATTATATTAATTTTTTAACACTTTACAACAAAGTTGAAAAGTGTTTATGACTTTGTTCATTCTGTCTGTCTGTCTGTCTGTCTGTCCGTTAGCACGATAACTGCCGTAAAAATGACTTCATCAAAATGAAATTTTAGTATGTTGTTCAGATGGTCTGTAGAACCTATGGGAATATAAATGAATAATATCACCCAATTAGTTTTGGATTGAACCCGGGTCGAAAAAATGAAATACATTGAGACCTATGGGACCTAATTTTTCAAACATTTTTTAAGCGGATTTAAAATTCACAAATTCCTTCGAAAATTTTAGGTAATATTCAAGTTGTTCCATAAAATATATATAAAAAAATTCAGCGAAATATATTCAGTAGTTTTTTAAATAAAAATTAAAATAATAATTACACCTCTTATATGAAACGATCACGTGACCATGATATGAAACGATCACATGACCCACTTCAAAATGATATATGGCATCCATCTTTTCTCAAAATCGTGATTTTTTAAAGTTCTTTTTAATTCATATTGAGTGTTGTATCCGTCCTAAAATTACTTTATTTTTGCTTAAATTCTGTGCATCTACATACTGAAACAACGCAATGACAATATAATTGAGTTTAAATGCTCATCTAAATTTGATTATTTCTACAACTAAGCCTATTTTTCACCTATGTAAAATGTAAACAGCAAAATATATGGAATGAGTTGTATTAGAATTCCTGTATTTTTTTAACACAAAATAATTTAGTCCATGGAGACTGCATGGCTGATATGAATGAAATACTAATTGATTTCATAAAGAGAAGGACGATCTTTTTCGATGAAGTTTCAAGCATAGAGTTTAATTTTTTGTAACTCCATGGTCTTAAACAAAATGTTTAAATAAAATAAATTATTATATTATTGTGATGAATGAAATGAATGGGAGAAAGTTATGAATGAAATCCTGTTTTTATAGAGAGATCCAGGCGTGTTATTTTTTCTATGACGTCATTTGAATTAATTTCAGTTGTTTTCGATGAAGTTTTCAAATATAATAAATTATCGTAGTATTATGATAATTCTAAAACTATTACCGAGGAATGTATAACATTTTAGAGATGTTTAAACCAGGCAATTTATATTTCAATACCGTCATTTGAATGAAGTTCATTTTTCTCAGACGGTCTGTAGAACCTATGGGAATATAAATGAATAATATCACCCAATTAGTTTTGGATTGAAACCGGGTCGAAAAAATGAAATACATTGAGACCTATGGGACCTAATTTTTCAAACATTTTTTAAGCGGATTTAAAATTCACAAATTCCTTCGAAAATTTTAGGTAATATTCAAGTTGTTCCATAAAATATATATAAAAAAATTCAGCGAAATATATTCAGTAGTTTTTTAAATAAAAATTAAAATAATAATTACACCTCTTATATGAAACGATCACGTGACCATGATATGAAACGATCACATGACCCACTTCAAAATGATATATGGCATCCATCTTTTCTCAAAATCGTGATTTTTTAAAGTTCTTTTTAATTCATATTGAGTGTTGTATCCGTCCTAAAACTACTTTATTTTTGCTTAAATTCTGTGCATCTACATACTGAAACAACGCAATGACAATATATTTGAGTTTAAATGCTCATCTAAATTTGATTATTTCTACAACTAAGCCTATTTTTCACCTATGTAAAATGTAAACAGCAAAATATATGGAATGAGTTGTATTAGAATTCCTGTATTTTTTTAACACAAAATAATTTAGTCCATGGAGTCTGCATGGCTGATATGAATGAAATATTAATTGATTTCATAAAGAGAAGGACGATTTTTTTCGATGAAGTTTCAAGCATAGAGTTTAATTTTTTGTAGCTCCATGGTCTTAAACAAAATGTTTAAATAAAATAAATTATTATAGTATTGTGATGAATGAAATGAATGGGAGAAAGTTATGAATGAAATCCTGTTTTTATAGAGAGATCCAGGCGTGTTATTTTTTCTATGACGTCATTTGAATTAATTTCAGTTGTTTTCGATGAAGTTTTCAAATATAATAAATTATCGTAGTATTATGATAATTCTAAAACTATTACCGAGGAATATATAACATTTTAGAGATGTTTAAACCAGGCAATTTATATTTCAATACCGTCATTTGAATGAAGTTCATTTTTCTCAGACGGTCTGTAGAACCTATGGGAATATAAATGAATAATATCACCCAATTAGTTTTGGATTGAACCCGGGTCGAAAAAATGAAATACATTGAGACCTATGGGACCTAATTTTTCAAACATTTTTTAAGCGGATTTAAAATTCACAAATTCCTTCGAAAATTTTAGGTAATATTCAAGTTGTTCCATAAAATATATATAAAAAAATTCAGCGAAATATATTCAGTAGTTTTTTAAATAAAAATTAAAATAATAATTACACCTCTTATATGAAACGATCACGTGACCATGATATGAAACGATCACATGACCCACTTCAAAATGATATATGGCATCCATCTTTTTTCAAAATCGTAATTTTTTAAAGTTCTTTTTAATTCATATTGAGTGTTGTATCCGTCCTAAAACTACTTTACTTTTGCTTAAATTCTGTGCTTCTACATACTGAAACAGCGCAATGACAATATATTTCAGTTTAAATGCTCATCTAAATTTGATTATTTCTACAACTAGGCCTATTTTTCACCTATGTAAAATGTAAACAGCAAAATATATGGAATGAGTTGTATTAGAATTCCTGTATTTTTTTAACACAAAATAATTTAGTCCATGGAGTCTGCATGGCTGATATGAATGAAATATTAATTGATTTCATAAAGAGAAGGACGATTTTTTTCGATGAAGTTTCAAGCATAGAGTTTAATTTTTTGTAGCTCCATGGTCTTAAACAAAATGTTTAAATAAAATAAATTATTATAGTATTGTGATGAATGAAATGAATGGGAGAAAGTTGTGAATGAAATCCTGTTTTTATAGAGAGATCCAGGCGTGTTATTTTTTCTATGACGTCATTTGAATTAATTTCAGTTGTTTTCGATGAAGTTTTCAAATATAATAAATTATCGTAGTATTATGATAATTCTAAAACTATTACCGAGGAATGTATAACATTTTAGAGATGTTTAAACCAGGCAATTTATATTTCAATACCGTCATTTGAATGAAGTTCATTTTTCTCGATGAAGGTTTAAGTTTTCAAATATCATAAATTAATGCAGTATTGTGATAAGTTTCAAAATATTACCGAGGAATGTATTGCACATTTTAGACTTGTTTAAATAAAATTGCATTGAAGTTGGAAAGTGTTTCATAATTAATGCTTTAAGCATGATTGATCTTTCTTGTTTTCACTTATTATATTAATTTTTTAAACACTACCGAATATATTTTGTTGAAATTTTTTTTATATATTTCCTAACATTTTCAAAGTAATTTGTGAATTTTAACTTTGCTTAAAAAATGTTTGAAAAATTAGGTCCCATAGGGTTCAATATAGTTCACGTTTTCAACCCAGGTTAAATTCAAAACTAATTGGGTGATACTATTTATTTGCATTCCCATATATTCCACGAACCGTCTCAACAACATACTAAAATTTCATTTTGATAAAGTCATTTTAACGGCAGTTATCGTGCAAACGGACAGTAGACAGACAGACAGAATGAACAAAGTCATAAACATTTTTCAACTCTGGTGGAAAGGGTTAAAAATCAATCAAAATTTGTATATGTAACAGACAAACAGACTTTTCATTTTATAGCTATGCAATACGATTTTGAACACACAAAGCAAACTTTGAACTTTTCTTATTATTTTTAACTCCAAAAGATTTACATAGAGTTGTATTATGAGATAATTACTCAATATTTTCCTTTTATTACATACATAGTAAAATGTATAGATAAAGTATTGTGATGGTGTCGAAAAAATTTCGGCGGAAAAGCACACTTCAAGCATACCTGAATTCGAATCCAGCATTTTTGAAGTGATGGCTATCTGTGTGTGTGTGTGTGTGTGTGTGTGCGTGTGTGTGTGTGTGTGTGCGTGTGTGTGTGTGTGCGTGTGTGTACGTTAGTGTGTGTGCCCACGAGTCTACGAACGCAGTATCTCACGAACGAATGAACCGTTTTGAAAATGTTTTGATACGAGTTTACAATCGGTGAATACTGGAAACGATGATTTTAAATGCAATCGAATATTTGGAACACACTTAATTTTTGAATTTTTTTTTTTGAAAAAATCGTTAAAAATTCAGGACATTCAATAATAATTAATACATAATTATTTCAAACGTAATTTTTCATTAGAAAACGAATGATATAAATTTTAAAACACTAACATGAGACGTTTACGAGGAGATATTGCACTTTTTACATTGAACTTTTGAAAAAATCATTAAAACATCAAGATCGTCAATATAGTTAAATGGATAATAATTTTGGTAGCATGAGTCGTCCTCAAGATATTGCACATTTTCAACATAAATTTATCAAAAAATTATATAAAGTTCAAAATGTAGTAAGTATTATCAAATATATTCACAATATTACGAAACAAATCTGTTAATACCACTCTCGTGGATCGATCTAGTTCGTTCCATTCACGACAGAAAATACTTTTGCAATAGTTTTGTATTTTAACGCCAGAGTATTCACAAATATTCATTTATTTCACGGCATGCTAGTTAAATGTCAATTCAGTTTTGTTGAGGATTTTGTATATGAATAAGAATAAGTCGTCTTTTTTTTCTTACTAATAACTCGTCAAAAACGCCGAATTTCAATTTACATGGCTTTGATTGAATGCCAAAACCA
Source organism: Amaurobius ferox (assembly GCA_951213105.1). Lineage (NCBI taxonomy): Eukaryota > Metazoa > Arthropoda > Arachnida > Araneae > Amaurobiidae > Amaurobius > Amaurobius ferox. The sequence continues at coordinate 39,436,761 of OX578142.1, forward strand.
TTGGAATGTGGATCTTTATTTTGTTGTGAAACTCGTTAAGTCATTACATAATGAAGGAAGGTCATGTGTCGATCACGTCAGACTTTTATCTGGCTGCATTTGCTTTGATAACTTATTATTAAATTAGATATGTTAGACGAAAGGAGTTTACGATGCTGTAAATTCCTGTACGATTCTTAGCAAACCCAAATGGAAGTCTCAACAAGAAAAATTGATTTTTATTAATATTATTTCTATTATCTAAAAATGTCAAAGTTAATTGACATCGTTAGATAATAGAAATAAATTTATAATGCCTTGTTCTCGAAAGCTTGAATGGAAAACTGAATTGGAAAATAAAATTAATAGATTTTACAGGAGATGATATTTAACTTAGGGTGTACCACAATTCTTAATCCAAAAAACGTTGCATTCGGAGCGAGAGATTTCTGCAACAACTAAAACTTAAAATTCTTTTAACTAAGGCGTTCTGTGTGGTGCTCCTAAAATCCACACTGTTTTTAAAGGAAATTTTAACTTAAAAACCACAAACCTGTTTTTAAATCAAAAATTTGATTTTGAAATGGAGTTATTTATTATTTACTGTATTGTAGGCAAATAACAGTTTTCTCGAATTCGAATATCGAATTCAAATATTGACCAGATATCGAATACTCGAATACCTCGAATATTCTAACATCTCGAATATTTGAATACCTCTAATAGTTATTCCAAATTATTAAAACATTTGATGTAAGCAGCACATGACTTTCCATATATAAATCAATGAATTTACTTCTTTCACAATGAAAAAATGATGTATGAGGTCTACGACACAATGTTTTAAATGTTGAAATGTATATTGGGTGTTTTTCCTGGTGATAACATGCGAAACTATTTCGAAGAACCCGACTAACCTATATTTCATACAATTCTAAATTAACAATTATCAATATTAATAGCATCCGTAATAAACAATATAGTCCATACAGTAAAGCATTTTAATAATTAATTCATCAATTTGGCGCAATTACAAAAATATTGTAATCGAGTTTGCACAGAATATAGATGCTCAGAAAATACGCAAAAATAAATCAGTTTTATGACGAATGCAACACTAAATATAAATTTGAAAGAACTTTGAAAATCACGATTTTTACACTAGGAAAATAAGATGGATGTAATATTTTACTTTGAAATGGGTCACGTGATCTCTGCATATTATATAGGTTGTTGTTGATGAAACCCAGACCGTCCGACCTACCAGAAAGGTGTAAGGTAACTGTTTGGACGGTCGGGAAGTGCCACCCAATTTAGACCGGAACCCAGTGGGGGAGGCATCCACAGGGACCGTACCCTCCTTCCCCTACCACCAACCTCTCGGAAGGACTTTCGGACCCACATGTTTAACGTGATCGTACTCCGCATGAACACGGCGGCAGTTTTGGCAGTGGCTGGAATCGAACCCGGGCCTACCGAGTGCAACTCCAGCGCGCTAAGCAATGGGCTACCGCGCCCGGCATATTATATAGGTGTAATTATTATTTTAATTTTTATTTTAAAAACTACCGAACACATTTTGTTGATTTTTTTTACATATTTTAAGGGATAATTTGAATATTTCCTAAAATTTTCGAACCAGTTTGTGAATTTTAACTTCGCTTAAAAATGTTTGAAAAATTTGTCCCATAGGGTTCAATGTATTTCACTTTTTCAACCCGGGTTCAATCCAAAGCTAATTGAGTGATATTATTAATTTACATTTCCATATGTCCCACAGACCGTCTCAACAACATACTAAAATTTCATTTTGATAAAGTCATTTTTACGGCAATTATCGTGGCAACGGACAAACAGACAGACAGAATGAATAAAGTAATACACACTTTTCAACTATGTTGTAAAGTGTTAAAAAATTGACTAAAATCTAATAAATCTAATAACTGAAATCTAATAAATAATTGAAAAAAATTGACTAAAATGGAGTTCTATGTGATTTGAAGGAAGTGTAGGATTTTTCAGCAGGGTAACCTATATCTGAAAATTCAGCCCCGGTCGTGTGTAACTTGCCATGAACCATTTTGAGATTTCATAACTTGTTTGGAATGTGGTTTTTGCTCTATATAATTGACAGGGAGTTTCATTTAACATAAAATGGGGTGTTTGTGAAATTTCTTTATCCTACAGGACAGCAATAGATGTATATTTTTTACGTCGTGCCCCTTGAACTTTACTAAAATCTTTTGTTTACGTAATCAACGCTTATTTAACACATTAAGCGCCCCGTCAGTCACCGTTGACTGACAATATACATTCCGTTCAGGCTACGTCAGTCACCGGTAACTGACGATATATAATTAAAAAAATTGTATTCTTATGTAAAAAATTAAATAGTTTGAAGATTATAAAAAGTGTATCTAAATATTACTTCTTACCAGAAAAATTATTTTAATGGGTATTGTTGAAGCACTGGATACACAATAATGGTTGTCCTACGCAGGTTTCACAAAATGTTGTTACTTGTTTTCTCAACTTTCTATCAATATCTCTTTCAAATCGTACTGCATTATCTTTATAGCATTTTTTTTACAATATTTTCGAACTTTCGACTCTCTTCCAGTTTTTTGTTGTAATTCGTTATGAGATATTTGAGGTGTATTTATAATATCGCTACTTGAAATTTCTCCTGTTTGAAATTTCTGACTGCTAATTTCTTTCGAAATTCTGTGAAACTCATATTCTTTTAGGTTATATTTTTAAATAAAATGTGAGCATTTAGAACTGAGTTATTTAGTAGGAGCTTAATGGCTAGCTGGCATATCGTGGCGTGAACGGAAAGGGAAACAAAGTAGACTCGGCGCTTAACGTGTTAAAGACTTCATCTTACCTGTGATTTCGTATGTTACCATTTGTGTTCATCACGTTCCGGAAGATTATTTTGTAAGAAACTTTGCTCACTTATTCTTTTCAAAATTTTACAATCCAGATGAAGAGTAGCACGTACTTTTAATATCAATTTGTTTTCAACTGCAAATGAGTGATAAGAAGTTTTTCCATTGCATCAGACAGCAACAAGAAAAGAATAAGAAGTGTGAGAAATATTAAGATGTGCTGACTCAAGGCCTTGTTTCAGCAAAGTTATCTTTCATAAAAAATTGTCTTCGTATTTCAGGAATAAATCATCTCTATCTAGATGAAATTTTTTACAATCTCAGACAGAAAAACAAAAAGACCTTGGAAAATATTATGTCTTTATTAATTTCCTTATTTTGATATTAAATATATTACCTACGTACATAGTAATACTGTATAGGAAAAATATTGTATCGGGGTCGAAAATTGTCATTCGAGTTTTGGACGAAAACCAAATGTGCAAATTCAAGCATCCTTGAATTCGAATCGAAAGTTTATGAGGTGGTGTGATGAAAAGAAGAAAGTGTGCACATTCAGTTTGCCAACATTTACTCCTTAAGGGGGTGCCTCACATAATATTGCTCGATTTGAATAATGATAGAAGTTTGAAATTTGGTACATGGGCCAACCATTTGATAAAAAACCTAAGAAGAATAAAACCCAAGAAGAATTTTTCAACTATTTCATTTTAAAGGGTGAGTGCTCCACATAAAAACGTTCGAAAGGTGAAATGACTGAAAACCATGCTTCGCCATGAGATAGAAACTTCAAATTTTGTGTATGGATAGATAGTACGAAAGGGAGAAAAAGTGCGCAAATTCAATTTTTCGACATTTAATACTTTAGGGGGTGCTGCCCACCATATTCTTCGATTTGGTGAATAAATGAGATACGTCTCCTTTAAATGTGATAAAGGCTTGAAATTTGGTACATGGGCCAATCGTTTGATAAAAAATACCAAGAATAGAGTTTTTCAAATATTTTCTTTAAAGGGATGGGTGCTCCACATAAAAGCTTTCGAAAGGTGAAATGATAGAAAAGCATGCTTTGCGATGGAACAGAGACTTCAAGCTTGGTGTATAGGTAGATAGTTCGAAAGAAAGAAAGTGTTAAAGTTTTTTAGCATTTGCAACTTTTCTAACTTTGCCGCACACCAAAATGTTTGATTTGCAGAATAAATAAGAACAGTCTTCTCTAAACTGTGATAGAGGCTTGAAATATAATCGTACGTCGTTCTTACGACGCACCCTCTGGAATCGTCGGTGTGTGTTCAAGATGCAAGAATGAGTCCAAATTTCCGGATAACTAACACGTTTATTTACAAGCGCAGCGTAAACGGGAACAATATACAGTAAAACAGCACTTAAATACTCCATTAATTTCATAAAACAACAGATACTATTTTCGAATCATTGATGTATTTCGTTTCCCAAAATAACAGCTACTATTCTTAAAGCATTGACGACTATCACACTCCAATGTAGTCAGTATTACGTCAACTGCTCTCCAACTGAGTGATGACTCCTAAGACTCTCTATGGAAACTTCTGGAATTCTCTCATCTCTCGTAGAATATTCCTTCGAATATACCTTCGAAAAATCGTCAAATATATCCAAATTGGCGATAAATCACCAATTCTGGCAACTCTCTTCCGAACTTCAGCATCTGGAAACTTAGATTCACGTCCTGGGAAAGATTGCCTGTACGAGTGATTTTTCCGTTTGGTTTTCAAAGGCGACTCCAGTGAGAGCATTTTACACGTTCGTAATAATATATAGTCCAATCATTTAATAAAAAAACAAAACTAAAAAAGTTTTTCAAAAATGTCCCTTTAAGGGGGGGGGGGGATGCACCACCCCAAAACATTCGAAACATGAAAACATACTAACAAAACACATTAAACATACGTTCATAACAACATATAGTCCAATCATTTAATAAAAATCCAAAACGATAATAGTTTTTCAGAAATGTCCATTTATGGGGGGGGGGGGGGCACCACACCAAAACGTTCGAAAGGTGAAAACACACTTTGCAATAGGATGGAGCCTGTAAATTTGGTGTAATTGTGGATTGTTCAAAATGAAGGAAGCCTGCACTTTCTATTTCCCAATATTTGCTATTTTAGGGGTGCCGAACACCAAAATGTTTGATTTGCGGAATAAATAAGAAACGACATTTTTGAAAGGAGATATCGACTTAAAATTCTATACACGAGTCAATAATACGATTAAACCGCCGGAAAATTTCGAATTTCAAACATTTGCATTAGAGGGAGTGCTTCATACCAAATGTTCGAAAGGTGAAATGGTAGAAAAACATATTTCGCTATGAGATAGCGACTTTAAATTTGGTGTAAGAAGTAGATTGCTCGAACGGGGAAAAAAATGTATAATTTCTGTTTTCAAATATTTGCTGCTTTTAGAGTGCCGCATACCAAAATGTTCGATTAGAGGAATGAGAAACGCCTTCTTTTAAATGAGATTTTGACTTGAAATATATGTTATTTACGAGTAAATCATACATTTAAAGAAAAATCGAGTTTTTGAAAAAGGATCAGTAGAGGAGCACCTCCTCCCCAAAACGTCCGAAAAGTGAAATGGTGGGCAAACATACTTCGCGATGAAATAGATGTTTTAAATTTGGTGCAAGAGTAGATTGCTCGAAAAGAAAAAAATGTACAAGATCATTTTTCAAATATTTGCTGATTTAAGGGGTGCCGCACACCAAACTGTTCGATTTGTGGATTAAATGAAAAACGCCTTCTTTTAAGTGAGTTAGAGACTTTATATCGTCCTATTCAAAAAACTAAAAAAAATCTGATGTGAGCAACACATGACTTTCCTTATATAATGCAATGCATTTACTTCTTTCATAGCAAAAAAATTATGAAAAGATCCACGGCAGTGTTTGTAATGTTGAATTGTACATTTAGCATTTTTCTGGATGACAACACGTAAAACTATTTCATACCCAATTAACTTATACTTCACGCTATTCTAAATTAACAATTATCAATATTTATAGCATCTTCAATAAGCAATATAGTTCATATATTAAAATATTTGAATAATAAATTCATCAATTAGGCTGCACTTTCATTGGTCAGTTTTGTAATTTTGACGATATTTTTGCCAATCTGGGGATAAATATCGTCAAGTTGGCGGTATTTTACTAGATTATTATGCACTAGAAAGTATGTTGATGGAATTAGAAATTTGTAAACACTGTCTCCCATCTAGCGTCAGTTTTATCAATTTGTGTGACATTTTTATCAATTTGGTGACATTTTCATCAATCTGGTAACATTTAAAAAATCGCCAAGTTAGCGATATCCTGCCAAATATTTCACTTCAACTGGCTTTCTGGGGGTTCCCTCTTGACAAAGCCACTGGTCACAAGACCCCCTTAATGTTTGATTTCCCCATTTTTGTGAATCTTTCATGTCTTCTCCTACCTTGAAATAGAAAATAAAATGGAGCCAGTTTCCTTGGGAACACCCCTACTCGAGTGGTATTACAGACATATATAGACTTTTACGTCTATGAGTGCTATCCGTTCTTCCCTGTGGGCTACCCTGATCATATCTTAACATTTATTTAACTGAATAGTGGCTAAAATAAAAACCAGAGTTCATCAGGCTACCGCTTGAAATGAACAAATAATAATAGCAAAGTAAAATAAAAATATGTAATTAAGCTATATTGCGTTGGATTTAAAACTAAAATTCAAATTACATGAAATACAGTTAAAGCGAAGACCATTATAACAAAAATTCGCATTTAGAGAAATTAAGATCAATCCCAGCCTAAATTAGAACAGCAGTGTTTAGCAAAAAATTGATACAGTTTTCAAGAATTTTTGTTATTTCGAAATGTCTCCTGTAGTTTATTTCAAGGAAATCCTTGTGCATAATTTTTGTAACCATCTAATTTACAAAGAATCAAACTTTTAAGAAACTCGCCTCATGATCAAGATGATATTTGTAATTTGTCAGACCCGGTGCTACAGTTCGTGAGTCCCCCCCCCCCCCCCACAAGGCAAATACAAGTCGCGAGTCCTCCTCCAAAGGCAGATGCATGGTGCGAGCCCCCCCCCCTTCCCTTTCAGGGCAAAACAATGTTTGAAGTACTTTATACAAGGTTTTGAAAAATCAGTAGATCAAAAGAGTATCGTTATATTTGTAAATAAATGTTTCGTTCTAAATAAAAAAAGGTTTATTTTTTTCCTTTCCCATTTTTCGATTTTTAGTGAGCCAAAAAATGCCATAATTCTGTTTCCGAAATTTCTGATATTAAATTTAAATAAAATTGCCTTCAAGTATTATTTGACAGCGGTCTCTGAGAACGCTAGGCCTAAGACGGTTGCCTTTCTCGCTTGGCCCTAACGCCGAACCTGTAATTTGTCCAACCTCGAGAACCATTTTCACCTCCTCTCTACAACTGCGTAACTTTATCCAAAATTTAGCGTAATAAATATTATAAAAATATTTGCATTTGGCATATTATCAATATTTACCTGATCATGATATTAATATCTTAAAAGTTAGATGCAAAACAAGTGTTATATTATTTGAAAATTAAGCTGCTCAATAAGTTATACAGGGGCCCAGGATAATTCTGTTAAAATGAGCTTCACCTGAATATTTCGATATAAAAAAATATTTACAATGTTTGAACGCTCGTTGCTTATCTCTATCAAAAGTTAGAATATCATATGTTTAAAAACAGATTTACACTTGGTATCTTTCCAACCGAGCTTGTGCTATTTTCATGACAATGAGAGCCATTCCATTTAAATTAGGGATTCACAAAATTTCCATGACATGTCCTATTCCGCTTAAGTTAATTTTCTCATTTTTATGAAACGTTTTATTGTTACTTTATATTGGTATGATAGTTTGTATATTTATTACATAAATTATTAACTCATTTATTTTTAGAAAATTAGTAATACATTGAATACCACAGAGAAATGAACAAAATGCAATCTTCTTAATGATTAAATATTTTGTAATTAGTGATATACTAAAGTGTTGGTCCGCTGATTGAGAATCTTTGATCTAAAAAAATTATATTTTGCCAAGAGATAAAACAGCTCAGTTTTATTTTTCTTTCAATTTCCGTTTAGGAATGTATTAAACATTTTAAATGATAAACCGAACATTTTTTCTTCTGGGCATAAACTCAAATACAGCAAAATAAAATAAAATAAGAAGAAGTAAAATGTATATTTTACGAAAAGAAGAAGTAAAATGTATATATAACACATAAAAAGTAAATAAAAAACGTTGGTTTTTAAAGTACATCCTTTTATTATTTACATGCAATTTAAATATCTGAAAAAGTGTGCAATATTCAAAATTACTAACATGCTAACAGTTTCCTCTTTTATATATATAGAGAGAGGGTAAGCTAAATATTGAACTCTTTTTTAATTATCTTGCAACAATGGTTACTCATCATTGTTCTAAAGCTACCACCAACTAAAAGGGCAGGTCCAATTAAAAGGGCTTGCAGGGCCAAATAATAAGGTAAAATTCTATACCGGATCCAGGATATGCTAACCCGATAAGATTGAAAATTGGAAGAAATAAAATGTTCCACAAAAAGCAACGGCATGCCAAATTATATGTCACTACGATTAATAAAACCTGTTTAGTTAGGGCCACTCCGTTTGAAGTTAAATAAAAGGTTGTGTAATTGAGGCAATTTAAGTTCACTAACCTTTCATTGCACATTCCATTGTGCAATAACGGTTCTACAGTTGTCAATTCCATTTGTATAGGGGCTCTTTCAGGGGGTTGCAGCTTTCCTCGGCGCTTGCTCCCTGTTAAATGACCTCTTAAAACCCAACATGGCTTACATTGATTTGACCTTCCAGAAAAACCTGATCTGCACCCCTGACAGAGGAATAATAATAGCTGGGAACAACATCATCGGAATTCAGTATTTTGGGAGAAGAATTTTTTAATTTCATCGCTCGCACCTGTATTTAAATTCTTTATTTTGTCGAATAATTATCCCTCTATGTTTATAAATTTTACATGTCTTTAATATTCAAGAAAAAATAAAATGAAATAAAATAAATAGTATATGTATTTGAGATATATAATACAAAAAACATAAATTGTAAAGATTTACAATTGTATCACAGTGAAAAAATGAAATATATCTATTATCAATGTGATTTGTTAATAAACACACACACACACACACACACACACACATATATATATATATATATATATATATATATATAAAGTTAATTTAAATTAACAACAAATATAAATATGAAAGAAATTAATTAACAAATAAATTAAATAATTAATTGAATAAATTAACAATCAATAATAAATAAAGTAATTGCATCTATTGCTTATAATATAAATGCAATTTCTTTATTTTTAATGTAAATATAATTTGATTTAAATATTTACTAAAAAAATTTAAATTGAACGCCAGAAAATTTGATGATTTTTAAAAATAAAATTCCCAAATGAATAGAAATGCATGGAAAATTGCATTTTTATTTTCATTCTACATATCTGGAAAACTAAAATGTAGGAATTTTGTTAATTTTTCACACCTGTATTTTTTAATTTTTTAGATGCACATGCCTCTATGATTATAAATATTATATGTCTTTAATATCTAATAAAAAAATAACTAATTAAATAACACATGTATTTAAGATACATGATGCAAAAAATAAAAATTGAAATGATCTGTAGTCATATCACTAGAAAAATATAAAACATGCTTGCAATTAATTAATCCAAATAATAAATATATTAATATGTTTAGTTAATAATAACCAAACGCAAATTAAGTTAATTTAAATATAATTACTTCTTAAATTTTAATATAAATGCAATAATTTTATTTTTAATATAAATATAATCTGATTTAAATATGTAATAAAAAAATTTAAATTAAACGCCAGAAAAAATTTAAAAAAAATGCTCAGAAGATTGCACTTTTATTTTGAGCCTTCACATCTGTATTTGAATGCTTCAGATACATATTTCTCTAAGATTATAAATTGTACCTGTCTTTAATACCTATGAAGAAATATAATAAAATCAATTGATTGACACATGCATTTAAAATAATGATATAAAAAATATAAATTGTCGTATCACTTCGAAAAAGAAATGAAATATGCTTATTATTAATTTATCATAATAAGAAATATAATATGATGATTATCAAATAATAAACACATAAAATTAATTTAAAGAATGAAATATCAATCTAAAGAAAATAAGATAATTATCTCTGTATATTAATTTATTTGATTTAAATATTTAATAAAACATTCAAAAGGAACTTCTGAAAAAAAAAACTGTATGGAAAATTGCATCATTGCATTGCTTGAAAATACGTTTTAATCTATGATTCAGGAACATTCAAGAGTTAGTAAAGACCTATATGCAGGGCCCGTAGCCACCTTCAATGACTTTTGCAGCCACACCAATAACATTTTTGAGTAAATAAAGACACACACACACACAAGCTTAGTTTCAGTTAAGAAAAATATCACAAAAATTAAGGGGAAAGTTTTTACAATGGTCGATTCTTACTCTATTTTTAGACACATATATTTTTTTTTTGTGAATATTTAAATAATGTATTAGGAATCCATTTCGAATTAAATCTATTTCGAATTTTTGAAAGTTTTGTGCAACTTTTCGAATTGTTAGTTAAATTTTGAAACAAGCTACGAGGCTCTAGAGTTCTAGACCAAATATTAGCTTTGGAATAAATGGATTATGCCTACAAACTTACATAAATAGAAGCATAGATAAATATATGGGTTTTCCCCTTTAGTAGTATAGACTAGCTGTGAGGTCTACAGGGCGCGGTCATTATTTTAGTGCATTCACTTTTTTTATTCATCACTCTGTTTAAGCAAAAAAACAAATGAAAAGAAAAAAGAAACGCTTCCTCCACGCATGCGTGAGGTCGCTAAACATATTCCCTAAATAATCAAATAAGCATTTTGATAAACCATTGGACCGCTTTCTGAGGACCTTTTTATTCTTCTTCGACCCAGACCGACCGACTTACCTGAAGGTGCATGGTATCTGTTTGGACAGTGGGAAAATGTCACTCAATTTAGACCGTAACCTGGTAGAGGCGGCATCCACAGGGACCGTACCCTCCTCCCCTTATCACCAACCTCTCGGAAGGACTTACAGACCCACATATTTAACGTCGCCATACTTCGCGTGAACACGGGGACAGTTTGGGCAGAGCTGGGAATCGAACTCGGGTCTTCCAAGTGCAATCCCTACATGATAACCTCTGAGCTATCCCATTCCCACCCTTGTTACATGGCCCTTGTTATTATCAGCCACTTTAGCAAACATATAGCTCACTCAGTTCACTTTTACAATTTTTACAATCCGGGTACACCCACACAGCTGTCGTGATACTCCTTAAATAAAAGTAGAAATTGCATGTCAATTGGAGTAACAGCATCTACAATATATCAAAGGAGATAAAAAAAATAGGGGTAATCCACACGACCCCTCCACAAGAAAAAACCTCAGAAATAACCCTTTCCCCCGAAGGGCACAATGTAAATCGAAACCCGTCACTAGCTTAGACTCAGTGCGTAACACGTTTAATGTCGAACTGCCGTTTACACCTGCTCAGCGAAAGTGATACTCCTTACATAAGAGTGAAAATTGCATGTTAATCGTAACAACAACGGCTAAGATAGATCAAAATGCAGATGAAAACATAGAAGGGTAAACTCCAACAACTCTAAAATTAGACATTAACCCCTTCCACTAACGGACATAATTTAAAAGGAGATCCGTGTGTGATACTCCAAAATAACAGTGTTATTTGGTTACATACATAATTCCATGTTATTTGGAGCAAAAAGAACATAAATTTTATACTTCGAATATTCTTCTGAACTGATCGCCGAGTTTTACACAATGCAAATAATATTCGTAATTTTTTTTCCAAGTCTCATAAGTGGGGATTTGTTCACATATGTATCGAGCGACCGTTAAAGACGTTACAGCACAACGTCATCATTGGTCTCCGAAAAGAAAAACGTAATGGGCGCGGTTAAGGCTCCTCTATATATACTAGTATAGAAGCTCTAGGTGCGGTCGTACCCTGACCACATATGTGCCAGCATTTTCTCAGCAATCATCGGATTTTGTCCATCTTTAACTTTTAAAAGTCTGTATGAAAAAGAACTATTGACGTTTTGGAAATTTTGACCCATGCGTCCCCTGGAAAGACTTTTAGCTTAAGTTTAAAAAGAGATTGAGATTGTAGCGCAAAATTTGAGGTGGAAGATAGCATTTTAAAATAGTTCACTTTGTAGCACTTTTCAAATGTTTTTGGCATTTGTTCGTCTTTAAAATTATGAAAAAAGAAACAAAAATTTTTACATTTTTGAAATTTGGGCTCACGAGTCCTTTTAAAGCACTTGTAGCTTCAGTTTAAAAAAATCTGATGTGAGCAGCACATGACTTTCCTTATATATAATACACTTAATTTACTTCTTTTACAGTGAAAAAATGATGTATAAGATCTGCGGCACAATATTTTTAACGTTGAATTATGTATTTGGGACTTTTTCGGATGACAAAACTATTTCAAAGTGCCCAATTATATTATATTTCTCTCAATGCTATATTGACAATTATCAATATTGTTGCCATCCGCAATAAGCAATATAGTTCATCAATTAAACTATTTGAATAATCAAATCAACAATTTGGAGTCATTTTCGATAACTCGGTTCATTTTGGAGTCATTTTCGCTAAATGGGTCACCAAGTTGACCAAATGTTTCGCCAAGCACTATAGGTAAACAGAAAGAATAGCATTTCTCATACGTAGATGACTGTTGGCGAATTATTAGGTTTCAAAATACAAAACTATTACTTAAAGTATCGTCTCTCGTGAATGAAACGAACTAGATCCAGGAGAATGATATTAACAAATTTATCGCATAATATTACATCTGAAAAGTGAACTTATTTCACAATAGTAAATACTTATTTTTTTTTAATTTTATGAGATTCTTTCGATGAATTTATTTCTAAAAAGTTCAATATTTCGAGAAAGGTTTATGCTAGCGTTCTAAAGTTTGTGTCAATCATTTTCTAATGAAAAATTACTTAAGAACTGATTGCTTATTGAAGGAAACATTATTAAAGGTTTTGATTTTTGATGATTTTTTGTCAACATTTCATTCGAAAATGTAAGACTCTTTGGTACATTCGCTGGCGTTTAAAATTAATGGAATTCTTCTAGTATTCATTGATTGTAATTTTTATATCAACTTTCGCTCGAAACAATTCATTCATTCGTGATATATCGTCTCCACAGGTTTACGAACACACTAACACACTTCAAAAACGTTCAATTTGAGTTTAGGGATGCTTGAAAATTGCTCTTCCATTGAAAACTTGAATTCGAATTTTCGATCCCGCCACAATACCTTCCTATGTATTGTACTATGTATTAGGGAAAGTAAAAAACGAGATCGCAGCTCAAAAATTGAGGAAGATTTTTAAAGGGGCCGATTTTCCCCCCATTTTTCCATTTTTAAAGTTTATTTGCAAATATATAAAAATCTAGTAAACATTTTCGAAAGTTACGGTTAGTATTAGAAGAATATATAATATATGTGGTAAAGATGGGTGAAAAAAATTTTTTTTCAGCCATCTTTACCACCTGTAATTCTTATTCCATTCCTTGACTTATATATGGAACAGGGAAAATGGGGTATTTTATACCAATATAATACCTGTTTTATTTATAATGTTTACTTATCATGTTGTTTTAAATAGTCCACTGCTTATCGTATAGTCTTTTTGATATCACATTTGCATTTCAGTCCATCTTACTTTCACTTTTGCTATACAGAACATTTTCTATTAGTAATCAATCTCAGGTAATATGATACAAGTAAAAAAATCTGATGTGGGCAGCACATGACTTTCCCTGCAGACTCACATTCATTTTTTCTATATTTCTTTAAGAACGCATTAAATTGAGTTTAATTGCACAAAATGACACTACACTTGCATTTTTAATTCAATTTCTACTTTTATTTGGTAATTGGACATTTTTCCGAAGGCGGCATAAAAAAATGCGAAAATTCTCAAATATCTCGAGAACGGTTAGTCCTAGAGTAATAGAGTTCTTCTTATTCTTTTTCTCGTCAAAAATTACGTATAAAACAAGCATTTAATTGATACATTTGAACATAGGTAGTCTTTTTTAGATATTGGCGATTTTTGCGGGCCATTTCGTAAAAACAGGCAGGTTGTTTTTTTCCGAATCGTACCAAAATCTAATCAGCACCAGAGTATCCCACATGTGATTTATCTACCAAATTTTGTGAAATCTGGTCAGTTTGTATTTCAGCTAGAGTGAATACATGAGATATTTGCAGGCCATTTCGCAAAAAAAAGCGGGTTATCTTTTTTCCGAATTGTACAAAAACTAATCAGCACCAGGGTCACACCCAAAGGTCTTACCAAATTCTATGAAATTCGGTCCATTAGTTTTTGAGTTAGAGTGGATACATACATTGTACAGGTACACAGACACACACAGACAGACACACACACAGACGTCACGCTAAAAATAGTTTATTCGTATTCTAGAGGTCTCGAAACGTGTAGATCCGTCGAAAACTCGAGTTGCGATTTTCGACAAGATTCCAATACTTTCCCTATACATTACCATGTATTGCAGAGAAAGTAATAAAAATTCTTCAATATATATATATATATATATATATATATATATATATATATATATATATATATATATATATATATAATACTGTTATTTATTTCTTACGATTGGCAACAGTAGATCTCTACTTTTATCTTTTGCAATTGGCAACATTGGTCTCGTCATTTAATGCTCGAACGGATAGGATATTTGCAGTGTATTTCAGGTATTTGTGTTTCCTATATAATTTTTCAATCTTTATGCTAGTCGTCCAAATAGCATTAGTTTATAGATAAAATCTATCTCTTGCTTCAGAAACTAGCATATTTTGTGTTTATTTTGAATAAATATTTGGACTTGAAAAAGAATTTTTTGAAATGAACAATTTTTAGTCCTAGTGCTTTTCCACGTGTATAGCTTCAATGCTTGGTTATTTTTTGCTTTTCTATTTTCGAATCCACACCATTGTTATTTTTTGATTATTTTAAGCTTGATGACTAGAAATAAGCATTTGATTTTTGACACTTTACAACATAGTTGAAAAGAGTTGACTTTGTTTATTCTGTCTGTCTGTCTGTCTGTCCGTTAGCACGATAACTGCCGTAAAAACGACTTTATCAAAATGAAATTTTAGTATGTTTTTCAGACGGTCTGTGGGACCCTATGGGAATATAAATGAATAATATCACCCAATTAGTGTTGGATGGAACCCGGTTTGAAAAAATGAAATACATTGAACCCTATGGGACCTAATTTTTCAAACATTTTTTAAGCGAATTTAAAATTCACAAATTGCTTCGAAAGTTTTAAGAAATATTCAAATTATCCCATAAAATATATAGAAAAAAATTTAGTGAAATGTGTTAGGTACTTTTTTAGATAAAAATTATTTAATATAGGGAGAAAAACAAATTCAATTAAATTCTGACTCTTGCTATATCTTCCAGAAAAAAAAAATCTGATGTATGCGCAGCACATGACTTTCCCTGCAAACTCAAATTCATATTTTCTTTATTTCTTTAATAATTCATTAGATTAAGTTTAATTGAACCAAATAACACTAAATTTGCATTTTTAATTCAATTTTTGTTTTTATTTGGTAATTGGACATTTTTCCGAAATCAGCGTAACAAAAATGCAAGAAATCTCAAATATCTTGAGAACGGTTAGTCTTAGAGTATAATGGAGTCTGTTATATTATTTTCATCTTCAAAAACTGCGTATAAAACAATAATTTAATTGATACATTTGGTCATACACTACTTAGCCTTATTTTTTAGATTTTGGCGATTTAGGCGGGCCATTTCGTAAAAAAGGCAGATTGCGCTTTTCCGAATCGTACCAAATTCTAATCATCACCAGAGTATCCAACAAGTAACTTATCTACCAAATTTTGTGAAATTTGGTCAATTAGTATTTTAGCTAGAGCGGATAAATGAAATATTTAAGGGCCATTTCGAAAAAAAGGCGGGTTCTGTTTTTACGAATCGTACCAAAAACTAATCAGCACCAAGGTCATATCCAAGTGACTTACCTACCAAATTTTATGAAATTCGGTATGTTAGTTTATGAGTTAGAATGGATTCATGCATTGCACAGACACACAGACAGACACACACACAGACACATACACAGACACATACACAGACGTCACGCTAAAAATAGCTTTTTCGTATTCTAGCGGTCTCGAAACGTGTAGATCCGTCGAAAACTCGAATTGCGGTTTTCGGCATGATTCCAATACTTTCCCTATACATTACCATGTATTGAAGGGAAAGTAATAAGAGATATATTTTATAATAAATATCTTTCCAAGAGTTTAATTATTTTATATATAAGAGAGTTTTCACATTTTAAAATAAATATGGCAGATAACAATTTTTCACATTTTTTTAAATTTTATATAATTCTTCATGATTGATGGTTGTCTGTCTGTCTGTTATTTTATACTTATTTGATGGCAGTTTTAATGCACTTTCCTATGTCCTAGAGAGTTGAAATTTGGTACACAGCTTAAATTTATAGAACATTTTATTCTACAAAAATTTGGTGGATCCTCAAATATAGATCCTACATTTTTTTTGAAATGGCCTGCAAATAATCCCCGTTCACTTCTATGAATCATTGTTGCAAGATTGTTAAAAATTCTGATGTAGGCAGCACATGACTTTCCTTACAGACTCACATTCACGTTCTCTTTATTTCTTCAATAATAATTTGAGTTTATCTGCACAAAATAACACCCATAAGTATTTTAAATGACACTGAATTTGTACGTTAAACTTAAATTTGGTTCTCATTTGATAGCTGGACTTATTGTCAAAGATGGCGTAACGAAAACGCGAAAAAACTAAAATATCTCAAGAATGACTAGTCCTTGAGTAAAGGGGTTAGTCTTATTCTTTTTGTTGTCAAAAATCACTTATAAAATAAGCATCTAATTCATATAATTGAGCACACGTAGAACAATTTGGTCAATTAGTATTTTAGCTAGAGCGGATAAATGAAATATTTAAGGGCCATTTCGAAAAAAAGGCGGGTTCTGTTTTTACGAATCGTACCAAAAACTAATCAGCACCAAGGTCACATCCAAGTGACTTACCTACCAAATTTTATGAAATTCGGTATATTAGTTTTTGAGTTAGAATGGATTCATGCATTGCACAGACACACAGACAGACACACACACAGACACACACACAGACGTCACGCTAAAAATAGCTTTTTCGTATTCTAGCGGTCTCGAAACGTGTAGATCCGTCGAAAACTCGAATTGCGGTTTTCGGCATGATTCCAATACTTTCCCTATACATTACCATGTATTGAAGGGAAAGTAATAAGAGATATATTTTATAATAAATATCTTTCCAAGAGTTTAATTATTTTATATATAAGAGAGTTTTCACATTTTAAAATAAATATGGCAGATAACTATTTTTCACATTT
Organism: Amaurobius ferox; assembly: GCA_951213105.1. NCBI lineage: Eukaryota > Metazoa > Arthropoda > Arachnida > Araneae > Amaurobiidae > Amaurobius > Amaurobius ferox. The sequence continues at coordinate 39,454,324 of OX578142.1, forward strand.
TTTTTAATTTTATATAATTCTTCATGATTGATGGTCGTCTGTCTGTCTGTTATTTTATACTTATTTGATGGCAGTTTTAATGCACTTTCCTATGTCCTAGAGACTTGAAATTTGGTACACAGCTTAAATTTATATTTTGTTAAATTAGTTAAATTCTGATGTAGGCAGCACATGACTTTCCTTACAGACTCACATTCACGTTCTCTTTATTTCTTCAATAATAATTTGAGTTTATCTGCACAAAATAACACCCATAAGTATTTTAAATGACACTGAATTTGTACGTTAAACTTAAATTTGGTTCTCATTTGATAGCTGGACTTATTGTCAAAGATGGCGTAACGAAAACGCGAAAAAACTAAAATATCTCAAGAATGACTAGTCCTTGAGTAAAGGGGTTAGTCTTATTCTTTTTGTTGTCAAAAATCACTTATAAAATAAGCATCTAATTCATATAATTGAGCACACGTAGAACAATTTGGTCAATTAGTATTTTAGCTAGAGCGGATAAATGAAATATTTAAGGGCCATTTCGAAAAAAAGGCGGGTTCTGTTTTTACGAATCGTACCAAAAACTAATCAGCACCAAGGTCACATCCAAGTGACTTACCTACCAAATTTTATGAAATTCGGTATATTAGTTTTTGAGTTAGAATGGATTCATGCATTGCACAGACACACAGACAGACACACACACAGACACACACACAGACGTCACGCTAAAAATAGCTTTTTCGTATTCTAGCGGTCTCGAAACGTGTAGATCCGTCGAAAACTCGAATTGCGGTTTTCGGCATGATTCCAATACTTTCCCTATACATTACCATGTATTGAAGGGAAAGTAATAAGAGATATATTTTATAATAAATATCTTTCCAAGAGTTTAATTATTTTATATATAAGAGAGTTTTCACATTTTAAAATAAATATGGCAGATAACTATTTTTCACATTTTTTTTAATTTTATATAATTCTTCATGATTGATGGTCGTCTGTCTGTCTGTTATTTTATACTTATTTGATGGCAGTTTTAATGCACTTTCCTATGTCCTAGAGACTTGAAATTTGGTACACAGCTTAAATTTATATTTTGTTAAATTAGTTAAATTCTGATGTAGGCAGCACATGACTTTCCTTACAGACTCACATTCACGTTCTCTTTATTTCTTCAATAATAATTTGAGTTTATCTGCACAAAATAACACCCATAAGTATTTTAAATGACACTGAATTTGTACGTTAAACTTAAATTTGGTTCTCATTTGATAGCTGGACTTATTGTCAAAGATGGCGTAACGAAAACGCGAAAAAACTAAAATATCTCAAGAATGACTAGTCCTTGAGTAAAGGGGTTAGTCTTATTCTTTTTGTTGTCAAAAATCACTTATAAAATAAGCATCTAATTCATATAATTGAGCACACGTAGAACAATTTGGTCAATTAGTATTTTAGCTAGAGCGGATAAATGAAATATTTAAGGGCCATTTCGAAAAAAAGGCGGGTTCTGTTTTTACGAATCGTACCAAAAACTAATCAGCACCAAGGTCACATCCAAGTGACTTACCTACCAAATTTTATGAAATTCGGTATATTAGTTTTTGAGTTAGAATGGATTCATGCATTGCACAGACACACAGACAGACACACACACAGACACACACACAGACGTCACGCTAAAAATAGCTTTTTCGTATTCTAGCGGTCTCGAAACGTGTAGATCCGTCGAAAACTCGAATTGCGGTTTTCGGCATGATTCCAATACTTTCCCTATACATTACCATGTATTGAAGGGAAAGTAATAAGAGATATATTTTATAATAAATATCTTTCCAAGAGTTTAATTATTTTATATATAAGAGAGTTTTCACATTTTAAAATAAATATGGCAGATAACTATTTTTCACATTTTTTTTAATTTTATATAATTCTTCATGATTGATGGTCGTCTGTCTGTCTGTTATTTTATACTTATTTGATGGCAGTTTTAATGCACTTTCCTATGTCCTAGAGACTTGAAATTTGGTACACAGCTTAAATTTATATTTTGTTAAATTAGTTAAATTCTGATGTAGGCAGCACATGACTTTCCTTACAGACTCACATTCACGTTCTCTTTATTTCTTCAATAATAATTTGAGTTTATCTGCACAAAATAACACCCATAAGTATTTTAAATGGCACTGAATTTGTACGTTAAACTTAAATTTGGTTCTCATTTGATAGCTGGACTTATTGTCAAAGATGGCGTAACGAAAACGCGAAAAAACTAAAATATCTCAAGAATGGCTAGTCCTTGAGTAAAGGGGTTAGTCTTATTCTTTTTGTTGTCAAAAATCACTTATAAAATAAGCATCTAATTCATATAATTGAGCACACGTAGTCTTTTATTTTTAGATTTAACGATTATTGCGGGCCATTTCGCTAAAACAGCCCGTTTCTTTTTTCCGAATCATACCAGAATAACATATAAGAAATTTATATACCAAATTTTGTTAAATTAGTTTTTAGCTAGAGTTTAGACCATTAGTTTTTAGCTAGAGTAGATAAAGGCAATTTTTGCCGACCATTTCGCAAAGAAGGCGGATTCTTTTATTATGAATCGTACTAAAATCTAATGAACATCAGGGTTTCCCACAAAAAACTTACCTACCAAATTTTATGAAATTCAGTCCATTAGTTTTTCAGTTAGAGTGGATACAATATCCTCACAGACACACAGAAACACAATCAGATACACCCTTACATACACAGACGTCTCCCTAAAAATAGTTTTTTCGTGTTCTAGAAATCCCAAAACGTGTAGATCCTTCGAAAATTCGAGTTCCTATCTTCGGCACGATTCCAATACTTTGAATACATACATACACACATACATATATTATCTGTGTATCTATGTATTATCTGTGTATCTAAATTCCGTGCCTACGCAATTGCAATAGTTGTGATTTTAAATGATCGCTAAACTTTTATTATTTCTACAACGAAGCCTAATTTTAACTTATGCAGAATGGAAATATCTCAAGCGATTGTAAGGTGAGTTATACAAGAATTGCTGATTTTTTTCAAGCAAAATTATTTAGCTCTGGAGTCTGGAATACAAGTTATATGAATGAAATATTCATTGATTTTGCATAGAGAATCAGATGATTTATATTGCGATAGAGTTTTAAATATTTAAGTATAATAAATTACTGTAATACTGTGATAATGTAAAAGATATCACCACTGAATGTATCACATTTTAGAGATTTTTAAATGAAATTGCATTTCAATTGGAAAGTGTTTCTTAATGAATGCTTATGCATGATTGATCTTTCTTGTTCTCATGATGGTTGATTATCTATTTAATACTTCTTTTTAATTTGTAGGCATATTTTAAGTTAAGGTTTTTGAGTTACAACTTCTTTCTATTCTATCATTGGATTTTCATATTATATATATATATGTATATATATATATATATATATATATAGTTACAGGCCATTAATTGAAATGTGCTAGTATGAGGCTGGAGTATGGTAGATACCACCTGAAGATTTTACACCAGCTTCATTCCATTGGTTATCATACCAGTTTTCGTTTTGATTGTCCTTTTATATTATGTGCGGTTTCCTGATTTTTCTTGTATATGACTAGCTCTCTATTGAGTTTTTCCTGGGTAGCAATTACATTCAACTGTTTGTTATGGTTGCATCACTATTTTTCTTCAAATATTCTAAATTATATCATCTTTATTACTAATATATATATATGTGTGTGTGTGTGTGTGTGTGTGTGTGTGTGTGTGTGTGTGTGTGTGTGTGCGTGTGTGTGTGTGTGTTTACTACTAGGAAGAATTACCAGGCGTTGTCACGAGTCGTAAATAAACGCCCTCTACTTAAATAATACATTTACAGATAACACTACTCAATTTTCTTTAATCCTAAACCGTCGTTCCTACACACGCTCTCCGTAAAGCAAAATATAAATAAATAAATAAAAATAGATTTAAAACTTCTAGGAAAGGAACGTGGCATTAGATCGTGACAAAAGCTGTTAGATCGTGATATTAACTGTTAGATCCTAACTGTGGCTGATAGATCATGTACGTAGCAGGAGATTAGCCGAATTTAGATTTTAATAGTCGTTAAAAGAATCTAATTAAAATTTGGAAAAATGCCATTGAGGTGCATCAGTTCAGGTATAGATACTATTGTGTAAAAAACCTCAGACATGTAAATGTGGTACATATCGCTCAGCATCGCTGACAAATAGACCGACAAACAAAACAGACAGCGTCTTCCTGTTATTATTGTAAATACACCACCCGACACAGAAAATGCAACACCATGAAAGAGCGAATAGAGTGCGATGATAAAAGATGCACAGACAGAGATGGCATATATAAATAAGTGATGTTAATTCCAGAAGGATAATGCAATACAGTAATGGCACAGTCAGGGTGATTAGTAGTCAGTAGGACCACCTTTTGAGGCGATACAAGCATCAACCTTTTGAGAAACAGATGCAATAAGCTTGCGGGTAATTTCCTGAGGTCATGGATGACTCTAAGCTTTCAACCATCCTCCACAGGTCGTCCTCTGTTTGAGGCGTGGGCAGGGCAGCCAAACGATGGCCAATCACGTCCCATACGTGCTCGATGGGTGAGAGATCTGGAGACAAGGGAGGCCAAAGAAGCACCTAGATAACTTACAAGGCTTATTTGCTTATCACTTCCGTGTGCGGTCGTGCGTTATCTTGCTGGAAAATAGCATTTTGCAACCGCTGAAGGTAGGGGGTAGAGGTGACCGTCTATCGAAGCCGATGGCGTCCCAAACGATCATGTTGCGTTTTTAGCAGTATGGCGTTCAACAGTCGCAGCAGAATTGGATCTGTTGCGACTCTCACACAGCAACTCAACCAGACTCTCACACGGCGACTGTCATTCAGCAAACAGAACCGAGACTCGTCGCTGAACGCTACCCTGTCCCATTCAGTCGTCCATGAGGTTCGTGTCCGACACCATTACAGTCTCTCACGTTAGTGTCTTGTCCTCATTGGCAGTCGTCGTAAAGGGCGTTTTGAGTGCAAGCCGCTTTCGGCCAATCATCGAGAAACTGTTCTCGTTGATATTGGAGCATCCTATATACCCTTCAAATTTTACAGAATGTAGACAGTCGTTTGTGGAGGCGCCACCGTATACCTCCGAATGCGTCGATCAACGAGTACTGGCGTACGTCTGGATGGACCTGTACCACTGTGACAATTCACATGTCCTTCTTCAACCTATCTTCTCCAAATCTTTTGCACAGTGGACGCATCTACCGTGCTTCAGAGGCGATACGTTGGTACGACCATCCAGACGTACGTAGGCTTAAAATGAATCCCCTCGCACGATCGTCCAAATGCTGAAACGGACTTCGACGTCATCAGTCAGGCATCTCTTCAACAACACGCGTCTTCTGAAATAGAACACAGCTCGGAAAACGGATTTCCGTAGGCGACAGATAGTAGCAACTGTTGGCTCATCTACCGTTTCCATTTCGTTTATCCCGCGCTCTAATCACGTGACCTACTTGTATTTCAGATAATTGCGATGTGGCTCCCCTCAACTTTCCAGAATCTATTTTTGAGTAACTTGTGATACTTTACTTTCATTTTTTTGCAATTATTACATGGAAAAAGGTGAAAAATCTGTATATTTGATCCAAATGATCAAAATTATGGTGTATAGCACGTTTGCTTAATTTAAAATGGCTTAAAATGATCTTTGAATACATACCAGGTTTGAAAATGAACTTGCTTGCGGGTCGCCCCCTCCCCCGAGGGGCCTAATGACGTCACAAACACGAAAAACACTCAGCTAATTTTCACTGCAATGATTGAAACTATTAAGTTTCGTGGAGCCAGCAATAAACCCTTTTATGCATGATTATGTCAAATTTTGTCTTATGTTACCATGTTAAGAAAATATAAAATTTCGAATAAACTTTGAAGTTTTCGCTCGAATCTTTGAAAATTCTATCTTGTTCTAGATTTTTCTTTAACAAAGCCGAATATAAAGTTTCAGGAAAATCCATCAATATTTGTGGCAGCTATGGTGTACACAAGAAATCGACCACAGACAGACATCTTCCTAAAACTAGTCAAAACGTGTTCAAGAGTTGCTAAAACTTATACTGGCATCAAATTCTCGAAATCGAAAATTTTCATGAAAATTAATACTTTTTCTATACTATATGCTATAGTATTAGAAACTAAAAATCTGGTATTTATCACAACTCGTCCTTGTGATGGCAGAAGAAATCATTTCATGATACGTTGTTTTGCTTTTACAAGGTTGGTTAGCGTTCTTTCATTGGGTTAATGCTATGATATTTTTTTTTAAAGTATATCTAAATTAACAAGAAAGATCAATCATGCTTAAAGCATTGATTATGAAACACTTTCCAACTTCAATGTAATATTATTTAAACATGTCTAAAATGCAATACATTCCTCGGTAATATTTTAAAACTTATCGCAATACTACATTAATTTATTATATTTGAAAGCTTAAACCTTCATCGAAAAAAATGAACTTCATTCAAATGACGGCATTGAAATATAAATTGCCTGGTTTAAACAACTCTAAAATGTGATACATTCCTCGGTAATAATTTTAGAATTATCATAATGCTACGATAATTTATTATATTTGAGAACTTCATCGAAAACAACTGAAATTCATTCAAATGACGTCATAGAAAAAATAACACGCCTGGCTCTCTCTATAAAAGCAGCATTTCATTCATAAATAACTTCCCATTCATTTCATTCATCACAGTACTATAATAATTTATTTTATTTAAAAATTAAGACCATGGAGCTACAAGTAATTAAACTCTATGCGTAAAACTTCATCGAAAAAAATCGTCCTTCTCTTTGTAAAATCAGTGAATATTTCATTCATATCAGCTATGCAGACTCCATGAAATAAATGATTTTGTGTTAAAGAAATACAGCAATTCTAATAGAACTCATTCTACATATTTTGCTGTTTACATTTACATAGGTGAAAAATAGACTTCGTCGTAGAAATAATCAAATTTGGATGAGCATTTAAATTCAAATATATTGTAATTGCGTTGTTTCAGTATGTAGATGCACAGAATTTAAACAAAAATAAAGTGGTTTTAGGACGGATACAACACTCAATATGAATTAAAAAGAACTTTAAAAATCACGATTTTGAGACAAGATGAATGCCATATATCATTTTGAAGTGGGTCACGTGATCTTTTCATATCCTGGTCACGTGATCGCTTCCTATAAGAGGTGTTATTATTATTTTAATTTTTATTTAAAAAACTACTGAATATATCTCGCTGAATTTTTTTTATATGTTTTATGGATTAATTTGATTATTACCTAAAATTTTCGAAGCAGTTTGTGAATTTTAAATCCGCTTAAAAAATGTTTGAAAAATTAGGTCCCATAGGACTCAATGTAGTTCATGTTTTCAATCCGGGTTCAATCCAAAACTAATTGGGTAATATTATTCATTTATATTCCCATAGGTCCTACAGACCGTCTGAACAACATACTAAAATTTCATTTTGATTAAGTCATTTTTACGGCAGTTATCGTGCTAACGGAAAGACAGACAGACAGACAGATTCGACTTTGTTGTAAAGTGTTAATAAAACAGATATAAAAATGTAAATGAAAATATTTCCTTAGCATTGGTCTATTTTAAAACTGTAACACCTTTTAACTCGGATTGATATTTCTCAAGATACGCCATTTTGCCATCACAAGGAGGATTCATCTCATACTACATAAATTAAAACACTTAAACCGGTGCTGAAATAACTGTGAAGAGAAAACTTTGACTTAACAACACAGATTATAACAAATTAGTAGTACTTTCAATCGATTTCGGATGCAAAAAAGGGCCACCTTCTTCTCGACAAAAATAGAGAAACCACATCAGTAAAAACAAAGTTCTGCTGAGAAAAATATTTAGAAACAGCATGCTGATAACCCCGCGCTTCCATGTGTGGTATGTATTCTAAGAAAAGGGCCATCCTGAGTTTCGACGTCATCCAGGACTTGCGTGATGTGTATACCAAACATGTCAACAGTGGGACTTTGTGCCCCGACAAGCGTTCTAATAAGACCTTAACCTGAAATGATAGCGTCCTAAACAGCTCGGTGGGCGAGTCCTTTTTCTAGAATAGAAAGATGCCGATGAACTCTGGCAGGACATATATGCGGTTAACCCTGAGTTCAGAGGATGACTTTCTGAGCGAGAACTGTAGACAGCAGCTACTTTGATAGAGTTTCAGAGTTTTCGTCATGGCCTGTTCACGAACCATGTCAGGTTTTGCTTCTGTTAAAATTGTATTGTTAAATGAAAGGCCCTTTTAAATTTTAATACATATGGTGTTAATAAAATTTGTTTTGTTGGATCAAAATCAGAAGTATTTTTCAGTCCTTTGTTTTTGTTCTTCAATCAATTAGTCGCCGATACGACATGAAAAAATTTGAAAATTCTGTAAAGTTGTTTCAAAGGATCACAAATATAGCACATTACCCTTCATTTAAAAGGACGTGCAGAAAAATCCTTTGATTGATACAAAGTTTAATAATGTCCCCCCCCCCCCCCTCCCCGAGGAGACTAATAACGTCACAAACACAAAAATTGCATCGCGGCTATTTTTCACTACAGATATTAAAATCTGTTAAGTTTCGTGATCATTGAGCTATAAATAACCCCTTTTATGCATGATTATGTCAAATTTTGTCTTATGCTACCAGGTTAGGAAAATATAAAATTTCGAATACATTTCCATCGAATCTCAAATAATTGTATCTAGTCGAAAATCTATTAATATTTTCGGCAGCTCTCATACACACAAGAAATCGACCACAAACAGACATTACACTAAAATAGTCTAAAGGTGCTCAGGTGGTTCCTAAAACATATATTGCCATCATACTAAAATGTTCGATTGGCTAAAAGATTTACCAACATATATCAACATGGGGGAGAAATAATTTATATCCCTTTACCACTAAACAGAGGACATTTTTATAACCCTTAATGCACTTAACTCATTTTCTTTATATCACTTGTACGTCTTGGCTTCCAATCGATATTAAGATGTTGTACTACACGGCAATGATTTTTAATAGTACAAATCTTTTTCATACATAGAAATCTGACAATCATATCAAACTGATGCATTATGTCTACCCAAAAGTTTGGATCGGTCAGAACACTCTCACCGGTAAGTAATCGTAGCGTTCAAAACATTAAACTCATGCGAATCCAATCTGTTTAAAAGTGCCGGGTGACCATAATTAAATGTTTTTGTTCTAAATCTTCTGAAGGTACATCTATCTGTCAAATTTCAGCCTAACTTAGGAAATACTCTTCAAAACATTCGTACGTCTTGAAAGACCTACTTCGAGATGACACTTACTTCGTATTATTTCATATTTCGAACATTTTAGTGTAGAACACCTTCCTAAATGGGCATTTGTGAAAAATTCCATTTTTCTCGAGGATTAAATCGGATGATTGATCCGTGTACCAAATTTCAACTCCCCTATCTCACTTAAAAGAACGCAAGAATGCATTCCTTTCATTATTTTTGGAATTCAAAGAGTATGAGTTCAATTGATCACTAAAACATAGTCGTAAAGTCAAAAACATTTCTTAAATTGCAAAGATTTTATCAGGAATAAAAAAGAAATAGCAGAATCAGTATGCAACAATAAAAAGTGTAATGCGTGTTTCTTTACAATTATTGTTAATACTCAACTTTGATCTCAATTATCTCAAAATGAGCTTTTCTGCACTGGTATCCCTTGGCATCTCGGGTCCTCAATTGAAAACAGTAAGCTGAAAAAGGTATTTTATAATGTAAGTTGCATAACGTAAGTACATTTTGAGTTAATTTCTCAGATTTCTTCTTGCTCAAGCTCTGAGTTTCTAACAGCATGACATGAATATGCAAATTATTTTTATTCCAAACAGGGAATGGCATCAGAACAATCTAACACTCATTCATACTATGGAGCGTTTCATCGCGTTGACCTTCAAAAATAATTTGTAGTTGCGTATTATTTTGTAGTTGTGAATAATGGGCACCTTGTTAGTGTTGATGGCGATACTTGGTCTTTGTATGGCCGGTGTTTTTCCAAGACCTGACGTTGATGGAAACCTCGTGTCACATTCAGGATTTCGAACGTCGGATGTTAAGAAATCGGGATTTCCAGTGAAATGGTCAAAGCTTGAATCTATTCCTCTTGGACAGCACCTGGATGAAGGAAATGTTTCAAGTGTGTTCTGTTTCTTGTCCTTCACAGTTGAAGATATGTAAAATCTAATTTCTAAATCACAAATAGTAGTTTTTGGTTTATATTTTATCTTGAGAATTAAATAGTTTTGATTTCTATTGTCAATGCTTAAAAAGCATCGACTGTTCCTTTAACTTATTAATGCAGTTGCTAATTTGTTGGAGGGTGTATATTACACCCTAACTGATACAAATGTAGCTAAATAGTAAATAACAAGCTTAGATTTGAAGTTTTTAATCTATTAAATGACGTGAAAGAAGGGAGGGGGGGTAACAACCATACCCCAAAAACTTTGCCCAGAGAGCTGTGAAAGGGCATTTAAGATAAACTTTTTTGAAAGAGTATGTAAATAATATTTCCAGTAAAATTATTTTTAATAATTTTCATTATATATTTATTTGATTATAACTGTCTATCATTCAAATGTTGTTCTAAGAGACCCGATGGTAACTCATTAAAATCAATGTTATTTTATTTGAGCGAAGCGAGTTTCGAGCATAGCTTAACACACTCAAATCTGATTGTGTGCGAAAGTTTCGTAGTCTATCTATGTACAGAGATATGAGGTCAAAGGTCAGATATGGAACAAAGTTAATTTCAAAAATTCTGGGCGCTAAACTGTTTTCTATTTGTTTTACATAATCTATAAGTTAATTGGCTGCTTTGCACGTTATCTAATATTCAATATTTTGAATTTAATATTGAGTTTTTACAACTTTAATGGAATAAACATCTGAAATATTATGTAGATGAATACCCTTCTTTGCTTCTGCTCTCTAAAGACTGTTTAGTTTGCCATACGTAATTCATTGAGGGGAAGCGGGGGAGTATACACTTTTCTCCCTTTGACGCCATGCAACAAATCTCTAGTCAGCTAGAATTTCATTTATGATCTAGTAGATTTCCCACTCATATATAATAGGAACTGACTGAGTGAGGGTGTGATGCATCAAAATGATCGAGCTGTTCGACTTATAGCCAGAATCTTCGTTTTGACGTCATTCGAGGAGTCTGCTTTGAACCTAGGGGGAAAATCTAAAATTTCAAAAATTCGAATCAATGTGATGATGCAAAGGAATAATAAAAATACTCGAAACTACCTTGCTTAATTATCGAGCACTTCTACTCTAGAATTAGTTTTGATTTAATTCGATCAGTCTTGGCTTCCAGGTCAACTGAAATATCTAACATTTTAAACATTTGAATGGAGCTGTCTATGCAAATGAATTATTAAAAAATTTCAAAACCACTTTTCAAAATAATCGAACATTTCTACTCGAGCCAGTATAACGGTTTTAATCTCATTCAATCTGTCTCTGCTTTCAGTTCAACGAAATAATCTAAAATTTCGAATTAAGGGGACGTTACAAAGGAATTATACGACTGTATTTGCTATGTTTATTCTTCAAGAAGATTAATATTTTAGGAGCTATTCATAGATTATATACTTTGGATAAGTTTATTTTCCAAAAACGTACACCACTTTGCTTTTCTTATGCACAATTTGTGGGACATGAATATGATTATTATCTACGATAGACAATTTTATTCATACATTTCAAATTTTTAAAATCTTTGGGAGTTTTGTGTTCTGTTGCACGAAAATAATTGTCAATCTTGGGATTGATAAAATTTAGGGTGATGGAAGTAAACCTCATTGGCCTATGACAAAATGGCATTGTCAAAATTCTTATCATTAGATGGTTCCGGTCCATTTCAGTAGACATAACACTAAAAATTCAGGTGTGCATTAGTCGTCTTAAGTATTTGTTAAAGTACAAAAGTGTCATTATAAAAGCGAAAAACTTTTTTGTTATAAGAAAAAAGAAACTTTTAGAAAATGTCGACAATAATCGTCATGACTAAAATTCAGCTCACTAAAAATTTTAATTTATCTGTATCAAAAATTGTTTATAAGCAAGCGTGTTTAGAAGTTAAAATTTAAATTTTTTTTATAAAATTTTTAAGGATATACTAGATACTAGCTGTATACCCCTTCCTTGTATGAAATGCATATTATAATGAAACTTAGTATTCACAGTTGTGAAAATCCTGTAGTATTCGAACTGAATTTTTTATTCAAAACACATTCTATTAAAATATTTAATTTTCCTAAGAAATTTTCCTTTTTTAAGAAGTATAAGAATCTATCCTTGCTATATAAAATTATCTTCAAGGGCAGATGGGAGAAATAAAATGTCCTGGCCCCGTTTGTAAACACATTTACAAAAAATATGAAATTGAATTTATATATGCCAAAATAAGAGCCCTATAAAGTTGGATCAACATACGCCAAAGTGAAAGAACTAAAATATCAGAAGATATACCCAGTGGCTTATTTTGAAGTTCAATTTGGGGGTGGGGTAATTTTAAATATCAATCATAAAGAGTCCACATTGCAGGTCTGCTCGGGCCTGGCTCGTGAACTTGTGATCGACCTGACCCACGGACTCATTCGTGACCCGTAGATGTGGGCCCGATCTGACCCACAGGCCGGGCTCAGGCTACGTTTTATTAAGATCATGTCGGGTTGGGCCGTTTCAAAATAGTGTTAAATTTTAAGTAAATTGGTTTTTCTATTTTATTCAATTTTTTGATATTTAAATTACTAAATTCCGAATGTTTTTAAATTATCAAAATTAAATAAATTCTATTCTTAAAACACTCCCATCGATTTCTTTCCGATAACAAATATTGAATGAAAATTTGAGCAAATTGTTATAATTTAAAATTTATATATGGATAAGAATTATTGTCCTTGAATTTATTTGTATTCTAAACATCTACCACTTTTAATTTAAAATTATTAAATTTCAAAAATATTCATAACTATGGTCCTAAAAAATATCTATGTATACTTGCATAAAAAGTTTATTGCATTGAAATATTTTTAAAATGCTAACAATAGTGGCATATGACATATTTATTTTGCAACCACTACAGTCCAGAATATTTGGTGCTGATGAGCTCTAACAAAAATACATTACATTGTTTATCGACAACTTAACTGGGTGAATAACTCATTTTTAACATTTCACAGCATAGTTGAAAAATATTTGACTTTGTTCATTCTGTCTGTCCGTTCGCACAATAACTGTTTGGCATCATGTTTGCAATTTTGATGAAATATTTGCCAAATTGGCGATATTTCGCTAGATTATTCTCCAAGCGTTACAAACAGACGCAGAAAAGAACATTTATATAACTTTCGTTTGAACATATAGAACATTTCCATATTACTTAACCTTATTGTATCTAAATTGCCACTGCAGTTAATTTTCTAGGCTTAAAAATAATCGGGCAACTCGCTGAGGTTTTCATATCACATTTTGATGCTATCATTCTTTTAAAGTAAATTTTTTTTTTCGAATTCATCAAACATGTCGGCTACTGTAGTAATAATGACATTATCGATATCTTGTACATCTGTTTCAACACAATTGATGCTTGAAACATAATCGTCAAAAGTAAGATCTCCTGGCAAAACTCCTTTTACTTGTAACCTTTTCCACATTGAACAATCTTCATACACAGGATCGGAAATGAAGAATTGTCGGATTTCTCCTAAAAATCCAACATGTTTCCAGCAGTTTTATCTTTACTGTGAAACAAGGTAAATTTGAAGGATATCTGCATTTGTTTAGGCTATCTCAACATATTTAGGGATGTCTTTAGGGAAGTGCTTAATTTCAGCGCAGCTGAGGATGAATTTTTTCCATCAAACTAATTTTTGTTCTGGGATTCTGTTATTGCTCTAAGAAATTCCATGAATTTTTAAGATTATTTTTTTCAATTAATTTTTTGATTAATCTGGCGAAATATCAGTAACTCGGCAATTTTTTTATAATGGTGCCAAATTTACGAAAATATCAAAATTGCAAAAATGACGCCAACGAATTATTAAAATAATTTAATATATGGATTATATTGTTTACTAGCAGCATACCCATTCTTCGTACGGAGCATATAATATAAAGAAAGTTATAACTCTCAATCATGTGCAAATTCTGTTGAAATATTAAATTTATTGCTCCTAAAGAGAAGTTTAAAAATCTGTTCTCACTATGCAAAATTATCTTCACGGGCAGATCTGAAGAATAAAACATTCTGGCCCCTTTTGTAAGCAAATTTACAAAAAAAAAAAGGAATTTAATAAATATATACAACCCCGTACTACTATTTCCCGGCCGTCCAAACGGTTAGGCCGGGAAATAGTAGTCCAACGGCCGTCAATGCCGTCATTTGAATGAAGTTCATTTTTTTCAATGAAGGTTTAAGTTTTCAAATATAATAAATCAATGTAGTATTGCGATAAGTTTTAAAATATTACCGAGGAATGTATTGCATTTTCGACTTTTTTAAATAAAATTGCATTGAAGTTGGAAAGTGTTTCATAAGCAATGCTTTAAGCATGATTGATCTTTCTTGTTTACTAATATCTCGAGAACCACTGACTGTAGAAACTCCAAATATAGACTAAATTTTAAGTGGGACTATTTTCAAGTTACCCACAAAATTTAATCAAATTCGATTCAGCCGTTTTTTCGTGATGATGGGACAGACAGATTTTCAATTTTATTAACACTTTACAACATAGTTGAAAAGTGCTTATGACTTTGTTCATTCTGTCTGTCTGTCCGTTAGCACGATAACTGCCGTAAAAATGACTTTATCAAAATGAAATTTTAGTATGTTTTTCAAACGGTCTGTAGGACCTATGGGAATATAAATAAATAATATCACCCAATTAGTTTTTTATTGAATCCGGGTTGAAAAAATGAAATGCATTGAACCCTATTTGACCTAATTTTTCAAACATTTTTTAAGCAAATTTAAAATTCACAAGTTGCTTCGAAATTTTTAGGAAATATTCGCATTATCCCCTAAAATATATAAAAACAATTTCAGTAAAATATGTTAGGTAGTTTTTTAATTAAAAATGATTTAATAAAGGGAGAAAAGCAAATCCAATTAAATTCTGACTTTTGGAATATCCTCCAGAAAGAAAAGAGGTATATTATATAATAAATATTTTTCCAAGAGTTCAACTATTTTGTATATGAGAGGGGCTTCACATTTTAAAATAAATTTGGTAGATAACAATTTTTAAATTTTTTTTAATTTTGTATAACTCTTCATAATATACTTATTTGATGGCATTTTTAATGCACTTTCCTACGTCCTACAGAATTAAAATTTGGTACACAGCTTAAATGTGTAGAACATTTTATTCTACAAAAATTTGGTGGATCTTTAAGTGATCCTACATGTTTTTCTAAATGGCCTGCAAATAATCCCCGTTCACTTCTATAAATCATTGTTGCAATGTTGTTAAAAATTCTGATGTGGGCAGCACATGTCTTTCCCTACAGACTCATATTCACGTTCTCTTTATTTCTTCAATAATAATTTCAGTTTATCTGCACAAAATAACAGCCATAAGTATTTTAAATGACATTGAATTTTCACATTAAACTTAAATTTGGTTCTCATTTGATAGCTGGATTTATTATCAAAGGTGGCGTAGCGAAAACGCGAAAAAACTAACATCTCAAGAACGGCTAGTCCTAGAGTAATGGGGTTAGTCTTATTCTTTTTGTTGTCAAAAATCACGTATAAAATAGCAATTTAATTGATATAATTGAGCACACGTAGTCTTTTATTTTTATATTTAACGATTTTTGCGGGCCATTTCACAAAAACAGCCCGTTCCTTTTTCCCGAATCGTACTGGAATAACCTACAAGTGATTTATATACCAAATTTTGTTAAATTTGGTATGTATATCACTTGTAGGTTATTGAAATATTATACAGTAAATTTTGTTAAATTTGGTCCATTAGTTTTTTGCTAGAGTGGATAAAGACAATTTCTGCCGGCCATTTCGCAAAAAAGGCAGATTATTTTATTACGAATAGTATTATAATCAAATGAACATCAGGGTTTCCCACAAAAAACTTACCTACCAAATTTTATGAAATTCTGCACATTAGTTTTTCAGTTAGAGTGGATGCAATATCCTCACAGACACACAGAAAAACTCACAGATACACCGTTGCACACACAGACATCATCCTAAAAATAGTTTTTTCGTGTTCTAGAAGTCCCAAAACGTGTAGACCTTTCGAAAATTCAAGTTCCGATCTTCGGCACAATTTCAATACTTTGAATACACACATACGCATATATTATCTGTGTATCTAAATTCCGTACCTATGAAAGTACAATATTTGTGATTTTAAATGATCCCCAAACTTTTATTTCTTCAACGAAGCCTAATTTTAACTTATGCAGAATGCAAATATTTCAAGCGATTGTAAGGTGAGTTACATAAGAATTGCTAAATTTTTTTCACACAAAATTATTTAGCTGTGGAGTCTGGAATACAAGTTATATGAATGAAATATTAATTGGTTTTGCATAGAGAATCAGATGATTTATATTGCGATAGTTTTAAATATTTAAGTATAATAAATTACTGTAGTACTGTGATAATGTAAAAGAAATCACCACTGAATGTATCACATTTTTGAGAAATTTTAAATGAAATTGCATTTCAGTTGGAAAGCGTTTCATAATCAATGCTTATGCATGATTGATCTTTCTTAACACTTTACAACAAAGTTGAAAATTGTTTGACTTTGTTCAGTCGGTCTGTCCGTTAGAACGATAACTGCTGTAAAAATGACTTAATCAAAATAAAATTTTAGTATGTTGTTCAGACGGTCTGTAGGATCTATGGGAATATAAATGAATAATATCACCCAATTAGTTTTGGATTGAACCCGGGTTGAAAAAACTAAATACATTGAGCCCTAAGGGACCTAATTTTTCAAACATTTTTTAAGCGGATTTAAAATTCACAATTTGCTTCGAAAATTTTAGGTAATATTCAAATTGTTCCAAAAATTATATATAAAAAAATTCAGCGAAATATATTCAGTAGTTTTTTATATAAAAATTAAAATAACACCTCTTATATGAAGCGATCACGTAACCATGATATGAAAAGGTCAAAATGAAATATGCAATCCATCTTGTCTCAAAATCGTGATTTTTAAAGTTCTTTTTAATTCATCTTGAGTGTTGTATCCGTCCTAAAACCACTTTATTTTTCTTAAATTCTGTGCATCTACATACTGAAACAACGCAATTATAATATATTTGAGTTTAAATGCTCTTCCAAATTTGATTATTTCTACAACGAAGTCTATTTTTAACACTTTACAACAAAGTTGAAAAGTGTTTATGACTTTGTTCATTCTGTCTGTCTGTCTGTCTGTCCGTTAGCACGATAACTGCCGTAAAAATGAGTTTATCAAAATGAAATTTTAGTATGTTGTTCAGACGGTCTGTAGGACCTATGGGAATATAAATAAATAATATCACCCAATTAGTTTTTTATTGAACCCGGGTTGAAAAAATGAAATACATTGAACCCTATGGGACCTAATTTTTCAAACATTTTTTAAGTAAATTTAAAATTCACGAATTGCTTCGAAATTTTTAGGAAATATTCACATTATCCCTATCCCATAGAATATATAAAAAAAATTCTGTAAAATATGTTAAGTAGTTTTTTAATTAAAAAAATTATTTAATATAGGGAAAAAAACAAATTCAATTAAATTCTGACTTTGGGATATCTTCCAGAAAGAAAAGAGAGAGATATTATATAATAAATATCTCTCCCTTTGTTTAAACGTTTTGCATATGGGAGTGGCTTCATATTTTAAAATAAATTTGGTAGATAAAAATTTTTCATTTTTTTTAAATTTTATATAACTCTTCTTGATAAATTTAATTGATGGCATTTTAAATGCACTTTCCTACGTCCTAGAGAGTTAAAATTTGGTACACAGCTTAAATTTGTTGAACATTTTATTCGACAAAAATTTGATGGATCTTTAAATATAGATCATACATTTTTTTCGAAATGGTCTGAAAATAATCCCCGTTCACTTCTATAAATCATTGGTGTAATATTGTTAAAAATTCTGATGTGGACAGCACATGTCTTTCTCTGCAGACTCATATTCGTTCTCTTTATTTATTCAATGATAATTTGAGTTTATCTGCACAACATAAGTATTTTAAATGACATTGAATTTACACGTTAAACTTAAATTTGGTTCTCATTTGATAGCTGGACTTATTGTCAAAGGTGGCGTAGCGAAAACGCAAAAAAACTAGAATATCTCAAGAACGGCTAGTCCTAGAGTAATGGGGTTAGTCTTATTCTTTTTGTTGTCAAAAATCACATATAAAATAGGAATTTAATTGATGTAATTGAGCACACGTAGTCTTTTATTTTTATATATAACGATTTTTGCTGGCCATTTCGCAAAAATAGCCCGTTCCTTTTTCCCGAATCGTAGTAGAATAACCTACAAATGATTTATATACAAAATTTTGTTAAATTTGGTATATAAATCACTTGTAGGTTATTGAAATATTATACTCCAAATTTTGCTAAATTTGGTTCATTAGTTTTTAGCTAGAGTGGATAAAGGCAATTTCTGCGGCCATTTCGCAAAGAAAGCAGATTCTTTTATTACGAATCGTACTATAATCTAATGAACATCAGGATTTCCCATAAAAAACATACCTACCAAATTGTATGAAATTCGGTCCATTAGTTTTTCAATTAGAGTGGATGTAATATCCACACAGACACACAGAAACATACACAGATACACCCTTACACACACAGACGTCTTCCTAAAAGTAGGTTTTTCGTGTTCTAGAAGTCCCAAAACGTGTAGATCCTTTGAAAATTCGAGTTCCGATCTTCGGCACGATTCCAATACTTTGAGTATATACACATACACATATATATTATCTGTGTATTATCTGTGTATCTAAATTCCGTGCCTATGCAATTACAATAGTTGTGATTTTAAATGATCCCTAAACTTTTATTATTTCTTCAAGGAAGCCTAATTTTAACATATGCAGAATGCAAATATCTCAAGCGATTGTAAGATGAATTACATAAGAATTGCTGAATTTTTTTCACACAAAATTATTTAGCTCTGGAGTCTGGAATACAAGTTATATGAATGAAATATTCATTGATTTTGCATAAAGAATCAGATGATTTATATTTCGATACAGTTTTAAATATTTAAGTATAATAAATTACTGTAGTACTGTGATAATGTAAATAATATTACCACTGAATGAATCACATTTTAGAAATTTTTAAATGAAATTACATTTCAGTTGGAAAGTGTTTCATAATCAATGCTTATGCATGATTGATCTTTCTTGTTTACCTATGTAAAATGTAAACAGCAAAATATGTAGAATGGGTTGTATTAGAATTGCTGTATTTCTTTAACACAAAATCATTTAGTTCATGGAGTCTGCATAGCTGATATGAATGAAATATTCAATGATTTTACAAAGAGAAGGGCGAGCTTTTCGATTAAGTTTTACGCATAGAGTTTAATTACTTGTAGCTCCATGGTCTTAATTTTTAAATAAAATAAATTATTACAGTATTGGGATGAATGACATGAATGGGAAATTATTTATGAAGAATGAAATGCTGTTTTTATAGAGAGCCAGGTGTGTTATTTTTTCTATGACGTCATTTGAATGAATTTCAGTTTTCGATGAAGTTTTCAAATATAATAAATTATTGTAGTATCATGATAATTCTAAAATTATTACCGAGGAATGTATCACATTTTAGAGATGTTTAAACCAGGCAATTTATATTTCAATGCCGTCATTTGAATGAAGTTCATTTTTTTCGATGAAGATTTAAGTTTTCAAATATAATAAATTAATGTAGTATTGAGATAAGTTTTAAAATATTACCTAGGAATGTATTGCATTTTAGACATGTGTAAATAAAATTGCATTGAAGTTGGAATGTGTTTCATAATCAATGCTTTAAGCATGATTGATCTTTCTTGTTAACACTTTACAACAAAGTTGAAGTGTTTGACCTTGTTCATTCTGTCTGTCTGTCCGTTAGCACGATAACTGCCGTAAAAATGACTTAAAATAAAATTTTAGTAAGTTGTTTAGACGGTCTGTAGGATCTATGGGAGAATAAATGAATAATATCACCCAATTAGTTTTGGATTGAACCCGGGTTGAAGAAATGAAATGCATTGAACCCTATGGGACCTAATTTTTCAAACATTTTTTAGGCGGATTTAAAATTCACAAATTGCCTCGAAAATTTTAGGTAATATTCAAATTATTCCATAAAATATATAAAAAAAAAATCAGCAAAATATATTCAGTAGTTTCTTAAATAAAAATTAAAATACTAATTACACCCTTCATATGGAAAGATCACGTGACCGTTATATGAAAAAATCATGTGACCCACTTCACAATAAAGTATGGCATAAAGTATGGCAATAAAGTATGGTTGTGTCAAAATTGTGATTTTTAATGTTCTTTTTAATTCAAATTTAGTGTTGCATCCGTCCTGAAACTGCTTTATTTTTGATTAAACTCTGTGCATCTACATCTTGAAACAACGCAATTACAATATATTTAAGTTTAAAGGATCATCCATCTTTGATTATTTCTACAACGAAGCCTATTTTTCACTTATGTAAAATGTAAACAACAAAATATGTAGAATGAGTTGTATAAGAATTGCTGTATTTCTTTAACGCAAAATTATTTAGCTCATGGAGTCTGCATAGCTGATATGAATGAAATAAATATTCATTGATTTTACAGAGGACGATTTTTTTCGATGAAGTTTTAAGCGCAGAGTTTAATTACTTGTAACTCCATGGTCTTAAGTTTTTAAATAAAATAAATTATTTTAGTACTGTGATGAATGGGAAAATGTTTATGAATTAAATGCTGCTTTTATAGAGAACCAGGCGTGTTATTTTTTCTATGATGTCATTCGAATGAATTTCAGTTGTTTACGATGAAGTTTTCAAATATAATAAATTATTGTAGTATTATGATAATTTTAAAAATATTACAGAGGACTGTATCGCATTTGAGATGTTTAAACATTCATATTTCAATGCCGTCATTTGAATGAAGTTCATTTTTTTCGATGGATGAAGGTGTAAGTTTTCAAATATAATAAATTAATGTATTGTGATAAGTTTTAAAATATTACCGAGGAATGTATTGCATTTTAGAGATGTTTAAATAAAATTTCATTGAAGTTGGAAAGTGTTTCATAATCAATGCTTTAAGCATGATTGATCTTTCTTGTTTATATAGATTTCGGCAATCAATATTGATAGTTAAGTTGGATTTGCCCGAACTGCAAATTAATTGGGCACTTCAAAATATTTTTACATGTTGTCATATGGAAAAGCGTAAAATGTACAATTTAACGCTAAAAACATTGTGCCGTGGATATTGTACATTATTTTTCCACTACGAAATACGTAAATTACATAATTGCATTATATAAGGAAAGCCATGTGCTGCCCACATCAGATTTTGTGCTGTTAGATTACTGTTCTATCGTGCTGTGGCTGATACTATATCGGTATAGGAGTGGGATGCTCATTCAAACATTTTGGCATTGAAGTAACCCAAAAAGAGAGCTCCGATTAACTCCTGGACATAAAAATGTTGCACATTTCTTGTTAGTCAAGTTCAAGATTTTTTTTACTTTCTCATGCTATGTAATAGCTATGTAATATAGTACAAAGAAAGTATTTTCACGAAAATTTTCGAATTTGAAATTTTGATGTCAGTATGTTTTTAAGACCTCCTGAACACGGTTTGACTATTTTGGGAGTGATATCCGTCTGTCTAATGTCTGTGGCTGATTTTTTGTGTATGCGATCGTAGCTACAAATATTAACGGATTTTCATGAATCTTTATATCCCGCTTTGTTATAAAAAAAATTTAGAACTAGATAGAATTTTTATTTCGGCCGAAAACTTCAGACATTTTATATTTTTAGCATGGTCAAAATTTGACAATCATGCATAAAATGGTTTATGACTCAATGTTGACGAGACTTAATAATTTCGATCATTGTTGTGAAAAATAGACTCAATACAATTTTTTTTTGTTCGTGACATTATTAGCTCCCCTTTTGGGAAAGTTACCCCCCAGGGGGAGGGGAGTACATTGTCAAGTATGGTATCAATCTAAAGATTTTTTTCATGCCCTTTAAAGGGAAGAGTAACACGCTATATTTGTAATCACTTGGACACACGGTACTGATTTTTTAAGTTTCGTTCTTGCAAAATTTTAAAAAATAAATTCTGGTATGAGAATATAAATTTGAACCACACATCAGTAAATTTTCCTCCTCTTTGAAACTTGTGGCTTTTGCAAACATTGTTAAGATCATAAATAAAAATAGTAGTAATACATTTTAAAGTTTTATCCTGCAAGTGATACTAAAATTAAAGAAGATATTTTTGTGAACCCTTAAATAAGTGATTTGATTCAAGGTAAGAAATTCGAAGATCTATTAAGCCAAGTTGAAAAAAAGTGTGGTGATCATTCAAAAATGTTAGAAATGTTTGGAGAAAGTTTAAAGCACAGAACTACCGGGACCTTGTGGGTGAACTCGTGCATTTATTTAAATATATGGCGCATATGTCCCTTAATTTGTTGGACTTTCAGTTGGATTTCTTTATTGAGAATCTGTCAGCGACGAGTATGAAGAGAAATTTCACATTTCTATCATAGAAAAAAAAAAGCTACCAAAGCAAGTAGCGTTCTAGTATGCTTGCTTACTATTGTTGGTTGAACATTCAAGTGGGATGTTTCAGACGCTAAATATATTAGAAAATCATTAACAACCAAAGTGTTATAAATGTGCGTAAATATGCACTTTTTAGATTTAATCTGCATCACTGAACATTTGTGTGCGATGGAGAAAAACTGACATATTTGAATTTAGCATAGAAAATATTAAGACTGTACATTCTTGTGTGCCACAAAATTAGTTTTATTTTGTAAATCAGTGTTATTAACAGATAGTTTGTGCAATTATTTTTTTCGTCAAAATGTTTGAAATGTTATACATGAAAATAATCTAAGTAAACTGTTGTTATATACCCTAAAAATATTTTTCAGATCCTGAAGGCAAACAGTTCGAACCACGTTTTGAAGATCCCCAACATCTGAAAAAGATTGAAGATGAGACGTTTCAAGAAAACGAGATAATGTTGGATGAGTTCAATGAATTTGAGAATTCAAGTGAAATACAAAATTTAGAAGCCTCTAAAAATGGTGGTATAGAAAAGTTGAACGTTTCGAAGAACGTGAAAGAAATAAACGTAAAAGTGCAGAAGTCTTCAGAAACTAATATATCCATACCTGAAGATGAATCTCTTGTTCCGACAGTTGACTCCAATATTTCCGCAGATTTTACTATTTTTAATCTAACTAATAACCTCATAGATATTCAATTCATGACAGAAAATATAAGTTCTATTAATTCTATGAGCTTGGATGAGACTGATTTGATGAGTGAAGGAGGCGAAATAGCACTTTTTCAAGATACCTCTACAACTGGATTTGAATTCTTGATAGACTCTGAAACTACAAAAAATCTACTACTGGCAGAATTGTTGGCTTACCAAGATACTTTAGAAAATGGAGGTGGCGATACTACAGATCTTGATGAATCAGAACCTGATGATAGATATACTTCTTTCGATTTGAAAGACCTTGAAAGTGAGTTAAATCCAACTGTATCTGGTGATAATAAAATAAAATCTGTTTCAGTGACAGAAACGTTTAACAAAACGGAAAACTTAAATATTTTAACGGAAAGGGATAGTGAGATGGAGGTGATCACAAATTCTGGTGAGAGTACTATCGGATCTACCTCAGATGTTCCAATACGGAGACTTGAATGTCCTAGACCAGGTTTCTGCTTATTTAGCTTCTTACGGCGAGACGCGTGTTCCCAGAACAACGACTGTCATGGAACCAGTATATGCTGCAAATCGGGATGTTCTATGGCATGCGTGGATGCATGACTTGCCTAAAAAACTATAAAAACATTTATAATCAAAGATGTCCAACATCTCGTTACAATCGGTCTACATTGTGTACATGTTTAAGCTTTGGACATAAGTAAAACTTCTTTCATTAAAATTCATCACTTCATGCAAAAGCAAAGAAATGTAATTGTACTTTGTTCATTATCCAAGAGTTTGATAATACTGGACAAAAGATTGTCCAAAAACGTGGTCAAGTAACGAGCGAGTTCAACCCTAAAACTTGCATCTTCATTTTTTTATTAGAAAAATGTGTTTTATTAAGTGAACTTGTAGTTGTGCTTTTATACCGCTGTATGTCAAATCAAGTTTTTTCTATAATGAATTCCACTGCAGTTCAGTTGTCATGAGCAATTTTTTGCTTCAGTCACGCACCGTTAGATTTTGCACGCAATTAAAACCCCCAGAATTTTTCGAAAGCATCGATTTGAATAAACCTGATCTGTGACTGCTGGAGCTACATTGGATTTATACGAACAAACGTTCGAAGGATGCATTGCATCATCGGCTATGGGCATGTGCTAATGATGTTAAATTGCATATGTAAAAATGTAGCTTTACTTTTCATTGGTTTATTGCATATTAAAAGGTAATTTCTTTTACATTTAAAACTAGCATTATTTAATTACTGCAGCTTTACTTTCTAAAATGTGTCATGTAAATTGATTAATTTTCATCCATGTCCCAAATTATTAATAAATGTAGTCCCAAATTGCTATAAATTTAGTTTTACTTTATAAATGAATAGAAATTTTAGATTTACTAGTCATATAAATGTTAAATAATCTGATTGCTTTACCTTTGACCGTTAATAATATATAAAGTTTGCCACTGAATGAAAAAAAAAATTAAAGTGGTTTTAAAAGATTTTGAAGTGGTTTTCACTTTGTTTTATTATATTTCTACTATTACTAAATATCTCATCAAACCACCAAATGATATTGCTTTTTAATACTGCACTTGAAAATATATTGGAGTGAAGTTTGCACAGCTCGTGTATGTGCTTGTAATACTAAAATATGCAATCTGTGTTCTTAAATATTATGTCCCCCATCCACACACTTGCATACACTAGTGAGAATTTGAAATGTACGAAGGCCACCGCAAAAGTTAAAATGTGCCACAGAATACTTAATACTTATGGGGGAACATTCAAAAGAATCTGATTCTGTAACAGGATATTCAATATTTTAAGATTAACAACAAACTCTTAAATTCGCAGATTACGTTTGAAATTACCAGTTTACTGAAGCACGGTACTCCTTAACAGAACAGGAACTTTGCCGTGCTTTTCTACTTCATTTAACCATTTTCCCTACACATTTTATTAACTTCACGTGGACTCTATCTCTTGATTAATATCTTTGGAGGGCTTGTTCTCGTTCCCAGAGCACGCACAGAGCTGAAACTTCATTTCGCGAACATTTTCTTCTATGAAATTTCCTCTTCATTAAGTTGTCATTTACGTACGTTTCAACTATACTTTTCCCTTTTCATGCACTTTTTGTGAAATGTCTCCAGATGGAATATTCTTCTAGTTCTAACGCGTCGATCCATGTATAATTCTACATTGGTTTGAACGTAAATTGCACTAAAAATTAAAGATAAATTATGAGGAGGGGGAGCTTTTCAATGTCCCCCATATGCAACAGTGGCGTACAGAAAGTAGAAGTTGCATTTTGATCACCCCCTAAAGTTAACTAATTTGAAGTTGTAGGTACATTCAATTCAAAACAATGCTAAAATCTTCATTATCCGAAATTGATATTATACAAAATTGTTGAAAGGGATTGTTGAAGGGGAAGAATTGTTGATTCCATTCAAACAATACTTCAAAACTCTTACCTAAAACCTATATTATGAAAAACTGGCGTCAAGTTTCATTTGACTAAACCCCAATTTCTCTTCTACAATTTTTCATAATATCAATTTTACATGTTAATATTTATATATTATTGTTTTGAATTAAATTGCTCTACACTAACAATTTAATTACATTTCGTGCTCGATTTGAATTTATTTTGTACTTGCGCCACTGTTGTGTGGGGAAAGACATTGAAAAAAATGTTTTTTCTCATTATTTATTCAGTGATTATACAGATGCCGACACCCAACTAAACGTATCATTACATTTTAAATGATTGTTTATCAATCATGCTATGAAGCAAACTTTTTGTAAGAATTTTTGTAAGAATTTCTTAAAATTCTACAGTATAATATGAAAAAGTCTTTCAAAAATGTTTGTATACTCGTGGTCATTGAAGTAATCGTTGTTTTCTATCGTGTTAGTTTACGAAATGTGGTAATTGTAATTTCGTAAACTAGTCTATTCAAAGTGCTATTCATATAAAGTCGATTACAAGTACAATCCATATTGCAAGTGCTATCCACTTTGTACTTAAAAAACAGTAAAATTTTCACTAAATACACTAAATATGTCTTAAATTGCAGCAACATAAATGTTGAACGGATGTAAGCAGTATTAACTGAAACTTTGAGTATTCGCCCATCTTAAGCTTTTTCCTAGAGGATAAAATTAGTTGCCAAAATCTCCAGAATTTTAGAGAATAAACCGGGAATTTTGGAGACATTGGAAACGATAGAAACTAATTTGCACGTTTTTTAGATGATCTGGCTAATCTGTCACACTACGCAGTTTAAACCTTAATGATGGATCATTGTTCAGATAAATTTACCAAGTCTGTGTATTAATTTAAAGGTAAAGTCCATTGAAATAAAATTTTTGAAAATTTAAAATTGCAAAAATTTTGAAAATGTGCGAATTATATTAGTCACAAAATTATTGTTATTGGGACTACTATATATATTTTATCGTTCAATATTAAATGAATATGAATGAATTAATCACTTTGTAATAAGTATTTCATCCGAACGGGCTTTTTTAATATTTACAAATAATTTGTGGAATTAATTTTCATTTTTACTTATTTAAATTATAAGAAAGTCGCAAATTTTTCTTTAACAAATCGCTTGACTCTGATTTCGGTTTGGTGATTTAAGGGGGAGGGGTACAAAGTAGAGTACATTTTCTAGTCTATAATAATAAAGGAAGATGGCCGTCTGTTTGTTAGTCTGTAGAGGAAAATCTATGCAACCTACTATCATGAAATTTGGGATACAGATACTTCTGGACCTGGGACGATGCGCTTCGGAGAGATTATTTTTAATTCGATTTAGTTTAGTTATTTGGTGTGTTATCGCAACTTGCAAAATCACGAGATATTCTCTGAAAGTTTCCCATCGTAACACCATCGGCGAAGTGTATTTTCCTTTGGTTGTTAAAAGTGAGTGAACTGTTAAAACGTTCTTTGGTTTTCGAGAATGCGCTGCGAATTCTGGTGTGATTTTAATCAAAAATTTGCAACTTAAATCCCGAGCAACTCCGGATCCATTTTCTAGTCGAACATAAAACATTTGTCTGACTAAAACTTCCGTAAAAATGTAAAATGTTTGGAAGAGCAAAATATTCGGGACATCTTGACTATAAGTTTTCATTCTTTATTTTATCTTATAAAACTTTTGTTTTGCCTATTGGTCATGTCCACAGCATCGAACAATTATTAGAGAATGTTTGTTTCGACCTGTGGATATGAGACTTGGTGCTATCTATATATACTAATTGCCAAGTGTCCGTCCGTCTGTCACGCTTTTTTTAGGCATTTCCCGAATAGATAGACTTGCAATTTGGTACACGGCTCAGTCGTTCGATAAAACCCCCTGGAAAAATCGAATTTTTCGAAAACGTTCTCTAGAGGGATTGCTCCACACCAAAACGTTTGAAAAGTAAAATGGTAGGAAAACATGCTTTGCGATAAGACTTCAAATTCGGTGTGTGCAATTTCAGATTTTCAATAGGAGTTGCTTTAGGGGATGCTGGACATCGAAATATTTGATTTGCGAACAAATGAGAAACGCCTGTTTTAAAATTTGATAGAGGCTAGAAATTTGGTATACGGGTTAATTAATCATTTAATGAAAACACCCAAGACAAGAGTTTTTAAAAAATGTTCGTTTAAGGGGGTGCTCCAGAGAAAAATGTTCAAAAGGTGAAAGAACGAGAAACCATGCTTAGAGATGCGATAGAGGCATCAAATTTGGTGTACGGGTAGATCATTCGAAAGGAAGAGCATGTGCAATTTCAGTTTCCCGATATTTTCTACTTTAGGAGGTGCTGCAAACGCAAATGTTCGATTTCCGAATAAATGAGAAAAGCTTCCTTTAAAAATGTAATAGAGGCTAGATATTTGGTATATGGGGAAATCATCTGATAAAAAAAGCGATGAATACGAGTTTTTCAAAAATTTTCACTTTAGGGGGTAGCTACTCCACACAAAAACGTTCGAAAAGTAACATGATAGTAAAAATATGCATAATGCAATAGAGACTTCAAATTTGGTAGATAGTTCAAAAGAAAGAAATTGTTCAATAAAAACTTTCCGATATTTGTAATTTTGAAGGGTTCCGCATACCAAAACGTTCGGGCGCGGTAGCCCATTGGTTAGCGCGCTGGAGTTGTACTCGGTAGGCCCGGGTTCGATTCCAGCCACTGCCAAAACTGCCGCCGTGTTCACGCGGAGTACGATCACGTTAAACATGTGGGTCCGTAAGTCCTTCCGAGAGGTTGGTGGTAGGGGAAGGAGGGTACGGTCCCTGTGGATGCCTCCCCCACTGGGTTCCGGTCCAAATTGGGTGGCACTTCCCGGCCGTCCAAACAGTTACCTTACACCTTTCTGGTAGGTCGGACGGTCTGGGTCTCAACAACACCACCAAAACGTTCGAAAAGTGAAATGGTAGAAAACATGCTTTGCGATAAGATAGATACTTCCTATTTGGTGTATGGGAATATCGTTCGAAAGGAAAAATGTGTGCAATTTTAGATTTCCAGTATTTGCTACTTTAGGGTGTGTCACACTACAAAATGTTCGATTTGCTTAATAAATGAAAAACTCCTAATTTAAAATTTGATAAAGGCTTTAAATTTGGTATATAGGTTAATCATTTGATAAAAAACACAAGCCGAATGGAGTTTTCATAAATGTTCATTTAAGAGTGTGCTCCATGAAAACATGCGAAAGATGAAATGATAAAATTGCATACTTCAGTATGAGATAGATTTCAAATTTGGTGTGCAGGTAGATAGTTCGAAAGGAAGAAAGTGAGCAATTTCAGTTTTCTAATAATTTCTTCTTTAGGGGGTTCCGCATACCAACATTTTCGATTTTAAGAAAAATGTGAAACTTGAATTATTCAAAAATTTGTTATTCGGGTGTTACTTACTGTGAGACCGTTAATTTTCAAAGTGTATTCGGCTAGTCTTTTACTATTTGTGTACCAAATTCTGCCGATTTGTTAGTTACAAATTTATTTCTAATAATCCAAAGAATTCTTTTAAACTTCAGATTTTCAAACCGATTTGTTGACTTACGAGTCATTGAATTTCGAATAAAAATGTATACGAACTTGTACGTGTACCATAAAATAGACTCCTTCAAGAGTTAAATGCGAATATTTTCTATGCTAAAATATTAGACGCCGAAAGTTCATGTATGTCTAGTTGATTTCCTGAACATATTTAAAAAAAAATGCGTGTGGGTGAGGGGAGGGGACCATCATATCTTGGAAATATCCCGATTTTACAGATCACTTGGTGTCAGAATACAGCTGCAAGGTACTTTTAAAAACAGCAATGTCCTTAAATCAAAACAAAATTATCGGACAATGCTTAAAGGATATTTGCAGAGTGTTTTAAAAGAATTGTAGGACTAGAAAAGAATTGCACGACTATCTCTTGAACATTTGGAAGAATTTCTTAAATTGGAACTATGGGTCTAAAAAATTATTTTAAAGGTAATATGCAAATTTTGGTCGCGTGACACCTTTTAGTATAGAGAACAAAATGCAAATTTTTATATGGGTCTTAAAAGAGAAATTTTCAATCATAAAAATATTTTCCATAGTCCAATGAGTCAAACAAGATTCCATTTGTCTCAATCAAACTTGCCAGAGATCATTAAAATTTTCGATGGGCAATTGGGGACTGCATAAAACTTTTTCCAAAGTTTCTGAATGCAAATTTTATCCATCTGTTTTCACAGTACTTTTGATCGGGTTACAGTGGTTTAAGTCCTATAACTTAATGATACTACTATTACTTAAAGCACTGTGACTATTAGAGAACAGTGTTTTTCTCAATCGATCTTCAAATGAATAAGGAACAATTTGCTTCTAGGGATTTCTTTTGCAGAGGGTGTTTGAAATAAGTGCTGATGCATAAACCACTTCATCATTTCAAACATTACTTTTGTGGATTTGGCAACAACAGTGATATTAATAAGCACCTCTACATTTTGAAAGAACATGTAATGTCGAAGACCGGACCACCCGACTCATCCAAGGGTATGAGCAACAGGATGAGTGGTCGGAGAACATGTAATGCGTATATCAGCTTCTATGCTTGCTTGTGATGTTATAGATATATATGTTCGTGCATATTTCTCATTTTATTCACTAAAAATCAATACATTATCAGCACGAATGCCATTTTTCTAATGAAAAACGAACAGATATATGCAATAATGTCAACAAAGCCATGCGACACTTGTAAGCCTAATTCGAAGAAGTTAATGTACGTCTTTTGGGAGGTAAAATCGAAACTTTCTTTTTTGAAGAAGTAATTGCATTTAAAGTTAATTTTTGATTTATTTGTTGGAGTAAGCCCGTAATATTTAGTCATTTGAACATGGCTCATGATGATTTTAAAATCTCAAAATTGAATGGGGACAATTATCATGCTTAGAACATTCGCGCTAGGTCAGTGCTAGTTCAAAAACGCTGTTTGGAAGCGATTGAGCCTGGTATTGGTGCAGAAATGAACGCGGATGAATTAAGAAGAGATGACGAAGCACTTACTCTACTATTTTTAATTGTTGAAGACACATTTTTAGATGATATTGGATACTGTATACGTGCAGCCGAGAAGTTTGGACTATTTTGAGAAATTTGCACACGCAGTATCGACTTCTGCATATATTACAGTTGATGCGGGACTTTTTCAATATTCATATGAAGCCTGATAAATCATTTAAAGATTATTTAGGAAGACTTATGCAAATTCGCAGAAAACTTACGAGTGGAGGGTATGCATTTACCGACAGAGAAGTTGCACTCGTGATGCTCATAGGTTTGCCAAAAGCATATGAATCTCCGATCCTAAACCTTGAAAAGATGAAAAAAACTTAACTATGACAACTTAAAGTTTGACTAATTGTAGAAGAAATAAGAATATCCCGTAAAACAGAAGTTTCAGCTTAAATCTCTGAGGAAAAGACTTTAACTACGAGGAATTCAGGAATGTCGAACAAACATTCTAAGTGGATTCCTAATAAAAACTCGAAGTATTTTTGAAGTGTATGAAAATAAGAATACTCGCTGTTTCTCGGGCGGAGAATGGTTGTTGTTGAGAAGCAGATCGTCCGACCTACCAGAAAGGTGTAAGGTATCTGTTTGGACGGCTGGGAAGTGCCACCCAATTTAGGCCGGAACCCAGTGGGGGAAGCATCCATAGGGACCGTACCCTCCTTCCCCTACCACCAACCTCTCGAAAGGTCTTACGAACCCATATGTTTAACGTCATCGTACTCAGCATGAACACTGCTGCAGTTTTGGCAGCGGAGGGAATCGAACCCGGGCCTACCGAGTGCAACTCACGCGAGCTAACCACTGGGCTACCGCGCCCTGTGCGGAGAATGGTGTCACATTTCAAAGTTTTGTGAAGAAGCCAATCAAAATGGAGTCAATCATTTTGTGAAGAGAAATCAAAATGCTGTAAAGTCAATCATAAATGAAGAAACTTATCGTACATTAGCTGTGAACAATCTAAAAAGTGACGACTCAAATTTGTGGTTTCTTGACAGTGGAGCCACTGAGCATATATCATCATATCGAAGCAAATTTTCAAATTTAAGACCGACATATTCAAAAGTTGAAGTTGCAAATTCTAGTTGAAGTAAGTGGAATTGAAGATATTTTAATATCACCCAATGAAGAATGCGATACATAGATCACATTGGAAAATGTTCTGTATATACCCGGACTTGGAGAAAACTTACTATTGGTCAGATTGAACAGAAAGGTTATATTGTAAATTTTAAAGATGGGAAAGCAATAATTTACAAAGATGAGAGAAGATCCTATATTGATTGTACGCCGATGCGGAAGACTTTATCCGAGTGGAAGAAAGGTCAGAAACTGAAACCACTTACCTGACAAGATCCGTTGCAAAGAATTGCTGCATAGAAGGTTATGTCATCTTCACATAGAAGCAGTAAAAAAATTTAAATGAACTGTAACTTGTTAGACAACCCCGATGCTGATAAAAGTACTGTAGACGGAAGCACCGTGTTCTGGGAAAGATGAAAAGCACCAAATTTCCCACAAAAGAAGCCGAACGAGCTTCAAAACCTTTAGAAATTATTCATTCAGATGTCGTTGGACCTGTTTCTAAAGGAGGGTCAAATTATCTAGTGACTTTTGTGGATGATTTTTCTCGATACACTGTTGATGAAGCTAATGAAGTCTAAAACGCAAGTTTTGGAAAAATTCGATGAATACAGAAGAAAAGTAGAGCTTTTATGGAACCTATATCAAAATTTTACTTAGTGATAATGGAGAGAGTGTAAAAGTGAATTGTTTGATGATTATTTGAAGGAAAATGGCATTTCTCGTCAATTGACTGAGTCAAGAACAAACACCACAGCAGAATGGAGTTGCAGAGAGAGTAAACCAAGCTCTGTTTAATATGACAAGATGTTTCCTAATACAATCAGGTGTACCAAATTATCTTTGGGAGGAAGAGGTGAACACTACATGCTATCTCTGAAACAGATGTCCATCTGCAGCATTGAATAGTAACATGCCAGAAGATATTTGAACTGGTAAGAAATCGAACATTGATCATCTTAGAGTATTTGGCTGCAGAGTACTATCTAAATTAGATGACGCACAAATAAAAGGAGAACTAGCTCCCCGAGCAGAAGAATGCATAATGGTCAAATATGTCGAAGGAGTTAAAGGATACAAGCTTTGGGACGTCGAGAAGAACGAACTTTTTGTTAGCAATAATGTACAATTTGAAGAAAATGTTTTTCCTTTCAAGGAAAAGCTGCACATTTTGGACACTGATCCAAAGGAAGATTTTACAGTCCATATATCCAGACCCGACACAAACTCATTAGACAATAACACTTCACCTTTACATAAACGAAGTAATCGAGGCAATGAAGTAGCTCAAAACGATATAGAAATTGAACTAAATGAAGTAGATGTTACTGATGAGGAAATAGATGGAATTGTACATCAAAATCCAAAGGGAACTGCAACAAATGTCATTAATCAGGTTAAAAGAAGTACTAGAACTCAAAGACCTGCACGATATTTGGAAGGTTACATTCTGTACAATGTGAAGAAATATATCAAAAATGAAGTAGTTTAATCTATGTCAGATAAAAATTATCCAACAAGTTTAAAAGAAGCAATGGAATCACCATATGCAGAAAAATGGAGAAAAGCTGCCGATGATGAATTGAATAACTTGAAGCAAAATCAAACTTGGAAATTGGTCGCAAAACCACCGAATACCAGAGTTATCGGCTCAAAATGGCTGTTCCGAAGAAAGTATGATGAAAAAGGAAATGTCTTAATACAAAGTAAGATTAGTTGTGGATGGCCTTTCACAAATTCCTGGTGTTGATTTTAATAAGACTTTCTCAACTGTCATCAAAATCAAATCATTTCTCATTCTACTTGCACTGGCAGTTGAAATGGACTATGAACTACATCAAATGGACATAACTGCAGCATACCTCAATGGCACTCTGAGTGAAGTCATTTATATGACTCAACCTGAAGGTATTTCAGGAAAAAGAAAAAACATCTAGTTTGTCACCTGAAAAGAAGTTTTACTGCTTGCGACAATCAGGACGTGAATGGAACAAGTGCTTAGACGAATTTATTAGAGAACTAGCAGTATACACGTTCTTCGTACGGAGTATATAATATAAAAAAAAATAAAATTCACAATCATGTTCAAATTCCTACAGTATACTAAATGACATTGTTAATCAAATTATTCTGCTAAAATACTTAATTTAAGGCTCTAAAAATAAGTTTAAAAATATCTGTTCTCGCTATACAACATTATCTTCACGGGAAGGTCCGAAGAATAAAACATCCTGGCCCCGTTTGACTCAATTTCATATTTTTTGCAAATTTGTTTACAATGTATGTAAAATAAAAGCTCTTAAAATTGTACGGGACCCGTACTACTTATATTCGCGGATATTAGAAGATATACTCTGAATTAGTAGATTACATGTATAAATTGAAAATATCAATAAACCGTAATTTTTAAACCTGAAGGCACTAATTGATTCCAATATAGGTCAAAATGAAAGCGTTAAAATTGTATGTGAAGATATACCTGTACTATTTATACTGTCGTAGATTAGAAAATATCCCCGTGTGGTAGTAGATTACTCGTATTACAATATGAGTCTCAAAAATCTTTGAAAAAATAAAACAGTTGACGTAATACATTGAAAATATCAATAATCCAAATAATATTTAGACCAGAAGGCCGTGTAATGGATTCCAATATATGCCAATATATGTCAAAATATGTCAATATACATGTACTACTGATATTCTCGTAGATTAGAAGATACACCTGTGCATTTGTTACAAGATTACCTGTACTACGTACAATATGAGTTTCAACAATTTTTGCCAAAATAAAACAATAGCGTAATAACTTAAAAATATCAATAATAATAATGTTTAAACCTGAAGACAGTAATTGATATTATCTAGTCAAAAATGCAATATCAATGAAATTTATTTTATATACATATCTTTATTTAAATCTAAAAAGATTTAATAAAAATCTCGTCTGCAACATAAACACATTGGATTTAAATCCGTTGCAAAGCGACATGTCATTTTCTTGAAATAAATTGGCGGAAAAATATCGTCTGTATAATACTATCTCTATGGACGGTTTGGCGACATTTTCGTCGATTTAGCAACATTTTAAAAAATCACCAAATTAATCGCCAACTGGGACAGTAGAACTGACAATCCCACTTGGCGATAAATTAACGAAACATCATCACAATACTATCCCCTAACAAAACACAATTTTATTTAGAGCAATTTTATCAATTTCAAGATATCTTTATGAATTAACAAACATTTTTATCAATTTGGCGACATTTTAAAATTTTGCTAAATGTGTTACTAAGTAGGACGGTTGGACTGACAGACAAATGCTACCGAAACATCATTTCAGTACTCTTTTCTGACAAAACAAAAATTAATTTCATTGATTTAGCGTTGTTTTTATCAATCTGGCAACATTTCCGTCAATTTGGCAACGCTTAAGAAAAAGTGCCAATTTAGCGATATCCCGCCAAATTCGTAGATCTGAATTTTCAGATCTGAAAAATAAAACATCCTGATCCCGTTTGTATATACTAAATGAAAACACTAAAATTGTATTAGAAGATACACCCATTCTACTCTTGGACGCTGTAGCCCAGTGGTTAGCGCGCGGGAATTGCACTCTGTAGGCCCGAATTCGATTCCCTCCGCTGCCAAAACTGTCGTCGTGTTCACGCGGAGTACAATCACGTTAAACATATAGGTCCGTAAGTCCTTCCGAGAGGTTGGTGGTAGGAGAAGGAGGGTACGGTCCCTGTGGATGCCTCCCCCGCTGGGTTCCGGTCTAAATTGGGTGACTCTTCCCGGCCGTCCAAACAGTTACCTTAACCTTAAACCTTTCTGGTAGGTCGGATGGTCTGGGTCTCAACAACAAAAACCCGTTCTACTCTTATTCTGTTTCAACAATCGGCTAAATCAGTTTATTAGCTAAACACAATATATGAGTTTATTGACTAAACACAATATATGAGTTTATTGACTAAACACAATATATAAGTTTGAAAACTCTTTGCCAAAATAAATGAAAGTGATGTATCCAGTCCGTAATTAATATAATTAAAAGAAAAATCATATCATTCATTTATAAGATATATTTTTATATCCATTTATTTATTATTCAAATCGAAAAAAATTAATAATTAAGAAACACATTTGATTCAATTGCTATGCCGAGCAACATGATATAAGAAAGAATCTTTCTCATAAAATGCTGATAATCAAATAACCATTTTGATTTCTTAATACTTTTCATTGTTGAGAAAGAGCCTGTGAAAAGTAAACCATAGTGATAGAGTTTCCATTTCAATAGAGCATGGGCACAAGTGTAAATAAACAACCTGCGTGGTAGAACACTCAGAAACGTAAGGGCATTATTTTTACCATATCGTGTAAAGGTAAATAAACGATGATGGCAAATAAAAATTGAAACTAAACCCGTTAAACATCAAAATTTATCTTTGTGATGAAAATAAGTTATTTAGAATACTTGAATAACAACATATATTTAACGATTTCATTTTCTAAAGTGTACTTTAAGCGATTTTAAGTGAATGTACACTACTACTCATTTTTACTATGGTCACTAACTAGCGTTATAAAGATGTATACATTTACTAGCAAATTCTGCAATGTAATGCGAGCGTGAGAGGAAAGATATGTAACGATTTCTCTTAAAGAAAACTCTTGTAAAAATTTTAATTAAAGTGAATATTTTATTTTCCGGTTAATTAAAAATTACATAATTTTTGTAAAATTAGTAGTTAAACGATTGTAAATTTCTAAAGTAACCTTAACCGTTTTTAAAACAGAAATAATGAAAATTTCCATACTGGTTAGCCAATAACATATATTGTGTTTAGCCAATACACACATGGTTAGATACCTAAAAGCGACTTATGAACAACAGCTAACTTTTAAGAAGACTGAAAAGAAATTGAAAATTTTCTCTGATGCTGATTGGGGTGGCGGTCGAGTTGATCGCAAGTCATTTAGTGGGTACGTCATGATGCTGGCAGGAGCAGCTATTTCGTGGTGCATTAAGAAACAAAACTGCACTGCACTCTCACCTTCTGAAATAGAGTATATCGCTATATGCCAAACTGTTAACTCTTGTGGATTTAAAACCTACTGAGTGAACTGCAGCTGACTCATTCTGTGGATGAATCACAACGTATACTTGTTGACAATCAAGGAGCAATGTGCATTGCAAAGAATCAAGAAACTTAAAATAAAAGTAAACACATTGACATAAGATACTTTTTCTTACGCGACCTTGCGCTCAGTGGTGTTTTGACTTTTATGTGCATAACATCGAAGGAGAATGTTGCTGACATTCTGACGAAGTCCGTGTCCAAACGAATTTTGTAACAATGCCTCGCCGGCGAATTCGCGATCACTACCAGCATATGAAAGATGGTTTGAAAGATGGCGTGCGGTCAGACTGCATGAGGCTGGATAATCACACCGACGAATCGCTCGGCATTTGGGTAAGAGCGATGCAGCAATTAGACGATTTGGAGATAGAGCCATTGTCAGAGCAGCTGTGACGGCACGAGATTCATCATTATCAACCATCAAACGTGTGACAAACACGGAAGTGACCACCCGGACCACTAATAGAAGACTACGGGAGTGGAATCTATACTCGCGACGCCCATTACACCACTGACCAATATGCACCGTCAACAGCAATTGCAATGGTGCTGGGCCCGATCAACGTGGAGTTGTTTGGATTGGGATTGGATCTTCAGTGATGAGTCCCGTTTCGAACTGAGTCCCGACGACTAGCGCAGATGTGTCTGGGGACAACCCGGACATCGTCAGGATCCTGTTCTTACTGTCACACAATCCGACAACAGGGAGTTATGGTCTGGGGTGCCATTTCGTTTGATAGCAGGACCCCTTTGATAGTCCTCCATGACACCATCATAGCACAGAGGTACGTTGCTTACATTCTACAGCCAGTTGTATTGCCATTCTTTTCGCGACACCTCGAGCTAACTTTTCAGCAAGATGATGCCAGGCCGCACGCGGCACGCCTCTCTATTGATTGTTTACGTGCTTACGACACACTTCCTTGGCCAGCCAGATTCCCAGATCTCTCGCCTATTGAGCACATTTGGACTGAGATGGGGCTTCGCTTACGACCATCCCAGAATGTAGACAAATTAGCTCGTCAATTGGAAGCCATTTGGAATGACATCCCTCAGAACACCATACGGCAACTTTATGCATCAATGCCACGTCAAGTAACAGCTTGTATGAAGGCCAGAGATGGACCAACGCCATATTGACGTGCTCATCTTGTGTAGATCTTTCAGTGCAATAAATCAAACAATTGTTCTAAAATTCTAATCATTTCTTTTACTATACATCCACATTACACGTACCAAATTTTGGCTCATTTGGGTAATTCTTTCTTGATGCGTCGATTTTTTTTTTTTTTGCCTTAGAGTTATGTTCGTGCATATTTCTCATTTTAATCACTAAAAATTAACAGAGAACCCATATAAAAAGTTAAATTTTGCACCATTTTTACTAAGACGTACCACGTGACCCAAACTGCCGTAGTTTGAAAGTCTACCTAATTTGAAGCATTTAATAAATGGAACCCCATTGGTCAGTGACCAATCCTTCAAAAGATATTTAGTTGCGCAATCTTTTTTAAACACCCTGTATAGGAAAAATGCAGCTGGAGGAAATGCGAGAAATGAACGTTTTATGCAAGTTAAAAAACATGCGGACCTTAAAGCCTTAGTAAGGCCCTCCATGTCCCTGAGCTTACGTTCAGATCCTTCAAAAGCTCCCTCCCCCTCCCACACACACACTGGTGACATGGGTAGCTTTGTGCACATAGTATCGACTATCGGACAGAACTTAACGTAGTCGGATTTTCGATACCCTCCGGAGGGAACGGGATTACGGGCTCTTTTGTCAGTTTTTCCAGACCCTCAAGTAACTCTCCGGTGGTTTAGAAGGCTAAATATTTTTTAATCAACCACTGGTCCGAACCAAGCGGTGCCAGATTTTCGATTTTTCTCAAAGAGTGGCCAAAATGGAGGGGATTCCTCAAACCCCCAAAAAGTCCCCATCGGGGACATAAAATGCTGAAACTCGACCACGAAATAGAATCTAATTGGGCCAATTTTCAATACATACAATTATTTTCGACGCTATGCACCAATAGTTGTAAATAATTTTTTAAAAAATATAAGTTTTCCTATCTTTCACAGTCTAAATATTTGTAAACAGAATAATTGTATTTGTATATATGTCATTGAAAAAAGTTTGCTTAGATTTTGTACCGATTTATAACAACATATTACAAATGCAGTTTCTCTTCGTGTTTCGGGTAATTTCAGAAATGCAGCGGACTATTTATGAATATTTTTGTTGCCTTACTAATGGCCTTTCTTTCGTCTGGTTTGGTTATGCTCAATTTATTATTCCGCTTATAATGTGAAAAATCTGAAACAATAATCAATTTTATGTTGTTTAGCGTGTTGTCACCTATCGATTAATACTCGCGAAGCTTTTAACCGTTTAGTTTCTTGGTACCGAGTATTGAATATATCATGATTTTAATACATTCATAATAACTCTATTTACCAGTAGTTTCGGCTGCTATGCCTACCAATGATTGTAACGTTAAACTGGCATTATTTTACATATCATTACACTAGACGTACTCAAACTTTTATTTACCGTGCTTAAATAAAAATTCAGTGGACAGCACATGATCTTCCCTGCATAATGCAAGTACTTTACATCTTTCAATGCGAAATCATGATGGACAAGATCCATGGCACAATGATTTTACTGTTGAAAAGTACAGTAACATGTCCCGCTTTTCTGGATGATTATATGTTAAACAATTTTGAGGTACCAAATTAACACATCTAACTTGACAATTAGAAATATTGCTAACATCTACTAAGTATACGCCATTATATTAAAATATGTCAATCATTAATTCATCAACTTAACGCCACTTTCGTGATTTTAGCGTCATTTTCGCTAATTTGGCGATGTTTTCGTCAATGTGCCACCGCATTTAAAAAAGCCGCCAAGTTGGCTATATTTTGCCGAAGTAGTGGTTTCGTTGCAATCCGGTGCACCGGTGCAAGGGGTCATCCGTTATCAGCTTATCTTATCGTTTGCTCGGCTTATCTGATATCTTATCGGATGACGTCATGTATTGACACAGAGAGTGGGATACGATGATGGAGAAGACCGTGGAGGATATCTTGAAAGTTTTGGTGGCTCCCTCTATTAGCAGGTTGGAGAACTATGGACGATAAAAGGAAAGAATAGATCTGGAGCGACCTGGAATCGAACTCGGGACCCCTCGCTCCGTAGGAGAGTGCTTTAACCAGTATACAGACTATGACTTGAAGGTAGACAGTGAATAAATGATATATTTCCTGCGACTGGAGCGGGAAAGATGGATACTTAGAATATTTTTCGATCTTCTATGAATGGATTTAATGAGTACGAATGAATTAGGTTAAGATACTCACTATTTTTTTAATGAATGAATAAAATTTATTATGAAAAAATGGATTGTACTCGTTATTGAATTTTAATAAGAGGATTAATTTTTTAATGCGAAAACTAGAGTCGGACATAACAGCAGCCATTTGAAATTTTAAGGACGATGATCACGAAGGATGGTGTTAGGTTTGGGAGTTATTTTTTTATGGAATACATTATGTTTTGGAAAGTATTTGAAGTTTTGGGCAGTGGTGGCTCCGTCTGTTGGCACTTGAACGCGTTAATGAAATAGATGCCTGTTATTGAATTTTAATAGAATTAGGTTCTGTGTAATACTCCATAGCGAAATAGCATATCGCATTTTTAACGAGAGATGTTATAAATTTTACCGCAACTTGGGAACAGGATATGACCCTTTTGTAAGAGGTGTTTGGTGTGTGCGGGTATACCAGCCAATATTTGACTGACATGCTTTAAATGCACGCAAGATTTTAGGGATAGGTTATAATACTCGCTGAACACTTTTCGATAATTTTTTTTTCATTTTACTGGGAATGTTCATAGATTTTTTTTAAATGATATTCATAAAAATGTTATGAAAAGCTCATAGTTAACGCGAAACTTTAACTGCTTTAAATCACACTGAATGTATTTTCACAACTGACATAGCATGTGAGATTTTAATGCTAGGTTATAATACTCACTGAACACGAATCGACTACTTTCAGAATGATTGTGTGTGCCACGCGATTTTTTATTCATAAAATTGGTATGAAACGCCCATAGTTAACGCGAAACGTTAACTGTTTTAATTCACACTGAATGTCTATTTTCACAACTGACATACCATGTGAGATTTTAATGCCATGTTATAATACTCACTGAACACGCTTCGACATTTTTTTTTAATTTTGTGTGCCACGCGATTTTTTATGCCAAGTTTCAGAACCTGCTGAATCCGTTTCGGCTGTGTTTAGCTATGAAAAATGTCTGTATTGATTTCTTTTCAAATATATGGGAAATGGAGAATTCAAGACTTTGCTATATTTAAGGAAGTACTTAAAATGAATAGGTGCACTGAGTCATCAAGGAATGCAATACTTGGGAGATATTTTAAAATAGGATAAATTCAAAGTACTGAAAGCCTCGCAAGCTAACCACTACGATGTGCTCAGTTGTGACAGACATATGTATGGAGCAAATGTGTAACATGCATGTTCTTACCAAAGTCTTCTAAAAGTCCAAAGAATGGAATCCATATTATTTTTAATAGTATACTGGGTTTTTTTAAAGAGTAATCTAAAATGTTGTGTATTAGAAAATAACAAGATCCATTTCTATGTAGAAATAGTAGATGCATGTCATACATTAAACAAAAATGAGTGTATGCAATTTCTAGTTTAGAAAATAGCATGTAATGTATTCGAAAATCGTGCGATCCATTTCTACAAAGAAAGGGTATGTTCGATTTTCTACTTTAAAAAAAATGATACATGCATGTTATACATTAGAAAAAATTGGCGCTAAGATACCATTGAGTGAGTGAATTTTAATTGAATAGAGGACCAATGAATTTTAGGGTACTTGGATAATTTCTGTATGAATGGGTCGGTTTAATTATGTTAAGCGCGTTGCTAATTAATTTTTTAACGCTAAGACACTAATGAGTGAATTTTGTGACACATTTTCAGTGTTAGGGTTTAAATAATGTTAGCGACAATCATTAATTTTTGCCGCTAAGTTACTAATGATTGATTGAATTTTAATTGAGTTATAAAAATGAGTTGAATTTTAAGGACGATGATCACGAATGTTAGGGAATGCGTGTGTTATTGAATTTTAATAATTTTAATGAAATCATTAATTTTTGTGGTAATTCAGTGCTCATTGAATGACTTAAAGTAATGGGGGATTTCTAACACTCCATAGCGAAACAGCATATCGCATTTTTAACAACAGATTGAGTTATAAAAATGCGTTGAATTAAGAATAAATAATTATAAAAATGAGTTAATTGAGTTATAAAGATGAGTTGAATTTTAAGGACGATGATCACGAATTAGGTTCTGTGGTAAAATAGTGATTATTTGTTTTAATTAAATAATAGGTTTCAATATGAAAAATCGAATGCTTACGGAATACACAGTGTGATCATTATTTTTTGATGCTGGGATATTAATGAATTTTAATTGAGTTATAAAAATGAGGTAAATTTAACTGTAAAGAGTGAAATATTGTATCTCATCCATGATTTTAACGATATAGTGCATTGTATA
Source organism: Amaurobius ferox (assembly GCA_951213105.1). Taxonomy (NCBI): domain Eukaryota; kingdom Metazoa; phylum Arthropoda; class Arachnida; order Araneae; family Amaurobiidae; genus Amaurobius; species Amaurobius ferox. Next base: position 39,497,417 of record OX578142.1, read on the forward strand.
CGATTTAGCAATTTTTTAAAGTGGTGGATGTAATTTTAACACCGAGGTTTAGAATTTAACAAGCTAAGGAACACGAATCGTCCATTTTCACAGACATGGGTGTATCCAAAAATTTTACTATTTTACCGAATTGCTTGGTTCTTAGCGAGTGTTTGGTGAACTAGGAGTGTTTTTTTTTTTTTTTAAATCTTACACAAGGCCTAAGACTCCTTTATCGCTTACAATTATGACATTTCAATGAAATTTAGCAAAAATTACTAGACACATAGTGCTAGTTCGAGGAATTAGAAGTATGTGTTTTCGATATTCCAAGAGGTCTTAGACCCTAAAATTTCACTATTTTTGTGAATTGTTTGGTTCTTAGCATATGTTTGGGGAACTAAGAGTGAATTTTCAATGTTACATAAGCCCTAAGACTCCTTTATCGCTTAAAATTATGATATTTTAATGAAATTTGCAAAAATTGCACAATACTTAGTGGATAATTACCGAATAAGAGATAACTTTTTAATGGTACAGCAACATCTAAACCCCTTAAATCGATATATTTTTAAAACTGTCACGAATTTTAGGGGAATAGAACAACACTTAACGATTATTTTTTTTAAGGATATGTGATTGTCAACATTAAACTTAAATGCAAGAGTGCAGAACATTGTAATAACATTAACATATGAAAGATACGCAATTACCACTTCAAAAGAAACATGTAATGAGTTTTGATATCTTAATACGACACATTATTGACATGCAAATAGGAATATCAGGATTTCGCGGGTACAGGTGCACCATAAAACCATTCAACTCTTAATGAATGCCCACATTTGCATGTACATATTTAATAACACGTGGAAAATGACAGGACTAAACTGAGATCTGAGACAAAATTTTACACTTCCTACGAAATAAATCCCAAATTTGTAAAATTTTAGGAAATTAGGGTTGAATTTTCACCGATTCTTAGAGATTGAAACACCACATTCTTTATGAATCTTCATACTTTTAGCGAATGGAACATAACTTAGCATTTATTTTTAATGAATAAGGGTATATAATTTCAGAATTTTAACACTGAACGTAAATTTTATAAATTAATCTCTGTAAAGTGTAAATATCTTTCAGTATGAGACTCACACTGGAGACATTTGATATGACTCGAATAAATCTATTTTTAATTTTTGTTTATATTTTATTTTAAAAAGCGATATTAGCAAACCTGTTACACTTGAATGTATAGATACATAACCTACGAGCGCATAGAATTTTTAAATAGAACATGTTAAAAATGAGTTGAGGAACGTAAATAAGGAGTTCAGTTTGAAAGATAAAAATCCGTTTAATGAATCTATTCTTTATAAAATACACATTAACCATTATTTGTTGCACATTTAAACAAACAAGTTAAAATAATTTTCTTATCGCGCATTCATAGTCCTCTGATTTGAATGACTTGAAAAAATTTCGATCATACCAGTAAAAGACTTCTTCACCACACAACAAAACTTTCTGTGATATGTTATTAATGTCAAGATTTAGAAGTACTTGTTCATGCACTCTATTGTACATTTCTAATGAGTGCTGTAGAGACATTCGTGGTAAATTTGATCTTCAATTTGAGCAACACAGCCAACACATTTGAAAAGTTTTCTTACATGGCACATCACACTGTCATGAATGCAAGAGATTAATTGTTCGAATGCAAATTTTTTGTCGCAATTAGCTGATGGTAGAAAGGTTAAAGTGTCCTTTATTTTTAATATTTGAGCAGGAAGCCACTCTATACATATACTTTCTCGAAGTCTCATACTAACTTGTTAACAGAATTCATTAAACATGTTATTTGATTTTTATCTAAGGTAATATGACACTGTGTGAGACAAAATTTTTTGAATTATCTTCTGTAAATGTAGTTTTCCATTGTCATTGAAACGGAACAATTCATTGCGACTGACGAAAGAGGTATCCGCATATATACTATTGAACGACAACAATTTTTGTGAAAATTCACTCCAAGTAGCAGGTGACAGTGTAACCCCTTCACGTGTAGGCAATAGTTCATTCCGTTCGTTAGAGATAGATCTCCATATATACACTTTTTGCTTCCCGTGGCGAAGTTTCAAATATACATGGACACCAGAACCTAAATGCCAACGACGGAGTGCCTCTTGCACGGGATCTGAAGAAGTAGATCCAGTCGAAACAGATTCTGAAGTGGGGGATAACTCTCCGCGGTGTGTTAGAGCACAAGAAAGGAGATCTTGAGATGAGTTTCCGACCTCGATGAGGACTTGTGAATTGGCAGTGGTAAGTGTTCTTGCTGGGGCTATGGAAAACATAAGATAGGTTGTTGTTGAGACCCAGACCGTCCGACCTACCAGAAAGGTGTAAGGTAACTGTTTGGACGGCCGGGAAGTGCCACCCAATTTAGACCGGAACCCAGTGGGGGAGGCATCCACAGGGACCGTACCCTCCTTCCCCTACCACCAACCTCTCGGAAGGACTTACGGACCCACATGTTTAACGTGATCGTACTCCGCATGAACACGGCGGCAGTTCTGGCAGCGGCGAGAATCGCGCGCTAACCACTGGGCTGCCGCGCCCGAAAAGAGCCAACAACACGCGGTGTTCCCAGGTGGTCACCCACCCAAGTACTAACCGCGCCCGATGCTGCCTGACTTCGGTGATCTAACGAGAACCGGTGTTTTCAGCACGGAACATAAGATAGGTGTCTAACCAATCCACCACAATGTTTGATGAGGGTGAATTATTCACATCTGAGACAATATTCCCAGATTTTGTCTCATCTAGGGTAGGAACTGACAACTCCACAGTATTTCCACTAGAAATTAACTGTTCGAGTGATGGCATACTTTGAATTTTAGACATTATTTGCAGATAGTATCAACCAAGTACCACATTTACAATATAAGATTTATATTTAAAACACTAAGATCTTAAATTACTATAAATTTGTCGCAGCTATGAGCAAACCGAACCTATCCACTGAACGACCAAAGTTGTAGTGTCTTATCAGTTCACGTCATAAGTCTAATCACGCGACCTAAATCGAGTGTCGTGTGCAAACAGATTACATAAGATAAGATATGAAGTGGTTAGTACTTGTAATTTTCAGTGAATTCTACAACATTGGTTTGTGCTAAACGCAAATTTTTTTTACATGGGAGAATTTCTACATTATTTTATTCATCTTCGAAATCATAAAGTGAAAATATGTATCAAACTTTGTTACAGTTCATATTTTTTAATCACACTGAGATTAAATACATAGGAAAATTTTGCATATTTTTATAACTTTAAGGGATATGTTTACCACATCGCGCGAAATATACAAGAATAGTTAACAAAAACATGAAAATAACTTACAGAATACGGTCTTCATCAGCCGACATCCAAACTAGAAATGAACGATATGCACACTAATTGCAATACTAAAATAAGAGCTTATCTTATCTAAGATCTAACATAAGATGACGTTTTCCGTCCAAAGTTCACAAGATGGCGTCATAGTCCAAAACAGATCTTCTTTCTTAATTACTTATATTTTAATTACTCCCTATTTTTATTTACTTCTTAATTTTTATAATTATGAGTAAGTGATTATAAGTAACTAAAAATTAAGAAGTAATTAAAAATAGGAAGGAATTAAAATATAAAATGTAGAAATGTAGAAATTCTCTCATGTAAATAAAAATTGCGTTTAGCACAAGCCAATGTTGTAGAATTCACTGAAAATTACAAGTTCTAACCACTTCATATCTTATCTTATGTAATCTGTTTGCACACGACACTCGATTTAGGTCACTTGATTGGACTTATGACGTTAACTGATAAGACATAACAACCTTGGTCGTTGCGTGGATAGGTTCGGTTTGCTCATAACTGCGACAAATTTATAGTATTTTAAGATCTTAGTGTTTTAAATATACATCTTATACTGTAAATGTGGTATTTGGTTGATACTATCTGCAAATAATGTCTAAAATTCAAAGTATGCCATCACTCGAACAGTTAATTTCTAGTGGAAATACTGTGGAGTTGTCAGTTCCTACCCTAGATGAGACAAAATCTGGGAATATTATCTCAGATGTTATTAATTCACCCTCATCAAAATTTGTGGTGGATTGGTTAGACACCTATCTTATGTTTTCCATAGCCCCAGCAGAAACTCCTACCACTGCCAATTCACAAGTCCTCACCGAGGTCGGAAACTCATCTCAAGATCTGCTTTCTTGTGCTCTAACACACAGCGGAGTGTTATTCCCCACTTCAGAATCTGTTTCGACTGGATCTACTTCTTCAGATTCCGTGCAAGAGGCACTCCGTCGTTGGCATTTAGGCTCTGGTTTCCATGTATATTTGAAACTTCGCCACGGGAAGCAAAAAGTGTATGGAGATATATCTCTAACGAACGGAATGAACTATTGCCTACACGTGAAGGGGTTACATTGTCACCTGCTACTTGGAGTGAATTTTCACAAAAATTGTGGTCGTTCAGTACTATATATGCGGATACCTCTTCCGTCAGTCGCAATGAATTGTTCTGTTTCAATGACAATGGAAAACTGCATTTACAGAAGACAATTCAATTATATGATTCAAAATTTTGTCTAACACAGTGTCATATTACTTTAGATAAAAATCAAATAACATGTTTAATGAATTCTGTTAACAAGTTAGTATGACACTTCGAGAAAGTACATTTATAGAGTGGCTTCCTGCTCAAATATTAAAAATAAAGAACACTATAACATTTCTACTATCAGCTGTTTGCAACAAAATTTGCATTCGAACAATTAATCTCTTGTATTCATGACAGTGTGATGTGCCATGTAAGAAAAGTTTTCAAATGTGTTGGCTGTGTTTGTTCAAATTGAAGATCAAAGTTACCACGAATGTCTTTACAGCACTCCATTAAAAATATACAACAGTGTGCATGAACAAGTACTTCTAAATCTTGACATTAATAACATATCAAAGAAAGTTTTGTTATGTGGTGAAGAAGTCTTTTACTGGTATGATCGAAATTTTTTCAAGTCATTCAAATCAGAGGACTATGAATGCGCGATAAGAAAATTATTTTAACTTGTTTGTTTAAATGTGCAACAAATAATGGTTAATGTGTATTTTATAAAGAATTGATTCATTAAACGGATTTTTATCTTTCAAACTGAACCCCTTATTAACGTTCCTCAACTCATTTTTAACATGTTCTATTTAAATATTCTATGTGCTCGTAGATTATGTATCTATACATTCAAGTGTAACAGGTTTGCTAATATCGCTTTTTAAAATAAAATATAAACAAAAATTAAAAATAGATTTATTTGAATCATATCAAATGTCTCCAGTGTGAGTCTCATAATGAAAGATATTTACACTTTACAGAGATTAATTTATAAAATTTAGGTAAAGTGTTAAAATTCTGAAATTATATACCCTTATTCATTAAAAATAAATGCTAAGTTGTGTTCCATTCGCTAAAAGTTTGAAGATTCATAAAGAATGTGGTGTTTCAATATCTAAGAGTTGGTGAAAATTCAAACCTAGTTTCCTAAAAGTCTACAAAGTTGGGATTTATTCCGAAGGAAGTGTAAAATTTATCGTAGATCTGAGTTTAGTCCTGTCATTTTCCACGTGTTGTTAAATATGTGCATTCAAATGTGGGCATTCATTAAGAATTGAATGGTTTTATGGTGCATCTGCAGCCGTGAAATCATGATAGTCTAATTTGGATGTCAATAATGTCTCGTATTAAGATATCAAAACTCATTACATGTTTTATTTGAAGTGGTAATTGCGTATTTTTTATATTTTAATGGTATTACAATGTACTGCACTCTTTCATTTCAATTTAATGTTGACAATCACATATCCTTAAAAAAAATCGCTAAGTGTTATTCTATTCCCTTAAAATTCATAACAGTTTTAAAAATATATCGATTTAAGGGCTTTAGATGTTGCTGTAACATTAAAAATTTATCTCTTATTCGGTAATTATCCACTAAGTATTGTGCAATTTTTGCAAATTTCATTAAAATATCATAATTTTAAGCGATAAAGGAGTCTTAGGGCTTATGTAACATTAAAAATTCACTCTTCGTTCCCCAAACATATGCTAAGAACCAAACAATTCACTGAAATAGTGAAATTTTAGGGTTTTAGACGTCTTGGAATATCGAAAACACATACTTCTAATTCCTCGAACTAGCACTATGTGTCGAGTAATTTTTGCTAAATTTCAATTAAATGTCATAATTTTAAGCGATAAAGGAGTCTTAGGCCTTGTGTAGGATTAAAAAAAAAAAACTCCTAGTTCAACAAACAGTCGCTAAGAACCAAGCAATTCAGTAAAATAGTAGAATTTTGGGATATACCTATGTCTGTGAAAATGCACGATTCGTGTTCCTTAGCTTGTTAAATTCTAAACCTCGGTGTTAAAATTACATACATCACTTTAAAATATAGCTAAATCGTATACAATGCACTATATCGTTAAAATTATGGATGAGATACACTATTTTACTCTTTACAGTTAAATTTACCTAATTTGTATAATTCAATTAAAATTCATTAATATCCCAGCGTCAAAAAATAATGATCACACTGTGTATTCCGTAAGCATTCGATTTTTCATATTGAAACCAATTATTTAATTAAAAAAAATAATCACTATTTTAATACAGAACCTAATTCGTGATCATCGTCCTTAAAAGTCATTCAATGAGCACTGAATTACCACAAAAATTAATGTTTTCATTAAAATTATTAAAATTCAATATAACACACGCATTCCCTAACATTCATCCATCCATTAAAATTCATTGTTATTAAAATTCAATAGCACACTCATTCCCTAACATACATCCCGTCCTTAAAATTCTAATGAACGGCCATCGTAACGTAAAAAATAAATTATCTTCGTTCAAATACTTAAAACATTTATGAGCGTGAAATAATTCTTTACTAAAAAAATATGAAACCCAAATATTAAGTCCCCGTTCGACTACCTCCCTTCCTAATTAAATCATCAACACAGAACCTAATTCTATTGAAATTCAATAACAGGCATCTATTTCATTAACGCGCTCAAGTGCCAAAAGAGGGAGCCATCACCGCCCAAAACTTCAAATACTTTCCTAAACATAATATATTCCATAAAAAAATAACTCCCAAACCTAACACATTTCATTAAAAAATTAATCCTCTTATTAAAATTTAATCACGAGTACAATCCATTTTTTAACACTTTACAACAAAGTTGAAAAGTGTTTATGACTTTGTTCATTCTGTCTGTCTGTCTGTCCGTTAGCACGATAACTGCCGTAAAAATGACTTAATCAAAATGAAATTTTAGTATGTTGTTCAGACGGTCTATAGGACCTATGGGAATATAAATGAATAATATCACCCAATTAGTTTTGGATTGAACCCGGGTTGAAAAAATGGAATACATTGAGCCCTATGGGACCTAATTTTTCAAGCATTTTTTAAGCGGATTTAAAATTCACAAATTGCTTCGAAAATTTTAGGCAATATTCAAATTGTTCCATAAAATATATAAAAAAAATTCAGCGAAATATATTCAGTTGTTTTTTAAATAAAAATTAAAATAATAATAACACCTCTTATATTAAGCGATCACGTGACCGTTATATGAAGAGATCACATGACGCACTTCAAAATAAAATATTGCATCCATCTTGTGTCAAAATCGTGATTTTTAAAGTTCTTTTTAATTCATATTGAGTGTTGTATCCGTCCTAAAATTACTTTATTTTTGCCTAAATTCTGTGCATCTACATACTGAAACAACGCAATGACAATATATTTCAGTTTAAATGCTCTTCCAAATTTGCTTATTTCTACTATTAAGCCTATTTTTCACCTATGTAAAATGTAAACAGCAAAATATGTAGAATGAGTTGTATTAGAATCGCTGTAATTCTTTAACACAAAATCATTTAGTCCATGGAGTCTGCTTAGCTGATATGAATTCATTGATTTTAGAAAGAGAAGGACGATAATTTTCGATGAAGTTTTACGCATAGAGTTTTACTTACTTGTAGCTCCATGGTCTTAATTTTTAAATAATATAAATTATTATAGTATTGTGATGAATGACATGAATGGGGAAATTATTTATGAATGAAATGTTGCTTTTATAGAGAGAGCCAGGCGTGTTATTTTTTTATGACGTCATTTGAATGGATTTCAGTTGTTTTCGATGATGTTTTCAAATATAATAAATTATCGTAGTATTATGATAATTCTAAAATTATTACCGAGGAATGTATAACATTTTAGAGATGTTTAAACCAGGCAATTTATACTTTAATGCCGTCATTTGAATGAAGTTAATTTTTTTCGATGAAGGTTTAAGGTTTCAAATATAATAAATTAATGTAGTATTGTGATAAGTTTTAAAATATTACCGAGGAACGTATTGCATTTTAGACATGTTTAAATAAAATTGCATTGAAGTTGGAAAGTGTTTCATAATCAATGCTTTAAGCATGATTGATCTTTCTTGTTTCATAATAAATTTTATTCATTCATTAAAAAATAGTGAGTATCTTAACCTAATTCATTCGTGCTCATTAAATCCATTCATAGAAGATCGAAAAATATTCTAAGTACCCACCTTTCCCGCTTCATTCGCAGAAAAGATATCATTTACTCATTGTCTACCTTTAAGTCCTAGTCTGTATACTGGTTAAAGCACTCTTCTACGGAGCGAGGGGTCCCGAGTTCGATTCCAGGTCGCTCCAGAACCATTCTTTCCTTTTATCGTCCACAGTTCTCCAACCTGCTAATAGAGGGAGCCACAAAAACTGTCAAGATATCCTCCAAGTTCTTCTCCATTATCGGACTCCACTCAACACTGTGTCAACACTCACTGTGTCAACACATGACGTCATCCGATAAGATAATCTTATCGAGTGATGTCATCCGATAAGATATCAGATAAGCCGATGAAACGATAGGATAAGCTGATAACGGATGACCCCACAGAACGTCACCGCTGCATCGGATTGCAGCGAAACCGCTACTTCTTTACTACTCCAAGGTTTCCACGTTTATCGCAAAATGTTACATATTTGATGACTACTACTGTTCATTTCTACCCAATTTTTTAGGTAACTGCATTGGGTAAACGTGCAATATGTCGAGAACGATGCCCGCTGGAGTTCTGAAGTTTACATCATTCGTTTCACAATAAATTACATATAAAATTATTATTTATTTAACATTATTGAATGTCCTGTTTTTGATGATTTTTTTCAAAAAATTCATTAAAAAATTTAGAGTCTTCCGAACTTTTGATCGCGTTCAAAATCATTGGGGTTCCAGTATTTACAGATCATAATAATCGTACCAAATTACGTTCGAAACGCTACATTCGGTCGTGAGATATCGCATCCATGGGTTCACGGACACACATACAAACATCACCTCAAACACTTCCGATTCGAGTTCAGGTAGGTTCGAAACGTGCTCTTTCATCAAAAACTCGAATTCGAAATTTTGACCCTATTACAATACTTCCCTCTATATTATATTATGTATGTAAGAAAAGTAAAAATTTGATGTTAGCAGCACATGTTTTCCTTATATAATGTGATGACTTTACGCATTTCACATTATGATGTGCAACATCCATGGTAAAATATTCTTATCATTGAATTAAAATCACGTAAATTCCAATTGGCGATTTTGGCTAATTTATTACTTACTAGCCGCCTTCGGCGACCAGCCTGTTCGCTACCTTTGAAAATTCTGACCGTAGCAAACTTGCTGGCACCATAACCCCGTGAAGTTGTTGTTGAGACCCAGACCATCCAATCTACCAGAAAGGTGTCAAAAGCCCAGACCCTCCGACTCATCCTAGGACATAGAGCAGCAATGAGGACGGCGAGCTACCAGAAAGGTGTAAGGTAACTATTTGGACGGCCAGGAAGTGGCACCCAATCTAGACCGGAACCCAGTGGGGGAGGCATCCACAGGGACCGTGCCCTCCTTCCCCTACCACCAACCTCTCGGAAGTACTTACGGATCCACATGTTTAACGTGATCGTACTCCCTGTGAACACGGCGGCAGTTTTGGCAGTGGCGAAAATCTAACCCGGGCATACAGAGTGCATTTCCCGCGCGCTAACCACTGAGCTACCGTGCCCTCAACCCCCGTGGAGTTGACAAAGTTTGGTTTAGTTTAATGTCGTTATAACTAATAATGAAATTTTAAGGCACTGCGATAATCTCCATAACTTTCTTTTTATTTATTTTTTTAATTTCTTCAGTGTTTAAGTTTTTTCATTGTGGTCCCAACCACCACCCAGTGTAAACAATACATCGCCACAATTCAATCCAGCATAATGAGCCAAAAACCTTATAAAAAGCAAACACAAATTCGGTTTTCAATTGTCCCTAGACCAAAAACCAAACACTTATTCGGTTTTTAATTCTCCCTAGGACAAAAACCGTATAAATAGCAATCACTGATGACATTTGCAAATATAATTTAATACCCATGTGAATATCGTCATCAACTGCTAGGCCAAAAACCGTTTCCATAGCAACACCGTACGTCTGTGCGCGCATGTGGATGAAAAATCGAACTTCTTGGGCCGTTTATCGAACTTCTGCGCGGGCATGTGGAAGAAAAACTACTTTTGCCGGTTAGCCGAGAAATTGAAATTCGGAAATTCTTAAAATCCGGATTCTGCAGCTACTTTTTATTATCTCTTGATCAGATTGGGCTTGTAAAAAAACCTGATGTTTGAGCTTTCTATATAGATATACATATTGTGATATAGATATACATATTGTGAATAAAATTTATTTTCCTAGAAATATTATCTTCTATGTCAAATGTACTACATTACATATCTGATGTCATGTCTATCATAAACGAAATTAACCTACAGGTATCTACTACTGAATTCAGTGATTTTAATTTGATGATGATTTTTAATTTTAGATTTATGAAACAAAATAAAAATTACGAAATTGATTGCTAATAAATCAATGATTGTATAATCAAATCATAAAACTAGAAAAGTTTACGCTTTTTTTTAAGATTTATTAAACTTAAATTGAAAAGCATACTGTGCCATATAATGTACTCACCATGAATAAAATGCTCACCAGTGGCTTATCCTTACTCTAAAAAGGGGGGGGGGGGGTCCAACTGTTTCTCATTTGCTTATGCCAGAGTTATTTTAAATGAAAAATACGCATAACATTAAAAAGTCTTGAAAAGTGTGTGTGTGTGTGGGGGGGGGGGGGGTTCACTGCAAACTTTCCTGTGCTTCAAATTCTCAGTATTCCAATCTTCTCTGTTGATTCTTAAAGGCCATTCTTTGCTTCTTTTAACAGACAAGTCCTTGGCTTTATTCCCTTTATTTTCAATTATTCGAGGGATTGAAAAAAATGATACAATTAATTACGGCACAAATTGCCATTATCAAATTCAATTACTTTATCTTAAAGAAATTATGATTATATATGATACCGGCTGGATATAGTTTTAATAAAACGACTTTTTAAAAAAAATTTCACACCAAAACGTATCTTTTACATATAAACCTAATGCAAGTTCAACGTTTTTTTGTACAAAGAGAACTTAGAATTTTCTCCGGTAGATGGACGTGACGTCACGTGAAATCTCCCTATGCCGTCCGACGGTCGGTGTTGGGAGCACTGGTCACGGGTCGCCACCCAGGCACAGAGGACCGGCTCTGGACGAAGCAAGCCTACCACGAGTAGAGAGGATCGAATGATCGTGCGGCAGGTACGTATAGAGCCCACAGCGACCCCATCGACGATAAAGGCACTATATCTAGACGCCTGAAGAAAGCGAATCTGCGATTCCAGCGTCCCTCCCGTGTGTTGTCGTTAACACGGGCACATCGGCGACTCCGGTTGCAGTGGTGCCTGGCCAGAGCAACGTGGAACGCCACAGATTAGCAATGTGTGGTGTTTAGCGATGAGTGCCGCTTTGTTTTGGGGACCGATGATCAGCATGTCCGGGTGTGAATACGGGGTGTCCCCTATACAACGCCACACCAACTCCAGGTGTCCCCTACACAACGCCACACCAACTCCAGGTGTCCCCTACACAACGCCACAATCCCAACCTCATTATCGAGCGCCACACCAACTCCACTGTAGGCATCATGGGCTGGGGAGCCATAGCCTACAACAGCCGATCCGCTCTAGTAGCGGTATCTGGAACATTGACGGGCCAGCGGCGCGTGGATGAGATTCTACGGCCCCATGTGCTCCCATTCGTTGCTGAGATTCCAGGTGCGCAATTCCCGCAAGATAATGCCCGGCCGCACACGGCCCGGGTAGCCCAGGCCTGCCTCAGTCACGTCCAGACACTTCCATGGCCTGCCCGCTCCCCACACCTGCCCCCTATCGAGCATGTGTGGGATCAGTTGAAACGCCAGCTACCTCATTACCGCAACCTTCGGGATTTAGAACGTAACGTCCAACAGGTGAGGACTCGTCTGCCGCAGGACAACATCAGGCGTTTGTTCGACACCATGCCGAACCATATTGCTGCTTGTATCGCAGCACGAGGCTACCACAGCTCCCTCTGTACGAGTTCTGCTGCGCTGTTTTTGTGATCATGTATATCATTCATCTGTATCCTTCCATCAATTAAATGTCAGGTCCATCCTATGCTTCCTTCTTAGTGCGCAACTTTCATTGACCGTGAGTGTATATCGAAAAACTGTTTGCTTCAGCGTGTTCCCCATACTTTTTTCTACAAGATGTACCAAATTTTATATTCTTGTTTGCTATAGTTTGTACGGTACGAAGCAGAGGAACAAGAAATTTGGCCAGCCGAGGCGGCAGCTACTTTTGTTTTTAATATAGAGAGATATGTCAATAAGTGCTACAATTAATTTACTTATTAAATCCTTAATAATACTACCCGGATCCACGTACAAGCTTCCCAAAATTCTGTTAATGATATATGCGGACGATGTCTTGATTCAATTCAGATATATGAATAAAACATGTGATGGGGGCAGCATATAACTTTACCTAATGCAATGAATTTACTTTTTTCGCAGTAAAAAATATGTATAGGATCTACAGCAAGATGTTTTTAACGTCGAAATGTACATTTGGCGTTTCTCTTGGTGACAACATGTAATACAATTTCGAAGAACCCAATTAACTTATATCTCGCGCAACTCTAAATTGACAATTATTAATATTGATAGCACACGCAATAAGGAATAAAGTCCAGATATAAAATATAATAATAGGTTATTCATCAATATGGCGTCATATTCGTTAATCTGGCGTTATTTTCGTTAACCTGGCGTCATTTTTGCAATTTTGACGATATTTCGCTAAATGAGTCGCCAAATTCGACAAACTTATCACCAGGCGTTACATACAAATGAAGAGAAGAGCTTTTCCTATATACATGACTATTGGCGAACTGTTAGACGTCAAAATACAAAACTTTTACCCAAAGTATTTTCTCTCGTGAATGGAATGAACTATACCCACGAGAATGATGTTAACAAATGTATCGCATAATATTACATGTGAAAAGAAATATATTTTATAATAGTACTTTTTAATTTCATGTGATTATTTTTTATAAATTTATTTGAAAAATGCACACTATCTCGAAAACGTTTTATGTTAGCAGTCTAAAATTTATGACATTTGTTTTGTTAACAAAAATAACCATTTATGTGACATCTGTGAAGGTTCTGGTTTTTTTAATGATTTTTTCAAAACATTATTCAAAATTAGGGTTTTGTCTGAATATTCGATTACGTTTAAAATTAATAGGGTTTCAGTATTTACGAATTATAATATTTTGTACTAAATTTCGTTCGAAACGCTCTATTTTTAGTGAGAACTCGAGCCGCACACACACAGAGACCGCCTCTAAAGCGTTCGATTCGAGTTTAGGGATACTTGAAACGTGTTATTCCTTCAAAAACTCGAATTTAATTTTCGGCCCCCGTTACAATACTTCCCCTATACATTATACTATGTATTTAGGGAAAGTAAACACGGTACAACTATCTTAACTAGTAAATATAAGACGCTTAAATATTTTGAACATTATTGGTACTTTTACTTTAAGGACATACTTGTCAGATAAATATTTAATGTCACTAGTTATATGTTCCTGTTTAAATTCGTTTTTATTCATTTACTAGCTGTATACCCGTTCATCGTACGGAATACATAATAAAAAGAAACTTAAAATTTACAATTATGTTCAAATTCTTAGAGCATTTTAAATGATATTGTTATTCAAAACCTTCTATCAAAATATTTAATTTAGTTCTCCTAAAATGAAGCTTAAGAATCTGTTCTAGCTATATAAAATTATCTTCACCGGCAGATCAGAAGAATAAACTCGGGTATAATACACGGGTATAATACAAGGGCGCGGTAGCCCATTGGTTAGCGCGCTGGAGTTGCCCTCGGTAGGCCCGGGTTCGAATCCAGCCACTGCCAAAACTGCCGCCGTGTTCATGCGGAGTACGATCACGTTAAACATGTGGGTCCGAAAGTCCTTCCGAGTGGTTGGTGGTAGGGGAAGGAGGGTACGGTCCCTGTGGATGCCTCCCCCCTGGGTTCCGGTCTAAATTGGGTGGCACTTCCCGACCGTCCAAACAGTTACCTTACACCTTTCTGGTAGGTCGGGCGGTCTGGGTTTCAACAACAATCAACAACGGGTATAATACATCCCGGCCGTCCAAACGGTTACCTTACACCTTTCTGGTAGGTCGGACGGTCTGGGTCTCAACAACAACAACGGGTATAATACATGATAATATTTTTTTAACACTTTTCAAGATAGTTGAAAAGTGTTTGACTTTGGTCATTCTGTCTGTCTGTCCGTTCGCGCGATAACTTCCGTAAAAATAACTTTAACGAATGGCATTTTAGTATTTTGTTGAGACGCTCTATGGGATGTTTGGGAATGATGAATAATATCACCCAATTAGTTTCTCATTTAACACGCTTCGAAAAAATGAAATGCATTAAACCCTTCAAACATTTCTTAAGCGGAGTCATAAGTCAAAAATTGCTTCGAAAATTTTAGGAAATATTCAAATTATCATATAAAATGTGTAAAAAAAATTTCAGCAAAATATGTTGGGTAGTTTTTAAATAAAAATTGAAATATTACTTACACCCATGATATAACAAGGGATCAAGTGACTGACTCATTGCAAAATAAAATATGGCATCCATTTTTTTCCCGTTGTGTAAAGATCGTAATTTTTAAAGATCGTTGAAATTAGTGTTGCATTCGTCTTAAAACCGCTTTATTTTGGGGTATTATCTGCGTGTTTAAATTCTGTGCCTACGCAATTACAATATTTTTTATTTTAAATGATCACTAAATTTTGATTATTTCTACAACGAAGCCTAATTTTGACGCATGAAGAATGTAAACAAATTAAGCGATTGTAAGGTGAGTTGTATAAGAATTGCTAAATTGTTTTCACCCAAAATTATTTAGCTCTGAAACCTGGAATATAAGTGATATGAACGAAATACTCATTAATTTTTGCATTGAGAGGCAGAGAATTTGTATTTCGATGACGTCGTTTGAATAAAGTTCATTTTATATAACTAACATTGTTTTTTTTTCGATGCAGTTTTAGGTTTTCAAGTATAATAAATTACTTTAGTACTGTGATAATTTAAAAATTATCATCGCTGAATGTATCACATAGAGATGTTTAAGTAAAATTGCATTTCAGTTGAAAAATGTTTCATAATCAGTGCTTTATGCATGATTGATCTTTGGTGTTTATTAATATATCGAAAACCCCTGGTCCTAGAAACTCAAAACATGGACTAAATTTTAAGTGGAGCTATATTTAATCTACCTCGAAAGTTTCATCAAATTCGATGCGGCTATTCTCTCGCAATGACAAGATAAACACACACACACACAAATAAACAAACATACAGATTTTCAATTTTACTTTTATAGATTAATCCATCTTTTCTTCTTATGCGACTCGTTTATAATTTCATGCTACAGTAATTTGAATGCCATTATAATTGAATCTGACTCTATACAAGGTTCCTGTAAAGCCCCTAAGCTGCCCAATAACTTTGTATGGAAAGTTCTATGAGTGTGCATGTTAAATCTATATATAGTAAAATGACCATATTCGATCTAATGAAAGGATTGCAGCACCCCTAGTGTATAATTTAAAAGTTATGTTGCGAACGCGTAAAATGTCCTCACTGGAATCGCTTTTGAAAACTAGACGGAATAAACACCCGTGCAAGCATTCTTTTCAATGACATGAATCTAGGGTTGAAATATTCCGAAGTTCAAAGAAGGGTTTCCAGATTTAGCGCCAATTTGACCACTTTCCGAAGGTTCAAGAAGCACCTCAAAATAACGAATATTCTACGATACATAAGACATTTTTAGACGTTTTTATAGATAATCTGTGAGTCATCACTCGATTGGAAAGGACCTTCATCAATGTTTGGAGAATAGTAGCTATTGTTTTGTGAAATGAAATGCGTTAATGTTTCGATAATAGTATAGGTTGTTTTGTAAAATTAGTAGAGCATTTAAGTATTGTTTTACTGTGTACTGTTCCTGTTTACGCTGTGCTTGTGAATAAACGTGTTAGTTATATAAAAATCTGGGCTCATTCTTATATCCTGAGCGTACACCCACGATTCCAGAGGATAATTTGTAACAATGTTATTCAGATCGCCCAGAGGGGATAGACAAGGGGGCACTGCGAAGAGTAAAAAATAGGTTGTGATAACGAAATGAGCTCATAAAACTTTGTCGCACTCTGGACTCGATAAGGATCAGCAATGCATTAGTGGCCGCATGTACCTACTCTTGACGTCAGAAAGCACCTTTTTTGTCCTTGTTTTGGATAATTGAAATTATTTCGTTCAAATACACATATTTAAAGTCATTCTGCAAGTAAAATCGTTTTTGATGATAAAGTGTCCTAGCCCATGTTCGGGGAGGGGGGGGGGGGTGACATCATACCTTGGACATCGCTCCTAGTTGGTCAGATCATTTAGGTGTCCATTGTCCGGCCTCGAGCACTGGTAGCGGATTAACTTTGGTTAAATCCACATTGGTTGCTTGAGGTTTAATCGGGTGAGAAGTCCAGTATTTCAGCTCCCACACTGTCATAGTTTGTTCCACTGTCAATCCTTCCACAAAGTCTCAAAGTTCTAAACTTAATGCCACAGTAAGTGTTTTAATATTCCTGAATAAGGCCGCAATACGCCAATAACCTCATTGTGTCAAATAAATGCCTTCTGTAACAGTTCTACTGTCGATTCCTACTTATTAGACATTGCTTTACAACGTTGCCTTGGCATAGCGTCCATTGAGGCTCAAAAACTGAGCCTCCTGGGTTTCAAATATAATTTAAAGATACATTTATTTATTATATTTTTTAAAATAACTTTACGAATATATATGTCTTTTTTTAGAAAACTGTTACATTTTACTTACTTAAATGAGACGTTTCAAAGTATTTCTCCCATTAAAACGTATATCTAGAAGCTGTCATATAGCCTTTACGGTGCATTACGGTCTTTGTACTGCCCAACTATTAACTCCGTCCTTACTGATAAGCTAGAACTATAAGCTAGCTTCCAGAAAGATATGACTATTGCATCCCCCATTTTCAACCCTTTATAAACAGCGTAACTTAAGACAATGATTGGATATGGGACGTGATGTTTCATGAATGAAAATTTCTTAGGCAAGGCTAATGAATTAGCCATTTTGGGTCAAACATGGTTCTATTAATTAATCTTCGCAGAAAAAAGTCATATGTAATACTAAAATATATGAGACATTTCCCACGAATAACATGACATTCACCTAAATTTAAACAATATGAAGACGAAGAAACACACTAATAATGACTACCATTAAACTTAAGAAGTTTGTGAAGTAGACTTAGTCGCAGCAACAATGTGGCGAAGCATCCGTTTGCGTATTTGAGAGTTTTAGAAAGAATAAATCTGATTTCCCTTTAAAAATCAAGTTACACGAGAATCTCAGTTAAACAAAAGCCATTGATAATTTTCTAGTGGATTTTTAACATATTGTGGTTAAGATAATTTTAGGTTTTCAAAGTATAGTATTTGTAAATAATTAACATGCAAAATTGTTTAAGGACATTATTGACGACAGTGATTTTCAACTAAGTCTATTTTCCAGATATATTTCTCACCCATTTTCAGTACACTCTTTTGAATTGGTTTATTTCGTTAGTTCTAGCTGTTTATATTTACAAAACTGATATATTTTTTCTATCACTTGCTAATAATATTCTAATATATTTGTACTTCATACATAGGCGCCTGTAAAACTTTTTACGAGGGGGGGAGGGGGAGGCTTACTCAAGCACATAATGTACAACATCGACTGGCTTGATGCTCGCCTTTGTTATATTGAATGTCTAAGGGGGGATGACTCCCCCCTCTTTACCTCTCTTATGGGCGATCATGACTTCGTATTTAATTAAATGATTGTACAAATTCATCTAATTTAGAGATAAGAAAACATGTAAAATGTTATATCTTGTATGTATTCATAACATAAGTAACATTTTAAAATCTCGTGCATTTCATCCACTCTCATTTTTATGTAAAATTATTTTACTTTATTCACTAATAAATAGAACTTATTGAAATAAAACTTGCGAATTCCAATATAAATTTCACTTGTAATTCCAAATTTTTTGCCAAATTTTCAGCCTTCTCAGTCAAAAATCTCACACTACGCTACTGCAACGTTGTAATAGACTTTTCTCGTCTATTTGTTGCTTAGCTCCTTTCCTAGCTTTTAAATTCTCCGCTAGGAACAATTTAAAAGCTAGGAATATTACTTTTATTGCATCATTCAAGGTTTCAAGGTTACTTTACTATGAAAAGATCTAGCGTGCACAATTATGACCCTTCCCTTAAAAAGTTATTGAGGGTGCTTAAGGACTCACTTAAGAATATCCCTATATTTTTTAAATCAATTATGTACTTTCGGGAATGCTGCTCTATCAAGAATTAAAAAAATGTGTCCACCATAAGATATACATTAATTTAGTGTATATGTAACATCTCGTGCTTTTTTATTAGCAAGAATATTTTTTAATTTTTCTTTTTCGATATCTAGGGCAATACTAGTCCAGTCAGTAGCTGTACTTGAAATAATACCTGATGATTACGACAAGCTGTTGCCACCGAAACATAATGAAAGTGAGTAAAGACTTAAAATGTTACATACTTTTAACTGGTAAGCCTGTAGCCATTAGCGGCTTATATATCGTTTTCCCTCCCAACCTGCTTTCTGTTAGATTAAAAATCAAGAGATATTAATTAAATGTGGCAAATTCAAAATGTACTGGGCACAACGGTCTGTAAAACATATTGTACATAATCGCCTACAAAAACGCTGGGATTTAGCAAATATTAGCATCCTTATCTCCCTATATATATATATATATATATATATATATATATATATATATATATATATATATATATATATATATATATATATATATATATATATATATATATATATATATATATATATATATATATATATATATTTATATATATATATATATATATATATAAATATATATATATATTAAAAATATGTAATAATAAAAATAATTAATTCAAGTAAACGTGAAATATTAACATCAGCATAGAAATAAAACCGCGGCCATAATGCTGATAATGGAAAAGAACAGCACCGGTCCAAATTCGAAGATTAATCAGAATTAAATTCATCTTCAGGTCTGAGTATTTAATTCTAGTTAACCCAAACAAATGCAGGTTTCAGATTGAGCAATAGTAGTTACATTACTATAAATTCTCAAACTCAGACAATAGGCATCAAAAAATGAAAAATTGAAGATAAGAAACATTAGAAAAATTTGTATTACCATGAGGCAGGAATCCTTCTTCTTTCACCACGTGTATATGCGATCAACCTCAACAGGATGATAAATATCTAGAAGCATCGGAATGAACATGACGAAATACGAACGTTCACAGCGACCCTCCCAGACCCGTCCAGTGAGTCAGAGCCGGAGACAGGACAATTACCCATATAAGTAAAACATAATATGAACAAGAAGCATAGATGAAAATTCCTACTAAACAAGTGATTCATAGAAGAAATGGATAAACGAGAATGCCACAATACACCAATTATAAGGGCGCTCAAATCGTAGTATCAAACAGGCTAAAGTTACAAATTTTTAGCGAAAATAAAATTCAAAACATTAATATTATAATATTAATGTATCCTATTTTCATTTTTATTTATTTTTATTTTATTTTTCATTTTTATTTATTTATATAATTAATAAATAATTATACATATATATATATATATATATATTCCTCAAGAACAATCTAAATGAAATATAATATAATCCAAGGAATAGTAAGGCGCATTTGCTGCACTATCTAAGCCTCAAAGTACAATATGAAAAAATAAAATTGGAAATGGAATATTACAATTAGAAGTTGTGTGTTTACGGGGTTGTAGAGAGGTCAAGGAGGATTGCGACCCCTTTTCCTGGTTTAAGCATGCTTTTAATCCCAGGAAACACTCCCAGAAACCACTACACGCCCGAAACAGCAATCAACAGTATGCCAGGGGAAAAAACGGAATCCCGAAATGAAGACCTTAAAGTCACAAGAACATATAAAAGCATATAAAATGAAACAAGTATGAATAAAATATATATTCTAAAATGAAACATATATGAATAAAATATATATTCTAACCATGTATAAAGTTTAAAAAGGATATTCGTAGATGCGCTACGTCGTTAGAAGTCCATAGACGAAACCCAGGATAAATACCAGATGTAAAGATACTTTAAGTCACAAGAAGATCTTAAAGTCACTAGATCATATAAAATGAAACAAGTATGAATAAAAATATTCTAACCAAGTATAAAGTTTAAAAAGGATGTTCGTAGATGCGCTACTGCGTTAGAAGTCCATAGAAGAAACCCATTATAAATTCCAGATGTAGAGATACTTCAAGTCACAAGAAGATCTTAAAGTCACAAGAACATATAAAAGCATATAAAATGAAACAAGTATGAATAAAAATATATGCTAACCATGTATAAAGTTTTAATAAGGATGTTCGTAGATGCGCTACGTCGTTAGAAGTCCATAGAAGAAAGCCATGATAAATTCCAGATATATAGATACTTCAAGTCACAAGAAGATCTTAAAGTCACTAGATCATATAAAATGAAACAAGTATGAATAAAAATATTCTAACCAAGTATAAAGTTTAAAAAGGATGTTCGTAGATGCGCTACTGCGTTAGAAGTCCATAGAAGAAACCCATTATAAATTCCAGATGTAGAGATACTTCAAGTCACAAGAAGATCTTAAAGTCACAAGAACATATAAAAGCATATAAAATGAAACAAGTATGAATAAAAATATATGCTAACCATGTATAAAGTTTTAATAAGGATGTTCGTAGATGCGCTACGTCGTTAGAAGTCCATAGAAGAAAGCCATGATAAATTCCAGATATATAGATACTTCAAGTCACAAGAAGATCTTAAAGTCACTAGATCATATAAAATGAAACAAGTATGAATAAAAATATTCTAACCAAGTATAAAGTTTAAAAAGGATGTTCGTAGATGCGCTACTGCGTTAGAAGTCCATAGAAGAAACCCATTATAAATTCCAGATGTAGAGATACTTCAAGTCACAAGAAGATCTTAAAGTCACAAGAACATATAAAAGCATATAAAATGAAACAAGTATGAATAAAAATATATGCTAACCATGTATAAAGTTTTAATAAGGATGTTCGTAGATGCGCTACGTCGTTAGAAGTCCATAGAAGAAATCCATGATAAATTCCAGATATATAGATACTTCAAGTCACAAGAAGATCTTAAAGTCACAAAAACATATAAAAACATTTAAAATGAAACAAGTAAGAATAAAAATATATTCTAACCGTGTACAAAGGGGGTTCTTAGATGCGCTACGTCGCTAGAAGTCCAGAGAAGAAAACCATGATAAATTCAGATGTAGAGATAGATAAGCTCGTGGTTACAGAGTATTTGATTCCAAACAGATAGAGTTGAGTTGTAGCAAATCATCAAAATTAGCATATATTTCCCTACGGTACTTTTTACAATATGCCATATAATAATGTCTTATGAAACGAGGTGAAACATTATGAAACGAGGTAAAACATTCATACCCACCTCGTTTCATAAGACATTATTATATGGCATATTGTAAAAAGTACCGTAGGGAAATATATGCTAATTTTGATGATTTGCTACAACTCAACTCTATCTGTTTGGAATCAGATACTCTGTAACCACGAGCTTATCTATCTCTACATCTGAATTTATCATGGTTTTCTTCTCTGGACTTCTAGCGACGTAGAGCATCTAAGAACCCCCTTTGTACACGTTTAGAATATATTTTTATTCTTACTTGTTTCATTTTAAATGTTTTTATATATTTTGTGACTTTAAGATCTTCTTGTAACTTGAAGTATCTATATATCTGGAATTTATCATGGGTTTCTTCTATGGACTTCTAACGACGTAGCGCATCTACGAACATCCTTATTAAAACTTTATACATGGTTAGAATATTTTTATTCATACTTGTTTCATTTTATATGATCTAGTGACTTTAAGATCTTCTTGTGACTTAAAGTATCTTTACATCTGGTATTTATCCTGGGTTTCGTCTATGGACTTCTAACGACGTAGCGCATCTACGAATATCCTTTTTAAACTTTATACATGGTTAGAATATATATTTTATTCATATATGTTTCATTTTAGAATATATATTTTATTCATACTTGTTTCATTTTATATGCTTTTATATGTTCTTGTGATTAAGATCTTCTTGTGACTTGAAGTATCTCTACATCTGGAATTTATAATGGGTTTCTTCTATGGACTTCTAACGCAGTAGCGCATCTACGAACATCCTTTTTAAACTTTATACTTAGTTAGAATATTTTTATTCATACTTGTTTCATTTTATATGCTTTTATATGATCTAGTGACTTTAAGATCTTCTTGTGACTTAAAGTATCTTTACATCTGGTATTTATCCTGGGTTTCGTCTATGGACTTCTAACGACGTAGCGCATCTACGAATATCCTTTTTAAACTTTATACATGTTTAGAATATATATTTTATTCATATTTGTTTCATTTTAGAATATATATTTTATTCATATTTGTTTCATTTTATATGCTTTTATATGTTCTTGTGACTTTAAGGTCTTCATTTCGGGATTCCGTTTTTTCCCCTGGCATACTGTTGATTGTTGTTTCGGGCGTGTAGTGGTTTCTGGGAGTGTTTCCTGGGATTAAAAGCATGCTTAAACCAGGAAAAGGGGTCGCAATCCCCCTTGACCTCTCTACAACCCCGTAAACACACAACTTCTAACTGTAATATTCCATTTCCAATTTCATTTTTTCATATATATATATATATATATATATATATATATATTAGTCCAAGTAGAAATAGTTTATAGATATAATCTATGTATTTCTTCAGAAACATACATTTTTGTGTTTGCTTCTACAAAAAACTTGGACATGATTAGATTTTTGTAGAGGTTAACAATTCATGATTTAGGCTTAGAGCCTCGTCCACGTGTATGGCGTTTGTGCTTGATTTCGTTTGTTATACTTATTTCGATTCCATACCTTTGTATTATGATATTTTTCATTGACTTGTTGATTCGATATTTATTTTATTTATTTTTTTCCATTTACTTGAGGATTAGTTGATTTTTACTTTTGTTTTGTAAGCCAGATAGATAGTTGAATTTAGTTTAAGTTTTTCTTTTTTTGTTTCCATACCTTTTAATTTTGTTGATTTTTTGTAACTTGATAGCTTGTGTTTTGTATTTTTTATCCATTTGATTGTTGATTTGCTGTATTATATTTTATTCTGTGAGTGTTTTAAAAAGTTAAGTTTATCGTGTTACATCTCCCTACTTTTCGTTCATTGGATTTTCAAACTTCTATTATTATATATATATATATATATATATATATATATATATATTAAATAATTAAATATATATATATATATATATATATAATTAAATATAATATAATTAAATGTTAATAATTATATATATATATATATATATATTTAATTATTAGCCACTATAAATGGGAAAGTTGCCTTAGATGTTATCAAGTGGAAGTTGATACACTGAGTTGATAATTTTAATAACGAATTTGGGAGGAAATGCATTATTAGTCGCTGTACTCAATAATTCCATAAAATGTGCTAATTTATTTATAATTTTCAACACAAATTTTAATGAATGAATTTTAATGATGATTCTAAGAACCTGGTTTATTATAATATTTCTAAAAACTGATATATGCAAACAAGAGTCAAAATGTTGAATTTTTGATGTATTAACTTTAAAATATTGTCTTTTATCATATAAGTTTATAGCCAGATTACAATTTTGTAAATCTAAATTTAAATCTAAAAAGTGTGCAACACTAGAGTCATTATTACTATCATTTAATTGTAAATCATTAGGATAAAAGTTACATACTATAGGGATATTATTATGAGATACACATAATATGTCATCTAAATATCTAAACAGGTGCATATTATGCAATCCTGGATTAATGTTCTTTTCATAGAAGAATAAATACAGATTAGCTAACAATGACGAGGCACACACCCCTTGTGGGATACCAGACTGTTGCTTAAAAAAAGTACCACCATGTTGAATATAATTCTCATAGAGATGGAAATTAAGTAATTTTTTAGAAAGAAAATTTGAATATTTTAGGTTGATATTATATTTTTCAAAAATTCCTAAAATAATTCAATACAGATCATCTATATCAATATTATTAAACAAATCTTTGAAATCAAAAGCTTAAATACTATGGATATTAGTAAAATTTTTAACTAATTCAAAACTGTTATATATATATATATAGTAGAAAGAATTATATATATATATATATATATATATATATATATATGTATGTATATATTTACAACAGTTTTGAATTTTATGAAATCGATTAATATTTTCAAAGGAATTAAATTTTAAGAAATACAAAATTTAAATTTTTATACGGCCCCGTACAAAAACATTTCCAATGAGTGAAATGTGCCCCATAAGATGATGTACAAAATTTCAGCATTTTATCATAAAAAGTTCCAGAGATATGAAAAGACCAAAATGCTGACTTAAACCACTTTTCGATGCATCGACATGGGTTCTCAGAGGAGAAAATCATGTCGGCGGGTCGCGTTTCAGGGGTCATACACAAATTATACGAAAGAAAACAATGATTACATCAATACATAATGATTTTTCTATTTATTGGTACAAAAGTATCTACACTGTGTAGAAATAATACCTTTACACAAAGATTACAAAGCTTGTTCAAAATGTTTTCCATCTATGCCAATACAGAGCTGCATTCGCCTGATAACAAGCCTATGATGCAATTCTGCATTGCGCCGTTTGCACTCTTGCTGTAAACATTTACATTTTAATTTGTGATTAATCCCTCACCTACTTTATTTAAACATATCTCTGGGACTTTTTTATGATAAAATGCAGAAATTTTGCGCATCACCTTATTACTATATGGAACACATTTTACACTTTGGAAATGTTTTTGTACGGGGCTGTATACAAATTTAAATGTTGTATTTCTTCAAATTTAATCCCCTGAAAATTTTTATCGATTTCATAAAAATCTGTACCTTTTTTACGCAACTTTGTAATTTATTATATATGTCTAAGATCAATATTTAAAGAATAAAAGCCGAGGTCAATGTTTTTGGGACACCCTATATATATATATATATATATATATATATATAAGATTTAAAATGAAAAAAGAAAATATATAGGTGGAATGATTGTGTTTACAGGGTTGCAGAAAGGTCAAGGGGGATTGCGACCCCTATTTCCTGGTCCTTTCTGCAACCCTGTAAACACAATCATTCCACCTATATATTTTCTTTTTTCATTTTAAATCTTATATTTCAAGACTCTGATAGTGCGGCAATTTGCGCCTTTCTCTTTCTTGAATTTCATACTTTTTGGGATTGTATTTCTTTACATATATATATATATATATATATATATATATATATATATATATATATATATATATATATATATATATATATATATATATATATATATATATATATATATATTAGAAAGATATAATAACCAAATCAAGTAATTACGAAATATTAAACCAACAAAGCAGTTAAACCACGGGGGCACTATGTCGAAAAAAAAATATACATCACTGGCTTAATTTTGAAGTTTAATTAGATTAGACTCCTCTTCAGGTCTGAGCAGATTAAATAGAATAAAAGAGCAGTACCAATAAGAGGTTGTGGAGGAGTTGTGACCCCCCTCCCCGGTTGAAGCATGCTTTTGAGCCGCGGCAACACTCCCGGAAAACCGGTACTATTTATTGAAAGTCCTCTATACCAAAGTAACTGCCGAATAAACAAGACCCGATAAAAGAAATATGCATAAAGCATAGTACAAATGAAATATATTACAATTAAAACCAACGGAATCTATAAACATTGTTAAAATAATCACAGTAAACCACGTTACAACACATCCTAACAAAGTTACCTTGTGTATCGCCAGAAGAACTAAGAATGTTTAAAAGTCACAATATCTCACATTAAGTGCTCGATGAACCGTTGCCATCGATCATTTTAAATTCCGATAATCTGAAGTTGCACTCTTGCATATCGATGTTATAAAAATCCGATGCAATTCCAAAAAGAAATCCGTTCGGAAATCCAACCTTTCTAGCTTCCCTGAAGTATTTCATCACACACGAATACTGGTCCTCTGTTTTTGTATTCAATCTCTTACTCCTAATCAAATAATTCCTGAAAACATTTCTGAACACTCTTTTATGTATATTCGATGTCCAGGGAATAAGATAATTGATATCAAATACAAATTCATTACGTTTGTCATGTATGCGAAAATAAGTATTATGATGTTTGCCGTTACATTTTTTGTTTACAATACTTAGATCCAGAAAATTGATTGTCCCTTCTTCATATTTCTTGTTTTCCACCAAATTTAATCCACTTGGGTAAAAACTGAAATCCACTCTAAATTCCTCTTCTTCACAAGCTGTCAACACAACGTCAACATATATAATGAATATAATTTCATTTAAGATATGTATGCCAGATTCATAACAATTGAGATAGATATCCGCTAATATAGACGAACAGCTACCGCCCATAGGTATTCCAAATTTCTGTTTGTAAAAATCCATTCCGTTACACAAAAATGTCTCAAAAAGTGCCAATCGTACCAATGTTTTATGTTTGTTAAAATTCAAGAAAGTTTGTAAGTCATATTTCTCGAATGCTGTCATTAAAATACCAAAAAGGTCGTTTATGTTAATATTATTAAAAAGATCTGTAAAACCATAACTTTCATAGTACACTTCATTCGATACTCCTTCCAGCATTTTTTTTAACTTCAAAACTGTCCGAAACAATATAAACTCCTTGTTTTTTTTTATTTTGGGTATGACAGATATTATGATTTCAAGTAATTTATCATTAGTCGTTTTTAACACTTTACAACAAAGTTGAAAAGTGTTTATGACTTTGTTCATTCTGTCTGTCTGTCTGTCTGTCTGTCTGTTTCATTCTGTCTGTCTGTCTGTCTGTCTGTCTGTCTGTCTGTCCGTTAGCACGATAACTGCCGTAAAAATGACTTAATCAAAATGAAATTTTAGTATGTTGTTCAGACGGTCTGTAGGACCTATGGGAATATAAATGAATAATATCACACAATTAGTTTTGGATTGAACCCGGGTTGAAAAAATGAAATACATTGAGCCCTATGGGACCTAATTTTTCTAACATTTTTTAAGCGCATTTAAAATTCACAAATTGCTTCGAAAATTTTAGGTAATAGTCAAATTGTTCCATAAAATATATAAAAAAAAATTCAGCTAAATATATTTAGTAGTTTTTTAAATAAAAATTAAAATAATAATTACACATCTTATATGAAACGATCACGTGACCATGATATTAAACGATCACATGACCCACTTCAAAATGAGATATGGCATCTATCTTGTTTCAAATTCGTGATTTTTTAAAGTTCTTTTTAATTCATATTGAGTGTTGTATCCATCCTAAAACTACTTTATTTCTGCTTAAATTCTGTGCATCTACATACTAAAACAACACAATGACAATATATTTGAGTTTAAATTCTCATTCAAATTTGATTATTTCTACAATTAAGCCTATTTTTCACCTATGTAAAATGTAAACAGCAAAATATGTAGAATGAGTTGTATTAGAATTACTGTATCTCTTTAACACAAAATAATTCAGTCCATGGAGTCTGCATGGCTGATATGAATGAAATATTAATTGATTTTATAAACAGAAGGACGATATTTTTCGATGAAGTTTTAAGCATAAAGTTTATGAATTGTAGCTCCATGGTCTTAATTTTTAAATAAAATAAATTATTATAGTATTGTGATAAATGAAATGGAGAAAGTTATGAATGAAATCCTGCTTTTATAGAGAGATCCAGGCGTGTTATTTTTTCTATGACGTCATTTGAATTAATTTCAGTTGTTTTCGATGAAGTTTTCAAATATAATAAATTATCGTAGTATTATGATAGATTTAAAAATATTACCGTGGAATGTATTGCATTTTAGAGATATTTAAACCACGCAATTTATATTTCAATGCCGTCTTTTGAATGATGTTCATTTTTTTTCAATGAAGGTTTAAGTTTTCAAATATAATAAATCAATGTAGTATCGTGATAAGTTTTAAAATATTACCGAGGAATGTATTGCATTTTCGACTTCTTTAAATAAAATTGCATTGAAGTTGGAAAGTGTTTCATAATCAATGCTTTAAGCATGATTGATCTTTCTTGTTAAATATGTTTTAAATCTTACAGTTACCGGCCAGAATTTTATAGGGTTCGTATGTAATTTCGGTATGAGGGTTAAGTATGGAAATCTTACATATTTCAAATTATAGCCAATTCTCTTGTAAATTGCCACAATACGATTATCGATAGTTCTTCTTGATAGATCCAAGTGTTGGTACATATATATATATATATACAGGGTGTCCCCCAAAACATTGACCTCGGCTTTTATTCCTTAAATATTGATCTTAGACATATATAATAAATAACAAAGTTGTGTCAAAAAGGTACTGAATTTCATTAAATCGATTAAAATTTTCGAGGGAATTAAAATTTAAGAAATACAAAATTTAAATTTTTATACGACCCAGTCCAAAAACATTTCCAATGTGTAAAATGTGCTCCATACACTAATAAGATGATGTACAAAATTTCAGCATTTTATCAGAAAAAGTCCAAGAAATATGAAAAGACAAAAATGCTGACTTAAATCACTTTTCGATGAATCGACATGGGTTCTCAGAGGAGAAAAATCATATAGGCAGATCGCGTTTCAGGGGTCATACACAAATTACGAAAGAAAACAATGATTACATAAATATATAATAATTTTGCTATTTATTGGTACAAAAGTATCTACACTGTTTAGAAATAATAACTTTACACAAAGATTACAAAGCTTGTTCAATATGTGTTCCCATCCATGCCAAAGATCCATTAAAGATAAGAGGCAGATATTATTTGCCTATGATGCATTTCTGCGTTGCGTCATTTGCACTCTTGCTGTAAACATTTACATTTTAATTTGTGATTAATCCCTCATCAAATTTGTTTAAACATATCTCTGGGACTTTTTATGATAAAATGCTGAAATTTTGTACATCATCTTATTAGCGTATGGGGCACATTTTACTCATTGGAAATGTTTTTGTACGAGGGCAATATAAATATTTAAATTTTGTATTTCTTCAAATTTAATCCCCTGAAAAATTTTATTGACTTCATAAAATTCTGTACCTTTTTTTACGCAACTTTATAATTTATTATGTATGTCTAAGATCAATATTTAAAGAATAAAAGTCGAGGTCAATGTTTTTGGGACACCCTGTATATATATAGGGTGTTGCCTTGAAGTGGCAACAAACTCAGAGGGGTAATATTAGACATCAAGAGGAACAAAAATTGCCATAGACCATGTATCGCAAACCACGTTTAGTCGGTGAAAATCTCAAAAATAGACTTCGTCCCCACACCACTGTCTCCTCGAATGTTCAACACAAGTCCACTGTTAACATCTGGTCAGGGATCCTCGGAGATAATCTGTTGGGACCGTAACTTCTGTCTGAAAACCTCAATGGCGTATGGGGCACATTACCATTACAACGTACCTTGTTTTCTTGCAGCACGTTTTCCCGGATTTGCTACAGGGTGTATCGGCCTTAGTGCGGCAGAACATGTGGTTCATGCATGATGGTGCACCAGTAATTTTTCCATTGTGGGACGTAACCACCTCCATGCTACATATCCCGGGAGGAGGATTGGACCATCCGGACCAATTGCTTGGCCTCTACGCTCCCCGGACCTCAATCCCTTGAACTTATTTTGGGGACACCTTAAATCACTCGTGAATCAGACGCCTGTGGAAACAGTGGAGGATCTCATAAAGCACGGATCGTCGTCCTTGCGGCAGACATCGCCAGCATATCTGGTATTTTTGAGCGCGTCTGACAATCGTTACTCCGTCGCTGTCGGCTGTGCAATGACCTTCGCGGCTGCAACTTCGAACAACTCCTGCAATCATTTCTCGTCGTCTTCTTTCTGACATTGAACCGTGCTGCACAGGCTGTATTGTAATCATTCTGTCAATTAAATGGTTCTTGTACTTATTTATTTTACTTGTTTTGTACTTATTATTTTACTTTATTTTGTACAGCACAGGCTGTGTTCTAATAATTCTGTCAAGTAAATGGTTTTTCTACTTATTATTAGCCTTTTTGTCCCACTCGACGTCACACCCTTCATAAGTATTTTTGTTATTTTCACCGACTAAACGTGGTTTGCGATATCATGTTCTATGACAATTTTGTTCCTCTTGATGTCTAATATCACCCCTCTGAGTTTGTCTCCACTTCAATGTATATATACCTCGCATTTCGTGCTTAGGCAATAGGTTTTAGACACATGGTTTCAATTTGAATTAAATTGAAACATATTATAATTGAAACATATTCATAGTTTGTTTGAATTAAATACGAAATTAATTCATATAATTTCTTCATATAATTTCAGATACTTTCTGAGAAATAGGGGGTCTCACTTTTTATAAGGTCCCCAAGAAAGATAAGTTCAATTAGAAAATGTTAGAAACTAGTCTAAGGAACAACAACAACAAAAAAAAAAAAAAAAAAATTCAATTATCTGCACCACTCGACGAATTATTACTTATTAAAAAATAAGGAATTTTCCCCTACAAATACAGGATCAGCTTCAATAACAATGCGCAAATACGTTTTGTGCGAAATCTGCTTTCAATTTAGAGTTCGCTCCTGCAGCACGAGTCAACAATCAAGGGAAAATAATCGAATCCTGGGGGGAAAAAAAACGATTCCAATTTTCCCTATTTTGATAAATTTTTACCTTTCTTCTACTATAAATAACTTCATGAATATTGCAGATAATTGCAGTGTCTTCTTTTAGACTAATTTCTGTTTTGTAAAATTGTTTCTAATTGAACTTTTTTTCTTAGGACCGTATAAAAGTTATACCGCCTGTTTCTTAGAAAATGCCACGTATCGGGGAAAACATTATGTGAAAGAAATTTGCATTTAATTCAAACAAACTTTCAAATTGGGTGTATGTGTTTAAAACCAATTGCCTAAGTTCGAAAAGCGAGGTCAACTGTACTGAAGCAGAATGTACATGTATTCGTCAATTACTGTTTACTATTCATATAATTACTTACTATTCATATTTACTATTCATATAATTATGTATATATTTACTATTCATATAATTATGTATATTCCACAGGCACTGCTGTTAATGTGACAATCAGCCTGTATGTAATCCAGATTCGGGCTGTCGACGAAACAGAAATGGTTTGTACGAGTTATTTTCTCCTGACTGTTCGTTACCCCTTAAGTGTCTCTATCTTGCAACTGAACTTCTGTACCCCATTTATCACTTTAATACACTCTGTTACAAAAAAATATATGCACCCATAAAAAACTGGGCAACAGCCGCGAAATTCGTCATGCAAATGCCGTTTAAAAAGTTATGCAAATGGTCAAACTGTCAGCGCCAATGATGCTATAAGGCTCATGATGCAACGGGCATGAGAACAACGCAGCGTGCAGCATTAAAAACGACGAGTGTTCTCACTCACGGGCAAATGGAATTCTGCTTTGGTACTTCAAGTTGTGCACAAAGAGAGCTTTGATACGTACTCGACGGCGCTACGAACAATTGCCAGATTTAGAGAGAAGTCGTATTATAGGCCTATGGAAAGTTGGTTGATCTAACAGACGTATCAGCCACCATCTTGGCCGGAGCAATATAGTTGCTCCGACCGTAGTTGCTCGGCGTTGGCTACAGTGTATCAGAGAAGGCACATGTAACCATCGCAGAGATTCAGGACGCCTTAAATAGACAACTCGAGAGGATCGTGCAGTCAGTAGAGAAGCCATTTCCACATCAGTGTCAACCATTCGAAGGCATTTACCAACCGCCATGTATCCTGTATCAAGAGATATTGTCCCGACGCGACTGGCAGAATGTGGGATTAGGTGTCGACGTCCATTAAGGAGTCTACCACTGACCCTTAATATAGACGGAGTCGTCTGGATTGGTGACAAGTTCGGTCAGCCTGGACAGTTTCCGATTGGAGACATGTTATCTTTAACGACGAATCCCACTTCTCTCCCAGTGCTGATGACCGCCGCGCCTGTGCGGAGAGAAGGACCGGCCAGCGTTCCGATCCCGCATTTGTTGTCGAGTGACACACAGCCATCACACGTGGTGTGATAGTCTGGGGTTACTGAAGATTTCCTCTACCTGTCTTTCTTCAATTTTCGATTCAAAAGTGTTTATTTTACTTGAAACGTCTACATCTTAAAATTATAGATGAGTTTAGATAACAAATAATACGGATTCAGCATTGTATTCTGAAGGATGTAGGATAGTTCACTAAAAATTTTTCTCTTCTGGTTTCTTTTTCTCTTCCGGTTCAAAACATTTCCTTGAAACATCTATTTCTCAGGATTGGCTATAGGTAAAACTTAGATAATAACTGGTATGGATTCAGCATCAAATTATGTAGGGAGTAAAGAACTCACTAAGAATTTCCACTTCTGGTTCTAGAGATGAAACTTTCTATTCAAAAATTTACATTTTTCTTCAAACATCTATTTCTCGGAATCTGCTATAAATGTAGCTTGAATGATGACTGATATGGATTCAGCATCCATATCCGGAGGGCATCAATATTCCGGGTCTCACTAAGGATTTTCACTTGTTTTCCACTTCCGTTTCTAAAAAAGTTTCTTAAAACATTTATTTCTGAAGATCGGCTATTGATAAAGCTCAGATGATGACTGATATGAATTCAGCATTAAATTCCGGAAGAAACTGGGAGTTCAAGAAAGATTTCAACGTCTGGTTTCATTTTTCTTCATTTCCAGTTTAAAACATTTCCTTGAAACATATATTTATCAGGATTGGTTATAAATAGAGCTTATATGGTATGAATTCAGCATCAAATTCTGTAGAGGCTTTAG
Source organism: Amaurobius ferox (assembly GCA_951213105.1). Classification (NCBI taxonomy): domain Eukaryota; kingdom Metazoa; phylum Arthropoda; class Arachnida; order Araneae; family Amaurobiidae; genus Amaurobius; species Amaurobius ferox. The sequence goes on from OX578142.1 coordinate 39,531,248, forward strand.
AGACTCACTAAGATTTCATTTCCGATTCTGGAGATGTCACTCCCTTTTCAAAAGTTTGCCTTTTTCTTGAAACATCTATTTTTTTCGGAATCTGCAAAAGATGTAACTTAGCTAATGATATGGATACAGCATCAAATTCCGAATGGGGTTGGGAATTTACTAAGGATTCACTTCCGGTTAAAAAAATTCTTGAAACTGCTATTCCCAAGATTGATTATAGATAGAGCTTAGATGATGTCTGATGTGATTTCAACATCACATCCTAGAGGGGGTAGGAGAAAGATTCACTAAAGATTTCCATTTCCGGTTTTTGGAAAATTCGTATGATATGCAAGAAAGAATAAAAATGGCCATCAAAAATTAAGTCTACACACCATTTGCCACCATATGAAGTTTTCTTCATGAATTTATTGTTTAACATTCATTTGAGTCCATCTTTACAATAATTGCAGATTATGATTCAGTTATGGTTTAAACTAATATAAGGTACAACCACACATCTAATAAAGCTTTCGGTAATTTTGAACCCAATTTTCTTAACTCAATTTTCTTTTGAGCACAATTTTTGTTCAACTTAACAAGAAACATTTCACAAGGAGTAGCTTTATGCAAACTTTTTTATAACTGATGAATATGTTTTTTTTTACTTTTGAATATTATACACTAATTCTACTCCTACCTTTTATAGGATTTCAAAATGGATTTTGTCATTAGAGAAACATGGCAAGATTATCGTTTAAATTTCCCGAAACAAAATGAAAACCGGAGGAAAATTGTTCTGGATCCGAAGTGGAGAGAAAATCTTTGGACACCTGATATCTGGTTTAAAAATGCCCTGGATACCAAACTCCAAGAATGGATAAAGCCTAGTGTTTTCTTTTGGCTTGAAAATGGCACGCACGTTTGTTTTTCATCAAGGTAAGAAAGTTGATATAAAGCAACAGCTGTGGGGAAAAATCACAAACCACCCCTCGTTATTGTGCCACCATTCATCGTAGAGCAAATTCAAGACATCATTCGATAAATAATGCCATCTTTTACAAATTCATATTAAAAAAAATTGCATAAGAGGCCATCTTCCTATCAAATTGCGCCAAAATTTTAATTGCAACACTCAATTTTGCTGTCATAAGCAAATTCTACATCCCCAAATTAGTCTATGAATAAAATTCCCTTCGTTATATCCAAAGATATTACGGTTTTAAATATGGCGGCAATCTGGGGATCATTTCCATATTTAAAACCACAACTTAAAGAACGAGATTATTTTTGCTTAATCAAATCAGAAATGTTCTATAAATTGGACCAAAAATGTTCCCCATTCCTGTGATGTCAAGTATAAAGTATTTCGACAGATTCGTTCAAAAAATATGAGTATAAAAAATTTTGAGCTCCTAATGTAAAATTACTTGCCCAGTCTTTTATTCATCCAAAATATTTTTTTTCATCACGCTGAATGCGTTAGCATTAAAAGAAAAGAAAATCAATATATTTTTTCATTTCTATGTAATATGGGTTGCGAAATTAATATTCAAAAGAAATATGAATATGAACTTTGATATATTTTGATGTAAATAGTTTCAGAAGGATTTTTCAAATGACTATATAAAATGTCAACTCTTTCTTCTCACTAATGCTTCAAAAAGTCGCAGAATTACGTTGATTATTAGAGTGCATATATACTATACTTTTTTACAAATTTTCATAGCAACTGGGTAAAAAGTATTGTCTGTTATATTAAAATAAAGGATAAGTTTCTCACATTTTCTTTGAAATGTAATTATTCAACCACAAAAATAAAACTGCTGCTTGTGATAACAACATTTTTAATGCTCAAGAAAGTTATGTAACAACAATTGTTTTGAGGGAGCTTTGATCCCGCTTCATCAGGTCAAAACAGTGTATTTCTTAAACAAGTTTTATTTTAAATCTCATTTCAATTCGGGTCTTTCTGTTCCATTTCTTTTGCTTCACATATTGTGTGAGCTAGGATGAGGCTAGGAGGATGAAATACCATATATTTCACCCTCCTAGGAGTGAGGCCGCCTTATCGACCTGTATTGATATGTTTGAGGCTGGGGTTGTGTTTCCCGTTAATATTTTAATGTGTACCCTAAATATTATAGAATAAATTTAGTCAGATTCTAAATATTTACTTACTGTGTCGAAAATTAATTTTTTGTTATCAATGTAGAAAACAAAATGACAGTTGCTCTTTTGCCAGGTCCAACATATAGCGATATTACGAGTAGCGTAGCTATTATGATACAGCCCTCTAGTGACCTAGAAATTAGCTTTACGACAACAAACCCATGTGACTCTTCAGTGAATTCTTGGTGTATTTCAGTGAATGTTAAGTATACCCCAGTAAACTCTCGCAGTATACATCAAAGATCACTGTGGTATACCAAGTTGAGTTCATGCTCCAGAATGTAGTCTTGTTCAGCACTTGAGTGTCCTTTACCTTGAAGTTAGGGTTTGAAAAACCATAGTTTTTAGAAAGTAATGAATGAAACATGAAAAAAATTCGAAGATACGTGAGACTACCTAATATACGGTACAAATTGCCTATTTGCTTAATTTTTATTTGAAAAGGAAGGGGTCAAAAAATGGAAGTGGGAATTAAACAAATTTCGAAAAATTCGAGTAAGGTGTCAAATGAAAGGTGTCAGCAATACGGAAAGGAACCTATTTTTTATTATTTTAAAATTGAGATCTATGCCTATTTAGCCCTTATAAAAGGTAGTTTCAAATGGGCCTTGTTAAGGAAGCTAGGAGTCCTTAAAGTTTCAGTACTGTCATATAATAAATTTAAAAGTGCTTATCGTCATGGAAAATTGAAGATTTGAAAAGCCCTCACATTTTCTTTTGAAAATGGGCTAATTCTAATTTCAAGACCCATTTGAAAAAGGCCATTTTCAACTTTTTTAAGCGAGCCTTGTTAAGGGAGTTAGGGGACCTCAAGGTTTCAGTACTATCATATCAAAGTGCTCCTCGTCATGATAAATTTAAAATTTGAAAAGGCCGATTTTCAAATTTCAAGGCCCAATTGAAAAATACTATTTTCAACTTTTTCAAATGAGCCTTGATAAGGAAGCTAAGAGCCCTTAAAATTTCAATAATTGTCGAATAATATGTTTCAAGGTGTTTGCTCGTCATAGAAAATTGAAAATTTGAAAATTTTCATTTGAAAAATTACTTGTATATCCGAACTGTCCTTGATAACGTCGACAAATGGCATAGGCCTCAATTCATAAATCGAAAAACACCTACATGCCTCTCCTAGTAAGAGAAAATTATAAATCATTTAATTTCGCATCCAGTAAGGATTAAGAACTTTACTCTTAAAACCCTTAATTAACAGCACATATACCAGTACTTTCTTCACACTTTCTTTTTACTTTTTCTTAAATTTTGTACTTTGTATCTTCTGTTCTATGGTGAATACCCCGCTGCGATTGCGATCAGTTACCTCTGAATTAATGAGGAACCAAGTATTGATTCTTAAGAAATTCAAAGCCGAAACAATTTTAACTAATTAATCTTTATTATGATTTCTAGATCTAACTATTTCTTGCTATCTAATACGAATCACCAAATTTAGAGAAATTTTAGGATGTTTGATAATTCAGAGATATCATTAATTTCATTTTATTTACGATAATGCGGCAGTTAATACTTTTTACTTTCCTTATATACATAGTATAATGTATAAAGAAAGTACTGTGACGGGGTCGAAAATTCCAATTCGAGTTTTCATCGATAGAGCATGTTTTAAGTATCCCTGAACACGAATCAAACGCTTTTGATATGATGTCTGTGTGTGTGTGTGTGTGTGTCAATCTGTGGAGACCATATCACACGAACGAATGGAGCGATTCGAACGAAATTTGGTACAAAAATTACAATCCATGAATATTGGAAGCCTATTGTTTTTAAACGCAATCGAATGTTAGACCTCCCTCCCCACCCACAAATTTTCGAATGAAATTTTGAAAAAATCATCAAAATCAAACCCTTTAATAAAGTTACGTAAACAGTCATGTTATGTAATTTTTTTATTATAAAACGATTGACACAAACTTTAGAACGTTAGCGTGAATAATTCTCGAGATATTGCACATTTCTCAAATGAATGTATCAAAAAATCACATAAAATACAAAAATATATATATTAACTATTGTGAAATATGTTTACTTTTCATATGTAATATCATGCGATGAATTTAGGAGGCATCATTCTCGTGGACCTAGCTCGTTCCATTCATGAGAAAGGATGCTTTGGGTAATACTTTTGTATTTGGACGCTAATACTCATTTATCTGCTATAGGAATAACTTATTCCTCCGTCCATGACACTTGACGAGATTTTGGCGACGAATTTGGAGATATGTCGCCAACTTGGCGACTTTTTAAAATGTTGCCAAATTAACGAAATTGCCGCCAAATTGATTCAAAAATGACGCTAAATCAATGAAAATGACGAAATGACGACTAATTGATAAAAGTTCAATATCTTGGAAAGGACTTAAGAGTAGACTATAAGAATAACTCTTATTCTGTTAATTTCCATTTCTCCATCCGCCCGTCCGTAATGCTTGGCGAAAAATTTAGCGGGCGTTGCCAACTTGGCAACTATTTTCTATGTTGCCACAGTGACAAAAATGTTGCCAAATTGACAAAAATAACGCCATATAGGAAGTAATGTTTCCATATAGGAAGTAATGTTCAAATTCTGATTTCCGTCATATGACGGGCATACCTTCTAGTATGTAAGAAATGCTCTTCTCTCCGTTTGTCTATAACACTTTGTGATACATTTTGTGAACTAGTCGAATAATTTGGCTAAGTATCGCCAACTTGGCGATATTTCGCCTAAGATTGACAAAAATATCGTCAAGATTGCAAAAATGACACCAAATTAATGAAAATGACGCCGAAGTGTTGAATTAATTATTAAAATATTCTAATACTTGTATATGAACTATAACGCTTATTGAGCATACTATCAATGTTGATAATTGTTTATTTAGAGTTGCGCGAAATGTAAGTTGATTGGGTACTTTGAAATAGTATTACATGTTGTTATTCGGAAAATCGTCAAATGTACAATTCAACAATAAAAATACAGTATCGTGGATCTTATACATTATTTTTTTACTGTAAAAGTAGTAAATTCATTGTTATATAAGGAAAGTTGTGTGCTGCCCGCATCAACTTTTTAATCTTTAAGACAATCTGGAGTCCTACAAGTTTGGCATGCAATTTTAAATATTATTTTGGTTAAGAATCAATGCCTCGTAAATTTTTTGTTTTCAGGATTACTCTTGAACTAAGTTGTGATATGGACATGAAAAAATATCCGCATGACACTCAGACTTGTGGAGTTTCTGTCATAGCTCGTAAGTAGTATATCTTACGTAATAAAAGAGTATGTGTGTGTGTGTGTGTGCTGTACGACGATGAAATTTGGTACACAGGTACTTCAGGCCCTGGAGGGTGCATTTTGGTACTTTCAGTACTTTAACACAAATCGGTTCCTTAGCGACCGAAAATATTATCGCAGAGTTCCTATCTAGTTCAAAATACTTTCCAGCGATCTGTAAACCGAAACCGCAGGACAATTCCTCCATATATATTTATTTTACATATATATACACTGTGTAACAGTGAAAATGAGACACCAAGAAGGAGTGGGCAGAAAAATATGCAAATTGCAGGGTAGACGCAACATACCGAGTTATGTAAATGATGCGAAATGCACAGCTGTCCCGCGCACGTTGAGTGAGATATAAGGGAAGGAACCTGCAGAAACGGCAATAGTCGCACCGCTCTGTCTTCCAAGGAAATCATATTGCAATTTTTTTGTGTCTCAGAGGAAACGTGTAGTAGCAGAGAATGTCAGACTGCCGCCAACCGAGGCAGGTCCAGCAGACAGACGATTTCACGAGAAGTATGGTGATCGGACTCAGAAAGGCAGGTTGGTCCATACGTCAAATCTCAGCGGACAGCCGCCTACACACATCCACGGTACACCGGCTGTGGCGAATATGGTTGGAGCAAGGGAATGTGACACGTTTGAGGGGTGCCGGTACGTCCAGAGCGACGCCAGAACTTGAGGACTGACGCATCCGCCGGCAAGCGTTGGCGGCCCCGCAGCCCACTTCCGCCCTTTTGCAGTATGTGCAGGACATCCTTTATGCTCGCATATCGATCAGGACCATTATCCGACGATTGGTCTCCGGCAATCTGCATTCATGGCGCCCGTTAAGAAGACTGCTATTGACCCAACAGCACAGACGCCTCCGTTTTCAATGGTGTCGGGATAGAGCCACGTGGACGGCAGAATAGCACAGGTTCGTGTTCTCAGACAAGTTACTCTTCTGTTTTAGCAATGACAGTCGCCATGTAAGAATCTGACGCCGAAGTAGTAACAGGTCCAATCCTGTCGCATCTGTGGAACGCCACACCGCGCAACAACGCGACATCATGGTTTGGGGCGCCATCGCCTACGATAGCAGGTCACCTCTGGTCCGTATTAAGGGCACTCTGACGGCCCAACGATACGTGGATGACGTGCTGCAGCCGGTGACACTATCCTGCTTTCAGGGGGGTGCCCAATGCAATTTATCAGCAGAATAACGCCCGACCATATACGGAACGCATCAGCCAATATGCCTTTCAAGGTACCCAGATGCTTCCCTGGTCACCTGTGTCCCCTAATCAATCACCATTCGAACACGTCTGGGACGTTGCTTGCGTGATTGCGTCGATTGGACGTTGCTTGCGTGCTTGCGTCGATTGGACGTTGCTTGCGTGCTTGCGTCGATTGGACGTTGCTTATGTGCGCTGTCACCGCCGCGTTTAGAAGACGGACTCTGGCAAATGGTTGACAGCGAATGGCCAGTCATCCCTCAGGGCACCATCCGCATGCTCATTGACTCTGTACCTAGACGTGTTGCTGCCTGTATCGCCGCCCGCGGTGATCCTACAACCTACTGATCAGACTGTGTTATCGCTCAGTGTATAAGTGTATCATGTAGCAATAAATATTACTTATTGTTCGTTGCTGTCTCTCTCAGTTTGCCGATTTCCGTCACTTTCTGACCATTCTTTGTTGGTGTCTCATTTTCACTGTCACGTATAGTATATATATATATATATATATATATATATATATATATATATATATATATATATATCATAAGGAAAGAAAGAACAGCAATGTATCAAAATTTTGGATTGTGACCCCCACTTCCCGGTTAAGCCAGCTTAATGTCATGACGACACTCCCGGAAGCGGATACACTGTCGAAAACCAAGTACATCATACTTAAATCACAATATATAAAGTCAAAAAGGTGAAAGACCCGTACTGACTATACCACATAAACTGAATTTACAAGTTCATTTTTACTAACATCTACCCAAATTACAATATAAAATATCAAAGAGACAACCAGATAAACCAACCTCATACATACCCTATTATCCAAGCTATTACCAAAGCTATTACCCAACAAAATGACTCAACCTTTTCGGAATCAAAACTTCCTTTACCTCCTCTACGATTACGTCCTTGTTAGCTGTAAGTCTTCTTCTGTTTAAACTGCAAGAGTTCCTTTATATAAAAATAAACTGTAACTTTATGTTACGGTTATGTTGTACAATTTTCTGATGATGTTGCTTAGAAAACGCAAAGGGTAACCCTTGGCAATAGCCTCATTCAAGTAACATCGATCGCTTTTATAACGATCTTTGCTACTGCTATTTAATCGTTTACTTCTGATCAGAAAGTTTAATATAATATTTCTGAATACATTAAGATGTAAACTGGTATTCCATTTGACGATGTAATTTATATTAAAATTGAAATATTTTCGTTTATCATAAAGTCTAAAATCAACGTATCCATTTGACTGTGTGTATATGGTCAAGTCCAGGAAATTAATACTTTGATCAAAATTGCTTTCTGTTTCAGGTAAGGTTAAGTTGGGTGGATAAAATGAGAAGTCTAAGTTATATTGATTTTCGGGGTAAGCACACAAAATGTCATTCACATATCGAATAAATATTATTTCATTTAATATATGTGTTCCTTCCTCATATTTATTTAAGTAAATATCTGCAAGAATAGAGGAACAAGCCCCTCCCATTGGTATGCCATATCATTGTTTGCAAAATTCTGATCCGTCATATAATACTGTTTCGAATAAAACCATTTCAACTAAGCATTTGAAAACATGTCTTTTAATAAGGTTTTGCATTTCGTACTTTTCATAAAACTCCATTGAAATATCAAATAAATCCTTTATATCAATATTACAGAAAAGGTCATTGAAATCGTAACTTTTGTAATGTAATTTGTCAGAAATATTCTCAAGTTTTTCTATAACTTCAAAACTATTTTTGATGATATATGCACCAGTATTTTTAATTTTTATTAAGATGTTCTTTAAAAGTTTCAAAAGTTTTACGTTAGCATATGTTAAATAAGTTTTATATCCATTTGTGATTGGTCTAAATTTTACTGGATTTTTATGTAGTTTTGATATAAGTGTATGGGAATCTGATAGAATTTTTTACACTGTAACTTAAAATTTTATATTTTGCTTTGATTCGATTTTCAATTTCAGTTTTAGATTGGTGTAGCTGTATATAAGCATTTTTATCTTGATAACTTGCTATAAGCATTTTGTTGTAATAAAATCTGGAAAAAATACAAAAAGAATTTGTCATATCGTATGTAGATAAGGTTACATCAAATTATGCTTTCACATGTCAATATTATTACAACAAAATGCTTATAGCAAGTTATCAAGATAAAAATGCTTTTTTCACGGGAGAACAGCTGAACTGAATTTGATAAAATTTTGTAGGCAGCCTGGAAATAACCCTACTTAAAATATAGCCCATGTTTGGAGTTTCTACGACCAGTGGTTCTCGATATATTAGTAAAAAAACGAAACTTTCGTTTGTCTCATCATCACGAGAGATCGGCTGAACCGAATTTAATGAAATTTTGTGGATGGCCTTGAAATAGGCCCCCCTAAATTTTGTCCAAATTTCGAGTTTCTAAGACTAGGGGTTGTTGAGATATTAATGAAAAACGAAACTTTTTCCTAGGAGTTCTACTCTCTAACTCCATGGTTTATCCAAACGAAAAGGTACAAAATCGTTTGAAAGTTAATTAAAACTTTATCTTTGGGTTTGGTGGGAGATTTTTTGCGTTAAATTAGTCACTTTCTGAAAATATGAATTGTTGGAAACATGAATTTAAATGGAAAATCTGTCTCCATGGTTTATTTTTCACAAGCTTTTTCAACAATGAAAAGTATCGGGTCTGTCGTGTGGTCTGGGTTTTCAACAATGAAAAGTATAAAGAAATAAAAATGGTTATTTAATTTTTCAGTTTATAAGGAAAATTCTATCTTATATCATATTGCTCAAAAATGCAATTAAATTAAATCTATCTGTTAATTTTAATTATTATTTTTCGATTTCTGTAATAAAAAAATGGATATAAAAATATATTTTAGAAAAGAACGATTTGACTTTTCTTTTAATATATTAATTTCCTACTGCGTACATCACTTTCATTTATTTTGGCAAAGAGTTTTTAAGCTTATATATTGTGTTTAGCTATTAAACTCATACATTGTGCTTACCCAATAAATTCCTTTATCCGATTGTTGAAACAAAAAAAGAGTAGAACGAGTATATCATCTAATACAATTTTAATGTTTTCATTTAGTATATACAAACGGGATCAAGATATTTTATGTTTCAGATCTGCAAATTCAGAACTACAATTTTGGCGGAATTCTTGGCGGAATTTTGGCGGAAACTTGGCAACTTTTATAAAACTTTGTCAAATTGACGGAAATGTTACCAAATTGATAAAAACGAGACAAATCAATGGAATTAAATTTGTTTTTTTATAAGAGAGTACAGAAATGATGTTTCAGTAGCATTTGTTGGTCAGTCTATCCATCCTACTTAGTAACACATTTAGCGAATTTTTAAAATATCACCAAATTGGTAAAAATGTTTGTAAATCCATAAAAATATCATGAAATTGATAAAATTGCCCTTAATAAATGAAATTAATTGTGTTTTGTTAGGGGATAGTATTTTGATGACGTTTCGTCAATTTGTCAGAAAATGGGACAATCAGTTCTATAGTCCCACTTGACGATAAAATTGGCGATTTTTTAAATTGACGCAAAATTGATGAAAATGTCGCCAAACCTTCCATGGAGATAGCATTATTCAGACGATATGATTTCTATCAATTTATTTGAAACAAATGATTATCATGTCGTTTAGCAACGGATGTAAATCTATGTTTTGCGGCATACAATTTTTATTAAATCTTTTCCGATTTGAATAATAAAGATATGTATATAAAATAAATTTCATTGACATTGCATTTTTGACTGGATAATATCAATTACGCTCTTCAGATTCACACATTATTATTATTGATATTTTGGGGGATTATCGATTCAGGGATTATTGATATTTTCAAGTTATTATGCCATTGCTTTATTATGACAAAAATTGTTTAAACTCATATATTGTACGTTGTACGAGTAATCTTCTACATATGCACGGGTATATCCTCTAGTCTACGAAAATATAAGTAGTACAGGTATATTGGCGTATATTTTGGTATATATTGGCATATATTGGATTCAATTATGACCTTCAGGTATAAAGATTACGGGGATTATTGATATTTTCAATTTATTACGTCATCTGTTTTATTTTGGCAAAGATTTTTGAGACTCATATTGTAATGCGGGTAATCCTCTACTAACTGGCATATTTTCTAATCTGCGACAATATAAGTAGTACGGGGATATATATATATATATATATTCCCATATAATTTTAGTACTTTCATTCTGGCGGAGTCAATTACGGGTTTATTGAGATTTTCAATATACATGTAATGTACAATTACATGTAATGTACTAATACAGGTTATACCTTCTAATATTCGCGCATATAAGTAGTACGGGCCCCATACAATTTTAATCTCTTTCATTTTTCATATATAGATTCAATTCCTTTTTTTTTTTTAAATTTGTTTACAAAAGAGGTCAGGATATTTTATTCTTCAGATATGCTCGTGAAGATAATTTTGTATAGCGAGAACAGAGATTCTTAAACTTCTTTTTAGGAGCATTGTATTTTAACAGAATATTTTGATTAAATATGTCATTTAGTATACTATAGGAATTTGCACTTGATTGTGAATTTTATGTTTCTGTATATTATATACTCCGTACGAAGAACGGGTATGCTGCTAGTAAATAATAATTTTGTTATTTATTGGTACAAAGGTATCTACACTGTGTAGAAATAATAACTTTACACAAATATTACAAAGCTTGTTCAAAATGTTTTCCATCCATGCCAAAGATCCATTAAAGATAAGAGACAGATATTATTTGCCTATGATGCATTTCTGCATTGCGTCAGTTGCACTCTTGCTGTAAACATTTACATTTTAATTTGTGATTAACCCCTCACCAACTTTGTTTAAACATATCTCTGGGACTTTTTGTGATAAAATGCTGAAATTTTGTATATCACCTTATTAGTTTATGGAGCACATTTTTCTCATTGGAAATGTTTTTGTACGGGGGCCGCATAAAAATTTAAATTTTGAATTTCTTCAAATTTAATTCACTGAAGGAATTAGAAAAATTTTAGAAAATGGTTACCCTTTATTTGCTTAAAGTTACACGTTTCAAAGTATTTTTTCCCATTGAAACGCATCTTTTAAAATACCGTATACTCAAATATTCAAGTCTACGAAGTGAATAATGATTAGCATAATATTGAAACATCAGGACTTTCTTTTGGCTGATCAGCGCGTGTAATGAGCTCGTGGAAGCTGGCCTTGGAAAGGGTGTTGCTATCGCTTGTCCCTCTTCAAATGACAATGACTGCATGTGAGGAATGACGTTTCTGAATGACGTGGACAGACATGAAGTTGTTGAAGGGGTCTGCCATTGTGAGTCAAACGAAGTGCTATTTTCGCAAAATATATTAGAGTTTCATAATTCTAAATAATTTGAGCGATTTTTCGCGAATAACTTGACATTCACCTAACTTTAAATAAGATCAGGATGAAGAGATACACTAATAATAACTATTTAAACTCAGTAGTTACTAGATAGTAAATGAAGTAGCCAGGGCCGTCCCGAAAGGGTAGGCGCTGTAGGCGCCGCGTACTCTCAAGAAATTTTGAAAAATACAGAGTACGCGCCGCATACTCTCAAGGTCTCAAGAAAGTTTCTGTATTTGTTGGTTTTGGGGCAACATTCAACAAAGTTCAGCCTTTTCTTTTTTGCTTGTCATTTACAAACTTGAATGCCTCAAAATAATATCCTCAAAATAATATCCTGCGTACGACCAGGAGAGGAATGAAAAACTGATGAAAGTGGCAACTATCATCTTCGGCTTGGATAGACGATAGACGACCACTCTTAGATTTATGTATGTAGGTAATATTAATGTGAGGGATATGTATATATATATATATATATATATATATATATATATATATATATATATATATATATAAAGGGTATCCCAAAAACATTGACCTCGAATTTTATTTATTAAATATTAATCTTGGACATATATAACGAATTACAAAGTTGCGTAAAAAAGGGTACAGTATTTTATAAAATCGATAAAAATTTTCAGGAGATTAAATTTGAAGAAATACAAAATTTAAATTTTTATACGGCCCCCGTACAAAAGCATTTCCAACGAGTAAAATGTGCCCCATACACTAATAAGGTGATGTACAAAATTTCAGCATTTTATCATAAAAAGTCCCAGAGATATGGAAAGACAAAAATGATGACTTAAATCACTTTTCGATGCATCGACATGGGTTCTCAGAGGGGAAAAATTAGGTCGGCAGATCGCGTTTCAGGGGTCATGCACAAATTATGAAAGAAAATAATGATTATATAAATAAATAATAATTTTGCTATTTATTGGTACAAAAGTATCAACTCTGTGTATAAATAATAACTTTATACAAATATTACATTGTTCAAAATGTTTTCCATCCATGCCAATACAGAACTGCATTTGCCTGATAACACTTCTTTCTATGCACTCGATCAAGTTATTGTTCGGTGATGTCACGACAACCATCTCGAATGCGTTGTTGCAACTCTACTTTATTTAAAGAAGATTCGTCAACTTATCATCATACAGTATAAGTCCAAGCAAACGGTTTCTGATACTACTACAACATACATACATAGAAAATTGCTTCTGATGATGAATATCACGCACTACGAATGGATTTGCGTCAGACCAGAAGTGCTCATTTTGAGGATTTAGGCATCCATCTTGTTTAAAGCAGCATTTGTCAGTCCAAATTACATTTTTCAGGAAAGAGAGATTTGCAACTTCCTGATTTAGAGCCCAATTACAAAAATTTAGACGACGTTGATAATCTGTTGGCTCCTGTCCTTGCACACCATGAATATTAAACGAATACCATTTATTCAGTCTCAGTATTCTCCACACTTTTGCACGTGGTACGTTCATTTCTGAAGCAGCGGTACGAACACTACTACGTGGATGAATGTAAAAGTAAGCCAAAATATCAATTTCTACATCAGTTGAATGAGGTCCGGACCTACCTACCAGGCAGCTAAGTGGGGACCTGATCTACCTCACGTTCCACAGGTTTTTATTCCCCACCTCTGAGAGTCGTCCACAGACGACCCGGCTGAGGACCAGAAGAAGCATGATGATCAGAAGCCTTGTCAGGAATACCAAGGTAGGACAAAACGTCAAGAACAGCCAAAACAGCAGAGTGACCCTTAACCACACACACCACACCCGGAGAGCAGCCGAGAGAGCAGAAGATACTCAGGAAGCCTCAAGGGAACCTTCCTTAGTTGAGGAGACCTGAGCAAAAACGCCCCGACTCCAAGAGGAGTACGGGGGCACACACGAAAAGACGGGAACGAAAGCATTCAATTGCAGTGACCAATCTAAAGGGAGCCAAGAAGAGCCATATATATGGCAACACAGAGAAGAATGTAATTTCGCAGAGGATTCCAACTTTCTACCCCTTGGTAGTTATGTAGTGGCAGCATACAACTTAAAGAAGCGTTGTCGTAACCCGGGCTTAAACCTGTGCTGCCAGGTTAACTTAACCTAGAAAAGAGGAAAGAGAAAGAAGAGTCTAAGGCTAAGAGTGGGCCAGGGAAGAAAAAGAAAAAGGAGGCATGAGACAGAGGGCGAGATCCGAGGAAACAGACTTAAAAGTAAGCAGGCCAAGGCTGGCAAAGAAACGATTCTAAACTAAGCTCAAGCCAACTAACTAAACCAGCTAACTAACAGAGCAAGTTAACTAACTAAAACTATCTCAAACTAAAACTAACTACGACTAAAACGGACAACTGAAGGAGACGGATCCCCGAATCGGGGAGAAGCAAAGGAGGAACCCAAGCAAGGGGAAAAGGCCGAGGAGGAGAGCTCGGACAACAGGAAGGCATAGGCAGTCAGGGACATGAAAAGACCTAAACAGAGAAAGGGAAGAGCTACATACTACTAACTACATACTACTACTACAAGAAGAACAGTTAATAAGAAACCACCTACCCAGGAGCCGGAACGACAGCCAGAGGAGCTGAAAAGGAAAGGTTAAAACAAGAAGGGGACGCAGGTCGGGGCAAACTAGTGCCTAGGCCGACCGAGGCGACTCCCAAACCCAGAACCTATCAAAACGCCCCCCCCCCAGCAGGGCATTCCCAATCCGGGGAGGCAGCCGTCTTCTTCCTGAAAAAGAGAGTGTAGAACCTTTATACCAGGGAAGAGGAATGGCTCCTAAAGGTCGCTGAAAGGGAAGAAGCGGTTAAAGCTGAAAGGCAAACGTGAAACTGCACACTGAGGTGCAGAGCAGACCCTAACGTCACCCCTAGGTTGAGGTACACCGAAGAGCAGAAAGATGAGACAAAACCCCAGCAGCGCGGAAACCATTCCACACCAAACAACCAAACATACGAGTAAGTCCACAGCTAAGGTGGAGGGAAAGAACCTTACCCACTCAGGTCGCAGGGACAAGGGCCCAACTTGGGCCTAACAGAAGTAACGCTGCCCACAACTTCGGTGTCCGAACAGCAATTGAACAGCTGGGACAATCCCCCAGTGACCAACACACGAAGGTCGAAGAACTTGAAAAGAAAAACCAGGACCAGGAAAGGAAGGTGTCCTCTCTGGCAAAGGAAGATGAAGTAGGTAGGTTGCCAGCGGAGGGAGAGAAGGAAGAAGAGAGGAGGAGAGAGAGGAGAGAAAAAAAAGAAAGCCTACAAGAGTAGGAAACACAGGTGGAAAAGGTCCTCCTGTGTTGGAGTACCTGCCAAGAGTAGAGGTCATCTCCGAATCCATGTGCGAACCTGCGATGCATCATTTACACTCTTGCTGTAAACATTTACATTTTAATTTGTGATTAATCCCTCACCAAATTTATTTAAGCATATCTCTGGGACATTTTATGATAAAATGCTGGAATTTTGTACATCATTTTATTAGTGTATGGGGCACATTTTATTGGAAATGTTTTTGTGCGGGGGCCGTATAAAAATTTAAATTTTGTATTTCTTCAAATTTAATCCCCTGAAACTTTTTATTGATTTCATAAAATTCTGTACCTTTTTTACGCAACTTGGTAATTTATTATACATGTCTAATATCAATATTTAAGGAATAAAAGCCGAGGTCAATGTTTTCGGGACACCCTGTATATATATATATATATATATATATATATATATATATATATATATATATATATATATATATATATATATATATATATATATATATATATATATATATATATATTATATTAATATATGTCCTGTTAAGCATTCACCGGTTTCATGAGAATCTTTTTTACATAACCGATTGATAATATTTCTAGTAAATTTTTAGCATATTGTAACTATAAGATATTAAGTTTTCATAGTATAGTATTTGTCAATAATTGTGCAAGGACATTGTTGATTACAGATATTTTCAACTAAGCTTGTTACATTCCAAATTTATTTTTCTCACATTTTCAGTGCCCTCTTGGAATTGTTCAATTTTGCTAATTCTAACTAGTTATATTTACAAAACTGATGTATATTTTCTGTCACTTGATTATAGAGTTCTAGTTTATATCAACATAATGTAATATGATGGTTGAAAAGGTTGATCTAATTTAGAAATATGCAAACAAATCTGATGTGGGCAGCACCTTTCCCTGCAGACTCATATTCACGTTCTCTTTATTTCCTTATTAATCACTTAAATTGAGTTTAATTGCACAAAATAACACCGAATTTGCACTTTTAATTCAATTTTTGTTTATTTGGTAACTGGATATTTTTTCAAAGGCGGCGTAAAAAATGCGAAAAGAACCAAAACATCTCTAGAACGGTTAGTCCTAGAGTAATGGGGTTGGTATTATTATTTTTTTTGCCAAAAATTACGTCTGAAACAAGCATTTAATTGTTACATTTGAGTATAAATAGTCTTTTATTTTAGATGTTGTCGAATTTTAAGGGCCATTTCGAAAAAAAAAAGGCAAGCTTCTTTTTCCCGATTTGTATCAAAATTTAATTAACACCAGCGCATCTTACAGGAGACTTATCTACCAAATTCTGTGAAATTTAAACTATTAGATTTTTAGTTAGAGTAGATACATACAATTTTTGAGGGCCATTTCGCAAAAATAATCAGGTTCATTTATCCCGTATCATACCAAAATCTAATCAGCACCAGGGTCACCTACAAGTGACTAAATAAATTATATAATTACCTAATAAATATAGAGTGTAAAAAATTATGAAATTCGGTCCATTAGTTTTTGAGTTAGAGTGGATACATGCATTGCACAGACAGACCCACAGAGACACACACACAGACACACACACACAAACACACAGACGTCATGCTAAAAATAGTTTTTTCGTGTTCTAGATACAGGTCGAAAAAATGTAGATCCGTCGAAAACTCGAGTTGCGATTTTCGACATGATTCCAATTCTGTCCCTATGCATTACCATGTATTGCAGGGAAAGTAATAATCTGATATGCGTCATTGCCAAAGTTTACCACTTCAGCATTAAATTTCGGAATTTTGAGGGGAAAATATCGTCTGCATAACACTATTTCTATGGGAGGTTCGTTTGCTATCGATCGATCTCAACAATCCCTGGTCCTATAAAAAAACTTGAAACATGACTAAATTTTAAGTGGGACTATTCCAAGTCTATCCCCAAAATTTCAAGAAATTCTGTGGAACCATTCTCCCGTGATGATGAGACTTCTGCTGATTGTGTGGACTAAACCTGACTTGGTGCATTAATGCCCGGCACAATTCCCCGACATTTTCTGTTGTTGTTTTGTAGACAAGCGTTAATATTTATTATTTACAGATTTATATACATTATATTAATTGCAGAAATATTTGCAGAGCTATTCTGCGGCAGGCGGATAAGCCCTGCGTGCAGCCTAGAGCAGTAGGATTCTAGGACCCTTAAAGTTCGAAGCAGTCGGACGAAGGTTACGACTGCGTAGTGCAGAATTTCAAGACCAAGTCGAACAGAGGTTCGACTGATCAGTTCGAGATTTCATCAGCAAGTGTAGTCCGAATAGGTTCCTTAGCGATAGAAAATATTATCACAGAGTTTCTATCTTGACATTATCAAAAAGATTGAAAAATTCTGTTACAAACACACTCTGAATGGAATTTATAGGATTAATATACGAATTTTCGTGAATTAAAAAAGAATATATGCTTTTGTTTGCTTAAAACTTCCTATATTTTTATATTGTGATGTAAAAAATGACTGGCAATTTTGCAATTTAACAGCAGCTTCTTTAAATATTAAACACTGCTCCAAAACGAAAAAATCCTGATGCCATTCATACATTAATTATAATTTTTACAAAGACCAGTAAACCGGTAATGTTGTCGATGCCGCGCATTTTCGCCCAGGCAAGGGAGAAATTTTCTCCCTTCTTTTCGTGGAGAGGGGGGGACTACGAATGCACTTAAAACCACAGAAACCTTCTCTCCAAGAGGAATTTGTTCCATGGCAAATATGTGACATTGTGAGTTGTGGAGGGATTGCAATCGATAAAGATGGTCCCTATGTTACTTCCATAATTTATATATGATTCTCTAGGAGAACACCTGCAAAAGGGTGAAATCAACGCTCCTTCGACTTGGTGGACAGAGATGTATCAGTTTCAGAGGGGTTCACAGCAGGGTACTTTTGGAGAAATCTGACCTTTGACCGTTTCCGGTCGCACGTGCGCCCGGGGACATGGGAATTTTGGCGCAGGTGTCAAACATCAATTCTGGGGTGCTAGCCAACCCTCTGTCATCACAGCACCCAATAGCTGGATGTAACCCTTGAATATCCAATCAAAATACCAGGGGCTGCAGTGGGAGAGCCAATAATAGACCCGGGGCGTAATTGTGTAGGAGGGCACATTTTCCGATGTCCGAGAGAGAGAGTGAGTTTTTTGAGAGAAGTTTTGAGAACACTTGATATTTTGATTCCGAGGCGAAAGGTCATCAATCCACGGAGCAGATGACGGACACCCGTCGCCTACCGACTCGCTGACGAGCTATCCTTCGAGATACTGAGGTATGCCAAGCATGTATTTTTACATACTGTGTCGATGACACGATTCTCTTCTCTCTCTCTCTCTGCATTGGCTTAGCTTTCATATTCAGGATAATTAGTTTTTGTGTAAATTAACTTAATTATATTTTAAGGTAACATGTGTTTAGATACGAGTCGATTTCAATCTTAATGTAATTTAATCGCGGAGAATCTTACTTATATGTTTTAAATGGGTAGTTTTTGAAAGTCGTGTTTGAAAGCCGTTCTTTTGCAACGGGATCAATATTGTGTAAGGAGATGATGTTTGAGATTAATCATACTTTATATTGGGATGTCAGTAGAATATTCCATTGTTATTATAATCATTGTGTAAATAAATATTATTATTGTTTTATATCATGTCCGCTGTCCTCATTTTCCATTATATTGATTTATATGTATTTATATTCGACACGGCCAATGTCGGAGATTACTTTAATGGGTATTAATAATAATGATTTTTTGCGTTCTGACCGAACGTGTGGTGAAAATCCACGCAACAGAATTCATTCTCTTTTTGCTTACTCGCACTGGATTGCATCCATTTTAAAAGTATAGGGAATGGGATAATTTGGGAAATTGGTCTTTGCACCGGTTGTGCGCTGATTGTATGTAATTTTACCTTTTATTTATAGGAATATGATTTTTTGTTATTTTTTTTTAGGTTAATAAATTTAATTTATTCTTACTTTAACTCCCAGGCAGCTCCGAATTCATTTTTCGGTATTATTATAAAATACAATGAAAGCAAAAATATTTTTATCGCACTAGAAGTGAAAATTGAAAACGCTTTAGAGCTGCTGGAAAGCTATCAGAAAAATATGACTTCTGGAGCTTGTATAAATATAGGGTTGTTCACTTTTAGAAAAATGGATGTCAAATGTGGAGCTGTTCAGTTTAAAACTGTTGTCGGAAGGTCAGAACATTCATGTTGTTACAGGATATTGTGCAAATTATTTCAAAATCCGGAGCCCCGGGGTTGACGAGGGTGGCGAGCAGAGGCTGAGTCCCTAGTTCAATAATTTAACAAAAGCATTAAATCGTCAAGGATTGAAGGCGGGCAATATATGAGGTCGGCTTACTTCTTCTTATTTAATCTAATACGGTGCAGTTTTCAAAAACTATTTATTCTACTTTCAGTGATGAATTCTAATAGCGATCTTATTCTAAACTGGAAATATCCACTAGCCGTCCGTGTTAGCCGTTTGATGAGTTTGCCTCAGTTTGATGCGGACGACTTCACACTCGGCAGATGCGATACTTATATGTATGAAGGTAACGTATTAAATTGATAATAAATATTATGTTGCCATTGAAGTGTACTCAGTATTTATTCAAAATTAGTGTAATATTATAGATTATATTTTCTTGCAATTAAATATCCTGAGACAAGCATTTCCACCAACTTCAATACATAATCACGAAGAGGAAGAAAGAGTCGATAAACACTTATAGAACAGAAGTGGTATTTTGAGAATTTCAGTGCTTAATGGTCTACTTTTAAAGTCAACGACTATGGTGACGAAGACACGATTTAAAGTGTATTTCAATACTCCATGAACATTCATATATAGTCAAATGAGAATTAATGCTTCTTCTTCTACCCAAAATAGAACCATAGATATCACATATACAAACACATACAAAAAAGTTCTAGAGATTTCTAGATAAAAAAATATAATGAGAATGGCCTTGTATCCGCTGATTCAGTATCCGCGGTTCAGTTATCCTCGGTTTACCGCGCGACTCGAAAGAAATTTGGAAAATTAAAGAAATAAATGATTCAAACCAAAACTAGGACTGCATTCGTTGTGCAGCCGCATATTTTTATTGCGCTATCATCTTTGAGGAGGGCCATTTTTTTTAAATAATAAATTTTATTGCATGTTATATACAGATACTACGTACGCAGGATAACTATTGTAAAATATGTAACAATAACACGTTTTTCTCATGCTCATACAACAATTTGATGAAAAATGGTGATTTTTATCGGTCTAGCATCCCTTGAAACAGCATATATTATACTATACAGTACGCGTACTGTATTTATTCAATGATCAATCATCTTTTAAAGATTCGGCTAAAACGTAAAAATCCTAACTTTCATTTGCACGAGAGAGAGAAAGAGAATGTATACTATAAAATGCAGTGTACAGAATGGACACTTTATTGTTACTTTATTTAATGTTGATAATGTCGTACGGTGTGTAACTTATAAATTAAACTTTACCGTATGTTGAATGAATATCACGTTATACGTATATAGCGTTCGGTATTATACGCGGAAAATATTGAAACTTATTACCCGTGGATACTGTACATTTGAATTGCAGTCCCTTTTCCTATAGAGCTCTACAGATTATTATAGAACTCAGCATAGTTTCTGGTAAGTGCTACAAAGTCTCATCTAAAAGTTGAAACACTGCAGAAACTCTAGACTTCTATAGTAAAAGGGACCATAAATCTAAAACCATTTTTAACACTTTACAAAATTGAATAGTGTTTATGACTTTGTTCATTCTGTCTGTCTGTCCGTTAGCACGATAACTGCCGTAAAAATGACTTAATCAAAATGAAATTTTAGTATGTTGTTCAGACGGTCTAATGTAAATGAATAATATAAATGAATAATATCACCCAATTAGTTTTGGATTGAACACGGGTTGAAAAATGAAATACATTGAGCCCTATGGGACCTAATTTTTTAAACATTTTTTAAATGGATTTAAAATTCACAAATTGCTTCGAAAATTTTAGGTAATATTCAAATTTTTCCATAAAATATATAAAAAAAAACTCAGCGAAATATATTCAGTAGTTTTTTAAATAAAAATTTAAATAATAATAACATCTCTTATATGAAACGATCACGTGACCATGATATGAAAAGATCACGTGACACACTTCAAAATGATATATGGCATCCATCTTGTCTCAAAATCGTGATTTTTAAAGTACTTTTTAATTCATATTGAGTGTTGTATCCGTTCTAAAACCACTTTAGTTTTGCCTATATTCTGTGCATCTACATACTGAAACAACACAATGACAATATTATTGAGTTTAAATACTCATCCAAATTTGATTATTTCTATAACGAAGACTATTTTTCACCTATGTAAAATGTAAACAGCAAAATATGTAGAATGAGTTGTATTACAGTTGCTGTATTTCTTTAACACAAAATCATTTAGCTCATGGAGCCTGCATAGCTGATATGAATGAAATATTCATTGATTTTACAAGGAGAAGGACGATTTTTTTCGATGAAGTTTTACGCATAGAGTTTAATTACTTGTTGCTCCATGGTCTTAATTTTTAAATAAAATAAATTATTGTAGTATTGTGATGAATGACATGAATGGGAAATTATTTATGAATAAAATGCTGCTTCTATAGAGAGAGCCAGGCGTGTTATTTTTTCTATGACGTCATTTGAATGAATTTCAGTTGTTTTCGATGAAGTTTTCAAATATAATAAATTATCGTAGTATTATGATAATTCTAAAATTATTACCTAGGAATATATCACATTTTAAAGATGTTTAAACCAGGCAATTTATATTTCAATGCCGTCATTTGAATGAAGTTCATTTTTTTCGATGAAGGTTTAAGTTTTCAAATATAATAAATTAATATAGTATTGTGATAAGTTTTAAAATATTACCGAGGAATGTATTGCATTTTAGCCATGTTTAAATAAAATTGCATTGAAGTTGGAATGTGTTTCATAATCAATGCTTTAAGCATGGTTGATATTTCTGGTTTACTTTCCACACGTACATGGTACAATGTTTAAGGAATGTATTAAAACGGAGATGTAAATTCGAATTTGAATTTTTTGCAGAAGAGTACGTTTAAGCATTCAGGAACTCGAATCGAACGTTTTTAACATAATTGTCTCTGTGTGTATGCATGTTAGTGTGTGTGTGCGTCTGTTTGTGAGTTTGTGGACACGATATCTCACAAACAAATGAAGCGTTCTAAAAATAAATAGGTACAATTATTAAAATTCATGAATGGCACCCTATTGATTTTAAACGCAGTCGAATGTTCGGAGGACCCCCCCCCCCCCCTCCTTAACGTTCGAATGAATTTTTGAATAAATCATTAAAAAATCGGGGCCTTCAATATTGCAAAATATATAAACATTTAATTCATAATTTTTCATTACAAAACGAAAGACACGAACTTCACAATGCTAGCATGAATTGTTCTCGAGGTATTGCACATTTTTCAAATAAATTTGTCAAAAACACTTCAAACTAAAAAAGTAGTGAGTATTATATATGTTTACTTTACATTTGCAATATTATGCAACAAATTTGTTAACATCATTATCGTCAATGTAATTACTTTCGTTGCGAAGGAAGATGCCTTTTTCAATAGTTTTGTATTTTGTCGCCAAAGAATTCGCCAATAATCCTTTATTTCACTAGATATAAATTAAATGTTAATTGCATCTTGATAAGGATTTTTCTATTTAGACTAATAAGTTGCTAAAAGCGCATAGTTTTAATTTACGTGGAGTTAATTCAATTTTTGTGGGGCATTTTTTTATAGTTTTTTTTTTAATATATTTTCATTTCACTATTTTTTCATACATTCCACTTTTTTTTAATATTTGGCTTTAAACAGGGACGATTTCAAATGTCACTGACTGTGCAGCGGTTTTCACTTTAAACAGAGCGGATTGCAACAATTCCAAAGTAAGCGCTTTTTCCTCGCGAAAAAAGGCGATTTTAACTCAAAAGGTCTAATTGGTATTAAGGGCGGTTAAGCAACTAATTGGTATAAAAACCGAATTGGTATTAAGGGCGGTTAAGCGACGCTTAAGAACTCAAGAAACACAGGGGCATAAAGTTTTTCGGGGTATTTACGTCGCCCAGAACGGAACAATTTTTCTTCAAAAATTTTATTTAAAAATAAAAAGGATTTTATTCTTATTATAACAATTAATGTATTTATGACTAATTGAACTGATTTTTATAAAAAAAATGTGAAAACAGTTTTACACAAAATGTCCGCTACTTATCAAATATGAATAAAGATGCCTCTCAAAGCTTAAAAAATGCGTGGCCCTTTCAATCGCGAGGTGGAGGAAGTCAAATAAGAGGCCAAACGCGTGTGCGTGCGTTTAAAGATTGCTTACTTCACTTCGCAATTAGATTCACTTCACAACGGGGAATATCACATGAAGTGTAAATGGTCGAAGCTTTTAACGATTTTTTAAGCTGAAACAGTGAGCAGTTTCTCAAACTATTTTAACGAAATTAAAAATAATTTCCATTCAATTAATTACATATGGCTGACAAAAATTTAAGTAAAACTAGTGGAGCTTTTAAAAGAAGTCCGAAAGAAATATAAGAGAAATTAAGGAAAATATCAAAAATTTCTTACTTTTTCACTTATTAAAGGGGCCCGTAAAATTAAAAGCTTTTTAACACTTTACAGCATAGTTGAAAAGTGTTTATGACTTTGTTCATTCTGTCTGTCTGTCTGTCTGTCCGTTAGCACGATAATTGCCGTAAAAATGACTTTATCAAAATGAAATTTTAGTATGTTTTTCAGACGGTCTGTGGGACCTATGGGAATATAAATAAGAAATATCACCCAATTAGTTTTTTATTGAACACGGGTTGAAGAAATGAAATACATTGAACCCTATGGGACCTAATTTTTCAAACATTTTTTAAGCAAATTTAAAATTCACAAATTGCTTCGAAATTTTTAGGAAATATTCACATTATCCCATAAAATATATAAAAGAAAATTCAGTAAAATATGTTAAGTAATTTTTTAATTAAAAATTATTTAATATAGGGAAAAAAACAAATTCAATTAAATTCTGACTTTTGGGATATCCTCCAGAAAGAAAAAAGATATATATTATATAATAAATATCTTTTCCAAGAGTTTAATCATTTTGTATATGAGAGAGGCTTCACATTTTAAAATAAATTTGGTAGATAACAATTTTTCAAATTTTTTTTTTAATTTTATATAACTCTTCATGATATACTTATTTGATGGCATTTTTAATGCACTTTCCTACGTCCTAGAGAGTTAAAATTTGGTACACATCTTAAATTTGTTGAACATTTTATTCTACAAAAATTTAGTGGATCTGTAAATATAGATCATACATTTTTTTCGAAATGGCCTGCAATAATCCTCGTTCACTTCTATAAATCATTGTTGGAATATTGTTAAAAATTCTGATGTAGGCAGCACATGTCTTTCCCTGCAGACTCAGATTCACGTTCTCTTTATTTCTTCCATAATAATTTGAGTTTATCTGCACAAAATAACAGCCATAAGTATTTTAAATGACATTGAATTTGCACGTTAAACTTAAATTTGGTTCTCATTTGATAGCTGAACTTATTGTCAAAGGTGGCGTAGCGAAAACGCGAAAGAACTAGAATATCTCAAGAACGGCTAGTCCTAGAGTAATGCTGTTAGTCTTATTCTTTTTGTTGTCAAAAATCACGTATAAAATAGGAATTTAATTGATATAATTGAGCATACGTAGTCTTTTATTTTTATATTTAACGATTTTTGCGGGCCATTTCGCAAAAATAACCCGTTCCTTTTTCCCGAATCGTACTAGAATAACCTACAAATGATTTATATACCAAATTTTGTTAAATTTGGTATATAAATCACTTGCAGGTTATTGAAATATTATACACCAAAGTTTGTTAAATTTGTTTCATTAGTTTTTAGCTAGAGTGGATAAAGGCAATTTCTGCCTGCCATTTCGCAAAGAAGGCATATTCTTTTATTACGAATCGTACTATAATCTAATGAACATCAGGATTTCCCACAAAAAACATATCTACCAAATTTTATGAAATTCGGTCCATTAGTTTTCAATTAGAGTGGATGTAATATCCTCACAGACACACAGAAACATACACAGATACACCCTTACACACACAGACGTCTTCCTAAAAATAGTTTTTTCGTGTTCTAGAAGTCCCAAAACGTGTAGACCGAGAATTCGAGTTACGATCTTCGGCACGATTCCAATGCTTTGAATACATACACGCACACACACACACACACACACATATATTATCTGTGTATCTGTGTATTATCTGTGTATCTAAATTCCGTGCCTATGCAATTACAACAGTCGTGATTTTAAATGATCCCTAAACTTTTATTATTTCTTCAACGAAGCCTAATTTTAACTTATGCAGTATGCAAATATTTCAAGCGATTGTAAGGTGAGTTGCATAAGAATTGCTGATTTTTTTTCACACAAAATTATTTAGCTCTGGAGTCTAGAATACAAGTTATATGAATGAAATATGCATTGATTTTGCATAGAAAATCAGATGATTTATATTTCGATACAATTTTAAATATGTAAGTATAATAAATTACTGTAGTTCAGTGATAATGTAAAAGATATCACCACTAAATGTATCACATTTTAGAAATTTTTAAATGAAATTGCATTTCAGTTGGAAAGTGTTTCATAATCAATGCTTATGCATGAGTGATCTTTCTTGTACTTTATAATCTACTTTTTATACCTATAACAAACAGTAAATTACTCACGATTCTGATAAAATTTAACAATTTTAAATTTCTTTTCATGCATTTTGCATACTTTCTCATTTCTTTTATGAAATGTTTTAAAATTGGAATTTTGAGATAAAAAAACATTATTATAGATAAAATAATTTTTTGTATAAGTCTTTGAAAGCAAATGTAGTTAAGAAAAATAATACATTATAGCTGCACACTGCAGTAAACAGATATAAGAAATTGTCATGTATAGATTTTTTACATGTTTCTAGATTTAAACCTTAATTTAGCCTTTGATATATAATATATGTTTGACTGTAGCTGTGATATAAGAAAAAATACTTTTAACAGTCATTGAACATATTATTCCTGCTGAAATGTAACATAGAGAATAATTTCAAAATTTTTTGGAAAAATTTCCACTGCGAAATATTTTCTGGGAAAATTTTCCATTTCAAAATTTTCCGGAAAATCTACATCTCTAGCTCAGTGATCAGGTTGTCTGATTCCAATTCCATATGCTGTGTGTTCGGGTCCATCCTCTCCCACAGAGTATAGCGAGTTAAAACTCTTTGGTATCTGTGAATTTTTTTATCAGTCTCTCCGTTAAGTTTAAATATATTAATTAGGATGGCCGACATTTGAGCTAACTGGCTCAGTGGTTATGTTGTCTGGCTTTAATTTCAAAGGCCGTGAGTTCTAATCCGTGTACTCCGATGGAGTATAGCGAGTCCTGTTGTTTTGATGCCAGTTTATTTTAACGATCAGTCAATCTGTTAAGTTTAAATAAATTAATTCGGATCGACGTTATGCGAGCTAACTGGCTTAGTGGTTATGTTATCTGACTTTAATTTCAAAGGCCGTGAGTTCTAAACCGCGTACTCCCATGGAGTATAGCGAGTCCAGTTGTTCTGGTGTCAGTTTATTTTAACGATCAGTCAACCTGTTAAGTTTAAATAAATTAATTTGGATCGACGGTATGCGAGCTAACTGGTTTAATTGTTATGTTATCTGGCTTTAATTTCAAAGGCCGTGAGTTCTAAACCGCGTACTCCCATGGAGTATAGCGAGTCCAGTTGTTTTGGTGTCAGTTTATTTTAACGATCAGTCAATCTGTTAAGTTTAAAAAAATTCATTAGGATCGACGTTATGCGAGCTAACTGGCTCAGCGGTCATGTTGTCTTACTTCGATTTGAATGGCTGTGGGTTCGAGCCCGTCTACTCGCATTGGGTATAGCGACTTAAGTGGTTTTGATGTCTGTTTTTTTAATGATCAGTCTCTTTATTAATTCAAATATATTAATTAGGACCGCCCATTTGTGAGCTTACTGGCTCAGTGGTCATGTGGTCTGACTTCAATGCCAAAAGCTGTGGGTTCGAGCCGTCCACTAGCATTCAGTATAGCGGCTTAAGTCGTTTTTAATGATTTATCTCTCTGTTAAATTTAAATTGATTAATTAGGTCCATCGGTCTGTGAATTAACTGGCTCTGTGCTTAGATTGTCTGGCTCTAAATTCAAAGACTGTAGGTTCGAGCCCGTTCGCTCGTATTGAGTATACCGAGTGAAGTCGTTTTGGTGTTAGTCCTTTTAATGAGCAGTCTATCTGTTAAGTTTAAATTGATTAATCACGATCGTCGGAGTGGGAGCTGGCTGGCTAAGTGGTCATGTTGTCTGATTCTGGCTGGCTGAGTGGTCATGATTCCAATTCCGAAGGTTGTGGGTTCGAGTCCATCCATTCGTTAGACTTCTGGCCATGTGATTTTCTCAGTAAGACATATTTTTCAGAATTTTGTTGACTTGACCGGAAATGACATAGAGGAAGTGATGTCACAGGAAATGACGTACCGGAAATGACAGCATCTGTACGCCCACAAAAGAGCGAACGAAAGAGATGTACTCTTTTCGAAAATGCATAAAATTTTAGGACTTCGTTAGCAGGTGTCGCATGGTGCAAAACAAGCCCTGCACGAACTTTGGACGAGGAAGGGTGGTGGGCTCGACACCGAAGCCAGCAGGCCCGAAGAGAAACCCCACCAGCAACGGTGGAGCCGCAAGAACACCGCTCGTCCTCCATCTCGTGCAGATCATTTAGTAAGAAATGTTAGAGAAGAAAGACCGAAGATTACCGATCTGACAGATCCGAAAATTCTTTCATCTCACCCAACCCCGACGGAAGACACTAACTATTCCTTATCATTACAATTTTACCCGTTTTACCCCGCGGGAGACGAACCCCGAACCTACAGCCCCGCAACTTGACGCCCCAAGCCTCTCGGCCAAGAGGGCGACGACTGTAGGTTCGATTTTGGTGTATTTAATTTTAACATCTTCGTTTAAATGATCTGGAAAATAAAAAACGCGGCTTAAAATGGCGGGGACAGAACCCTCGACAAAAGGAATGACTTCGCTCTGCTACCACGGCGCCTTACCACTGCGCTACGGAGGGCGTTACAACTTCATTTTATTTTAACTATATAAAGCTTTCTCTGAATTGGCCATTAGAATAAATCTTTAACAGAACCCAAAAGATCTATTACTATGACATTATTGTTTATTTATTATTCAAAACTATTGGGACAAATCACAATGCCATGTTTATCAGAAAAAGAAAAAAACTGTAATCCAAGAAGCATTGCATTCATTCGGAGGACAGAACTCAACATCAACAGATCTGTGAATGCGATGCCCAACTCTTTAAGCACTAGAGCGTTTAGATCACAGAAAAAGCACAAATTACGAACTATTTAAGTTTACATTATGAAAAAGTAAAAAAAAAAGGCGCCAGGCAGCTAGGTCTTAAGTGCTATATTTTAGTTTAGAATTATATAAAGAGGATAAAATAAGATGTTATATTATATTTTTAATTACACTTTATAATAGAAAATTGCAAAGATTATAAAATATATAGATTATATAATAGAAAATTGATTATATAATAGAAAATTGATTATATAATAGAAAATTGATTATATAATAGAAAATTGCAATGATTGCAAAGATTATATTATATTTTAACCTCTTACATATAAAACTCTAAATTGAAATGTAGCATTAAAATATTTTTATTTCTTTTTTAACACTTTCCAACATAGTTGAAAAGTGCTGATAATTTTGGTCATTTTGTCTGTCTGTCCATTCGCACGATAACTTCCGTAAAAATGACTAAGTCTACCTACAAAATTTAATGAAATTCGATGCAGTTAATTCTCCCGTGATGATGAGACATATACACACATACAACAGACTTTCAATTTCATTTATATACTAGCAGATATACCCGATGTGAAAATTCTAACCAAATTCATATTTCCTTTTAAAATAGTTCCTTTAAAGTCTAACATTTAATTCCCTTATAAAATGTATAAAGTATAAATGGAGGTAATACTGAAGAATGAAACATCCTGGTCCTGTTTGTAAACCAATGTATAAAAATACGCAGTTTGGAAAATATACTGCAAAAATAAAGGCTCTAAAATGGTAGAAAAATTTATTTCTGAACCGTGTTTTACCTTGTTGCAACAATCATTTTAAAATATGAGGAAATTCTAAATCCATTCATATTGCTTTTAAATAAATGCCATTACAACTTTAAATTTAATTCCTCTAAAAAAAAAGGGTATAAACGCAGGAAAATCTGAAAAATAAAACATCCTGGTCACATTTGTAAACTAATGTACAAAAATATGATGTTTGGTAAATATCTAAACGCATTCATATTGTTTCTCAAAAAAAATCCATTAAAACAATTTATTTCCCCTATAAAAAACAAGAAAGATCGATCATGCTTAAAGCATTGCTTTTGAAACATTTTCCAACTTTAATGCAATTTTATTTAAACATGCCTAAAATGCAATACATTCCTCGGTAATATTTTAAAACTTATCACAATACTACATTAATTTATTATATTTGAAAACTTAAACCTTCATCGAAAAAAATGAACTTCATTCAAATGACGGCATTGAAATATAAATTACCTGGTTTAAACATCTCTAAAATGTGATACATTCCTCGGTAATAATTTTAGAATTATCATAATACTGCGATAATTTATTATATTTGAAAACTTCATCGAAAACAACTGAAATTCATTCAAATGACGTCATAGAAAAAATAACACGCCTGGCTCTCTCTATAAAAGCATCATTTCATTCATAAGTAATTTCCCATTCATGTCATTTATCACAATACTATAATGATTTATTTTATTTAAAAATTAAGACCACGGAGCTACAAGTAATTAAACTCTATGCGTAAAATTCCATCGAAAAGAATCGTCTTTCTCTTTGTAAAATCAATGACTATTTCATTCATATCAGCTATGCAGACTCCATGAACTAAATGATTTTGTGTTAAAGAAATACAGCAATTCTAATACAACTCATTCTACATAATTTGCTGTTTACATTTTACATAGGTGAAAAATAGGCTTCGTTGCAGAAATAATCAAATTTGAATTAGCATTTAAACTCAAATATATTGTAATTGCGTTGTTTCAGTATGTAGATGCGCAGAATTTAAGCAAAAATAAAGTGGTTTTAGGAAGGATACAACACTCAATATGAATTAAAAAGAACTTTTAAAATCTCGATTTTGAGACAAGATGGATGCCATATATCATTTTGAAGTGGGTCACGTGATCTTTTCATATCATGGTCACGTGATCGCTTCATATAAGAGGTGTTATTATTATTTTAATTTTTATTTAAAAAACTACTGAATATATTTCGATGAATTTTTTTTTTATATATTTTATGAAACAATTTGAATATTACCTAAAATTTTCGAAGCAATTTGCGAATTTTAAATCTTCATAAAAAATGTTTGAAAAATTAGGTCCCATAGGGCTCAATGTATTTCATTTTTTCAACCCGGGTTCAATCCAAAACAAATTGGGTGATATTATTCATTTATATTCCCATAGGTCCTACAGACCGTCTGAACAACATACTAAAGTTTCATTTTGATTAAGTCATTTTTACGGCAGTTATCGTACTAACGGACAGACAGACAGACAGACAGAATGAACAAAGTCATAACCACTTTTCAACTTTGTTGTAAAGTGTTAATAAAAAGTATAATGGGAGGCAAATTTGAAGAATAAAACTTCCTGGACCCGTTTGTAAACCAATGTACACATATTATGTATGAAGTTTGGTAAATGAACAGAGAACATAGATTCTTAAACTTCTTTATAGGATCGTAATTTAAATATTTTAATAGCATGTTTTGAATAACAATGTTATTTAGAACACTAAAGGAATTATTTATAAAATTAATAATAGTTAGTTATAATAGTTAGTTATAATAAAGTTAATAATAGTTAGTTATAACTATTTATAAATTTGTAGAGGATTATCTTTTTAGTAGAAATCGACACCAGGAACGCACGAAACGCGTACATAGAAGGTAATAAATGCCTATCAAACAGTCGTATCATTTGGGACTGTAACACGGTGACACCTTCAATGCTTGTCAAAGTACGTGGTCATATTCTTTCTCGAATTTAAATGTGCATTGTCGAAAGTTGCTTTAACTTCCTTTCAAATATATGAGAACTACATTTTGTATACCATTTTCTAGAATGCAATTATGTTCTTGAAAAATATTTTTATTCATTTCATATATATCGAGAGGTGAAGGGGGAGGGGTTAAAGAATCTTTGCTACGGGCCCCAGTTAGGCTATGTCGGGCTTTGAACGTACGCACTAGTGGACCTTTTCTTACAAAGTTATTGGGAT
Organism: Amaurobius ferox; assembly: GCA_951213105.1. Classification (NCBI taxonomy): domain Eukaryota; kingdom Metazoa; phylum Arthropoda; class Arachnida; order Araneae; family Amaurobiidae; genus Amaurobius; species Amaurobius ferox. The sequence goes on from OX578142.1 coordinate 39,563,249, forward strand.
GCTTAACCTTTTGCTTACGGGTGGGTCAGAGTCCATCCCAAACGAAGAACCTCCCAAAAAGACAGGTATTTGACATACCCTATCCCAAACAGTTCAATTCCCCCTTTGCAGGCATTGGCGACCATGGAAATCGCCGACAGATATATTGCACCTGCTGCAGCAGGCGCAATGTTTCCTGGATTTCAATGGACTTTCCTGGATTTCATGGATTTCCTGGATTTCCCGATTTCCATGGACGCCAATGCCTGCAAAGGGGGATCGACCTGTTTGGGATAGGGTATGTCAAATACCTGTCTTTTTGGGAGGATCTTCGTTTGGGATTGACGCTGTTCCACCCGTAAGCAATATCCGTTCTTCGTATGGAATATGCAATATGATGAAACTTAAAATTCACAATCATGTGCGAATTTCTATAGTGTTCTAAATCACATTGTTATTCAAAACATTCTATTAAAATATTTAAATTACATTCCTAAAAAGAAGTTTAAGAATTTCTGTTCTCGCTATACCAAATTATCTTCACGGGCAGATCTAAAAAATAAAATATCCTGATCCCGTTTCTAAATAAATTTACAGAAAATATGAAATGGAATCAATATATGCCAAAATAAAAGCTCTAAAATTGTATTAAAAAATACGTGTATTACTTATATTCTCGTGGATTAAAATATATACCTGCACTACTTTTATTTTTGTAGATTGGAAGATTATACCACTGTATTAGAAGGTATACCCTTACTACCATATATGGGTTTGAAAAATATTTCACCAAAATAAAACAGATGACGTAAGAAGTCGAAAATATTAATAATCCTGTAATCTTTAAACCCAAAGGCCATGATAGATATAATCCAATCAAAAATGCAATTCCGAAAACTTATAGACATTTATTTATTATTTAAATCAAAAAAGATTTACTGCTGTATTAACTCATTGGTTGCTGTTGCTTAGCAACCTGATAATTTTTTTCTCAATATAAACTCATTGGGTTTAATTCCGTTACTTAGCAATATAATATCATTTTCCCCCCTTAATTTTGCTATCTCAATGGAAGGTTTAATAGTGTGTTTTTAACCCTTTACAACATAGTTGAAAAGTGTTTATGACTTTGTTCGTTCTGTCTGTCTGTCCGTTCGCACGATAACTGCCGTAAAAATGATTTTATCAAAATGAGATTTTAATATGTTGTTGAGACGGTCTGTGGGACATATGGGAATGTAAATGAATAATATCACCCAATAAGTTTTGGATTGAACCCAGGTTGAAAAAATGAAATACATTGAACCCTATGGAACCTAATTTTTCAAACATCTTTTAAGCAAAGTGGAAATTCACAAATTGCTTCGAAAATTTCAGAAAATGTTCAAATTATCTCATAAAATATATAAAAAAAATTTCAGCAAAATATGCTCGGTAGTTTTTTAAATAAAAATTAAAATACTAATTACACCCATATAATATAAAGAGATTACGTGACACACTTGAAAATAAAATATGGCATCCAACTTTTTTCCCAGAGTCAAAATCGTGATTTTTAAAGTTTTTTAAAATTTATATTGAGTGTCGCATCCGTCGTAAAACTGCTTTATTTTTGCATAACTTCTGTGCATCTATATTCCGCGCCAATGCAATTTCAATATTTGTGAGTTTAAATGATTATTTTAATGAATTGCCGAAATTTTTTCACGCAGAATGATTTAACTCTAGAGTCTAGAATAAAAGTGTATGAATGAAATATTTACTTCTTTTAGTAGAGAGCCAGACGATTTATATTTCTATGACGTCATTTGAATAAAGTTCATTTTTTTTTTCGATTTTTTCGAGTTTTCAGTTTTCAAGTAAAATAAATTATTGCAGTTCTGTGATAATGAAAAAAATATCACCACTGAATGTATCGCATTTTAGATGTTTAAAAAAATTGCGTTTCAGTTGGAAAGTGTTTCTCAATCAATGCTTTATGCATGATGGGTCTTTCTTGTTAATAATTGTTAAGGGCTTGGAAATTACCTTTTAAACCTTCCCAAATCAATACATTTTTTTATTTTCTGTATTTATTCAATAAAATAAAATGTTAAGAATTTTTTTAAATAATTATCAAAATGTTCCAATTATAACGCGTTTTATAATAAAATTAGTGAAGAAATACGTGGACAAATAAAGCAAGCCTCCCTGACTTTGAAATCGTTTTCCTCAAAACTTTTTTTCAACCTTGCTCGCATTGTAGCGTCAAAACTAATTAACCCAGAATCTTAAAACTCTGCATGCTATTCTATTATATGTATATATACATATTCCATCTAAATTTAAATAACTATTTGTCAATAAAAAATTTTATTTAAAAAAATCTACAGTTTTCTTTTATGATTTTAGCATTTATTCGCAAAACTACTTTTTTTTTTGCAAACTTAAATACAATTTTAGGTTTAGGGCAACGTATAATCTTTATTATGTCTATATTAAAAATATTAGGATTGAATGTGTCACAATTTATCCAAAACCTGCGCATAAAAATAAAATGTTTTATCAAACTTTTATTAAAGATGTCGTTTGTAGTAATAAATGAAGAGTAAGATAACACACTCTAAGATTTTAATATCATTTAAATAAATAATGACAGTTCTATAAAATTTTGAAATATGCATTACAAACAACGACTTTTGAGATGGAATTTTGTGGCGAGTGGAGGGCAGAAAAACAGTGTTAGTGGAATAAGTCATCAATTGGTGAATTGCTGCGACGCGTGTGTCTTGCAGAATAAGAAACGGAAACACCGCAGGCCGTAGTGTGTAAAGAAAAGCATAGTTAGACCGAAGAAATTGCACGGATATTAATCTGTTTCAAGAACTGGGCGTGTACCTAAGGGGATCAACAAAACAGTCTTTATTACTTTTTGAAGACGGGCAGAATAGGTCTTGTACTTCCTTTCACGGTTATGGTAATCTTAGCTTATTATTTATCAAAAGGAAAGGTGGTTGCGAAATTATTCAATGAATTCAGACAAAAATATTTGGATCACGACTTTATTAGTGAAATGGAACGAAAAATAAACCAAAACTTTTGAACAAAAGTGACATAAGCACAGACGGTGTAGCTCATGTAAACCTGTGGACTGAAAATTCGGCCAGAAGGTCACGACATACACATCAGTTTGACCACTGCGCCTACACCGGCAAAACTGCGAGAATTCCCACAGTTCGACAAAACAGTTTGTCTGCAACTGCACCCACATACATCAGTTGAGCCTTCAAGCTTGATCTATTCAGACTGATTGGAAGACCAAACAAATTGCATGTGTATAGCCCGTATTAAGCTTGCCACTCACATACTGCTTGGCTTTCAGTTAGGACGGACAGGGCAAATTGTGACAGTTGTGTTAATTATGTCAGTTTAGTTAATTGTGATAGTTAGTTACCTGTTTCACCTGCGTTCACACACATGCAGATCAGACTGTTGGTTGATCATCTCCAGTCGGGCTTGGAATCTTTTTAGAACGAAATATTACAAACACAGACGATGTCAAACAAAGCATGCAAACATATGAACTAAAGAGGCCATGTCAGTTCGAATACAGTGCTGGCAGGGCCAACCGGCAGAACTGTGGGAATTCCCACAGTCCAAAAAATTTACCTTTTAGTGATCCCACGCACATCAGTTTGGCATTCCAGACTTGGACTGCTCTGGCCCATAGGAAAGTAAACTGTACGTATATGGCTCGCCTTACACTGCTTGTGCAAAACTTTAAACTGCTGTTTCTTGAGTAGTTATAAGTTATTATAAGATAGCCAAAATTTAATGCAATTATTCATTTTAATTTATTATACCTAACACTGTTATAAAAATTTTAATTTTTTGTTCCTTAGAGGTATTTAGTTGCGTCAATGTTTCATTTGCATTGGTCCGTCGCAGTGGCTTCTTCGTCATCAACATCTACATCCCAACGGTTCTGATTGTTCTAATGTCCATGCTGACATTCTGGATACCTCCCGAAGCAGTGCCTGCCCGTATCACTTTAGGAGTGACGTCTTTACTAACAATAATTACCAAACAATACCAATCCAGTATGCCAAATGTATCTTACATTATTGCTCTAAATATCTGGCTTTCCTCCTGCGTGGCATTCGTGTTTTGCAGTCTTTTGGAATATGCAATTGTCATTACATTGTTGAAGAGACAGACAAATGTGGTCAAACCGATTAATGAAGTAAGTATTTTTCTCGAAATGTGTTTATAGTCTTTATATATAAAATTGAAAGTTTGTTGGTATGCATTTCGTATACAAATCCACAGATTTTGATACAGTTATTCTCTACTTCACTGCGGGCAACCCGGTCCATGTTTAGAGTTTCTAGGACGAGAGATTCTCGAGATATTAATAAAAACTGCAACATTAAACTTTCCTTAGAAATAGCATTGTACAGACGATTTCTTTTCCAAATTTTTAGTTGAAGACAATTATATGTTGTTGCTTAGTAAAACAATTAAATCAAGTGTGATGCGTCTATATGGTAAACAATTTTCATTCAATTTATAACATTTAAATAATGAAATCGATAAAACAAAATTATAAATGAACGGTTAGATATTTTTGATTTTTGAAATTATATTTTGTCAAGTGTATATATCAGTTACGGCCTCAGTATATATGATTATGAAATTTTTGATGTTTTATTCGGTCAAAGATTTGTTACATTCATGTATTTCAATTATCAAATAATTGCTCAAAAGCTGCTGTAATACTGACACGATACATTAAAGCTTCCTGAAATACATCATATATACAAAAATTAACTGATAAACCGGTTTCACAGGCAAAAAGGAGCCTTCCCCTTCAGAACCGGCAAGAAGCGCTACCTCACTTACTCAAGTCAAGACGGCAACGTGACTGAATGTAGGAAAAAAGAAGTTGCCAACTCCGAGGAGAAAATAAAAGCGGTAAAAAATCAAAACGATTGTCAAGAAACTACGAACACACAAAACCATAGAGGGAAAAAAAATTGAAAATGAGGTGGGAAAAGAACGGATAGTAGAGTGAATAGAAACAATTGAATAGTGTGAAAATCTACTGAAACAGTAACGAAAAAACCTGAGACGTTTAAACTTGCTGTAAAAAGTAAATTATTGGAAACAACGGGAAAACAATTAAAACAAACAGGGGGAGGGGATAAAATGTGAAAGAACCATCTGATTTCGGAGACCATATGAGCAAACTTTGTCAAATAAATTAGCGAAACTTCTTCCATTTCTTTCGCTATTTTATTTGACGAAATTTGTGCTCTATACCTGCAGCCACGCCTCAATTTCTATCCTGACTTCTTCTTCTTCGACCCAGACCGTCCGACCGACCAGAAAGATAGAAGGTATCTGTTTGAACGGTCGGGAAGTGCCACCCAATTTAGACCGAAACACAGTGGGGGAGGCATCCACATGGACCCCCTTCCCCTACCACCCCTACCTCCATGGATCCTCCTTCCCCTACCACCAACCTCTCGGATGGACTTACGGACCCACATATTTAACTTGATCGTACTCCGCATGAACACGGCGGAAGTTTCGGCAGTGACGGGAATCGAACCCTAGCAGACCGAGTGCAATTCCCGTGCGTTAACCACTGGGCTGTCGCGCCCCGTCCTGACTTATGTAAATGAGGTTGCTCTCCTTGCCGATCTTGATGAAGAGGGACAGATTAATGTCCACTGACAGGAACTACCTGGGGGTTTATGCCCTTATTCTGCCAGGAAGTTCTTGAAGAAGAGATTTGTGCCTTTGAAATCGGTCGACCAGTTTATTTTTGTCAAAGTTTCCCCCAATAAAAAAATGTCAGTTGGTAAAATTTTCACCTTGCTTAATTAGGGCGAAACAAATCTACTCGGTGCCTTTTGATGAAAAATTCGCTGAGGTATTCCAGTTATTGGTTTTAAATATTTTTCGTTCGATTACTAGTGACCAGCAATAAACAAATTATTCAAAATTAAATGGTATCAAATTTCAATTGGCGGTTTTCCTTTTTTAAATAGATTTGTAGATGTCCCTCGTATTTACTTTCAAATAAAGTTAACTATTCACACTTGCAGTTCATGTAAAATTGAATAAGTCAAGAATTTCATCAATCGATATCTCGACGAATTTTATCAAAAGGTACCGGTTAAATTTCTTTATTCCTAATTAAGTGCGGTATAAATTTTACTAATTGACCAAATAAGATTAAGGACACAACTTTAGACAGAAGGTCTTTTATTAAAACTTCTTATAAGACGTGCAAAGTAAAAAATGCCAGAGCGCTTTCGAGCTTTAATACGCTCTTCATCAATGGCTGCATGGAAAGTAAATAGGATCGTTCATATATAGACCAGTAACATAGCAAATTTGCATAAATAAATATAAAATTAGTAAATGAACAGACGATTATGCAAGAAACATACACAAAAAATATAAAATATATTTTAAACGGATTCAAAGTGCAAGTATATCCCAAGAAAAGTACAATTATAAAATATTATTTTATTACAGGATTATACAACAATTACAAAATATTATTTTATTACAGGAAAAATGCAAATTCGAAAGGACAGCCAAGCTCCATCTCTATGAGAATGACGTAAAAGATAACTATGAAGAGACTTGAATTGCACAGAGTCGAGAATGAGTCACCAAGTATAATTTAAAATTTGACGGGCTCAAAATTACAAATCGACGCACGGTAGATATAAATAAAAAGGGATTCATAAAGGAGAATATTACGTGGGTTATTACAATGCATTAAAAGGAAAGTTTTTTTTCAAAAACGGGCAGAAAATTATCATTACTAACAACATTGAGCAAGAGCCCTAGAAAGTTTACCACTTTTGACATCACGGGCGTGTTCTGCTAAACGGATGCTAACATTGCGTTTGGTACTGCCAATATAAAATTTATAATCACCATCTGGAGACAACAGGGAAACCACATACACCCCAGCATAGCTTTTAAAGTCATCAATATCCCCAAGTTCATCAGAACGAATACGGTTAAATAAAGTGGTAATATTAGAGTGAGCAGGCTTGAAACCAAATTCTTGACAGAACTGAATAAAGGGACGGAAGATCTTAGGATGGTAAGGAAAACTAGATTTATAAGCTAAACGATCTTTTGTTATAAAAGACCTTCTGTCTAAAGTTGTGTCCTTAATCTTATTTGGTTGAAATCAGACGTGATACCAACTTATTTATTTACTAATTGAGTTTTTTTTTTATTGGGATGGGAGGGCGTATAAAAAATTAAATTTTGCATTTTTAGAAAATTATCAATTTTGGGGATGCAACTACCTATCTAAATTCTACTCTATTTGCTGATTACCTTACATAGTAAAAGATGTGTGTGTGTGTCTTCTGTAGCGGAAAATCTAAGTTTCTGACAGCCGCGAAATTCGGGACAGAGTTAGCTTAACTCCCAATACGACAGACCTCGTGAAGTTTTTTTGCTTTTTCAATTCGAATTAGTTTGAAAATTCGGAACATTTAATGCCGAAAATCGACTATTTTCCGCCATTTCGTCAAATTTGCAAATTTATTCATTTATTGTCTCTGCAGACGATTCCCAAATTTAAAAAAATACGAGAACAAATGTTTAGATTAAATTGCAGACATTTTGCCTAGACAGAAAATAGCTATTTTCAAAACAAGTGGAATAATTTATCTATTTCTTTTTTGTATTTTGTTTATATTATAATGAGTATTGTGCTAAGAAAACTGTATAATTCTGATGAAAATTCTCTGTGATAGTATTTAATTTTTTCTTTTATTTGTCATTCTTATCATCTGCTGTTTGATATATCTCAGTCCCCGTTGATTCGAATATGCAATTTTCAGAAATATAAGGAACTTATTAACAAAGGCAATGTTTTGGCCGAAGCGTCCTGCTCCCGATCATCGGGCCAAAGATGGGGTTATTTTGTTATTTTTATTTATTTATTTATTATTATTATTATTATTATTATTATTATTATTATTATTATTATTATTATTATTTTCTTTTTTTTGCGATCTCAAGTATTTTCATTTCTAAAAAAAAGTTCAGGTGGCACAGTCTGACTGATGAACTTCATATTGGCCTCGAGGCGCTAGTAAAAATACTGCGAACATTTCTTTCAAGGTATTTGACTTTGGACTTCCCAACTGATCCTCTTCTATCAGAGATCCTGTCCTTCACTTGATCATAATGCATGCCACCGTGTATTGTGCCTTTTAAAAGTTTAATAAATTTTTCGCTATAAAACAATAAAACGCTTTTGCTGATTCTGACTGTTTCAATAATACCAATGGTTTAAGTAAATCTTGCACAAAACTAATGTGAGTCTCAACATATTGGAAACCGTAGCATTTGCATGTTAATCAAAAACAAATAAGAACGATCTGAGACCCCACAAAACCAATCAAGTTTCTTCCAGTGATGAAACGTCAGAGGAATCTGTGTCTAACCAAATAATTTACGACCAATTAGCTTTTATTTTAATTACATATAATTCGAGATAAATGTATAAAATATTTTCTTTGTAAATAAACCGACAAGGGAAGACTTTGCAATAGTTCTCTCGGATTGCAATCTTTCATGTCCTATGAAAGATTGCAGAGCACGTTTGCATGACAACTTCAGATTGTTATTGTGACGCCCCTATCACTTAACAGATGAAAGCCGTGGCGTTTTATCATTATTCATGGTCCTTTACAAGATAGGACATGAAAGATTGCAATCCAAGAGAACTATTGCAAAGCCTTCCTTTGTGAGAGAGATGCAGACGCACTTTTCTCCGATTGACGCCAAACACTCAAATGTCAGTGTATTTATTGTTCAGGAGATACATATCTTGAAATGTCTACCTCGTCAGGGGATATTGCATTGGGAATGGAACTAAAAAACAATGCTCGTACAAATTTTTATCCTTTCGTTTCCCCAACTATAGTGTTTATTATTTAAGGACTTTAAAAGTTAACAGCACATTTGATTTAGACAATCGCCAAATTACAGGAGTTTGATATTTTTAATACGTTTAGAATTTTTCATATAAATCATAAATTAAACTTTTAAAAAGTGAGAAAGTAAAGCGTGGTGAATAGTATATTTATTTTCTTACTTGTTTTACTTGATTTTTGTTTATTGGTTAAAATAAAATTATCTGCACATTATATTTTCATGCATATAACGATTTTGAATCCGTTCCATAGAGAAACGCAAAATCGGGGTCTCACTGTAATAACAAAATTGCATTAATTTACTTTCATTGTAATTCAGTTACTATATTTTATTTTGTTTGTAGCATCGTTAAAATATGCAGCTTAAATATTTTTATTTGCTCATTTTGGTCCAAGATTTTATTCTATCACACTTCGCAACTGGTTTCTTCGATTGAGTAAAACTGGTGTCATTACTTCAACTAACAGTTAAGAGAAATCATTTGATTCCATACGCAATTGAATCAAAAGATTTTAATTTTTTTTTCATGCAAAAGAAAAATGTGTATTTCTACACACGCCAGACAGTGAACTAGAACCCTGTGAACCCATCTTGCCTTGTTCACATAGTTCAAGGTTGTGGTGGGGGTATCTTAGTGCGGGGCATGTTCTGCTGGTTTAGAACTAGTCTTCTAATCCCCTGATATTTCCGGAAAGTCGGGTGCCATCCGTGGAGTACTTGAACATTCTTGTCGATCCCGTCCACCCTGCAATATAGCATTTTAACCTACAGGCAACAGGTCATTTAAGGGCGATAATGCTACCCTCCAACGCGCGGGAACCGTGCAACTGTGGTTTACGAAGCATGACTCTGACTTCCATATACCCTGGCCACCGTAAAGTCTAGATTTAAACCCTATTGAAAACGTTTGGGAGATGTTGAAAATATACATCAGACAACAATCTCATTCGCCATCAACTGTACAGGAGCTTATGATCTGCTGGTCCAACTCCTGGTAGCGTAGAATCCATGCCTAATCGCTTAAGTACTTTAATTCACGTTAAAGGCAGTTCAATAAAATATTGAACCTGGTTTCCTGATTCCCTGGCCGGTGTGTGTAAGACGTTGTGTTAAAAAGTTCATATTCCTATTTCTCACGATTTTTTTTTTCTCTTAGAACGACATTCCAGGTGAAGCCAGTATTGTGAAAAATGCACTGAAAGACGCTTGGAAATCAAAAAACTGTCAGCTGCTTGAAAAAGTATCAGCCGAAATTATAGATGTAATGTCAAGAATTGCATTTCCCATTTCGTTTTTCATATTCTGCTTCGTGTATGGTTGTCATTATGGATGACCTTTTTCTACATGAGTGGGACTGCTAATATACATTCAGTAAAATAACCACTTTATTCATTGTAATGCAAAAAATAATGATATTTTGTTATACTTTTTGTGCCACATCCATGTAATGTAAAAGTTGATCACATTTAAAATGTGCGGCCGGTCAACAAGAAAAAAAATCTGAACACCGCGCGTTATTCCAGCTCTTCGAATTTCACAGTAAAACCAAATGTATCATTATACTCATAATAATACCTGCTACAAATAGATGAGCATCTAATTAACATAAGGGTTCGTCTTCATATTAAACTTTGTACAAACATGATTTTCTCGAAGGGCAACACCACCTTTTGGCAACAGCCTCTGATTCTCACGGTCAAAGCACTTCATATAAAGTTATATATTTTACTCAAGCAGTTCAGGAGTTATGACTGCTTGAAATTCAATTATTAATTATGAAAATCTATTTGAAACGTGGAAAATGAATTGAAACGTGGGCAAATTTTGATGGCAATCGATTCAGCACTCTTGGAAACCTTGGTGTCGAAGTGTCGAAAACCCAAACCGTCGAGATTCGTTCTAAGACATGAGTAGCTGTTTGGACGGCCGAGGAAACGTTGGTGTCGAAAGCCCAGGCCGACCGACTCATCCTAAGATATAGAGCAGCTTAATGGACGGCCGGGGGGAAACCTTGGTGTATAAAATATTTGTTCATTTCTTTCAGCAGTTATTGAAATACAGTCCTATGTTCATAGCTGCATCATTTGAAAGCTTCATTATCATCAAAGACATTATTTTTGTATTTGTGTTAAAAAATATCCATAATGTAACGTGAAATGACACATTTGAAAATCGATTCATCTTAGATCAATGAGTGTTGTCTGCTTTTCGTTATATATCTTGAAATTTACGCTTAATATTTTATACAAGCTTTTTATATAAAATGATTTTAATTTCAAATTTCATTCAAAACTTAACACTAACACAAAAATGGGGAAATGACAAATTAAACTATGCATTTATCTCTCCAGTGTGAGGAATGCCCTTGAAGTATATATAGGCCAGGCTAAATTTTCATTCTTGGGACTTTACGTGGTGTACAAGAGATATGGGTTATTGAAAATAGAAATAATAATATAATTTTTCAATTACTTTCGAATTATTAATCGCAATTAGAAGTCATAGCGATGACTGCAAAAATCATTTTTATGCAAATTTTATGTCTTGTAACTATTTTTGAAGGCAAGCTATCTTTGTAGATCCAGTTTATGTAACGTGGGAATTATTTCGGCAGTGACCTTGTCTGCAGCTTGATACAGTGGTGCTCAAAAAGTGCATCACCCACATTTTTCTATAACATTAATTGAAAAAAGTACAGTAACAAATTTAAAGTTATATTTAAAGTGTTATAGAAGAAGAGGGTATGCAGTAATACATAAAAATTATTTACTTACTCTATGTGTAAAATATTCCAAAGTAATGAATACATAGAAAACAAGGAAGATCAATCATGCTTAAAGCATTGATTAAGAAACACTTTCCAATTTCAATGCAATTTTATTTAAACATGTCTAAAATGTAATACATTCCTCGGTAATATTTTAAAACTTCTCACAATACTACATTGATTTATTATAGTTGAAAACTTAAACATTCATCCAAAAAAATGAACTTCACTCAAATGACGGCATTGAAATATAAATTGCCTGGTTTAAACAACTCTAAAATGTGATATATTACTCGGTAACAATTTTAGAATTATCATAATACCACACTAATTTATTATATTTAAAAACTTCATCGAAAACAACTGAAATTCATTCAAATGACATCATAGAAAAAATAACACGCCTGGCTCTCTCTAAAAAAACAGCATTTCATTCATAAATAATTTCCCATTCATGTCATTCATCACAATACTATAATAATTTATTTTATTTAAAAATTAAGACCATGGAGCTATAAGTAACTCTATGCTTAAAACTTCATCGCAAAAAATCGTCCTTCTCTCGGTAAAGTCAATGAATATTTCTTTCATATCAGCTATGCAGACTCCATAAGCCAAATTCTTTTGCATTAAAAAAATACAGCAATTCCTATACAACTCATCCTACATATTTTGCTGTTTACATTTCACATATGTGAAAAATAGGCTTCGTTAGAGAAATAATCAAAGTTGGATGCTCATTTAAACTCAAATATATTGTCATTGCGTTGCTTCAGTATGTAGATGCACAGAATTTAAGCGAAAATAAAGAGGTTTTACGACGAATACAACACTCAATATGAATTAAAAAGAACTTTTTCATATCATGGTCACGTGATCGCTTCATGTAAGAGGTGTAATTATTATTTTAATTTTTATTTAAAAAACTACTGAATATATTTCGCTGAATTTTTTTTTATATATTTTATGGAACAATTTGAATATTACCTAAAATTTTCGAAGCAATTTGTGAAATTTAAATCCGCTTAAAAAATGTTTGAAAAATTTGGTCCCATTGAGTTCAATGTATTTCATTTTTTCAACCCGGGTTCAATCCAAAACTAATTGGGTGATATTATTTATTTATATTCCCATAGGTCCTACAGACCGTCTGAACAACATACTAAAATTTCATTTTGATTAAGTCATTTTTACGGCAGTTATCGTGCTAATGGACAGACAGACAGACAGACAGACAGACAGAATGAACAAAGTCATAAACACTTTTCAACTTTGTTGTAAAGTGTTAAAAAGGATATACAGTAATACATAAATTTATTTACTTAGTCTATGTGTAAAATATTCTAAAGCAATGAATACATAGAAGAGGAGGCTATGCAGTAATACATAAAAATTATATTTACTCAGTCTATGTGTTGTTGTTGTTGAGACCCAGACCGTCCGACCTACCAGAAAGGTGTAAGGTAACTGTATGGACGGCCGGGAAGTGCCACCCAATTTAGACCGGAACCCAGTGGGGGAGGCATCCACAGGAACCGTACCCTCCTTCCCCTACCACCAACCTCTCGGAAGGACTTACGGACCCACATGTTTAACGTGATCGTACTCCGCATGAACACGGCGGCATTTTGTGGTAGCGTGCAAATCTAGCGCGCAAACCACGGGGATACCGCACCCGAGATGGCCAACAGCACGCGGTGTTCCGAGGTGGTCACCCACCAAGTACTAACCGCGCCCGATGCTGCTTGACTTCGGTGATCTAACGAGAACCGGTGTTATCAGCACGGTACGGCCGTTGGCCTACTCAGTCTATGTGTAAAATATTCCAAAATAATGAAAAATATGTGACATTCTTATTTTATTAAATATTTAATGAAAAAGAGAAATGAAAGACATTGTTATTTTATTAATTATTTATTAATAGAGTTTTGCATAATTAAAAAATATTTTGTAAAATTTTTGAGATAACATGAAGTAATGTCTACTGTTCCATAATAATGGCTAGAAGGCTAGAAGACTTGAAATTTTCATATAAAGGTCAATACACTAAAAATACGATGCAACATTCGGTTTTATTATGCTATATTAAACATTTATTTAAAAATACTAAATCTTTGGGGCGATGAAATTATTTTGAGCACCACTGTAGATTTTATACCTCAATATATACAAGAAGTTATTGACAAGAAAGGCTACCTTATGCTTATAGAGTTGTAATCATTCATATATACCGGATGGTTATAATTAACGTATCCCTGTCAAGAGCACTGTAGAGAAAAACCAGTGGTTATAAGAACGCCAAATCTGCACCGTATGCATTTCAGAACATGGGGAAGCGAATGACACACACACACACAAAAAAAAATAGTTCAAAAAATGACTGATAGGGAAAGAGATGGCTCTGCGAACACTCCCTAGTGAAAACATAATTCAATGAAATGGCTACGCTGTCATTACGCATATCAATTACGAATTGTAAGTAGTATAAGCGTGCGATAGATACTGACAATAGTCATAAACACCCAAATTTCAATTTATTTAATGCATCTAGAACATGTTACACATGGAACGCAGAAGGGAAGAAGGCTGTAGAAAGACAAGTCATTGGCAGTGTTCAATGTATCCACCGTGCAACAGGTACCGCAAGACAACGTGTTCGACAGCTGCATGTAACTGATCTGTTGTGATGTTTTGCCCGTGTGCAAGATGACGCTATCCTTGAAATCTCCCATGATTTTCAAGTAACCCGACAGACAGTCACAAAGGTGAACGGAGTGGCCCTAAAGATGGAGATGCGCGACTGATTACTCGATTTTCTGTAAAATGCTGTCGCAACAACTGTTAAATACAGTGCTGCAATAGGGACATTAAGCACGTGCTTAGGGCATCAGAAAATTAGAAAGCACCAATCAAAATCCAATTTTTTTCTCCCCCCCCCCCCCCCAGAGAATAAAATGAACACCTGCTCCTATAAAAATTAAGATAAACAATATTTTTTATTATTCTGCAGCATGATTTTCGTCTGCAGAAAGTTTACCACTTTTGACATTCTTATGACCACTTTGATATAGAAGCATTTTGATAAAGATTTTCCAAGGCATAAGCGTTGGTAAGAATGTTCGACGATCGAATGAGGGTTAAAATACTGATCTCTGTTTTGCAATATGGTCCCTATGAAGCTCTTGGAATTAATTTTAGCAAATGAGAGGATTATTACTCCTCTCTTCTACCAAGGGGCACCAAAATTTTCTGTGCTTAGTGTACCAAAAAGGCTTAATCCGGCCGCGGTTGAATAGGATGGTCAATGTGTGGAGATGCTCCATCTTGGTGCAATATGGCAGAGTTGGGGCATCGTCGTTGTTGGAGATGAGTTTATGTTTATTATGTTTTTATTAGAGACTGTTCGCAGCGCTATCTCTTCCCCTATCGGTCATATTTTAAACTGTTTTTTTTCACGTTATTCGTCTCTCCATGTTCTGAAATGCATACCACGCAGATTTAGCGTTCTTATGACCACTGGTTTTTTTCTACAGTGCTCTGAACAGGGATACTTTAATTATAACCATCCTGTATATTGTAAGTTGTATCAAATGAAATAGTAAGTTGTATCAAGTGAAATGTTGTATCAAATGTAATTTATAGTAAGTTGTATCAAATGAAATAGTATTGTGTGTGTGTGTGTGAGCTTCTTTGTATATATCAATAACTATTAGTTTTATAGTTAATAAGTTAAAACAAATTGTGCCATAAACGAAAAAAAATGTAAAGAAAATGTGTTAATGTCGTTTAATGTTTTAATGTGATACGCATTTGTGTGGAAAAAATATCGGAACACCGCTCATTATTCCTGCTTCTAGGATAGTACACAAAAACCAAAAGTATAATTAAACTTGGAGAAATATCTATTATAAATAAATATGCAACTAATTTTCATAAGGGTTTGTCTTCATATTTAGTTGCATTATTTTCGAAATTCAAATGGCAACATTTTTTTTCTCCCCGTCATCAGATTTCGTATGTCAAGAATATGCTAAATATATATATGTGTGTGAGATTCTGACCATAAATAATGGAGATATGCGGAAAAGCCATTCGGGGTCCTTCTTCATATTCAAGGTAGTAAAATGAAGGTCACGCATACTCTTCAGTTATGTCTTTTCTATTTCGTTGATATGGCGCATTCTTTACAAAAACATCTAATAGATAGGCTTGAATTTTAGAGAAGCTCCTGAAATTGAAGTCTTGAATTTTAGAAGCAACGTACACGGCATTTTTAACCATCAATATATTGATATTAAATGAGTTTTTTGAATTCACAGAATTGGATGCCCTTGTGTCCGCTAATAAATTTTCCTCACGAAGTTGGGTGAAAATCATTGGCATTTTATTCACTTTATCCAAAAATTTATTCAATTCCTACTTAGACTGATTTCATTAGAAACAATACCAGGATATTGCTTCCCCATTTTCCATCTTATTTTCAAATAATTGTTTTAAAAAATGAGAATGCTTGCAGATCTAAGAAGTATTATGTGGGCAGAACATGGCTTTTCCTACAAACTCAAATGCATTTTCTTCTTTTTTTTTCATGATGCCTTAAATTGAATTTAATTGCAGAAAATAGCATGGATACTTTTCTGATATTATATCCAATTTGCATTTTTAATGCATTTTTGTTTCATTTGGCAACTTAACACACTTCAGCGTCTCCTCAAAACTCCAAAAAAACTAAAATATCTAATGAACGGTTTATCCTTGAGTCATGGAAATCAGTCTTATTCGCTTTGCTGTTAAAAATTACCTAAAAAACAATTATTTAATTAATATATTTCAGCAACTTTAGTTATTTAGTTTAGATTTTCACGACCTTTGCCGGCCATTTCTCAAAAAAGGGTGGATTGTATTTTGCCAAATCATGCCAAAATCTAATCAGTTTCAGTAAAATCCTCAAGGGAAGTAACGACTAAATTTTAAGAAATTTCATTAAATGGTTTTTTTTAACTACAATGAAAATCATCCCCAGTTCCTCAAAATAAAAAAAACCCTAAATATCTGGATAATTGTCTATCTTAGAGTAATGGGGTTGATCTTATTCTATTAGTCATAAAAATATTGCGTATAAAACAAACATTTAATTCATACATTTGTAATATTTTATTTTAGGTCTTGAAGATTTTTGCGGGTCATTTTGCAAAGCAACAACGGGCAGAATATTACTTTTTTTAATCGTATTAAAATCTATTGTACAACACATTTTATACGATTCCGATTCGATTCATGCGATTCGAAATAGCACACCATGTGGTGTGTTATTTTTCTCGAATGCATGAAATTTCATTTTCTCTACAATGCATGTTAATGTATAGGGAAAGTACTGGAACCATGTCGAAAATCGCAACTCGAGTTTTCGGCGGATCTACGCTTTTCTAGCGGCCTAGAATACGGAAAAACTATTTTTAGCGTGACGTCTGTGTATGTCTGTCGGTGCGTCTTTCTGTGCAATGTATGCATGTACTCTAACCATAAAACTATATTTGACAAAATTTTATAAAATTTGGTAGGTAAGTGACTCGACGGTTACCTTGGTGCTGATTCGATTTGGGTACGATTCGGGAAAGAAGAACCTGCCTTTTTTTTGGAAAATAGTCCGCAAAAATCGTATGCCTCCACGCTAGCTGACAAACTAATTGACCAATTTTTGCAAAATTTAGTAGATAAGTCAATTGTGGGTTACCGTAGTGCTAATTAGATTTTGCTCCGATTCGGCAAAAATAATTTGCTTTTTTTTTGTGTGAAATAGCCCGCAAAAATTGCAAAATCTAAAACAAAAGACTACATATACTCAAGTGTATCAATTAAATGTCTGTTTTATATGTAATTTTTAACTGTGAAAAGAATAAGATCAACCCCAATTACTCTAAGATGGACCATTCTCAAGATATTTAAAAGTTTTAATTTTTCATGAGCTGAAGACGTTTTTCACTGTAGTCAAAAACTATTTAATGAAATGTCTTAAAATTTAGTAGTTAAGTCTCTTGAGGTTATGTTGATGCCGATTAGATTTTGGCATGATTCGAAAAAATTTAACCGACCCTATTTTGAAAAATGGCCCACAAAGATCGTGAAAATCTAAAACAAATAACTAAAATTGTTGAAATATATTAATCAAATGATTGTTTGTCATGTAATTTTTATCAACAAAGTGAATAAGGCTGATCCCATGACTCTAGGATGAACTGTTCTCGACATATTTTAGTTTTTTGGAATTTTGAGGAGCTGAAGACGTTTTAAAATGCGTTAAGCTACTAAATGAATCAAAGATTCATCAGAAATGCAAATTGGATATAATATGAGAAAAGTTTCCATGTTATTTCCTGCAATTAAACTAATTTAATACATCTTAAAATACAGAATAAGAAAATGAATTTGAATATGTTGGGAAAGTTATGTGCTGTCCACATAAAGTTTAATAATTTGTTTGACATAAATATTTGTCGTTGCTCGGAGAATAAGCTAAGGTCAAAGAGCTATTTATATTTTGTCAGACAATTTGAAACTGTCCTTTGAATTCATGTGTCTGAAATTCCAAAAAGTAAATGAAATGTATGTGTCCTGTATGGAAACGTGTCCGTTAAATGGATGTGTCTGGTATTGAGGAGTGTGCTGAATGAAGATGTTCGATTTTCAGTAGTGTCCGTTAAAAAGACTTTACTCTATAAGCTTCACATTAAAAAAGAATGGGCAGCCTCAAGCCCCCTCCCCCAATATTTTCTAAAACTCTACGCCTATAGCAGCTATCAGTATAAATATTTATGTTTGAATTATTATGTGACATCCAGGTGACTGCTGATCCGATAGAATTTAACTCTACCAGAAATACCGAGTTTTGCGGCTTGAGTATACATGTAAGAAGAAATATCCACACAGAAATCTTATCCAATTTCGTCTTCTATTTTGGACCTGTCGGTATAAATATCTATGTGCTGCAATTATCTCTGAATAATGATGTTACTATTATTGTGTTATATATTGTTACTAGAGCAGTGTTTTTGTCCCGGATTTGGTCTAGCCATACCGCAGCATTTGCCACTGCAACTAGGATAGAGAATCTAACGGAACTAGATTTTCGGTCATAACTTCAATATAGGACTATGGTAGCAGGGGAAAGAGGGTTTTGTCCCTGTGGACGTCGCTCCCACTGGGTTCCGGTCTAAATTGGGTGGCACTGCCCCTGCCGTCGAAACAGATACCTTGCGGTGGGTGTGTCGGACGGTCTAGGTCGAAAGAAAAGAAATTATGGGATTTAATAAAATTACAGATAACAATTGGGGTTCTAGTAAGCCTCTTCTTATAAAGTATGATATTCTTCTGCGATTGAAAATATCATAACTTACTGCGCTGATTTTCTAGGCTGAAAACCTCAATCAGACTAAATCAAAGAAGATATTGCAATTAGAAAAGGTTTTTCTCCCTAAAATTTCTTCATACCACAGGACCTCTCCTCCTCATGCCTTCTAATTATTTATTCTTGGTATTTCCCCATTATCATCATTCTACAACTTATGCATCATAAGTATATCTTTTAGGAAAAATGAGTCACCTATTTTGATAATCAATCCTTTCTTTCCCCCTCCCAATTTGATGAAAATTATTCTATTAATTATCCCCCTATATAAAAGGATTATTTCTTTTACTTCTGAACTTTTCCCCTTCTGATTTCGAAATCTACACTGATGATTCGAAATTGGGTGAATGCTGGATTCACAGTCTGTTTCTTTAAAGATAAAAATCTCGAGCAAAACCATTTTTATAAATTAAATCACTATAATTCTGTTTTCCAAGCAGAAGTCTCTGCAATTAAATTTGCTGTCAATTGGTCTATTGTTAATAAAATCAAAACCAATATATTTACTGATAGTTCATCTAATTCTGCTCTAAATAAAATTGAAAATCTTATTGTGTGTTTATTTGTGTGTTTATTTGTATATTTGTCTCATCATCACGGGAAAATGGCTGCACCGAATTGGGTGAAATTTTTGGGGTAAACTTGGAATAGCCCCACTTATAATTTAGTCCATGTTTTGAGTTTTTAGGTCCAGGGGTTGTCTGGATATTAATTTAAGAGGCACAATTAATTATGCAGACGATATTTTCTCCCAATTTATTTGAAGAAAATTACATCATGTCGCTTAGCAACGGATTTAAATCCAATGTGTTTATGTGGCAGACGATTTTTATTAAATCTTTTCAGATTTAAATAATAAAGATATGTATATGAAATAAATTTCATTGATATTGCACTATTGACTGGATAATATCAATTATGGTCTTCAAGTTTAAATATTATTATTATTATTGATATTTTCAAAGTGTTAATTCACCGTTGTTTTATTTTGGCAAAAATTGTTGAAACTTATATATTGTACGTAGTACTGCTAATCTTCTACAAATGCACGGGTATATCTTCTAATCTAGGAGAATATAAGTAGTACATGTATATTGCCACATATTTTGACATATATTGGAATCAATTACGGCCTTCTGGTATAAATATTATGGGGATTATTTATATTTTCAATTTGTTATGTCATCTGTTGTATTTTGGCAAAGATTATTGAGGCTCATGTTGTAATACGGGTAATCTACTAACACACGAGCATATCTTCTAATCTACGACAATATAAGTAGTACATGTATATAATATCTTCCCATACAATTTTAGCGCTTTTATTTTGGCATATATTAGAATCAATTACTGCCTTCAGGTTTAAAGATTACGGGATTAAAGATTCAGGTTTAAAGGTCTATTAATATTTTCAATTTATACGTGTAATCTACTAATTCAGGGTATATCTTCTAATATTCGCGAATATAAGTAGTACGGGTCCCATACAATTTTAAAGCTTTTATTTTGACTATATTGATTCAGTTTCATATTTTTTTGTAAATTTGTTTACAAATGGTACCAAGATGCTTTATTCTTCAGATCTGCCCGTGAAGATAATTTTGTATAGCGAGAACATATGTTCTTAAACTTCTTTTTAGGAGCGTTAAATTAAATATATTAATAAAATATTATGATTAACAATGTCATTCAGTATACTATAGGAATTTACACATGATTGTGAATTTTAAGTTTTTTTTTATATTATATACTGCTAGTTAAAAATAAATCTACCTTTAAGAAGGATATAAAAACTCACCAATAGGTAGTAAAAAATTAGTTTCTTTGGTTTGGATATAAGTACATGCAGGCAATGTGGGGAATTAACTTACTGATCAATGTGCTAAATCCGCAACCACTACTGGCTTTTCTCTTTCGATTCCAGCTCCTTACATTTTTTTCTTTTATTGAAGAATGTATTCTTCCATTTTGACAGCATAGAGGAAGGATCCCGATTTAATAGGAAGTCGTATTAAACAATTATGGAAATAGAAAATTTTTAAAAAGGTGCAGCAATCAGCATGCTGAATCAACCTGTATCGACATAGTGGTTGCCATTTCGAACCGTCGTTGTACCTTTAACTACCCCTGGTTTGTTAGCTTAATACTTTGTACTCAATACGTTTGTTTAAGAAAAAAGGTAATTTTGAACAAATATTCCATTACCTTTCATAAAGTTTCACAAACAAATATAAATTTAAGCAAATTTACACGTTTTCAATTGTTCGCTGTAAGTCTGAATTGTGTTCTCTTAATATTAAAGCCAATTGAGTTTGGTTTTTTCTTATACATGATCATAAGAAATTCTATACAGATTAATTAGACGCAATTCACCACGATAGTTCAACAATTGATGTCGTAATTCTCTTACTGTGATATCAGAATAACGATGCATCAGCAAATTTTTGGCATTCACTCGAATAAAAGTATGTAATAGGAACTAAAAACTGTTTTTTATACTCACGATATCTATTAACAACCAAGCGTTGTGACATATTTTTATCATTAATTATATACATAATTCTTAATTGTATTTTTAATCGTTTTCTTAATCTTTAAATTATCAAAAGAATTATTTCTTAATAATTTTGTTATTGGCTTGTTCTAATTATTGTTAATCTTAAATGTATTTTTAAACGTACAGTGGGGCTCAAAAAAATTGCATCACCCACATATCTCCATGACTTTAATAGAAGGAAGAAATAATACATTTAAAGTGATCAAGCATTATTTATTTAGGAATGTCTGTGTGTGAAATATTCAGAAATAATGAAAAATATGTGACATTCTTATTTCATTAAAAATTTAAGAATAAAGAGTTTTTCATAATTAACAAACGAGATGACTTTAAGTAATGTCAACTGCTCCATAATAATGACTAGGAGGCGATGACACATGAAATTTTCATATAAGGGTCAATGCACTACAAATATGCACTACAAGATTCGGGTTTGTTACGTCATACATTACGTTTGTTACTTTTAATTTGAAAATACTGAATTTTTCGAGGTGATGCTATTTCTTTAGCCCCACTTTCTTTATCGTTTAATCTTTAACTGCTCGGTATCCTTAGTACTTCGAATATTTTTTCGATGGAAAATTTTGGCCCATTTTTAGCTTATCTTTATTAAATTTGTTTTCGTGTCTCTTTGTGTCAGTGGAGCATGATATGATTGGTTGGTTTTATTTAACTAAGTAACAATTCATGGCGGTATTTTTATTTTGTTATTTACTTTGTTTGCTATTACTCGTAATACCTGATTGGTGAATTTTCAAAATTGGTTTTGTATACCTTAAAGTCAGTTGTCCCTTAAGTTGGAGCACCCAAATTATGTAATTGCTGGAGGTATTATATATCTCTATGAATGAATCCACCTTGTTGGAACACCTAGGGCACTGTAGCCCAGTGGTTAGCGCGCGGGAATTGCACTCGGTAGGCCCGGGTTCGATTCCCTCAGCTTCCAAAATTGCCGCCGTATTCACGCGGAGTACGATCACGCTAAACATGTGGGTCCATAAGACCTTCCGAGAGATTGGTGGTAGGAGAAGGAGGGTACGGTCCCTGTGGATGCATCCCCCACTGGGTACCGGTCTAAATTGGGTGACTCTTCTCGGCCGTCCAAACAGTTACCTTACAACTTTGTGGTAAGTCGGACGGTCTGGGTCTCAACAACAACAACAACCTTGTTGGAACACCTGATTGATAGATTTGTAACTTTTGAAATATTACCTGCCGAGTTGGTGGTTGTTTTCATTGATTGTTTTTATACCTATAACTCTAGAGTGGAGTTTTAATAAATCTGTTCGCCAGAACTGTGTGTGTCCTGCTAGCTCCTGCTAAGATGGTTATTTCCCTCACCATCCAAATATAGTTATCTTAAGCCTTCGTGTAACCGGGATGGCATTTGTCATACAAGACCCAGTATAAATTGAAAAATATTATATTATGACATTTATTGATGACACTGAAGAAGAATAGACACACAAGAATATCCAAAGTATTGGCCGTTCATTAACTCTTTATTCCAAAATGCAAGGCTCAACATTAAACAGCGCAAGGACGCTACTTTTAGACATACAAAATGCTTTTGATGGGTTTTTTTTTTTTTTTTTTTTTGCATATATGTAAATTTCAAATAAATTATATTGTAATAAATATATTATTACCATACTGATACGGTTCCTTAAATAAAACTTCTCTTATTAAAGGAAGATCTTTGTAACAAAAGTTTCTGACAATCATATCAACTCATCAAAGCAATACTACCACGATAAAATAAAAATTTCGTATGCAGCCATGCACTACACAATTATAAACTAGATTTCCGGTTTCAAAAGTACCTTTGAAACCGTAAGCCAGTTCATATTTGTGTGTATGATGTATTTACGATTTTTTTTTCATCGTGTTAGTCATATCAACCGTTGAACATTTGTAAATATCAGATATGTCAGAATTTTGGAGACACTTTTGAAGTCTTAACCAAAATCCCGGATGTGATGGCTGAGACGTATAGATTTGGATGTTAAACTGCTGAAGATACTATAAAATTTCAAAGATCTGAAATTAGAGCTTTCCCAGAAATCCACTTTACACGATAGTACCAATGGCGATGATAATGATGATGACGACGAATTCTAGATGCTTGAAAAGCCTGTAATACCCATATAAAGACCTCTAATCTTACAGCTAAGATCTACGATAAGAGCTTAATAAGAAAGGAACTCTAGACTATAATGCCAATAATACTGATGACTTCTAAAGCTTTCTACATATGGCCTAATATCCTTTTACTCTAAATTTGAAAATTCCGGAGTTGTATTTAATTATATAAACAAATATGCTTATATTTAGGTTGTGCAACTTATGAAAAAAAAATATATGTGAACAAAAATATAGTGTGTGTGAGTATTACCAATAGCAAAGAATCTAAATTCGCTGAAATAGATGAAAATCCATAAGGAAATTTTGCTGAAAATATTTCAAAGATTTTTTCTAATCGTCGCAAATTATCTACTTCAGAAAACAGCACTTAAAAGTATTTTATAACTCATGTATATAAAACTTATGTATATCTCGTTCAACTTATTTTTGGTATTACATTCCTATTGAAGATTCCATTGTATTTTAATGCCCATAGTAGGGAAAAATTGAATGTTATTGTAGATTATTTGAATGAAAAAGAATATCTTAAAAGAAAATTTAAAAATTGTTGTTAGAGATTTTCAAGACAGAAACTTAACTTGTATCAATATACAGCAATAGAGTAAAGTTTAGCTATAATATAAAAAATTAGAACAACTAAATTATTTTCCAGACTTTATTTCACTCTGCAACCAAATACAAATAATGCTTTTGATACATTTTGTATAGAAAATTAATTTTTTATCATTGAAATTATAAATCTGCAATTTAATTTATTTTGTACATTCTCCGAAATTCTTTTTCTTCTCGTAGAATGTGTGCAACAGTACATAATGCAGTATTTGCAATATAACACAGTATACAATATGTGTAATATACCAGAATATACAATATGTGTAATATAACAGAATATACAATACGTGAATTTTAAAAATTATAAATTATTATGCAAAGTTTCCAGCAAATACACCTCCTTACAACAACTTTCACACAGAAACTTATCTTTTAATAAATACCGCACGAAAATAAATACTAATCTACAAAAAATAAGTTATTTTAGCCACCTAACATTTCAAATAAATATCCATGATTATAAAATAAGATTGCAATTTCATTCATTTCTGAATAATTTAATTGAATAAGCAGGTATCGTCACACCAGGAATTTCAGATTCTGTCATATTGTTTGTACTGTTACCAGGCTTTGGAACAGTCGGTATTTCAGGTTGGCCAGGCATTCCGGGTACTCCTGGTATTGTTGGATTCAGCCTAGAAATTTGTCTGAAATGCCCTGAACGGATATGCCGTCTTCTCAATCTTTTGGATAAAGGTTTATCTGAGATTGGGGCATTTCCGATATTAGGTGGTGTCACTCCAAAAACTGGAGGAAATGGTCTTAATCCTACACTTGAAGGGGTTCCCACTCCACCCACATTTGGTGGTGTTCCCATTCCGCCGACATTTGGTGGAGTCATACCTCCAATATTAGGTAGTGTTCCCATACCTCCGACACTTGGTGGAGTCATTCCTCCAACATTAGGTGGTGTTCCCATTCCGCCTACGGTCGGTGGTGTTCCCATTTCGCCGACATTAGGTGGTGTCATTCCACCAACTGGAGGAAATTGTCTTGATCTTGCTATTGGGGCATTTCCCACTCCTCCGACATTAGATGATGTCATTCCTGAGATTGGAGCATTTCCGACATTTGGTGGTGTCATTCCTGAGATTGGGGCATTTCCGATATTAGGTGGTGTCACTCCAAAAACTGGAGGAAATGGTCTTGATCCTGCGATTGGGGCATTTCCCACTCCTCCGACATTAGGTGATGTCATTCCTGAGATTGGAGCATTTCCGACATTTGGAGGTGTCATTCCTGAGATTGGAGCACTTCCGACATTTGGCGGTGTCAATCCTGAAATTGGGGCATTTCCGATATTAGGTGGTGTCATTCCTGAGATTGGAGCATTTCCGACATTTGGTGGTGTCATTCCTGAGATTGGAGCATTTCCGACATTTGGTGGTGTCATTCCTGAGATTGGGGCATTTCCGATATTAGATGGTGTCATTCCTGAGATTGGAGCATTTCCGACATTTGGTGGTGTCATTCCTGAGATTGGAGCATTTCCGACATTTGGTGGTGTCATTCCTGAGATTGGAGCATTTCCGACATTTGGTGGTGTCATTCCTGAGATTGGAGCATTTCCGACATTTGGTGGTGTCATTCCTGAGATTGGGGCATTTCCGATATTAGGTGGTGTCACTCCAAAAACTGGCGGAAATGGTCTTAATCCTAAACTTGAAGGAGTTCCCACTCCACCCACATTTGGTGGTGTTCCTATTCCGCCGACATTTGGTGGTGTCATACCTCCAACATTAGGTGGTGTCCCCATTCCGCCTACGTTCGGTGGTGTTCCCATTCCGCCGATATTAGGTGGTGTCATTCCACCAACTGGAGGAAATTGTCTTGATCCTGCTATTGGGGCATTTCCCACTCCTCCGACATTAGGAGATGTCATTCCTGAGATTGGGGCATTTCCGATATTAGGTGGTGTCACTCCAAAAACTGGAGGAAATGGTCTTAATCCTACACTTGAAGGGGTTCCCACTCCACCCACATTTGGTGGAGTTCCCATTCCGCCGACATTTGGTGGAGTCATTCCTCCGACATTTGGTGGTGTTCCCATTCCTCCGACATTTGGTGGAGTCATTCCTCCGACATTAGGTGGTGTCATACCACCAACTGGGGGAAATTGTCTTGATCCTACACTTGGGACAGTTCCTGCTCCACCGGCATTAGGTGATGTCATTCCTCCGATATTTGGTGGAGTCATTCCTCCGACATTTGGTGGAGTCATTCCTCCGACATTTGGGGGAGTCATTCCGCCGACATTTGGTGGTGTCATTCCTCCAACATTAGGTGGTGTCATACCACCAACTGGAGGAAATTGTCTTGATCCTACACTTGGGGGAGTTACTGCTCCACCGGCATTAGGTGATGTCATTCCTCCGATATTTGGTGGAGTCATTCCTCCGACATTTGGTGGAGTCATTCCTCCGACATTTGGGGGAGTCATTCCGCCGACATTTGGTGGTGTCATTCCTCCAACATTAGGTGGTGTCATACCACCAACTGGAGGAAATTGTCTTGATCCTACACTTGGGGGAGTTACTGCTCCACCGGCATTAGGTGATGTCATTCCTCCGATATTTGGTGGAGTCATTCCTCCGACATTTGGTGGAGTCATTCCTCCGACATTTGGGGGAGTCATTCCGCCGACATTTGGTGGTGTCATTCCTCCAACATTAGGTGGTGTCATACCACCAACTGGAGGAAATTGTCTTGATCCTACACTTGGGGGAGTTACTGCTCCACCGGCATTAGGTGATGTCATTCCTCCGATATTTGGTGGAGTCATTCCTCCGACATTTGGTGGAGTCATTCCTCCGACATTTGGGGGAGTCATTCCGCCGACATTTGGTGGTGTCATTCCTCCAACATTAGGTGGTGTCATACCACCAACTGGAGGAAATTGTCTTGATCCTACACTTGGGGGAGTTACTGCTCCACCGGCATTAGGTGATGTCATTCCTCCGATATTTGGTGGAGTCATTCCTCCGACATTTGGTGGAGTCATTCCTCCGACATTTGGGGGAGTCATTCCGCCGACATTTGGTGGTGTCATTCCTCCAACATTAGGTGGTGTCATACCACCAACTGGAGGAAATTGTCTTGATCCTACACTTGGGGGAGTTACTGCTCCACCGGCATTAGGTGATGTCATTCCTCCGATATTTGGTGGAGTCATTCCTCCGACATTTGGTGGAGTCATTCCTCCGACATTTGGGGGAGTCATTCCGCCGACATTTGGTGGTGTCATTCCTCCAACATTAGGTGGTGTCATACCACCAACTGGAGGAAATTGTCTTGATCCTACACTTGGGGGAGTTACTGCTCCACCGGCATTAGGTGATGTCATTCCTCCGATATTTGGTGGAGTCATTCCTCCGACATTTGGTGGAGTCATTCCTCCGACATTTGGGGGAGTCATTCCGCCGACATTTGGTGGTGTCATTCCTCCAACATTAGGTGGTGTCATACCACCAACTGGAGGAAATTGTCTTGATCCTACACTTGGGGGAGTTACTGCTCCACCGGCATTAGGTGATGTCATTCCTCCGATATTTGGTGGAGTCATTCCTCCGACATTTGGTGGAGTCATTCCTCCGACATTTGGGGGAGTAATTCCGCCGACATTTGGTGGTGTCATTCCTCCAACATTAGGTGGTGTCATACCACCAACTGGAGGAAATTGTCTTGATCCTACACTTGGGGGAGTTCCCGCTCCACCGGCATTAGGTGATGTCATTCCTCCGATATTTGGTGAAGTCATTCCTCCGACATTTGGTGGAGTCATTCCTCCTACATTTGGTGGAGTCATTCCTCCGACATTAGGTGGTGTCCCCATTCCACCGACATTAGGGGGAGTCATTCCTCCGACATTAGGTGGTGTTCCTATTCCGCCGACATTTGGTGGAGTCATTCCTCCGACATTAGGTGGTGTCATACCACCAACTGGGGGAAATTGTCTGGATCCTACACTTGGGGGTGTTCCTGCTCCACCGGCATTAGGTGATGTCATTCCTCCGATATTTGGTGGAGTCATTCCTCCGACATTTGGTGGAGTCATTCCTCCGACATTTGGTGGAGTCATTCCTCCGACATTTGGGGGAGTCATTCCGCCGACATTTGGTGGTGTCATTCCTCCAACATTAGGTGGTGTCATACCACCAACTGGAGGAAATTGTCTTGATCCTACACTTGGGGGAGTTACTGCTCCACCGGCATTAGGTGATGTCATTCCTCCGATATTTGGTGGAGTCATTCCTCCGACATTTGGTGGAGTCATTCCTCCGACATTTGGTGGAGTCATTCCTCCGACATTTGGGGGAGTCATTCCGCCGACATTTGGTGGTGTCATTCCTCCAACATTAGGTGGTGTCATACCCCCAACTGGAGGAAATTGTCTTGATTCTACACTTGGGGGAGTTCCTGCTCCACCGACATTAGGTGATGTCATTCCTCCGACATTTGGTGGAGTCATTCCTCCGACATTTGGTGGAGTCATTCCTCCGACATTTGGTGGAGTCCCCATTCCACCGACATTAGGGGGAGTCATTCCTCCGACATTAGGTGGTGTTCCCATTTCGCCGACATTTGGTGGTGTCATTCCTCCGACATTTGGTGGGGCCATTCCACCAACTGGAGGGAGTTGTCTTGGATCTTGTACATCTTTATCAAGGAACACTATATCATCTGTAACGAAAATCATAGCAGTGAATTTCTTTAAACTTATTATTCTAAGTTTCATCAAATTTTCTCCTTTTCTTTTTCTAAAAATTTTTGTTTAAAATATTTGGCGATAACGCGTTCACAAGTCAAAGCAGCTGCTGCATTTAATCGAGTATTTACTTCTCAAATAACAATTCGAATTTTATAAGGCATTTTTACTTTCCCTACATACATAGTAATGTATAGAAAAAATATTCTGACGGTGAAAGTATTCAAATTCAAGTTCATTAGTAAAGTATTACATTATGTAGTGAAAGTCATGTGCTGACCACATCAAATTTTTCCGCGTATTTCCTTCTAATTTATTTATAGTTTTTACAAAGTCATCGGCTGCTCTCGATAATTTGCTAAAAGTCACTGTTGAGATTTGACCGAGACAATAAAAAATTGTAATCGTCTATTTCATGACGAAATCTTCAGAATCAAATCATTAGTTAAATATTTGCATTTCGTTTGGAAGAATCTCTAAACCAGATAGAAATTATTTTCTCTTCAACAGTCAAGCATAATTCTATTTCTTCAGATATCTAATTTTGAAATAAAATGAATAATTAACATCTCTACCCTTAATGGCATATGTGAATTTTATTTCGAGTGGCAATTCGTTTTATTTTACCTAATAAATTATTTAATGCTTACTTTTAAAAATTGGAGTTTTATGTAGTACTTTCCCTATGTACATAGTATAGGGAAAGTAATGTGACAGGGGAAGAAAATTCAAATTTCAGTTCTCGGCGGAAGAGCACGTTTTAAGCATCGTGTGCGTGGACGCGAGATCTCACGAATGAATAGATCGTTTCATACGAAATTTGGTACAAATATTACAATCAATGAATACTGGAATGTTGTTTATTATAAACGCAATGGAATGTTCGGAACACCCCGAAATTTGCGAATGAATGTTTGAAAAGTTCGTCATAAAATCAAAACCTTCAATTACGTAAATAATCATTTATTATGTCATTTTTCATTTAAAAAGACTGACATAAATTGTAGAACACTGGCAAGAACCGGTTTTAATAAATTCATCAAAGAAAATCACATAAAATTAAAAAATTATTAATTATTGTGAAATATGTTCACTTTTTATATGTAATGCGATAAATTTATTAACATCATTCTCCTTAATCTAATCCCTTCCATTCACGAGAGAAGATACTTTGAGTAATATTTCGTATTTTGACGCCTAACAATTCGCCAACAGTCGTTTATATATGAGAAATACTCTTCTCCCCTTTTATCTGTAACGCTTGGAGATAAATTTGCTAAACTTGGAACTGGTTAAATGAAATATCGCCAACTTGGTGATATTTGACAACCAGACTGACAAAAATATCTTTAAAATGGTACGAATGATTCCAAATTGATTAATTAATTATTCAAATATTTTAATATATGGACTATATAGCTTATTGCGGATGCTATCAATATTGATAATTGTCAATTTTAAGTTGCGTCAAATATCAGTTATTTGGGTACTTCGAAATAATTGTCATCCCGAAAAGCTTCAAATGTACAATTCAACGTTAAAAACATTGTGCCATGGATCTTATACATCATTTTTTTCACTGCATAAGAAAAAAAATTAGGTGTAATAATATTCCCTATAAATTCATTGCATTATATAGGGAACGTGATGTTCTGTCCACGTTAGACTTTCTTTATTGAATAAAATGTTAAAAGTATTTTTAAAAAATGAAATATCAAAATATTACAATAAAAACGCGTTTTATAATAACATTAGGGAAGCAATACATGCACAAACCAAGCAAGGCTCCCTGACTTTGAAGTAGTTATACTGAAAACTCTTATTTTTAACTTTGCGGCATTGTGGAGTCTAAACTAATTAACCCCATCTTAAAACATTGCATGTATTGTATTAATGCATATATGCATACAATGTATGCATACAATGTATGCATAAAATGTATTAATGCATATATGCATACAATGTATACATACAATGTATGCATACAATGTATTAATGCATATATGCATACAATGTATGCATACAATGTATGCATACAATGTATTAATGCATATATGCATACAATGTATGCATACAATGTATTAATGCATATATGCATACAATGTACTTAAAGCATTGTATTATGTGCATATATGCATACTCCATATAAATTTAAATTACTGTCTGTCAACAAATTTTTATTAAAAAAATTCTACAATTTTTACTGCCTCATACGTAGCATTGAGATGTTTTCCCGCAAATTTCCGATTTCGATATTTTAATGCCAATATATGTTTTAAGACCTTCTAAACACATTTTAACTAATTTTAGAGTGATATCCGTCTGCCTGTCTGTCTGTAGTCGATTTGTGAACACGATAGCAGCCACTAATAGTAATGGGTTTTCATGAAACTTTATATCCAGATTTGTTATTAAGAAATCTAGAACTAGATAGAATTTTGTTTTAAATTCGAGCGAAAACTTTGAATTTTATTGTAAATTTTATATTTTCTTAATATGGCCTCATAAGACAAAATGTGACATACTCGTCCATAAAAGGGTTTATTTATGTCTCAATGCTCACGAGACATAATAGCTTCAATCATTGTGAAATATGGCCCTGATATAAATTTTTTGGTTCGTGACGTCATTAGCTTCCCCTTGGGGGTTAGTTACCATCCACCCGAAGATGCATATTGTCACGTACGGTATCAATCGAAAAAATGTTTCAAGCCCTTTAAAGTGAAGGTTAACACAATATAGTTGTAATCATTTCAGCAGCCCAGGCCCGCGGACTCGCCAGAGGGGCTGAGTATCCAAATCTCGGGTCGAGAGAATTTAAACGATCCCCAGCAAGAAACAGGATCAACGAGCCACCCGACTGAACCGGACAGAGAAAACCGCCGACTCCACCACGCCATACGCGCACCACCCCGAATACGAAGGGGACAGCAGACCAACGCCCATCAGACGAGACCAAATACCACCAGTCCCGGCAAGGAACGCCGACGGAGACGATGGAAACCCCCACCCAGGAGACCAGGGACCCGTCCGCAACGGGACCAACCAGACAACCCGGACCACCATAAAACGGCGACAGCAGTTGT
Source organism: Amaurobius ferox (assembly GCA_951213105.1). NCBI lineage: Eukaryota > Metazoa > Arthropoda > Arachnida > Araneae > Amaurobiidae > Amaurobius > Amaurobius ferox. The sequence continues at coordinate 39,595,472 of OX578142.1, forward strand.
AATCATTTGGACCCACGATACCGATTTTTCAAATTTTTTCTTATAAAATTTGAAAAAAAAATGATTATGATATGAGATAATCCAATTGAGCCATACTCCAGTTAATTTTTTTTATTAGTATTAAGTCACAAAACTACCTAAAAATATATTTATTTATTTTATTTTATTTTATTGCAACCTTCAATATAATTTTAGGTGGAGGTTAAAGTCTGTATCACAGTTTATCTAGATACTTGTGCACAACACTTGTATCGTAAGACACACATTCAAAAACTATTCATTAATCTAACATAAAAAAATGTTCTACCAAACACTTTTCAAATGTTTCTTATTGTAGTAATAGATAAAGAGCAAGAGGACACACTCCAAAAATTTCGTATCATTTGAAGGAATAATGATAAGTTTTTAAAACGTTAAATATTCCACCACAAACAACAAATTTTTAACTGGTAAGGACAGGATCTAAATTCGTATTCTTTTACTTCAAAAAATAAACTCAATAACACTATTATACGCATACGTATTGAAAAAAAATTTCCAAATATTTATCAAATATTACTTTTTAAAAATGATGATATTAACTATGAAAATATTATCGACACATTTGATGACGAAAAACATGTTTTCAAGCATTATATGCATTGTTATGTCGATATATACTGTTATGATTCTTTACTCTATTTAACATTTTTCCTACTTCCAAATATCCATCAATCTCTACTAGGTAAAGAAATAATCCTCATAACCACCTTTCTGAAACTTCCTGTGTATTTAAAAAGTTTTAACAGAGCGCAGTAGATATGAACCATTTCAAGTTACATAATAATCAGTAGGTATAGAGACACAAAATTTTGCTTACAATCCTCTGTTCCAATAATTCCTCCAACGGAAAGACATGTTAATAAGGTAACTGCTAAAATTTCTCCAAAATTCATATTAACCTGAAATAACAATTTGAAATTAATATTCATTCAAGTGGTTATTTCTACATAAATCTTACATAATAAAAGAATATGTCTTTGCATCTATGTGTGTGTGTGTGACTGTGCAGTCTGTAACGGGAAATCTAAGCGTCGTATGGCCATGAAAGAAATTTGGTACACAGGCACTTCAAAACTTGGAAAGGTGCACCTCAGCGTGTACCGTAGCGTTATTTTTTTTTAAACTATTATAAGTTTTAGCACGATCTAGCTTGATTTTGAGCGATATTCATTCAAATCAGTTCTTTAGCGACCGAAAATTTTATCACAGAGATTTCATCCTGACACCATCGGAAAGACCAAAAAATTTCTCTTTCCGACAAATTCTGAAAAGAATCCATACGATTTTCATGAATTTAATATATATGTATATATATATATATATATATATATATACAATATATAATCCTCGTATGTTTAAAACATCCCCGATTTTTGAATTGCAATACAATAAATAAACATGCCATCCAATGTTTATAATTTAGCAGAAACTTTTAAAATATTACAAATTGCTCCGATAACAAAAAATAATTCCCTAAAGCCATCCGTTCATTAATTATAAATTTATTTAATCGAGCGAACTGTTAAATATTTCGAAGCTGTGCATAACAGCTCTTTCACCTTCCTTAAAGGCGGTCGAAAAATGAGGCCCCTTATCAGGTTCAATCGTACATATGCATAATGAATAGATTGGGACGATTTGGAACGTGCAATTTCTGGATTGAAGCCGTGTGTCCAAATTGTGTCTAAATGCAGTATATAAGGAGCGGGTGCTTATTTAATTATTTATAAGTAGTAGGCGTTTATTTAGGACGCGGACAAAGCCAGGTAATTCGTTCTAGTCCAATACACAAGAAAGGAAAAAATTCAAAAGATTCTGCTAACCAAAATATCTTCTGAACAATTTGATCGATTTCAATTAAACTTTTCTCGATTATATATTTGCAATGAGGCTGAGTCCATATAAGTATATATTAAATATTTGGATAAAGATATATTTCTCTACATCTAATTGCGCAATATCAAGATAGTTATAATTCGTAAAAGCTTAGCCAATTTAAATACTTCTTTTTTTAAGTTTCTTAATGAAAAAATAAAATCGCTCTGACTACTATCAAAATTCATTTGAGAAATAAAAACTTCGTTACACAACAGCATACAAAGGTTAAATATGCTATAATCGTTAGATCTTCGTTGGACATATAAAGGTTGAATAAGATACGACTGGAGTAACAACTAGTAGTATAGTTTCATGTTATATGTTACATTTAGGCCACACGTACTTTTTAGAATTAAATTATTTTTAATTATAAAATCTTAATTTAAATTACATTGCAGATATTATTAAATTCTACTTGTGTGAATCATAATGCAAATATTTGGTAATTAAAAATATTAAATATTATTAAAGCTACAAATTCATAATTATTTAAAAATGTAACAATAAAGAACTTTACCCCCACCCCCACCCCAATTATGTGTTTTAGCAATAATTATACTCATTATGCGACAGTGCGATTACAAAAATAAAAAATTATTATAAATCAAATTCATCCAAACAGCATTAAAAAGTTTCGATGCATGTAATACTGGAATTAAACTAATTTCTAATTCACATAAAGACTTTTGCATGAAAGATTAAGGTATAAATGCGGGGTAAACGAAAACCTAAATCAATGTTTTGCATATGTCTTAAAATATATTTTACGCATTTTAACTAGAATAATGAAGCATATTAGATATATTCTTTAAAACTTGTCATTATAGTACGATACTCATCTGTAGGTATCTATACTTTCCAGAATTACTGCAAATTGGTCTGTTAATAAAATATTTCTATTTCAATTTATTGTTATGCTTCAAATTCCTTTATATACGTATTTCAAGTTATATATATAAATTGTATATACTTTACCACTAAACTTACCATTATATTCAGTATTATGCCACATGTCCCATTGGAAATCTCTTACTAGAATATGCATAAAGTTGCTTACCTTTGATATTCCTTTAGGTTCCATATTCCTTTCAAAATTCTATTTTACGTGATAGTAACTTATACGAGTAACCATCATGTATCACAAACAGACCATGGAACTTTTACAGTTAGAAAGTTTATATTAACTATTTTGGCATTATTCTATTACATTTTGTCTTTTCTTTTTTAATTTTTATCTGTTACATCTATGAGTATTATGTAGGAATGCTGGTAATATTCACTACTGCCCATTGAATTCCTTGTCGCCGCAGAAATTCCACCGCTTCAACAAAATTTCTCTTCCCAAGTAAAACTCTCACTGTTCAAATTTTAATAACCACGCGAATATCTAACCAAGTTAAACTTTCAAAATGCTTCATTGAATTCCTTGCCTCCACAGAAATTTCCCGCTTCAATAAAATATTCCTTCTCAATTAAAACTCTCACTGTTCAAATTTTAATAACCACGCGAATATCTAACCAAGTTAAACTTTCAAAATGCTTCATTGAATTCCTTGCCTCCACAGAAATTTCCCGCTTCAATAAAATATTCCTTCCCAATTAAAACTCTCACTGTTCAAATTTTAATAACCACGCGAATATCTAACCAAGTTAAACTTTCAAAATGCTTCATTGAATTCCTTGCCTCCACAGAAATTTCCCGCTTCAATAAAATATTCCTTCCCAATTAAAACTCTCACTGTTCAAATTTTAATAACCACGCGAATATCTAACCAAGTTAAACTTTCAAAATGCTTCATTGAATTCCTTGCCTCCACAGAAATTTCCCGCTTCAATAAAATATTCCTTCCCAATTAAAACTCTCGCTGTTAAAATTTTAATAACCACGCGAATATCTAACCAAGTTAAACTTTCAAAATGCTTCATTGAATTCCTTGCCTCCACAGAAATTTCCCGCTTCAATAAAATATTCCTTCCCAATTAAAACTCTCACTGTTCAAATTTTAATAACCACGCGAATATTTAACCAAGTTAAACTTTCAAAATGCTTCATTGAATTCCTTGCCTCCACAGAAATTTCCCGCTTCAATAAAATATTCCTTCCCAATTAAAACTCTCGCTGCTAAAATTTTAATAACCACGCGAATATCTAACCAAGTTAAACTTTCAAAATGCTTCATTGTTTCATTAATAGATCACGATAAATCCTTAATAATGTAAATTCGTTTTCTTGAATTACAAAAAAGATGGCAAGTTTGACCGTTTTCCACAAGTTTTTGCAAATAATCGTAGAACTTCTGGCACGGGATCAATCAGCCCTTTTTGGGATCCACCGCTCTGTGGAGATAAAAAGTTGATGACGATTCTTAGCTTATGGCTTCCTTACAAGTTTACAATCTCTTTGTATGGAAAGGGGGTAGCGCACCTATTGTCTCTAGTCGATTGCTTTCCTACTTCCATTCTAAACTCTTCCTGAGAAGGATTTAGCGGTGATCCTAACGTTAAAGATACAGAAATCACGAAATGAGTTGGAATTTTCAGTTATTATGTCGTTTTGGGAGGAAATAATATATTCTAACTAAAAATAAAGGTTGAAATTGTTGTCACTTAAAAGGCGACTGATTTTTTAAAAAATGCCTAATACTTTTGTGCAACTCCGGTTACGCCTGTTAGTATAAGATAAAATATATCTATAAAAGTATCAAGTAAAAATGTATTAAAAACATATTTTCAAATAATCGATAAATGTCTTGTTCTTGGAGTTTCTTAATTCCTCAAACAGTGAGGCTCGCGGGATCCAATATACCTTTTAATCTGCAGACAGTATTTAAAGAATAAATATCTTTTTTTTTTCGAGTTTTTTTATCGTCTGTCACATATTGCTATTATATATTCGCGTGTGTTTTTTTAACAACAGCAATATAGTCTATAAAGAAGTTATTGTTGAATTGTAAAATTATTATTACCTATATAAAAATATTGTAAGTTGTGCTTCTATATGTCTGCTAATTATCTCAGCACGGAAAAACTCACTTCTTTCCGTTTTGTGAGAATATTTATGAGATTTCAAAAAGGAAGACTCCAAATATTAAAATTTCATCGTAAATTGGGAATTAAGTTTTTTTACAGTCTTATAATTCTAGAATTCCGTACAAAGTATATAGCTAATACTATATAATCTTAAATATAGTTTATTTCTCCATATTTTACTCATTTATACGAATCAATTAATGAAGACTCTTACTTCTTTAATCTTAGTGTATATTTAGAAACATGACTTCATAACATTTAAAATACATCTAAAACATCTAAGGACTGGTATTAAAAAATAGCTAGAACGTTGTATTCGAAAAAAAATTAGATTCAATCAATGGGAAATTTATATAAATATGTTTCCTTTTCACGTTTCCGTATTTTAAAAAACTGACAATCATTTGCTTTAATGTAGTTTGGTATGAACTTTAAATTCTGAGGAAAAAAACTATTTACATTTTAAAATTTAGAAAAACCAGAGACAGTAGCTCTACTCCGGTGAAGCCGAAGAGGTTCTGCATTAATAACGTCGTGTGAAATAAAAAAAACCATAAAACTCCTGATATAAACCAAAGCACTGTACATCACACACATAGCTAGCTAAAATACCGTAAATGAACCTCCTTTTCAAATTAATTCAAAATATTAAAATATCGAAATTATAACCACTATATTTCAGAAATTAAGAACCGATTTCGAAATCCAATTATATATCATTGTAGGACTTTCAAAGGACTACAAACTACTAACTTACAATTGATAGTTTTCGAAAGATAAACACTACAAACTTTAAAAACGGAAAAAAATTTTAATCTTCCTCAACTGGACAAGACAATAGCTCGAAAATTATAAGAGCCGTACAAAAACAGTTATTGATCTAGAAATTGGACTTTTTTACTGAAAACTTTTGTCGCTACTGTTTATATTTATCTTTTATAGTTTGGAAGATATTGAGTGAAATTATGCAATGTGAAACGAAAACTCGCTCGGACATAAACTTTTGTCTTTAAACATACAGTTCAAAATATTTAAATGAAAATTATTTTTATATATTCATAAATGGTACTCTATTTTCAACAAAATAAGTATAAATTGTTTATACTTTTATCTATTACGTTTGGCGAAATAAGTTTAAAATGTGTTTACATTTTTTGTAATGCTCCGATTTTTGCCGAATGCCTTGACCACAAACTTTATTCACGCCATAAAAATATATATACTAGAATTTTTAGACAACAAACTCTTTATATTTGCTTGATAGAAAGTAGGAAAAGAATGTGTATTTGTGCATTCTTACACGCAGCTATTATATTTATTGCATTCATTGCAAGCATTTTTTGTACTTGGCTGATTGCAAAAAATTATTTTGAAAAATTCGCAATTAAATGCAAAATAAACCATTTTAGATACTTAAAGGCCCAAATAATAAACTGATCAATAATGATTTTAATTCAATATAATTGATTTAAATATTAAAGACATTTGTAGAAAAATAAATTTTATCAATGAATGGTATTATATTCTGGATTGTGTTATATCAGTTACGGCTTCGTGATGTAATAAGGTTACGGAATTTTTTTATAATTTCAATTTCTTAAATCATCTGTTTTATTTTGGAAAAAGTTTTTTAAAATTCATATATTTCTTATTCTGTTGCTTAACTGATGGTAAAGGATAAAAACTGCTACGGATATATTTTTTGCTACAATTTTATCATCTTTATTTTAACTGAAACCAAACTAAAGTTGCTAAAATGGTAGAAAATTACCAAAAAATGGCGAATTGTTAGAAATATTGACCAAACGTCATATTTTTGTAATCTAAATAATAAAACAATAGGATGTTTTATTCTTCAGATTTGCAATTTTGAATAGCCAGTCAGATATCAATTAAATATTTTAAATTAAATATTAAATTAAGAAATTAAATGAAAAGAACAATATAATTTAAGAGCAACGACGCTTATATCTGTTAGCATAATATATATGAACGTTTTTTCCTTTGCGCTTTATAGAGTAAATTTTACTTCCATTTACAAGAAATAATACAAAAGGCTATACTGAAAACTCAGTACTGAACACATTTACATAATATTTCAATATTTACAGTTATACAATTCTGAAAAATATACATTTTACTTTTGCCTTAAGTATCAATTAGATAAGTATTAAACCTATTTAAAAAATTCAGACATTTATTATTGTACTTTTTACTAATAAGTATTAATTATATTTTATATAAGTATTAATTGTATTAAAAAAATTCAGACATTTATTATTATACATTTTGCTAATAAGTATTAATTCTATTTTATATAAGTATTTATTCTATTAAAAAAATTCAGACATTTATTATTATACATTTTACTAAATAGCACCAAAAATAAGGATTTTATAATTACCCAGAGAATCCAAACTCTAAGGATTTTTCAAATCCTGAATACCATAAAGGGAATCTCAAAAGTATATATACTAAAAAAAATGGGACACTTTCGTTGTTGTAATCCGTTCCGAATAATTAAGATTATTTACAATAAACTTCCGGAAACGATCTTTGTTTAGAAAACCCCAAAAACGTTATCAATCTTGAGAATTAAGAATGATGTACTTTATAAATCAGTTCTTTGATTTGAAAAAGAGCTGTTATGTCATTTTGTGTTTATTTTTATTGTTTCAGTAGTGAAATCTGGGACCGAACTGGAGCAACGTGTGTAATTTACAACAGCTTGTTGCCATCTTAGATAATATGGAATAGTATGTCATATCATTGCGAGGGATGGTAAAAAAAAAATGTTTGATGAGATTTGGGAAATTGAAATAATAGCACAACATTAAAGTGCAATGAACTATATTCTAAAGTTATCGTTTAAATTTTTAATTTAGAATATATTCAGCACTAGTAACCCGTTCTTCGTACGGAATATATAATATAAAGGAAATTAAAATTCACAATTGTGTGCAAATTCTTATAGTATTCTAAATGATATTGCTATTCAACACATTCTAGTGCAAATTCTTATAGTATTCTATATGATATTACTATTCAAAACATTCTATTAAATATTTAATTCAATTCTCCTAAAATCATATTTGTAATAATATTTGTTCTCGCAATACAAAACTGTCTTCACGTGCACATTAGAAGAATGAAACATCTAGGTCCCATTTGTCAACAAATTTATCAAAAATTTGAAATTAGATCAATATATGTAAAAATGAGAGTGCTAAAATGGTATAAGGAGATGTACCAGTATTACTTTTATTTTGCCTCAACAATCGGCTAAACACAATAAATGAGTTAAACACGACATATGAGTTTGAAAAGTTTGCCAAACTGAAACAAATGAAGTAAGAAATTAAAAATACTAATACTTGCCCCGTAATCTTTAAACCCAGAAGCGTTAATTGACATAATCCAGTCATATATGCAATTGAGATAAAAATTTTATTTATATACATTTTCAACATTTTCCAGCATAGTTGAAAAGTGTTTATGACTTTGTTCATTCTATCTGTCTGTCTATCTGTCCGTTCGCACGATAACTGCCGTAAAAATGACTTTATCAAAATGAAATTTTAGTATGTTGTTCAGACGGTCTAAGGAACATATGGAAATGTAAACGAATATTATATCCCAATTAGTTTCGGATTGAACCCGGGTTGAAAAAGTGGAATACATTGAACCCTATGGGACCTAATTTTTCAAGCATTTATTAAGCGAAATTAAAATTCAAAAATTGCTTTGAAAATTTTAGGAAATATTCAAATTATTTCATAAAAGATATAAAAAAATTGAGCAAAACATATTCGGTAGTTTCTAAAATAAAAATTAAAACAATAATTGCACCCATATAATATGAAGAGATCACGTGACCCACCTCAAAATAAAACATAGAATCCAACTTTTCTCCCAGAGTAAAAATCGTGATTTTTAAAGTTCTTTTAAATTTATATTTAATGTTGCATCTGTCCTAAAACCGCTTTATTTTTGCGTATTTTCTATACATCCATATTCTGCGTTAACGCAATTACAATATTTTTTAAGTTTACATGATCATCAAACTTTGATTACTTCTACAACGACGCCTAATTTAAACGTATGCAGAATGAAAACAAATCAAGCTGTAAGATGAGTTGTATAAGAATTGGTGAACTTTTTAAAATCAAAATTATTTAGCTCTGGAGTCTGGAATACAGGTGATATGAATGAAATATTCAATGATTTTATATAGAGAAGCAGACGATTTTATAGCATTGTCTTTTTCGATAAAATTTTAAGCAGGCAGTTAGAAAGTACTTTTACCTCCATGGTTTTAAGTTTCCAAGTAAAATAAATTATTGTAGTACTGTGATAATTTAAAAATTATCATAGCTAAATGTATCGCATTTTGGATATGTTTAAATAAAATTGCATTGCAGTTAGAAATTGTTTCATAATCAATGCTTTATGCATGATTGATCTTTCTTGTTAACATTTTACAGCATAGTTGAAAAGTGTTTCTGACCTTCCTCATTCTGTCTGTCTGTCCGTCTGCACGATAACTGCCGTAAAAATGTATTTATCAAAATTAAATATCAGTATGTTGTTGAGACGGTCTGTGGAACACATGGGAATGTAAATAAATAATATCACCCAATTAGTTTTGGATTGAACCCGGGTTGAAAAAATGATATACATTGAGCCCTATAGGACCTAATTTTTCAAACATATTTTAAACAAAGTTAAAATTCACAAATTGCTTCGAAAATTTTAAGAAATATTCAAATTATTCCATAAAATATAAAAAAAAATTTCAGCAAAATATGTTTTAGTCATTTAAATACAAATTAAAATAATAATTACACCTCAGGATGAGTCGAGTGGGTTTTCGACCCATATAATATGAAGTGCCCCACTTCAAAATAAAATATGGCATCCATCTTTTTTTCCCAGTGTAAAAATCGTGATTTTTAAAGTTCTTTTAAATTTATATTTAGTTTTGCATTCGTCCTAAAACCGGTTAATTTTTGCGTATTTTCTGTGCATATATATTCTGTGACAACACAATTGCAATATTTTTAATTTAAATGATTATTAAACTTTGATTATTTCTACAACGAAGCCTAATTTTAATGGATACAGAATGTAAACAAGTGATTGTAAGATAAGTTGTATGAGAATTGCTGATTTTTTTCACACAAAATTATTTAACTCTGGAGTCTGGAATAAAAGTGTATGAATGAAATATTCACTGTTTTTACATAGAGAGCCAGACGATTTATATTTCGATAATGTCATTTGAATAAACTTCTTTTTATTTCAATGAAGTTTTAACTTTTCAAATATAATAAATTATTGTAGCACTGTGATAATTCAAAATATATCAGCACTGAATGTATCCCATTTTAGAGATGTTTAAATAAAATAGCATTTCAGTTGGAAAGTGTTTCATAATCAATGCTTTATTCATGATTGATTTTTCTTGTTTATTAAAAGTCTATGTTTCTATGTTTATCGAAAAAGATTTAATAAAATCATCTGTTGTAGAAATGCATTTTATTTAATTCCGTTGCTAGGTAACATAATATACAAATTTTTCTCCAAATAAATTGGCGATGAAAAATATCGTCTGCATAATGTTATCTCTATGGAAGGTTCGTTTTTAACACTTTCCAAGATAGTTGTAAAGTGTTCATAACTTTATTCATTCTGTCTGTCTGTCTGTCAGTCCGTTCGCACGATGACTGTCGTTAAAAGGTCTTTATCACAAAAAAATTTTAGTATGTTGAGACGGTTTGTGAGACATATGGGAATGTAAAAGAATAATATCACCCAACAAGTTTTGGATTGAATCCAGGTTCAAAAATGAATTACATTGAACCCTATGAGACCTAATTTTTCAGACATTTTTTAAACGGAGTTAAAATTCACAAATTGCTTCAAAAAGTTTAGCTTGACAATGTACCCCATAGGGGGGAGGAAACTTGTCCCCCGGAGGGTGCTAATGACGTCATGAACACAAAATTGCATTGGCCGCTATATTTGTCACTACAATGATTGAAACTGCTAACTTTTGTGATCATTGAGCCATAAATAACCCCTTTTATGCATAATTATGCCAAATTTTGTCCAATGCTGTCATGTTAAAAAAATACAAAATTTCGAATAAAATTCGAAGTTTTCGCTTGAATTTAAAAAGATCTATATAGGTCTAGATTTTTCATTAACAAATCCATTAATATTTGTGGCAGCTATCATATGCACAGGAAATCGGCCGCAGTGACAGACGACAGACGACAGATAGACGGACGGACATCACTCCAAAAATATTCAAAACGTGCTCAGGGGGTACTAAAACAGATATTGGCATCAAAATATTAAAATAAAAAATTTTCGTGAAAACAATCCTTTCTTTATAGTATGTTCTATAGCACACACACACACACACACATGTGAAAGTAACAAGCTACTCAACCTGAGATCATAATTTACTCCATCCCGGTTATGGAAAATTCCTATGTAACCTCGATTAACCAAAAATGCTTCAGACTTTTCGGATGTTATTTTGTGTTTTTCCCCGATGAAGGCCGATATTTGCACACATCGATACTGTAGCGACCTAAAAAATTATAGCAGAGTTTCAATCTTGACATCATAGGGAAAAATCGAAAAATTATCTTTCAAACAAATTTGAACGATGTCCATACGATGAATAGACAAATTTCAATGAATTTTTAAAATATATATACTTTTTGTACGTTTTAAACCTCTCTGATTTTTATATTATGATATAATGAAATTGACGCACCGTTCAACATTCATATTTTAATAGCAGAATGTATCACAGACCACTCCAGAAATAAATAATTTCATAAACCCATCCATTAAGTATAACTTTTTTTACCTGGTCATTGATTTTTTTTTTTTTTTTTTTTAATGAGCCTAGCAGTCAGCGGGCCCCTCACCCCATCGAGGTGAGATTCTACCACTCCCACGTACGGGTGGAGGAAAATGCTTATTTTGTTGAAGGGAGAGCGGGATGTTGCCCTTCTCCGGAGATATTCTGTTTGAAATTATTTGAAGTTTTGAGTCTCATTTCTTTTTCTGTTTTGTGGAGAGTATGTTTTGAGACTTGGAGTGTGGTGCTATCTGTATCTCTATTTAAGTAGCGGGTACGCATTTTGCTGTGACCAATATACTATAAATTGGCTTAATTGTACTAAGATTGTCGAAATTATGATTTAAATTGTGGCATGTAATTTTCACTATTATTTATGCGAATAAAATGTATTGATTTTTCGCTATTTTAGATAACTACCCTGATTTAACTCCCGGGAAACATGAGGTACATTTTCCAGTGGCTTATAAAAGAAAGAGAAAATGAATTTGATTCTACAGGGAAATCATGTGCTACCCACATAAGATTTTTATAGTAAAGATCGTGCATCCTAACATGACAGATTCAACACGGAGAATCACTGAATGAAAAATCTGATGTGGACAGCCTCTGAAATTTTGGAGTTAGATAAAAATCTATAGCAATACCAAGACAGTTATTTTTAGACAAGTTAAAGTATTTAGAAATCAAATCAAAAATTGTATTTACACGTTTAATGTTGTTAATGCGACAGCATTTAATTTTACTTTCCCTACAATACTCGGTGATGTATAGGGAAAGTTTTAGCAACATGTTGAAAATCGCAAATGGAGTTTTCGACGGATTTACACGTTTCAAGCGAACAGGGCTTTTTAAACTTTTTGATACTCGCAACCCCTTTTCGCCCGTGAAATTTTTGCTCGATCCCGGGTATATAAATATATAAAATTGATAGGTATACTAATTAAATATTTACAGATAATAAATCATAAAGAAATTTATTTTAAAACAATTCTTTGGTGTACGAATTTTCTTTCAAGTATTTTAACTTAGAGTTAAGTAATAAAATGTGTTTCAAGACACGTTAAGTAGCAAATTGCTGTCGATGAGAATTATTGCTTTATAGTAATATTATTAGATATAATACTTATTTTTTCCTGTTTAATCTTTGTGTAAATGGATCTTCTATTAAGTATTTTAGCTGAGGTTTCAGTAATAAAATGTGTTTCAAGATATGTTAAATTTCAAATTACTGTCAATGAGAATTAGTGTTTTGTTGCATATTATTGGATATGATGCTTATTTTTCCCTATTTAGTTTTTATATAAATAGATTTTCTATCCAGTATTTTAGCTTAGACTTAAGTGATAAGATTTCTTTTAGGACATGTTAACACATAAAAGTTCGGTCAATGAGAATTAATGTTTTGTGTCGAAAATCGCTACTGGAGTTTTAAACGGATCTACATATGTTTCAATCATTCTAGAACATGGCTTCTTAAACTTTTTGTTTTTCGCCCGAGAAATACGCGACACCGGGTATATAGGTATATAAAATAGGTATACTAATCAAACATTTACTGATAATAAATCATGAAGAAATTTATTGTAAAACAATATTTTGGTGTACATATAATTTTATCATTTATTGAAGCCGAAAGGAAACTTGCATACTGATGAGGTAGGTGTGCTTATTTATTTTTATGTAAAAAAATAAATGTTGGCTGAATATTTGATTCTGCAGGACGCAGAACATTTTTAACGTTTTTCAAAATTGATCGATATTTTGATTTTATAACCGTCAATGCTGGGAACGTCGCTTCGCATTATTATCTGTAAATATCGTTTATTGTCTGTATATCGTTTATTATCTGTATATCGTTTATTATCGTTTATTATACGACCATTTCAGAAATTATTGGAGATTCTGTCTTAATCCTATCCTAAGCCAAAATTAATTTAACGATTTTCTAGGAAAGTAAATTTTAAACCTGTGTCGCTTGATAACTCGGTAAATTCTTCTTGAACTTTTACCTTCGTGGTGATTCGATTTTGGCATGATTCGAAAAATAGAGCTTGCCTTTCTTAAAAAGGACTAACTATACGTGAAAGCATTCATTAAATGCTTATTGTGTACGTAATTTTGACCCGCAAAACGAATAAAACCAATTCCATTACTCTGGAAGGAATCGTTTTTTAGATATTTAAGCTTTTTGGAATTTTGTGAAGGTGGCGACATTTTAAAATACGCTACGTTACTTAATGAAAACGAAGACGTATTAAAACTAAAAACTGAATATAAGATAAAGTAAGTATCTGTATCAAGGCCAATCTGAGCAATTAAACTCTATTTAATGGATTATAAATTTAAGTCAGCACTGAAAGTCATGTGCTGCACATGTCAAATTATTTTCGTTGTTGTTGCCCCCCAAAATCAATATGTGTTAATCTGTAGTATTTGTTATATTAGGCACATTGGATCATTTTAATAATGTTATTCATTAAAAGAGTTCTTATTCCTCATTCATATAAACGCTCAAAGATTTTTTATTATTACACCACAACGTACTTTCGTTTCGGACAAATAGAAACTGGACTTTGATTCAGCTTAAGTGAGACTGAGAACTGGAGAGACAATTTCCGTTTTAAAGTCATAAATAAATAAACAATATATCTTGGAATATCTTGAAGAAGATAACAAATAATAAAGTGGTAATGAAGCCACTGAACTTCA